>CM076580.1:1691870980-1692505235 GCA_034641835.2 Pinus albicaulis
GATCATGAGAAGTATAATAGATATGTTGAAGAAAAATGCATAAGTGAAATGGGATAAGGAAGCAAGAGATGCATTTTTTAGACTAAAGGAAGCACTACAGGAAGCTCCAGTTCTGATTAGTACATACTATAAAAAATGATTTTAGGTATTCTCATTTTCATCCCCCAATACTATTGATGTTGTGTGGTTGCAGAAAAATGAAGACAGTAAGGAGAAGCCAATTGCATTTTTCAGTAAAGTTCTCAGAGATGCTGAGCTCAAATACAATATTCTGGAGAAACAAGTATATGCTTTGGTCAAATCACTGAAAGCCTTAAGGACTTATGTGTTGCAGTCCCAAATAACTACTTATGTCCCTAATTCTGTTGTGAAAGACGTGCTGGTCCAAAGTGATATTGAAGGAAAAAGGGGGAAGTGGATAGAAAAAATCCAAGAGTATGATATGAACATCAAACCCATCAAGCTGGTCAAGGGATAGGGTTTAGTGAAGTTTTTGATAGAGACAAATTTTCAAGCCTTGGGAATTAATTTGTTGGCACCAGTGGATGGAGCTAGTTGTTAATGAAGAAGGTCAAAGTAAGTCCAAAACAGGTATTCAATACAATTTTTTGTGCTCTGATTGGTATAAGGATATTGTGCGCTATCTGTGTTTCTTTTCTTGTCCAACTTCACTAAATAGAACAAAATACAGAGCTCTCAAGCTCAAGTCTCAGCCATATGTTATCATAGAAGCAAAGCTATACTGGAAATATCCTATTGGTATTTTGTTGTTATGTTTGACCGAAGAAGAATCTATTGAAGTCACCAAACAATATCATGAAAGTCTGTGTGGAGGAAATTATAGCTTGAAGGTCACTGCTCATAATATTCTCAAGTTAGGATTCTATTGGCCAATCCTATCTGTAGATGTTTATAGACTAGTCAGAAGTTTTCAGAAGTGTTACTTGTTTGCTGAAAAGAAAAAACTTGCTACATTACCTCTCATCCCAGTATTTATTGAAGAAACTTTCATGCAATGGGGATTGGATTTTATTGGATATATCAATCCACCATCAAGTGGATAGTTCAAGTGGATTCTGACTGCCACTGATTATTTTACAAAATGGGTTGAAGCAATACCCATGAAGAAGGAAAATGACCAAGTAGTGATGAAGTTTCTGGAGGAAAACATCTTCAGCATATTCGTATGTCCAGTCAAAATTGTGACTGATAATGCTTAGGTATTCAACTCTACTCGTTTCATTAAATTTTTTCAAACATATAATGTAATATTATCACATTTCATAGCATATCATCCCCAAGGAAACAGATTGGAAGAATCCTCAAATAAGACATTGGTCAGGATCTTGAAGAAGACAATCATTGAAAATCAGAAGGATTTAGATATTGAGTTGAAGTTTTTCCTTTGGGAAGTTTGAGTCACTACCAAGAGATCTACTGGAAAGTCCCCCTATGAACTGGTTTATGGAACTCAAGCACTATTTCCTACTCAGCTGGCCAAACTAGTGATATATTTCCTTCAAGAAGCTCAGGAAGAACCTAATTCTTTGGTAAGGAGATTGAACCAAGAAATTGAATCAAGTGAGAATAGGAACAAAGTTAGGGATAACTTGATTACTTATCAGGAAAATATGAAGTCTATATTCGACAGAAAAGAAAAATAAGTTCTCTTTCAAGCAGGAGATTTGGTACTGAGATGGGACACCAGACGAGAAGAAAAGGGGAAGCATGGTAAATTTAACCCTCTCTGGTATGGTCCGTACAGAATATTTGAAGCAAGGTCAAATAACACATTCATTTTATAAGATCTGGATGGATAACAAGTACAGCTTCCTGTGAACAGGAATTATCTGAAGCATTACTTACAGCATTAAAAGCCATCACTCCACCATTGTAAATACATGGTTGCTCATTGTTCATATGTCACCAAGCAATATTTGACTCCATGTCCAATGGATAAGGCACTAGTTTGCAGTTCTTAGCACTTACATTGAAGAAATCACTATCCCCAGGTGGAGCCAGATGTTGTGGCTCATTTGTATTTACCTTTGAATTAATTTTCAAAAACACCAAAAAAGCATATATGATAGAAAATATAAAATTTTGTGTGTTGTAGAAGAACTTTAATTTAGAGGTTGGTACATTAACATTATGTGATAAGATGTGAAGGTGGGTTGAGTCGGGCTCGTCCACGTGCAGAACAATTCAAGAGGCAAAGAAAGGGCACATTTCCCTTAAAAACTTAAGGGTTTCGAGCGAGGCGCAAAGGAAAAAATGGACGGTCGGGATCGAAGCACAGAACTAGAGTGGAGGGATGGACATCAGAGATTAAATCGAAAACTGAAAACGTCAAGTTTCAAAGGATAGGCGTGGGAGGTAAAGGTTAAAGTAACCCGAGTGCGATGTGCGATGTGATGGGACCCGATCGCAAATCTCCAATCGAAAGTTTTAGTAAATGAGCACGGAAGGTAAAAGTTAAGTTTGCCAAAGAGCAGTATGCAGTGACGTGGCCCACATATCACACATCATAATTTTTAAGCGTTAAGTGAAAATGGCTTGAGTTATGTTCACTGTAGTGCGATATGCAATGTGGTGGGACCTAATCGCATAGCGCGCATCATAAGACTTAGAAGATAAGTGTCAAAGACAAGCTAAAAACAAAAAAATGGGATGTGCGGGCGTATGCGATGTTGTTTCAAAAGCGAACTCCAAATGTTTTCAGATCTTGTGGAAAGGTATTTTTTGTGTTAAACCGTGTTGGAGGAAGAAAAATAGGATTATAACGTAAAGCCGGTGAAACGCCTTGGTCATGAAGAAAAAGGAAAAACACGGCAGAGAGACTCAGGTAAGCGACCCAACGCAGATCAAAGGTGAAGAGCCGGAGTCGAGTAGCAGGTAATACGATGGCAGTGTTTGAAGCACATAGGCATCGACAGAGTTGGACTAAAGAACGTACATGGGTGCTATTGGAAGCACAACAACTGGGTCAGAGTTAGGCACTGAGGCATCGCTATAGAACGGTGCAGCTGTTGCATCATAACCCGAAAGGTTACCTCGACACTTTGGGAGGAGGCATCAACAACATCAAATTCAACAAAATGAATCATATTTCCAAGTTTCAATTTGTTTTCTTATTATAATTGCATAAGTAATATTAACAATTTAGGAAGTCGAAGATTTTAAGAAGTTCGGGAGTTACGAACTACTCTAATGTATTTAAGGAGAGAGAAATAAAGAAAATTGGTTCCGAGTTTTGGACCTCTGGATGAATGTTAGTTTACGGCTGAATTCTCTTAGAAATTAATGAAAGAAGATCAAGTTTCCTACACCTGTTTGTGTTTATACGTCTTTCTGTTTTGCTCTGTGGCTATTCCTCTTTGAATGAAGTGAAGTAATGTAGCATCTGGTCTCTTAATTACATTTGTGAGTAAGAGTTAAATAACCTTAATTTGCGCTCCTTCACCTCATCTATTCTCTCTTCATAAACTCCTGATAGAACTTAAAAGTGATAGATTATGTGTTTACAACATATTATTTTAAGTTCTCTCTTCCTCCACATATTTCCTCTGAAACTTAAAAGTGGTAGATTCTGTGTTTTGGCACATCATTTTGAGTTTCTCTTACAGTTCTTCTTTTCATTCCATTCAAATATCAATAGTTTATGGCATTGTGAAGGCTTTCGTTATTTCAGATTATTGAGGGTATTAAGTAACTGAATTCCAAGGGTGTTAAACAAAGGCCATTTGATATGGTAATTATGATGTACATTTATAAAACGTCTTAAGCACATATTCCTTACCATAGCCAAGGGATTGTTTCTTGAGATACAACAACTACCGTAAAATTGTAAAATTTATATTGTTAAATTACCATAATTGTAAAATTGTAAATTTTTAAATTTGTAAATTTGTAATTGTAATTGTATGTATTGTGATGATTCAAATTTATTAAAATTGTAAAATTTTAAAATTTTAAAAATTGTCAAATTTGAACCATAACTACAGTAAAAATTGAATCATCGTAAATGTATACCGTACATATTGTTAAATTACCATAATTGTAAATTTGTAAATTTGTAAGCCATTCTTAGTAATAGACATAGGTGTACAACATAATTGAATAGACTAACCCCCTTAGAAATATATATCTCCCATCATGATATTTTGGGCTTAAATGCTAACCATGAATATAAATAATTGTAAAATAATAAATCTAGAATAATATGAATTTTTGTAACATAATAAAGTTTAGAAAATAATGCAAATAAATTCATGTTTAGAATTATCATTATTTTATTATGATCTTACATACAAAAAATAACAGTATACATTAATACATTTTTAAAAATTTTGAAGATATCATTCATTCATATATATATATATATATATATAAAGTAATGATATAGTGGAAAACCATTTAAAGCAATCAAGTAGTTGTATTATTTTAGGAATTAACATAACAAAAAAGAACTTGATAGAGTGCATTGCTTTCGATATCAACATAAATGCAAGTTATCAAGGGAAATGATTTTAACATTAACGCAATGCAAACCAATTAATTCAAAATACATATTATAATGTTTGGAAAAAAAGAGTCTTAGTTATAAGATTAAGTCCTCTTCTTTGAAAAAACTCGTCTTAAATAGTATAAATGATGAAATAACACATGTACAATATCACTCCATGTTCTCATCATCCTCATTATCTTCCTCGCTTGGCATTATAACACTATTGTTCTAAAAAACATGTTTTGATCTAGGGTCATTTCTCAATACGAAACACCAAACCCTATCCAACACATCTGGGTAAAAAAACACCTGGTTGTAGTGTTTGGGGAAAACATAAGGCTCCTTAGCTTCTTCCCACATCTTTCTAGAGTTGATACATATCAACCTATTATCACGATCTTCCTTTACATTATTCTGATCAAAGGTATCCCACCCCTTGCGCCTAAAAATAACACATTGGAAAGAAGAGAAGTCCACTTCAATGATCTCTTATATCTTTTCGATGTAACCTAACGTCCCTCGTAATAGGTTTTGATCATGGTGGATAGCTCGAATAGATTGATTGAACTTGACTTCCACTCCACAGTCTTGTGTCATGTGTCCATCATCAGCGTTTTTTGTGCGAAAATGGTGTCCATATGCCCACATAGATGGGAACAAATGCACCTATAAAAAAGTTAAAGAAATTGTAGTGTCACGTGTCTAATAACCCAACTGTTAAAATATAAAATATAGATGTTACATTTCAAAGGTGCATTATTAAGTTTAAAATGTACATAAATATATTATTACTGAGTTGTTGCACCCAATCCATATGTTTAGTGCATCCTCAAGAAAATGCGGGTAATGACTGGTTGCACCGTATTTCTCTATGACTTGGTCAGCAACCCAACTGTTGGGGCATATAATTGGCATATTTTATTTTAAATGATCAGGATAAGGCACACTTCTACCATTCAACCATCTAAATTCTTTCCTGTCACTATCCCATTTCATCCTCTTTTGATCGTACAATGCAACCCACGGTTGTGTCACTTCGAAATTGTAAGGAACAAATTTATTGATTGCTTCAATTTTTGCATTCGTTGATGAAATCAAACCGACATATAGTACATATGAGGTCAAAGTGTACATTATATCGAAGTGAATATTTACTTTATGTAAATTTGATAAATTATAAGTCGCTTACTCTTTATCAAGCACCTTTTTCCATTCGTTTGGAGAAGCTCCCCTTCTCTTTTGTCTTCATCCCTTTTATCATCCCAAAGCACCGCACCTGCTGTGTTGTTAATATGATTGATGTACTCACTAGCACAATAGAAAGACTCATATGATATGTACCCCTCTTCCATATACCCCTCGGGTTTTTCCCTTTGTCAAACAAAACCTTTTAATTTATTCATGTACCTCTCTAAGAATAACATCCAACGACAAGAAACCACCCCAAATAATTCAACCTCATCTACTAGGTGGATTAGAATATGAACCTGCAAGTCCATGAAACTCGTCGGAAATTCCTTCTCAAACATACAAACAATCTCAACTATCTCTTGATGCCATCATGGAATGGTAGCCACATGAATCTCCTTTGACGTGATCCAACATAAAAATGTAGATAATTTAGATACAGCACGTCCTAGGTCTTGGGGGAAGTCATGTTTCACACACCCATGCACGGACAAAGGATAATGACTCTGCAAAGTTATAAACACATACAAAATTAGTTATGTTTTATGATCCCATGGGATAAAAATTATTAATAACAAAGAATAAAATCATGATTTTGACATTATACGTACTCTTAGAAGATTCAAATGGTCATGCGATTTCAAACCCAAAAAATGGTCTTCCACGATGAAGTAATGTTGTAGTGAAGACGCATATGAAGATGGCACCCTCACACTCATTATAACTTCCTTTGCCAAAGAAATATCATATTTTTTAAAAATCCATGGGACATCACCATCTTTGAAAGACCAATTAGAAGGACCAACCTCTCTTGTAATTTCTTGTCTTGGCCAATGTTTCTTTTTAGTTTTTGAAGTAATAAGATCTTTCCTAACAGCCAATGTGTCACTTTTTTTCGATGATATGTGCCTCCATAAAGAAGATGAAACATTTTTAAATATATGCATGGGATCTAGTAAGTGGGTAATCTTAAGATGCTCCCAATATGGGAGGTTATAAAAGATATATTTCCTTTTCATCCCAATGGGAAATTTCTCAACATATGTGTCGAAGAATTCTGGATCATTGAACATGGGCTCCCCATTTGAATCGAACATTTCTATGAACTCCTTCTCCTTCTCTCTCTCGTATGCTCTAAGCCATTCATCTTGTGTCGTTATTGCAGGCCTTTGGGTTTTCTCTTGTTTACCATTGAAAGCGGATGTTACTCTTTTGTAAGGGTTTTATTCTAGGAGGAATACCCAGGAGCAGTCATACACTAGCTTTCGTAGGTCGTTGGACCATTTAGCTTTCAGAGAAGGTCCACAACATTTACATCCATAATACCCTTTTGTTACAAGACCTGCAAAATTATTGTATACAATATGCATGTCACATTAAATAATATCATGAAGATCAGAACAATTACAACGAATTAAATTAATATGCGAAAGATTATTGTTACGTATATAAACAAATAAATAAACATGTAATTTACTAGAGGAATCTCCTAAGCCTGAATATTCATGTGTGGTGTAAGCGCATATGCCATACAACATAAAATTCCTCTCTGTTGTGATGGGTCTTGATACATCGTATACATTTATCCCATCCCATAATTCCTTCAATTCATCTACCAATGGTTGTATGTAGAAATCCATATTCTTCACTTGTCTTCTACTAGGGACTATGAGAGCCAACATAAGATGTCCATTCTTCAAAGATAAACATGGGGGGATATTGTTATTGATCACTAAGTCTACATGCCAAACAGAATAGTTGGTGTTCTGGAGGGAATATGGGTTGACGCCATCCATGGCTATGTTGAGTCGTAGACTTAGTACTTCATCCTTGAATTTTTTGGGCCATGTATCCTCTATATGCTTCATGGCTATTGAATTTGTTGGGATTCACGTAACTCCCAAATCACTTCTGTGTGAGGCATGCCATCCCTGCAACATAGCTAATTCTTTGCAATGAAAGAGCCTTTGAATCCTTTGGATTATAGGCATGTGCCTTAATATATTAATAGGAGTACCACATGATTTACCCTTCTTTTTTTATTTATCGTACCTGTCATGCCCACATTTTGGACATGTCTCTTTGTCTTCATGTTCTCCTCTATATAAAATAAAATCATTTGGACATGCATGCTATGATATGTACTCAACACCCAACATTTTCAACAATTTCTTTGCCTCTTCGCAGCTATCGGGCAAAACATTATCACTGAAAAGAACCTTATCTTTGAATAACCTATAGTTGGTGGAAAATATTAAATTTACAATGCTAATAATTATTAACATTCATAAAATTGACCATTTGTAATGTTGATTGTGTGACAATATTTCTCAAAATATAAGGGACTTGATGGTAAATTACCTCAAAATTTCCGAGAAGAATGCATTCGACAAGCCAAACTTTGCTTTCAATTTGTATAGTAACATCATTGTCCCCAACTAGGTAGACTTTTATTTACTTCCGGGTCCAAAGAAAGGGGTGGTGGAAGCAGATTTAAGGCTTTCAAAAAAGGTATTAGCGATATGATCATCATCCCATAGCTGATCATCGTTTTGTAATTCATCTAACAACATTGTCTCCATGGCAATCGTATCCCTTAAGTAATCATCCATAACAACCTCTATTTGATTTCCCCCATTGCTAGCTTGTGAATAAATACTATTGTAGTAGTAATTCCTAATTGGTGAATCTGGACGTAGTGGGAATTGAATAGGTGGTTGATTCAACTATTCTTGGTAGCGTTCATCTCCGAGTTTTTCTCTTAATTCAGCCTTCTCTCGATTTGACATTTTCATGGGGTGCAACGGAAGATGGCAGGTAGGTCACTCATCATCACTAGAATCCTAATAATTTCAAAAAAAATATTTGAACATGATTAGTGCCATATCGATTATATCAATTAGTAAGCATGTCAATGCATGATTAATTGGCTTGACGTTGAAAAAATCATATTATACCAAACAATTCTTACCATCATTGTCCCAGGATTGTGGCTAGAAGATGGCATGTTACAATTGGTAGGGTGAAGCAACTGTCCAGTTTCATCTACCAACCGCGCCTTGCGATATGTTGCTCTTGATAAGATCTTCCGATGTTTTGGAACAGTTTGAATATTTTGTTCATCTGAACTCGATTCTAAATCTGCATGAACCTCCAAATTTGTATACATTAATTTTATTCAGATTGACATGGATAAAAAAAACCAATAGATAATGAAAATATAAATAAAATCTGAAGTAATTACGTCTAGAGATGGATAGGGAGAAATTTGCGATGGAATTTGAGAAATATTATGGAATGAGATGCATTTTGAAGAGTTCTCCATTTGATATAATTATGAGATTTTATCCCTGCATTTGAGAAAAATCAATAATAAATTTTGGTGCACATACCTGAAAGTAATTTCGGTGCTTTAAAAAAGGAGTTATTGTTATCGATGCTAATGTACTGTTAAACACACCGATGCGGTTTTATTAACTGACACACCGGTGTGGTTAGTTAACAAACACACTGAATATCGGGAAAAAAAAACGCGATTTTTTTTTTGAAATGAAAAAAAGGTAAACTGAAAAATGAACGGCAAATTATTTTCGGAAATCTAATTTCATAAAAATTTCTTTAAATAGTAAAAACTATTCATTATTTCATTACTTTTGCCAAAATTTTCAATGGAGGGATTTGCAGGAGAGACATACTTGGAGCAAGAGAGCACTGTGGAGCAGCAAAATACTTTCGAACAATAACACTATTCAGAGAATCTTAATTTGAAACATTTGGTGATTCACACAAAGACCCCATCGTATAGTAAAAATGTTAAATTTTACTGTAATAATTGTTTTTTACAGTTTATGTTATATTTAGTACATGCATAGTAAAAACTTTAAATTTTACTGTGCATTTTATTAATAAAATCAATTACAATCTCTATTCCTATTTAGATTTAATTAAAATTAAATAATAATAATAATAAATAAATAAATAAAAATAAAAATAAAAATCAATTCTTACCTTAAACCCTTGCTTCTTCTTATTTATGTGACTGCAAAAATTCACAATAAGGGCTTTTCATTTTAGATTTATAAGGTTTTATTACTATATATATAGGCGTTTGACACCTAACCTCGGGGACAACTTGCAAAGTCAGATCCCAAACCCTTTCGGCCCTTTCACAATTTAAAAAAAAAAAAAACTTTTGTTAATCGGTGCACCCTGATTAATATAGCGCACCAGTGCACTCTTTTAGTATAATTCTTTGGGGCACGTATTGACAAAGAGCATTGTTTGATAAAAACAATGTCCCTTCATTTATATGTTTATTTTTCAAATAATCGCTTATGTTAATCGGTGCTCCCATATTAATATAACGCACATGGTCTCTTATTAACAAAGAACATCGTCCAATGTTTCTACTGTAGTGGCAGTGAGTTTATAATAACATATCACACCGTTATCATTTAAAAAAAAATTCCCCTTGTCGGTGCTAAAATGTGAACCGCATCGGTGTGGTTAATACGATAAACACACCGGGTGTTTAATTTAGATAGAAGCACCGTTTTCTTGATTATTTTTAGCTTTAAAGTATGTGATTTATTTATAAAATATATTAATAAATGGTATAAGTTTTATATTGATAAAAAAGAATGGCTGAAAAAATTTCAAGTAACAAAAATACTTATAGCACATCCAGAAAAGCAAAAAAGGCAAGTTCTTTGTAAATTATTTACAAAATTTATTATTTTTGAACTATATGTAAGTTTAACTAATATGTATTTTTTAGTGTGTGTCATGCAGAGCTACAAAATGACGAAGCTTGATAAGATTTTTTATGATCTAAGACTGAAAGAGCATAAAAGCTTGATGGAAAAATTGCAAAGGGATGAATGAGGTGAATGAAAAAATATTATCGATCCAATATGAGTTTATTTTTTGAATTTTCATTAATAATATACTTAAAAATATTAGATAACATGTTTCAAACAATCTATTAATTCATATATTTTTAATGTTCTACATGGACCAACAACGAAAGAAAGGAATGTTGTTTTAAGAAAAGAAAAAAAATAAAACATGCAAATGAAAATGAATTTCTCCATAGCTCATCTGGAGTGGTGTTGGAGGTTAAGGTGGAAAAACTTTTACAGAACTTTGAGGGATCTAGTGGAATGAATGTATAAACGTTCTTTCCACTTACGATATAAAAATAAATCCAATGATTCCAAAAACCAAATTTTATTTAAACTATAGGAAGAGTTTCGAGAGAATTGGTCAATGAGACATGTCATACTTTTAATAGAAAAAACGTACAACAACAAAAAAGAAGCATTCAAAAAGTAATACTCCTATAAATGTTTTTCTAAAATTATATGTATATATTACTGTAAAGAAATCAGTTATAAATATCACTTTTGTTATATTTAGTTTTCATTTATCAATATAAAAAATAAATAGTTTATTGTCATGTTATTTTTTCAGGAATATTATGAAAATCTCAAAGGATGAATGAGCTTATATCATAAATATGCTTGTAGGAATGTCCAAAAAGGTGTAAAAGGAGATGGTCAAAGAAATGGACATAATTGCATCGCACGAGGAGCCATCTGAGCAACAACGTGCTTCAAATGTAATATGTAATCATTGAATTTTTTGATTAGGTACAATAAATAAATAATTTAGCATTAAATATTAATTTTTGAGTATTTTCTTACAGAAAAGAAAAGAAAATGGAACCCATTCAACACATAAAACAAGACGACAAGGAAGAAAATGGTTGATATCAAAGTTTGTGAGTAATTGTTAATTCCTTGTAACAACTTAACTAGATTTCATTTTTGTATATTTTAAGTTGTTTTACAACAACCAACATTAAATGTCTTCAAACAAGTGCTAACATACAAAGAAGAACCATCAGAAGAATTGATTGACATTGGTTTAAATATGGGTTGTGAGTATATGTTGGCATATCAGAAATTAATTATGGAATTTGTAAGTATCTATCTTGTTTTACTTAGCTCCATCTATAATTAATAGAATAAAAAAATATTTTATATTAAATCTATGATTTGTTATGGGGCATAAAACTTGGAGGAAACAAAGTATGGAACTGCGCCGACAAAAGAATTGTTGAAAAAAGGCATGAAATTTGGTTTTGAAATAATGTGTATAGTTCACGAGTCAATTCTTGCAATGGTACATTTCTTTTCGATTTACATTGATGTATATTATTTAATATTGCAATTTTCATTATTCTCACCAATGTAGATACACTCATTACACTTTATTTTTATGTTTGTAGATGGAACTTGAAAAAGAAGAAAACAATCAACACAATGAACAAAACATTCCTCCAAATAACCCTAGTCATGGAAGTAGCTCGAGCAGTGACAGCAGTTCCAACGAAGAATGATGATCAATATGTTTGGATATCAATGCAAGCCATTGTATTTTTTGAAATATTTGTCTGTGAAAATCAGAAATTTTGTTTAATGTAAAGGACATAGTCTCCCAATTGAAAGACAAAGGGTTACCAATAACTGTCCCATTTTGTATGACAAAGAGTCTCTTATTCATACATAATAAAACACGTTTTAATTTATTCTATTGCATTCTCCATTTTCGCTATGAAATTTTACACCACTGATTAAATATCATAATGAAGAGATGTGAAATCTAATGATATAAAAAATTCATTCAAACATCACATTCAAATGCACTAATAAAAATTTAATTGATATGAATATTGTTATAATATATGTGTCGACTTTTGATGAATAATGAATTTTAAAAGATCACAATTATTGCACTGTCACATGTCGATGTTTCTAAAAAATAGAAAAAGAACACCAATGCGTGTGTATGATACTGCGCACCGGTGGGTTTCTACAACCTATGAGCACCGCACTAAATACCAATACCAATTAGAAAGTTTGGTGTGCTTCATCGACGACTATGACCTAGTCGGATAGGCGTTTCATACACCAGTATGGTTTGCCTTTAACGTGTCGGTGTGTTTTTAGAACTTAACAGCTTGGGGCATGTACATAACCAATATGCACCAGGAGGATAGAAGGTGCATGCACTGGTATTATTTGGCCTCAACGTACCAGTGCATTCGTATTTGTAACGCACCAATGTTGTTTGCATTAAATGACTCGGTTCTTTACAACTATAATGCCCTAGGGCTTATGTGTTTTGTAACCACTCGGGGTTGTACCTTTCGCAAAACCCACTAGGATGGAAAGGTAATATAAACGCATTGTTGCTTGGATATTGTCTAACCACCCAGTGCACTATAGGTAACAATGCATCAATATGTTGAATCTAAATAACATTGGTGCATGCATCTTCTATCGACTCGGTGCATATTTAATGTTGACATGCACCGAGACGTTGCGTATGTAAATGCCCTAGGGCTTGAGAAATTTTTTTTCATTCTCGGTGCTTGGTATCTTTATTGCACCGATGTGTTCCCACATGACGTGCGCACTAATAAGAAAAACATTCATTAAATCCTTCGACTGACCATTTTTTTTAGTTTTGTTGAAGTTCCGTTACCAGCTCTATCAAAACCTCTGTTACCAAAAATGGATGTTGTAGCAAATGTTTTTTTGACAATTTTGGCCAATTTTATAACACTAAAAACCTCCTTTATAACCTCTGCTAGAGGGTATTTTCCTTGTAGTGAGGTTTAGTGGTGTTTCTCGGTCAGAGGTTGGCACATTACATTGACCTTTTATATAACAGACCAAAGTCCCAATATATTCCATTGTTAGGTGTTAGCCCTTAGCTCTCAGGAGCCAAACCATGAGAGCATACAACCATATTTAGAGATTGTGGCCTTAAATCACTCTAAGGAAACCATAGTACGAATAATTTATTGAAGTCACTCTTTGAACACACCAAATACACAAAGACCTGGATTTCTTTCTATTAGACTAAGGATTACACTAAGAGGGGGGGTGAATCAATATAATGGCCAATTTTCATCAATTTAAACAATTTAATAATCAATCATAACTACAAAAATAATCATGCATCATCAAATAACATCGTCACATCATTGTAAGAGAACATTAGATGCTTATGGAAACCCTTATGTGAGAAAACCACAAATTATTTTCATCTTATTCAATTTTGATTACATAGATTTGCAGGCACCAACCCCCAAAAATAAAATTGTAGGCACCAACTCCCAAAATTTGCAAGTACCGACTTATAGTAGGTTACATACTATTTGAGGCACCAACATCGATGATATGCAAGCACCGACTTGTAGTAGGATTTAACCTGATTGAGGCATTGACCTATATAAAGGCGCCCACCTCCTTATTCAAACTATTGTGGACCAATTTTCACAATATTTCAAACTGGATCCACAAGCTCAAATCATAACCAAATCAAATCGTCTTTTAATCATCAATCCTCTCCAATTTCATAATCTCAAAACATGTTCATAAGTTTATATTGAAAATAACCATGACCCCCTGTTATCAAAAACCATTTTCAGCTCCCCTCTTTCAAAGTATAAAATAATTCCAACCATAACTTCTTTTTCAAAATTCAATTTTCCTTCAAATTATGCCAAAAAACATTAAAAAGATTAATTGTTCTACAAATTGCACCTTTCTAGTTCACTGCTTACAATTTTCGCTTTTCTAGCAGTCGTTCTACAAAATGCACACCTCTGGTCTACTTAATTGTTCGACAAAATGAACTATAGTGGTTAAAAAAAAATGCAGCCTAGTGAATTGAACTTGAACCCTTGACCTCTTGGGGTGTCAAAACATGCTTCACCAACTATGCTACCACAATCCTAATTCAAATTCCTCAATGAATATTCACATTATTGCATGCCTAGAAGATGCATGTCATGTGTTAGTAATTCTTATCGTTCCAACCAAGTCATACTCATATGCCAATCAAAAGGAGCCAGGTCATATTTTTTACGAAGTCATATTCATCACCAGGACATGTGTCTGCGCCAATATTCCATGCAGACAAGCCAAGTCATATATGTCTGCACCAAACTAAATGGAGAGCTTAGACGTACGTCTTCCCTAATCGAACCACTAATATGAGCCAAGTCATATATTCTTTAATGTCAATCAAACGAAGATCCAAGTCATACATTTGCGCCAATCAAACAAAGAGTTAAGGCATACATTTGCGCCAATCAAACCAAACAAAGGAGCCAAGTCATAGGGCTAATAAAACCAAAAAAACCATCCAATTCATATGTCTATGCCAACCAAAACATATGGATGAGGCAATTCACACTCTACACCAATAAAACCACATAGACAAGCCAAGTCATACATTTTCGCCAATCAAACAAAATGGACGAGCTAAGTCATATGTTTTTTCCATTCAAACCAAACTAGGAGTGTCAAGTCATATATGTCTGATCACCAATTAGGCCACACACAGAGTGCCATGTCATAACCATCAATGAAACCAAAAACAAATACAAGTCATATATACATCAATCATGTTTAGTTGGGTCATACGCATCTCAGGCAGTCAACAAAAATTGTTCCAATCAGACAACACAGAGAGAGTTAGGTCATGTAGCTTTTTGACAATCAAACCACTCCCAATCAAAATTCACAGCAAAAATACATACCATAAAAGGTATCGAACCTACGACCACAAATAAACCATAATTGAACCACCTTAAACATACCACGTTGGCGAAGCCTATGCTCATGTATTATTGTCTTCTTAATTTCCATCATCTCAACCATATGTCCATATATCTATATAGGTGAAGGGGCCTAGATTAGGTATAGGGCTGAACTTTGATAGATTTCATGGAACCATTCCATGTGACCCCAACCTAGGGGTCAATGGTCACCCTCATGATGACGTCACAATTTCCATGTGGACTCTCTGAGTGGTGCCACATGTTACCAAGATTCGCTCCTATTGGCCAAACAAAATTTCCATTACAACATATGATGTGGCATCATGTCAAGCACATCATCATTTATTTCCATTCCATCATGCATATGTCATCATCCTTTAACCACTTGTAATATATCATGTGTCACATGTCCAACCATCTGCCTAATCTTAATTTTCCACCACAACGTCCATGTGATAGGTGCCACATCACTATCACCTATATTGGGGGGGCACATGGCATCCAAACACAGGGTTGAACCGACACCTGCCACATTCCATTGTTGTATTGGACAATGTGAGGATCACGACCTTCATTAACCTTCACACACCTTTACATTCCATCCATCGTTCATGTGATTTTTAATGGCCAAATTCGCCTGAAGATTGTTGAACATAACTTTGTTAACTAGTGTGCATGTTCATGTTCAATCCACCATTTATTTCCCCCAAAGTGATGGATCTAATCAAAATATGCACAATAGTTAACAATTTGGAGTTTTTATTAACAAATTTGGTGTTACTAGATTTATTACTATTAGGTGAAATCCCGAAGTTGGGAAACACTTTTTGGTAGATGGCTAGAATTTAGGTGAAATTTTTAATTTCTCATCCGAGAAAATAGTCAACTTAATTTCTCGACCGAGAGTTTTTAAAACTCTCGTCCAAGATAATTTTAATGTTTCTCCCAAGAGTTTGATTGGGCTTGACTGGAGTTAAAATAATCTCGGATGAGAGTTATGTATTTTCTCGTCCGAGAGTTGTATTGACATAAATTCTCAGGGAAAATCTCGGACGAGAGTTGTAAAACTCTCGTCCGAGATTTTTTTAAACTCTCGTCCAAGAGTTTTTAAACTCTCGTTCGAGAGTTTTATTCTTATAAAAAAACCCCAAAATTTCGGTCTCGCCCGACATTCTACACTGTCATTTTCATTTTGAAGCTGTCGTTTTCGTAGACTGGAGCTGTCGTTTTGGACTGGAGCTGTCATTTTCACAGACTGGAGCTATCATCGTTTTGGACCGGAGCTGTCGTTTTCACTGAGCATTCGAGCCATTGTGATTCTTCTAGCCAGGTAAGTCTCTTCACTTGTTGCACTTACTTGATTTGACAAGGTCAAATTGCACAAATCCAAAGATTATTAAATTAAGAGGAAGATCGAGAAGCACATGAGAAAGGTTCTTCACTATGAAAGCATACTGCAAAATAATCCCTTCATTAGTCCTATTCTGACTTCTAAGAAGAATAAACAACTGCCTAAGGCTAACCCTCCTCCTACAAAAACCTCAAGTCTGAAGCCTGCTCAGGTACTGCCTTTTCAATTCTTATTTGTTTTGGAATCCATTAATTCATTCCTAACATACCGACAACTTCTGTTATCCAACTGCATTTTATTTAAAAACACTATAGGCTAAAATGTTATTTCTATCGTGTAGACTTACTATAACACGACTGGAACTCAACCACCGACCTTCACACACATATGGTGTATGCATATATATGTATGTATTAGTGTGTTGTTGTATGGCTGTATGGACATACTTTGGGGGATAGGCATTGTAAGGCACATCCCCTTTCCCTGGGGCATACCTTCTCCTACCCTAGGACATCATGTGGAAAATGGGGGACATTCAGGGAACTTACCCAACAATATCCATAGTGACAGCCAAAGATCCCTCAATTGTTTCAAAGTTTCCCGAATACACCTTGCCTAAATTTCTCCTCTTAGGCGCCAATTTTGCGAGAAGGAATAAATCCCCTGACAAAGTTAATTTAATATATGTGTAAAAAAACACTAGAGTCACAAAATTTTATTCTCAAAAAATACAAAGTAGAGAGTCAAAACGATGTCTGGGAAAAACGCGACATTAACTTGTCTTATTAAAATACGAGGGAACAAACACTCAAAAAATCAAGGAACATAATATCAGCAAAACCAGACAAAACTCAGCACAGTACCGTAAAATAATTAACTAAAACTGAGTCAACCACAATATCCCATGCCCAAAGGGCCACAAAATTCCACTTCTTGATTTTAAAATGTTTGGCCTTCTTGGTGGAAGTGCTTGGTCCGGCTTGAGAGCTGGAACCCTCGCCATACTCAACTCAATACAGAGGTCCATAATGTGATTTCTGCGAAATTGCACAATTTTCAACCATAATATCCCATGCCCAAAGGGCCACAACATTCCACTTCTTGATTTCAAAACGTTTGGCCTTCTTGATGGAAGTGCTTGGTCTGACTTGAGAGCTGGAACCCTCGCCAGAGGGCACGAGAATCATATGTACGTTTGTTGAAGCCATTGTCCGCTATAACAAATTCTAACAGTAACAAACCCTGGCAGTAGTGGCAGCAGCTGGTGATTTCACTTCGAGACCAGGGATCTGGATAATATTGCGATAAATTTCACATCTGCAAACATAAAAATTTTGTATTGAATATAATGAGTTTAAAAAATAATGGATTTATGTTTAGGGTTTCATTCTTTGTTTGCGTTTTTCTTTTATTGTGGATTTAAAGAATATTTTAGGATAGCTTGATTTTTTTTAAATAGCTACACAGTATGGTAGAACAATATGACCTGCCTTTTTTTCTTGTTCTAAATAGTAGATTCATCTTCCTATTCTCTAATAATTGAATATACTTGAGCAACCACAAAAGATGAAATATGCCCTGGAAATTTGAATATGTATGGCCTGTGCATGGAAATAATGATACAATAGTGTATAGTCTACTATGCTTGCTAGTGACTTCAATTATATGCTCATCTTCTCCTTGAATGCGCTCTTCCCTTCTCCTGTTCTCTTGCTCCTTTATGAGGTGTGACTGAACTCTCCTATCTTGTCCTTTTTATGATTTGAGAGAAGATAACTAATCTCCTCAATCCTAGAAACTATTCTCCTCAATCTTGAAATGTAAGGCTATGTTTAAGTCTTAATCGAAGTCACTAATGTTCTGGAAATTCTAGAACATTTCATTTATATTCCTAAGAATAATTGATTTCCAAACACAAGACTTTCACATTCATTTTTTATTTTTCAAGTGAAATTACAAGATAGATTTCTTAGTGACCACCAAAGAAATGTCTTAGACTACTTCTTGAAGCCTAGCCAAGAAGTTAGTGTTCAAGGTACATTTATCAGTAATAGTAAGTTACTTTGATATCAATTAGAGGGACGTTGGAATTATACAATCAATCACATGTCATAAATCAATTAAAGAATGCAAGAAGTACAATATAGGAAAGAGAGACATGAAAATTACTCGTTTCTCACCCAATTATCCAACATCAATGACTTGATTGTATAGAGAGAAGTGAGGTGCTCTTACAACCTTTGTGGAAGAGATGTGTCATATACATACTCATAAAACTAATAAACTTAAATGGAAAAAAATTGATGTCCGATGCCTAATGTAAAAAAACAAGAAGAAAGAGTTGATGTAAAAAACTAAAGGCCAAATGATTTTATCTCGAGTGGTTTGGTGAACAATTTGTTTCCGCATCTTTATAGCTTCAAGCCTCTACAGATATGCTGTAACTGATATGTTTGTGGCATTTCTAAATTAGTTGTACCTGGTGTAATCGTGGTAGTTGATATTTCAAAGTTACTGATTCTGTAGAAATTCTTGACCTGGTTAAAAAAATAAATAAAATTAAATAAATAAATAAATCTGGAAATATAGATCCATCTTAATCTTGAATCTTTCAAATATCGATAGATTTTCATTCGGGCTTTTCTTGATCCCTCTTGGTGCTTATTACAGCTGGGTTGAAGATGGATATTTTCTAGTATATATACAAAATGGTGCTCAAGGGAGAATGATTTCTATATATAAAATAAATGAAATCCTTTAATAACACCTAGAGTGAAAAAACATGTTTTGACGATTACATAAAGTCAATGAGCAACTACAGTGTGTTGGGAATTACATCCTCGATGTTTCAGAAATACATTTCCAAGAGTGTCTATAGGTTGGGTAACTCTAATGTAATGAGGGCTGATGTTGTTAGTGGACTTGACTCTGTGGTCATGGATATCAGAGCTCAACCTCTGATGTGTTAATGCATTTTTTAAGTGGTGTGTCATTGCCACTAACATTGTCAAAAATCAAAATTGATTGGGATTAAAGAAAATATCCCACAAATGGCTATCCAACACCCCTTAAACAACAACAATATTTACCAAATCCTTCAAAACGTATAGTATCTGAAAGTATAATGGCTCAAGGTCTGCGATAAACATAAAGAAACATTGGGTGGTGGATCACCATGGCCCTTGGGGGTTAGGCCCCAATCATCCACAACAATTTTAGGGATAACAATAATTGGTTCCCATCCATGATTGGTAGGTCCAATAGGATTATTGGCTTTTGGTATGATGAGACCAATTTTTTGAAAACCACAACCAAAATCAACTAGTTAAGGGTTCTACCAAACCAAAACAAGAAAGTGGTCCATATAGACTAGTTTTTGAACCAATTTACTAAAAACAACATAAACTATTAAAAAAATAATTAAAAAACACATATTCATGGACTTCAATGTAAATCCAAATAATTAGACACCAAATATGCAAAGTTTAGGTAGTTTCAATGCATGGAGTTTGTAGTGTGGTTGGGTTTTTTTCCACCCAACTTCTTACCAACAACAACATAGTTAGAGGCATTATTAGTGATAACCTAAACAACATTCTCCACACCCAGCTTGAGGACAATCACATTCCATAGCTCAAATAACAAGTTTGCATATTTCACCTAGTTAGATGCATTTATTGATCTCAAAAACAAGGATCCTTGTGTGAAAATAAAAAACGAAATTAATCATGGTAAGATACTTTCCATCATTCCATCCATTTGAGAAAAAATCACCTTTTTTTCCCCATGATTTTTCAATCTCTATAAACTAGTCATTTATGGATTAAACATTTTTTTTTTTTTAATCTATAAAAATGGCCTTTGAAGCTCTTACTAACAACAACTATTAACTCTAGAGTAGATTGATAATAAGCTCAGAAGGAACTATTGAAGGGGATATCTTCATCATACCACAATTTGGCCATGTACTCATAAGCATATTCCTTGTACTTATTCCAATGGTTTCAATGGTGGGCTAAGTGCAACTAGTAGTGGTGGAGGAAGGTGGAATAAAACCAACAATACTCTCTCGTTTGTGGAATTGAAAGTGAAACTATGGGATGCTTTTCATGAATGGGAGAAACATGTCTAAAGTGTTCCCTAAAAATTATAGAGTTAGAGGAGGAACCTTGAAAATTATGGCTACATTTCTATACAATCTCTCTCCTTTTCTCTATCTTAGCTTGCATCCCTTTCTGGCTGACCTTTTTCTAATTTATATTTCTCAATAAGGGTTTTCATTTTCTTTATAATTTCGAGATCCTCCATAGTAAACCTAATCATGGTTTAATTTTCTCTCGAATACTAACTAAGTGTTATTCCGGACTAAAAATCCTAGCATTGGGTAGTGGGTCATCCTAGTCCTTTAGGGTTAGGCCCCAACCATCCATGCCAAGTTTAAGATTAATAAATATGGGATTTCATCCATTATTTGTAGGTTCAAGAGTATTTTCTACATTTGGTATGTTGATACCTTGTTTTGAAAACTAGAACCAGAATCAACCAGGTGAGGGTCTAATGAAACTAGAATAAAAAACTGGCTTGCATTGTCTTGTTTTTTTGAACCAATTTACAAAAATAATATAAAATGTGAAAATATTAATTAAACAAATATATATTCATGTACGTTTATGTCACATGGTTTGGGTTCAAATTTGATTTCGTAAATGATTAATTTTGATTTGAATTTAAATTTTATGATGAAGTTTGTATGAGGTTTGCCATTGCGTTCACACATACATATTATAACACAGAAAACATAAAATGATAAGATCAATATCAATAAAAACATATGAGCAAGCATTTTTATCAATGAATATACATGAAAATCTAGTTTAATCATCCATAGTTATAGAGAATCCATGTTGAGCAGAGGAACATTGGTTACATCCTTGTTTGGCATGTAACCTCGGTCCCATAACTTGGTGAGTCACTGTAGCCTTGACCCGTGTCCATGTATGTTTTTGTAAACTTGGTTGGCATTCGTATGCTAATGTCCATAGCTTGCTCCATCTCAATGCTACATAATTGTAATCTTTGACCCTTGTCATCGTAACCTAAGCAAGTGTTCCTATATGTCCTTGTGTCCCTGTAACCTCAACCTTGTAACCTTGTCTTTGACACAAGCCATGTCCTCATAGAGACAATTTAACTTATTGCGAAGGAAAATAGGAGAGGTTTTAATTGGGATTGTAAATCAAATTTGGAAATTTCTAGGTTAATAACTAAAATTTTAGGATACAGGAAATAGATATAAAAAAGTATTAACATTAACTTTTTATATGAGATTTCTAACAAAATTCCAGAAATTGAAAAATTCTTACCATACTTTTTATACCATATAACTAATATTGTTGTTGGCTTCAAAATGTTGGAGCTATAGTACCTGTTATCCATTGGTTGATGACATGACTATCGATTGATAATTTGTTTTCTAATTTGTTTATGAGGGGCAGAATTTTGATTTGTACTATAGAAACAATGGCATCAGGCAAGCCCTCCAGAGACCCCTCCATGAGAAGAGGATTATCAGGTACATTGGTTGTTTAGTTATGTCATGTTTTCAAGTAGGTTATATTTATTGTTCGTTGTGAAAAATTGATTAATGTGAAATTTTTTTGTCCGACACAGGTGGACGCACTCATATAACTCTTGCGCCCAGACACAAAATCGAACAAGAGGAGCCCCATAGACCTGTTCCCATTCGTCCCCAATTTCATAGGGCCCATTATGAGGGGTATATTATACACGATGTAGGTACAAATTAGATCAATTTCTAGTTAAAATGTTCAATTTTAAGTTATATTCAATGTTGAACAGGTGAATTTTTTTTTTCAAATGACGTGTTTAATGTGAAAAAATTATGCTCCAAAGGTGAAAATGTAGGCGTTGGTGTTGGCCCTATTGCTGGTCAGGGGAAAAGGAGAACAATGTCTCAACCTGTGGCATCCATCCCACACTTGGATCTTTTCTTTCAGGTAAAATATAAAGGAAAATTTATTGTTTAATGTATGTTTAATGTGAAACTTATTGTGTGTCTCATGTACTTGTGTTATAAAACAATTTAATGTTTGGGTGGTAGAGACGTTCATTCCTCGGAAGGGAACAATCCTAGTATGAGCGAAGAGGAAGAGATAGTTTTTCCACCAGGTATTTTCAAATGAACAGACAAGTTTTTTAAATACAAATTTTCCTTATAAATTATTTAATTTTTAATATGTGCAATAATTTAACATGTTACAGGTGGTGGTGGTCGCCCTCCTAGGGGGAGAGGTCGTAGGGTTCATGAGTTTGCTCGAAATCCAAGCTATAATCCCCTTTACACCCATCCCGGTGATATTCCTGAGCAGATGCCTTGGGAAGATACCATAGCCTTACTTACTATTGATGGGATGAGGGAGCATTCCACAAGATTGCACAATGAATTGAAAAGTTGCAATCTCTCTACCCCTAGTTGAAATTGTCTCCAAATTGTTTTGCACAATTTGGAGAGTTTGATAGAGAATTATCGTGGGGTTGGACCATCAGCCCAAGTTTTTTTTTGACATGATTCGTAGGAGGAGAGTGTCAGTGATTGGTATCCACTCGTACAATGAAGTTAAAAGTAGGGTCACTAAATAAATGGCCTTGTCACTATTTAACTTGCAGCCTGAAGATAAAAAACGTCTGAAGATTGCAAGATTCAATGATCCCAATATTGCACCTTATATTTATGAGAAGTTTCTGTATGCATACGGGAAGTTCCAAAATAATGATGAGGTGTCTCAATATTTTTTTAGGATGTTTTTTGCTCAATTCTGAGAGCACATGGACCCTAACTATATAGATACTGGGTCCAAATTCTATGGAGCTGAAAAAGGTCGTACATATGAACGACCTGATGCTATGCGAGATGTTGGGTTTAGGGCTCCAGCACTTCGTTTAGCACCTCAACCACCTAGGGTAGTTACACTTCCAGAGGAGTTAGCCCTTATCTCCAGTGATGCATCAAAAATTAGGGAGAAGATACAAGAACATATTGTAGCTGCTTTAGGAGGGGTGGAAGTCGGATTAGGGACAAGCCAACCTTCATCTAGTGCAAGAGTTCGTTCATTTGTGAGTATTCTAGATGACGTGTTGAGGGAGATGTAGCGAGATGAGCTTATGGAGTATGCATCCTCATGTAGAGACCTCTATGAGCGATCCATTAGACAACAAATTCACACCATGGGCGAGGTATGTACAAGCATGTTTTGATCTATTTTGAAATACACATTTATAAGATGAGCTAGAGTGCATGTAACATGTTTTTTTGGTGTATATAGATTTAGTCTCCAAAAACTTACGCCAATATATTTATTTAACTTATGCAGTTTACAACATTCTTAGAACAACATTGCCTTGCCCCTAATCCTCATTCTGTAGATCATGGACAAGATCATGTACAGGTTCCACATTCATTAATATCTATCTATATTTTTGTATGTAAAATTGAAATTGAATTATGTCACATAATTTTATATGGTATGAGTCTTAACATATGGAATTTTCAGTTAGAGAACCGGCTGCTTTTTTTTGAGAGCTGGTTGCGCACGCGTCTCTGCCATCGCTCAAGCTAGGGCTCCGTCGCTGCAATGGAGGTTCTAGGAAAAACCCAGATTCCTCCCCCTCTGCCTCCTCCGTCCGATGCTGAAGCCTTCCTCAAGCTTCTAGCCTCTTTGCCGAAGAAGAAAGCTCCTGAGGCAGCAAAGTTCGTTAAATGATTGGAAGATATCCCTGAGATTTCTCTCCCTCCTGAGGGACCGATCCAGATTTCCCTCTCATTAGCTGAATGTGCTCTGGTGGGTCAATTCACAGGTCTCTGGCCCTCCCCCAAATCCATGGAGAGCTAGGTTGCAAGGAACTGGGTACCGCTTATAAAAAACAGAGTTACTTCATATTTCCTAGGGAGGGGCTTTTTTCTGTTTGAATTCTATGATAAGGAGGATAAAGATCTGATTTTCCAGAATGGTCCCTCTTTCATGGGCCCTCAGGGGCTGTATCTCAACAAGTGGATGCCCGATTTTGATCCAGCAGTTGACATCCCAACAGCCATTCCTATGTGGGTTAGGCTGCCCACCCTGCCAGTGCATTGTTGGAACTAGGATTCGCTTAAGCATATCGGGAACGCAAATTTATTGACCGAGCAAACAGTAAAGACCAATATGACTATGCTAGAATATGTGTAGAATTTTATCTGGAGGTTGGTCTGCCTGAGGCAATTAAAATCAGGGTCGGCAGTTGGACACACGTTCAAAAGCTGGACTATGAGCAACTCCCTTTCAAATGCTAGAAATGCCATGTCTATGGCCATTTTGCTAGAGGCTGCCCAAAGAATAGTGAAGTGGAGAAAAGCAAGGAGGAAGAATGGAATCAGGTCAAAAGGACCAAAACTTCCCATAAAGCCCCTAGATCTGGAAACTCAAATGGCAAAGGCCCTTAGACGGCCCCTGTTATTCAAACCCCTTCCTTGGAAGAACAAGGAAACAAGTTTGCGCAGCTAAACTTAGTAGTTGAAGACACCCAAGAACTCGAGAAGCAGAAGGAAGACTCACCCCATAAAGAGTCCCCCTCAGGATCAAAGTAAGAAGAAAGCAATGCAGAGAGATTGAAAGAGAAACACATAGAAGAGACTGAGGAAGTGCAAGGCTCAGAAGACTCAAAAGAAGAAGGTGAAATAGGGGACTCGCAAACCTCAGCTAGAAGATCAATGAGAGGCTGAAAGTCTACTCGTGAAAAAAGAGAGCAGGAAACCTACAAAGACAAACTCCAGGGAAGCCAACCAACCCTAGAGAAACTCTTGGCAAAAACTCTGAAGATGACCAGAAATCAGTCTCAGAGCTCTAAGAGAGATCACCATCCAAAAATTAAGTGATGAAGATCGTCTCCTGGAACTGTAGGGGTATGGGGAGCAGAATAAAAGAAGAAGCCATAAGAAGCCTTATAAGAATAGAATCTCCTGATATACTCCTCATTCAGGAGACCAAAATGGAGGACAAAGACTTCCTCCATATTAGCAAGAAATTGTGGAAAAAAAGTGAAGGTCAAGCAGTCTCTGCTCGAGGTGCCTCAGGAGGCCTAGGCACTCTTTGGAATGGAAACAAATATTCAAGGATCAAAGAGGTCTTCAATACCCATTGGCTTCTTACGAATCTGCAACATGTTGACACAAAAGAGATCCTCTGCCTCTTTAACGTGTATGCTCCTGTTAGCGCAGGGGAGAAAAAGATCTGTTGGGACTCCATTAGAAGTCTGGCAGACTCTGAAAATTTGGAAAATATCATCATTGCAGGGGACCTTAATCTCACCTTATCGTTGACTAAAAAGTGAGGAGGAAGCATAGTAAGGGATCTGACGTGGGAATGGGTGGAGGATCTGTTGCAAGACTGGGATATGATTGACATCAAGACTTCCTCGGGTAAGTACACTTGGTCCAACAAAAGAGTCGGTCTGGGACATATTTCTACAAGGTTAGATAGATTTCTTGTTCAAATCTCTTTTCTACTTCTTGGACTAGAGTCTAGAATGCGTATTCTCCCATGCAGCGTTTCCGACCATAGACCCATCAAAATTGAGCTTCTGGCCCATATGGACCAAGGTATTATCCCTTTTAAATTCAGCCGTCAATGGGTCAAGGAACAAAATTTATTGCATATGGTAAAGGAAAGCTGGAATCAACCAGTTAAGGGCTCTGCCTTCTTTGTATGAGAGGAAAAACTTAGGAGAGTGAAATCTGCACTAAAAAATTGGGTAAAATCCCTTCCTAATCCTGCAGTGGAAACGAAAAAATATCCAAGAAAGTCTCAAGATTCATCATCTGAAATCGGAAAATGTAGAGATCACAAAAGAAGTCCTAGACAGGGAGGCTGACCTTCAACAAAAGCTACACAAGGCAAGCTTGGCAAAGGAAGAGTATTGGAGAATTAAATCTCGTAGTCTTTGGCTTAAGGTGGGAGATAGGAATTCCTCCTTCTTCCACAAACAAGCCCAAGCTCGGAAATGCTTCAACTCCATCTCAGAAATCAAGGAAGAGAACTTCAAGCATAGAGATATCAGAAGCATAAAAAGAGCTGCTTTCCTTCACTTCAAAAATCTGTATAGTGAAGAGGATGGTCTGGGGTATAATCCAAATCTGGTGGATGAGGTGCCCTCACTGATTTCCCCCAGAAAGAATCAATACTTGGAAGCAGAAGTCTCTAATACTGAAATAAAAATTTCCCTCTTTGCAATGGAGCCAGATAGGGCCCCAGGCCCTGATGGATTTACTGCCAGACTCCTTCAGTCCTGTTGGCAGATTGTGGAAAAAGATTTATGCAAAATTGTTCGGAAATCACAAGACTGTCAGAAAATTGGGGGAAGCACCAATTCGGCGTTCCTTGCCCTCATCCCTAAGGAGAAAGGCACCAACACCTTCAACAGATTTCGACCTATCTCCCTTTGCAATATAGGATACAAGTTGATAAAAAAAGTGATTGCAAACAGATTGAAAACCATCCATCATTCCGGAGAATCAGGGAGGTTTTATTCAGGGAAGACAGATTGTGGACAATTTTATTCTGGTCCAAGAGGCAATCCATTCAAGCCTGCTCCGAAAAGAGAAAGGAATGGTTGTCAAATTAGATCTAGAAAATGCCTTCGACGGGGTGAGACATAGATTCCTGATGGATGTTTTGCACAAATTTGGCTTTGGCTCCAAATTTATTAACTGGATTCAGGCCTGTATCAGTGAGCCTTGGATAGCTCCTTTGGTGAATGGGAGGGCTGCTGATTTCTTTAAAGCTTCTCGAGGATTGAGGCAAGGGTGTCCTCTTTCTCCCATGCTCTTTGTCCTCCAAGCTTCTGTTCTCAGCTTCCTCTTGAATAAGAAGCAGTAGGAACAAGAGATTATGGGCTTGAATATAGCATGAGGTGTCAAAAATATAAATCACACGCTTTTCGTTGATGATTCCCCCTTGCTAGGTGCAGCCAATGTGCTCTCGGCTAAGAGATTTAAAGTTGTGGTGGATGGTTTTTTTGAAGTCTCAGGAAGCAAACTCAACAATGGAAAATGTCATATCTTCTGCTGGAACACTACATCCAGCACTCTCCAAGCCATCTCCTGTTGTTTTGGTTTCGCTGCCTCCTCTACTTGGTCATCCTTCAAGTATTTGGGGCTCCCCATTTTCCAAAAATGTGCCCTCAGCAGAGACTGGCTACCTCTGCTGGAAAAATTTAAATCTAAGATCCAATCCTGGGGATACAATTGGCTCAATTTGGCAGGAAATACAATGCTCATAAAAGCTGTATTAAACAATCTTCCTATCTTTCAGTTTGCTGTTATCCTGGCTCCAATTGGCATTCTGAGGAAAATGGAGGATCACATCAGAAAATTCTTCTAGAAAGGTGGAAAATCGAATGAGAAGAAAATTCCTTTAATTAGCTAGGATAAAATCTCCTTGCCCAGAATGGAAGGTGTCTTGAATTTCAAGAGTATAAGTACACAAAATGTGGCGATGGGTGCAAAGCTGCTATGGAGGATAATTGCCCCAAATCCGGGATGGGCACAACTAGCGCTGTGGAAAAAATACTTCAGAGGGCAGAGAAAGTGTTGTTTAGACAATCCCATATCAAACTCTGGCTCGATGATCCACAAAATCTGCGCAAAAGAAACTTCTTTAATTAACCTCCATGCGCACTTGATTCCTGGTAATGGTAAACGCATCAGAATTTGGGAGGATCGTATCATGGACAGTGATCCCCTGGCAAATGATCGATCTCTGTTTGTGCTGCAAGATTGGATGACCAGAGCTAGCTACGCAACTCTGTGGGACATTTCTCAATGGGAGGATGGCGTATGGCAGAGTTGGGTAAATTTTGAGGTGCCACAGAATCTGTCTAATGAATGCGCAATTTTCTTAGCCCACTTAAAAGGAAAGGCCCCTATAAACAGCAGGAAACCTGACATTTGTGGCTGGGGATCGACTCCAGGGCGTTATACTGTCTCGTAGGGCTACAGGCAGCTGTTAATACACCCTCACGTCCCTCCTGATCCAGAGCCCTGGAAGGGGATATGGTCACAGAATTCCATCCCAAAAATAAACAGTTTCTGCTGGCTCCTTTGTCATAAGATAATTTTGACCGATGACAGGCTCCAGAAAAGAGGTTATCTTGGGCCTTCTAGATGCACGCTGTGTGGAGAAGATGAAGAAAGTGCCACCCATCTGATACTGAATTGAAATTTTGCTGCAGAGATATGGAAAGCGCCCTTATGCCCATGGAGTATCGATTTCGCCTTCCCCATTCACATCTCTGACATGTTCTCAAAATGGATGCTCAAGTATCCTGGAGGCACTCCTAAAAACAAACATATAAAGGCTGCCTGGCTCGCTCTCCCTAAAATAATCTGCTGGAAAATATGGCTTGAAAGAAACCAGAGGATTTTCAGAGACAAAAGGAATGATTTCAAGATAGTCTTGGTTAAAATTAAAATTCAGTTAAAAGATAGCTTGGGAGACCAGCTGGATGGGGCAGATCTAAGTGAGCAAGATTCTGAATGGAGTGCTATCCTCGACCTTCATTTCAGAGACATAGTAAGGCCTACCACTCCTCTAAAAGACTGGAAAATTAGAGTCAATACAACAGAATTCTCTGAGTTTATTACAAAGTAGGCAAGAACTGCCCTCTTCTTTGACGGGGCAGCAAAAGGAAACCCAGGAATTTTAGGAGCAGGTGGAGTTGTCAAAAATGATGAAGGTAGAACTATGCTCAGATATGCCTGGGGTGTGGGTGACAACACCAGCATTCAAGCCAAAGCGCTGGCTCTTCTCCAAGGTCTCAAGCAACTCAATTTTCTTGGTATCAAAGAAGAAAATGTTTTTGCTGACTCCCAGTCCATAATTAAATCCATTGTGGATAGTTCTTCACCTTCAGATTTAAGATTATCAATATTGATGACTAGAATTAGATTACTGTCGAATTCCTTTCAGAGCTTGAATTTCTTCCACGTAAAGATAGAAAACAACAAAGATGCTAATGCTGAAGCCAACAAAGCTTTCCTCCTCTCCCTCGGAGTCCTCCTAAGAGATAGAGACGAAGGCTGGGATCCCATCCCTTAATTTTCTGGTTATTATGTTCTACTGTCTATTATTGAAGTAGTTTGTTTGTATCTACAAATTTGGGAAGACTGCGGAGATCGGCCGTATTATTTCTTGTAAAAATCGTTGGCTTATAAGTGTAAGGGCCATTTTGTTCCTGGCCAGAGAGAAAATCTGGGCATTGCCTTTGCATCTTGTAATCTGAATTGAGGCATTCATGCCAGGAAATCAATACATCATACTAACTGTTTTTGTAAAAAAAAAAAACATATGGAATTTTTAGGTTAGCATTACACATCAAGGGCTGCCTGAAGAGAATATTCCTTCTCAGGTTCCAGTCATGACACTAGTATCGATACTTTTCGTTAAGCATATTTATAATGTTTATTATATTTCTTTTTGCAAACTTTTTCTATTAACTTTGGTTTCTACTTTTCAGGCTATAGATAATATTGAGATGATGCAAACTGAGCCTCAAGGAGATCGTGTAGGCTCTGGGTCAGAGAGTCTACATTAAACCATGGTAACCTCTTACCATTTCTTCGTTGGTATCATTGTCACATTATAAACAGGCTATATAGTGAATTTATAAATAGTTGAGATGTTCCTTTATGTATCTAGTGAATGCTAAAACTAATATTTAATTTTCAGTAAAAACTTTGAGCCATAGTCAATTCACTAGGTTACTGACAGTATAGGTGCTTCATTTCGCTTAGAGGAATATGCACATTTATTTCCTTAACCATCTCAGACGCTATCACAATGTCAATATGTTGTACTTCCTACTCAAGTCCCTGCAAAATAAGGAAGCCCATTCACAAAAAGCAAACATACCAAGATATTTCATCTCTCACCATGGCCTTATCAGGTTACTCATGGTACAAGCTCTAAACAAAGCAAGAAAATCCTGGGAAGAATTCATTGAAACTCCAATGGTTGCAACTTCACTAAATGATCCCAATGTTGTGTGACTCCACCCATTGCAATTTCAAAGGAGGAAGAATATGTTATCATGAATCCCTTGGCTAAAAAGTACCTACTAATTCATATTAAGGAAGAAGAGACAAATTCTATTACACCATAGAAGTATAGTGATATTGACGTTGAGATAATTAGTAGAAAACCAACCACCGAGAGAATGAGAGGGCATCAAAATAGGCCCCCCTGTGTTCCAGGAAAGAAGAGGACATGATACATTCCTACCACCACCCAAACCCCTGCTACTCCAAAAAAACAAGGGTAGAAGAAATCCTAGAACACCAAGAAGACACTACCTCTACTTAAACATAAGAACTAGTAGATTCAGTGACCTAGGGTTGGAATAATTTGGTCTGGTGCCCTTGCTACTCCGTAATAACCAGCAAGGAGTTCTCTATATTACATATTACTGCTTCAGAACTATTTTCCTGTAATAATATGGATGTGATTGTTGAGCCCTAAAAGTGCCTTCTCCTTTCCCAAATTCAACTTCATCTTATCATTCCTTTTGTCATTTATATACCTAAAAGATCAATAAGAATTATTAAAATCAATTAAGGAATACATGCAATGACTAACTTGTTGTACTTTTGTGGTTTTGTTATCTTAATGATTTCTGAGCAGTTTTAGCTACAAAATGCAGTCATTATGTAGTCAGTTACACATTCCGTAGCCATTTTGGTGTTTAAACATATTACAAGTGTCATCTGAATAAAAGGAGTATATGGTTAGATTCTAAATCTTTCCTACATTGTTCCTTGCCATCCACGAAGTCTGAATCAAAATCTGGAGATGCTTGTGCACGTGGTCAAACCAAAAGTCCGAGAAGCATATTTCTATAAGGATAAGGACTCTTGATTTGCTTTTAGCAAATCACGAGACCTAGAAAGGATTTTTAGTTTGATTTTGACTTTAGAATACACCTGTGCCTATTTTCACTCAATAACAGTTATGTAATTACCTATAAATTTAGCTCGGTGAGACCGAGAGAACAAGTTAACTCTTATTTTCCAATACCGTGATTCTCTGTTTTGAAGTATTTTTGATAATAAGAAAAAGCATAACTTTGATGTTGTGTTGAAGACAAACTTGAGGAGTTAAATATTTTCATGCCAACTTGATAGCAGAGGGCCCCTGCTATCTAAGGAGGCTTCCACATGATTTCTAGATAAGTAACTTTTAATTATGTGTTGTTGCACTTCTCACTTAGACAATTTTCTGAGTTTATGTCTTTTAGTAACATGTCTTGCTTTTTTTGTTCAATTAACAGATCCTCATGATGTTATAGTTAGTCCTTTATTAAATTTTTCCAATATATCTCTATTCATTGAAAGGATTTAGTTGTGACATCTTGAGTTACCAACACTTTAGTTTTTGTCATTTAGATTAAAATATTCTCATTATCCTACAACCACTCTTTTTCTTAAAAGCTTTTCCAACATATCACTATTGACTGAATGAGATTTGGTTGTATGATGTTAAGTTAATTAGGTTGTATTTCTTGCTCTGCAATTAGATAGAATATCCTCATATTGTTACAAAAATTCCTTTCTCAAAACTGTTCCAATAAATCTCTAAATCACAGAAAATATCTAATTGTAATACTGTGGGTTACTTGTTGTTTAGAAGATCCTTATTTCGTTATATCTAGTCTCCTTCAATGAACTATTCCAATAAATCTCTAGCTGATGAACAAGATCTAGCTGTAATGTCATAAGTAGTTTAAATATTCATAGGAGATCCTTAGCATATTGTAGTAATTTTCTTCTCAAGCTGTTCCAAAATATCTCTAACATATGAATAGGATTGCACTACAACATTCTAAGTTGCTGTCTATTTTTAGGAAGATCCTCATCACATTTGAGTTCAATCTCTTCTACAAACTATTCCAACAAACCTCTAACTAAAAGGATTAGGTTGAATTATAATGTCTTGAGTTACATTTCATGTTCATTTGCAAGCTAGGACATCCATGGATTAGAATGCTCTGTTTTTCTTCATTAGGAACATACTTTATAATTACACTCTTTTTTCAGTCTAAGGTTATATTTTCTTTCCTTTCTATTTGATGTCATTCTTTTGAACATAGATTAGCATACTAAAACCTAAACATAACAAAACTCAAAAAAATCAAAAAAATACTGAAAACAATGAAATAAGAATAAGGATATTTAGGCACATATAGTGCAACTATACCTCATCAGTTTACAAGCCCTGGTCGATAATTTATGCTATCAATTCAAAACACTGAATTGACTAAACATTTTTGCGCCGTTGCCGGGGAGGTATAACTAGGTAACCTTATTTCCTATTTCCCAAAAACAATGATACGCGTAGAGAAAGAGATTCTAGGGGTAGATTTGTAAGAGGCAGAAGTTTAATTCCCAAAACTCCACTCACTCCACCAAGACCAAGAAGTAGCACACCTCCAACCCAAACTCATATTCCATACTATACTAGTCATAGGCTTCCAGAAGTCTCAAGATCAGATATCCCATCAGGAAGATCCCCCACTTCATCCACTGAAGCAATTCTAGAGGAAGAAGATCCAAGGACTCCTACAGAAGGGGTAACCTTTTTCACTTCCACATGGGAATATATTCCAGCAGAAGAATTACAAATCCCTAGTGAAGAGGAAGAAGATGACTATTTACTCAATATACCCTTAGTAGAAGAACTAGTAGAACAACTAGCTCTTCCAACTAAACCTTATATCAGTTCAGAAGAGTTTATCACGGCAGGAGAAGGGGAAGGAGAAGTATTTAATGGAGAACATACACTATTTGGAGGAGGTAGAGGAAGAGGAGGAGACAGAGGAAGAGGTAGAGGAAATGTAGAAGGAGGAAGAGGAAATGCAGAAGGAGGTAGAGGTAGAAGGGAAACTAGAATTTATTTTGCATTCCCTATTGTAGATGAAGAGACTAATGCAACTATGAAAAACATCTCACCTTATATTCTTCCAAACTTTCATGGACTAAAAAGTGAGGATCCTGAAACCTTCTTATTTGAATTTGAAGTTCTATGTAGAACCTATAATTATCTACAAGATGCTCAAAAACTTAAACTGTTCCCTTCAACATTGAAAGGAGCAACATTAAAATGGTTTATGAGTTTAATCAATAGGTCTATTAGGACATGGGATGATATGAAGAGAGCATTTCTACAAGGATACTTGGATTACTGTATACCATTCAACCATAAGGAAGAAGTGTTCAAGATGATGCAAAAAGAGGATGAAAATCTAGAAGAATTGTTGGAAAGATTCAATTATAACATCAAGAGGGCAAAAATGGAACCCTAGATCAAGAAACTTTGAAATCTCTCTTGTTGAAAACAATTAGGGATGAATGACTAGATATCCTCAATATGATGGGAAAAGGGGACATATCTCAGCTTTCATTACCTGATATAGCTTAGTTATGTATCAATATTTCAAGAGGAAAATCTAAGATTCTAAAAGGACCAAGAGACCCTGCTCTTGCAAGGGCAAGTAAATCTATAGCTGGAACAATAAGTAGGGCATAAATAGGTAATATGCTTGATGAATTCAAATCTGACATTCTAGGGAGTCTTAGTGAACAAATAGACACCCTTAAGTTACAAAACTAGTAAAAAGCTGAAACTGATGCCTTAGCAATATTTTTTCCCAAATGTAGGAATAAACATGCCTTGAGAGAGTGTCATTTAGATGCAAAAGCAATAGAGACTTGTGCTATTTGTTCAGAAAAAAATGAGACCAAGGGTTTTCCTTCACTCCCTGGTCTTAAGGCAGTCTTTCAAGAAGAGACACCCACAAAGTCCACATAATCTCTTAACTTTGTCTCTAGAAGACCTTGACAGGGACCTCAGACACAAGGGTTTAATAATCAAATGTATAATCAACCCCCACCAAATTGGAATTCTTGGCATCAACCTTGGCCCCAATTTCAAAATCAATTTCAACCTTGGGCACAAGGAGCACAAAATCCTTATGGAAGGTTCTCCCAGTATTATCAATATCCACCTTCTTATCCCTCCTATCCAACATATTGAAACTTTTCCCCACAAAAAAAGCCTCAACAAAATCCTCAGCAGAATCCACAACATCAAAACCAAAATAAAAATCAACCACTTCCATTACCATTTCCTCAAAAAGCAAATCAATTTCCTGCCCAGCCAATACCAAACCCCAACAATAAAAACCCTTAGAATACATATATGATAGAAGGTCAAAAATTCCCAACCTATTTGATTACTCCTTTAGACGTTAATGATGTTCAACTTGGGTTTGGAAGAATACTTTAAAAGAAGAAACCTTCTGTAATTATACAAGAGAAAAAAAATTCTGAGGAAGATTCTCTACAGGTAAATAAAAGTCTTGAGGGAAACACATCTTTTCAAGACCAAAACATTGAAAAATCAAAGTATAAAGAGCCAATAATTTCAACTCTTATATTAGAGAAAACATCAACATCTACTTCTACACCTCCTTTTCCAGAAATATTACAAATTGATAGGGGTGTAGAGAAACAAATTATGATGCCTAACTATGCTTTCCTAGATGAGTTAAGAAATGTTTGTATTAAGATTCCATTATTACAAGCTATCAAGGAAATCCCAATCCTAGCAAAAACAATAAAGGAGTTGAGTATGAAAAAAACAGGAAAAAGAATAAAAGAGATAAAGAAAATACAACTGGTAGGAAAAATAGCAAATATAATGATGGGTAAGATTGCCATTCCTAAGTATCTAGACCCAGGAAATCTAGTTGTCAGAATACATATCAATGGAATTGAAATCCAGAACACACTTATTGATTTAGGAGCAGCAATCAATATCATGAGTAGACAAATCATGGAAAAAATAAAACTTCCTAATATATTTTTTACACCCACATTGCTATAATTAGCAGATAGATTTGTGATCAAACCAGATGGGATAATAGAAGACATTCCAGTGTCCCTATATTCTTGGGAGTATCCTGTGGATTTCATGATCCTAACTCCTAAAAATGATCTAGGAGGACATCCTATTATATTAGGAAGACCTTGGTTAGCTACAGCTAATGCTTTCATTAGTTGTAGATCTGGTGATATGTACATCTATGATGGAAGTTCAACCAAGAAATTCACCTTGTATCCTCCAGCAAGAACAATCATAGAATTAGATGATACTCAATGGATTGATGATGAAGAAGATATACAACCTCTCTTCACTATTTCAGAAATTAGTGAAGATAGTCAGATTCTGAATAATTTGGAAAATTATGAATCTTCTTCATAATTTAAATATGAACAATTTCAAGAAAAATCTAACATTGATTTCTTATCATCAAGACAGATGTCTCTTTACTCCATGGAAGAATTTGGCAGCTCTGTAATTGAAATATTCCTAGGAAAGACCTTAAACATAAACAAAAACCTAGAGAAGTTTCAACAAGAAAAGCTAGTCAAAATATTACAGAGACACTCTGATGCATATGCTTGGGAGTACACTGACATGAAAGGGATCAATCCTAAGACTTTCACTCATCATATCTATATAGAGGAAAATTGTAAACCAATCAGACAACCTCAGAGAAGGATGAATCCAAACCTTAGGGAGATTGTTAAAGAAGAATTGCAGAAATTGTTAAATGTCAATTTTATTTATCCCATTTCAGATAGTCAATGGGTTTCTCCTTTGGTGATTGTACCCAAGAAGAATGGAAAATGGAGGGTATGTATTGACTACCGAGAACTAGACAAAGCTACTCTTAAAGACCATTTTCCCTTACCTTTCATAGATCAGGTGTTAGACACATTAGCAGGCAAGAAGTACTTTTCATTTTTGGATGGGTTCAGTGGCTATAATCAAATTCAAGTAGCACCTGAGGATCAAGACAAGACCACATTTACCTATCCTTGGGGTACCTATGTCTACCGAGTATTGAGATTTGGATTATGCAATGCACCTGCAACATTCCAAAGGGCAGTATTAGGAATCTTTTCAGATCGAATACATGATTGTGTAGAAGTATACATGGATGACTTCACAGTCTATGGAAACACATTTGAAGAAGCCTTAGCAAACTTGGAAAAAGTTCTAAAGAGATGTAAAGAAGCAAATCTTTCATTAAGTCATGAAAAGTATTTTATGATGTTTACTAAAGGGATTGTTCTAGGACATCACATTTCAGGAGAGGGGATCAAAGTTGATAAGTCAAAAGTTGAAGTCATCTCCAGATTACTAGTTCCAAGTTGTCAAAAAGATGTTAGAGTTTTCTAGGATTTACAGGGTATTATAGGAGATTTATAGAAAACTTCACCAAGATAACATCTCCACTTTTCAAATTACTTACCAAAGACTGTGAATTCAATTGGAATTCTGACTGCCAGTTAGCCTTTGAAACCCTGAAAACAAAAATCTCTGAAGCACCTATTTTAAGGGGACCTAACTGGAAATTACCTTTTCATATTTCAAAAGATGCCTTAGATACAACTTTAGGAGCTGTATTGGGACAAAAAGACCTAATTCCTTATTCCATCTACTATACAAGTAAAAAATTAACTCCTTCAGAGTTGAATTATACTGTAACTGAAAAAGAGTTCTTAGTTGTTGTTCATGCCATAAATAAATTTAGACACTATATAACAGGCTATGAAAATTTTGTTCACACAGACCATTCTGCAATTAGGTACTTAATGAACAAATCAATTACTAATGGCAGAGTCACAAGATGGTTATTGATTTTACAAGAGTTTAACATCACCATTCTAGATAGGCCTAGGAAACAAAATACAGTGGCTAATTTCCTATCTAGACTCCAAAACATTAAAGACAATACTCCAATTGAAGACAAATTCCCTGATGAATATCTCTTTGCAATTACCACTCAAACTCCTTGGTTTGTTGATATTGCTAACTATCTAGTTTCAGGAAAATTTCCTTCAATTATGAATACAAGAGATAAAAGAAAGATCATTTATGACAGTGAAAAATATTCATGGATTGCTAATGAGTTATACAAAACAGGTCCAAACTTTATTATTAGAATATGTGTTCGAGAAGATGAGATGCCTGAGATTCTCAAGGCATGTCATGATGAACCATGTGGTGGACACTTTGCTAATAAGAGGACAGCTTATAAGATCCTTCATTTAGGATATTATTAGCCATCCCTCTTTAAGGATGCTAAAGAGTATGTTAAAAGGTGTGACAGTTGTCAAAGGGTAGGGAAACCTTCTCCTTCAGGTGAGATGCCACTACAACCACATGTACACATTGAACCCTTTGAGAAATGGGCTTTGGATTTTGTAGGACCTATTAATCCTTCATCAAGACAAAAGAAATATATATTAGTTTGCACTGATTATGTTACCAAATGGGTAGAGGCCAAACCATTACTTTATGCTACTGAAGCATCTGTAGTCAATTTTCTTTTTGAGGATATTTTTACTCATTTTGGTGTCCCAAGAGAAATTGTTACAGATCAAGGAGCTCAATTCACATCAAAGCTAGTGGAGAAAATGGTAGAAAAGTACAAAATCAGACATAGAAAATCTACTCCCTACCATCCACAAGCAAATGGGCAAGTGGAATCTACCAATAAAGTCATTGAAGGGATCCTAAAAAAAACTATTCATTTACACAGGAGAGATTGGGCAGAAAGGATTCCTGAAGCCTTGTGTGCCTACAGGACTACATGGAGAAACACAACAAGTCACACTCCTTATGAACTTGTTTATGGAAAACAAGTCTTGTTTCCCATAGAGTTTCAGATCCAAACTTTCAAAATGGTAGTCCAGTTGGGACTTGATCTAACAGAAGCACAGACTGGAGCAGATCAATGAATTGGATGAGATTAGACAAGATGCAGTCTAGAGAACAAGCATAGTCCAACAAAAAAGGACTAGATGGCATGATAAGTACATTAAGGAAAAGAAATTTAAAGAAGGTGACTGGGCCCTCTTATTTGATTCAAAGTTTAAGGATTTTTCAGGTAAATTTCAAACTCATTAGCTTGGGCCATATGAGATTGTGAAAATCTTTTAAAATGGAGCAATAAAAATCAGGACAATAGATGAAGGAAAGGTATCCTTTCTTGTAAATGGACACAGACTGAAATTGTATCATAAGCCACTTTCAAGAGAGGAATTTGTCAAGAAATTTCAAGATAACATTGATATGAAGTTAGTGAAGAAGAATCCTTCTTCTTCACTAACTTAATTGTATTCTTCTTTAATATATTTAAAATATATATATATATATATATATATATATATATATAAAGAAAAGAAAAAATGGTATAAACATGAATCATTGATTGGCATGTTTATACAGAAAATCTAAGTTGAAAATCAGAGTTCTTCTGACACTTCAGATTTTCAAAAATTGTTCTTTTATGCAATTAAGTATTATAAAATTATAAGTTGCATATTCATGATTCATTTCATTCATTCCATGTCATACTTCACTGCATCCACATCACTCCATTCCATCCACATTTCATTTCCTTCCATTCCATTCCATTCCATCCACATTTCACTTCATTCTATTCCATATTTCAAATTTTTTACAGGTACATTCTGTAGTTACCTGTTCTACAGCCAATTGATTCTGCAAAACCGACTTCAACAAAGAGAGAATGATTCAAACAAGGTTATGGAGCCTAAAAGAGCAATATTTCTCAGATGAAAGACAAAAGCACATCAAAGCAGCAAAAATTTCAAAAAGGGTTATGGTAAAATTGTGTGAAATTATTTTTGATAGCAAATCATTAAAGATATAATGTGGTTAGGTCATATGTTTTCCTAAGTTATTTTATGATTCGAATTGATCAAACTCATATCATAAACCCTCCTTGACCAAATCCCTTTCAAACCACTCCACAACAAATCATCATTAATTAGAAGTTAACGGTCAGAACCTATAAGTGACCTATTAGGTCACGTCATCAAACCATGGCATTCATTGATGATTTTTGAAATCTTCATAAGATTTCTTCGCGGCCATTCATCCCATATCAAACTCTTACACCTGATTATCCTTATGATTTACCACTACCCTATTCCGTTCACATCCACTCATTGCTATTTCTTCCGTAGCCAAACCCTCATTCATAGAGAAGTCACTTTAGGGCAAGACAACCCTTCACAGTTTCTTTTGCTTTAAGAACAAGAACAGAGCAGTGAATTGAAGCCAGAGAAAGGAAGCAATTTTCATCAAGAAGAAATGGGGCTTATTGTAAGGTCAAAACCAATTGGAACTAAGTATTGGGAAGGATACCCTCAGATTAAAGGGTTATTGCAATAGGCTGGATGGCTAAATTTTATAGAAAAGTTTAATGGATTTCATAAAAAAATCACAAAGTCATTTGCCAGATCGTTCAATGGAGCATAAGTGGAGATTGGAGAATATCAAATTCACCATCACAGAGGCATTCATAGCAGAAACAACAAAATTGCCAAGATAGAGAGAGCGTTGGTTTAAAAACAAAGAATTTCATAATGAGGCTTGGAGACAAATGTTAAAAAACCCAGGTATGGACACTGCAGTATTTAAGAAAGGTATTCCTAGTTCAGCTTTGAAGAATAAATGGAGGAATATGCTATTAATTTTACAAAAGTTCATAACCTGTGAAGGAAGATTTGGCACTTTATATGTTTATCACATTAGGCTCATGATGAATTTTCTAGATGAAGAAATAAATTTTCCCTTTTTCCTACTTAATAGTTTGAAAAGGATGTCTTTGAATGTCCAGAAAAGGCTTCAGTTCTTAGAGACTACCTTACATCATCATGGTTTAATTAAAATGTTAATTGAGTTTCATTTGAAGAAGATAGGAGATAATTGGGATGAATTCCTCCTAACAAACCATTTTGAAGAACCTAAAGAAACATTGTCCAAAGAAAAACCTGTGAGAAGAAGTAAGAGAGGAAAGGATGTTAAAACTGTTGAAATCAAGCCTAGTGCATCAACACAAGAAGACAATGATGAAATAATCTCTGAGAAATTGGTAAAAATTAGGAAACAACTCAAGAATAAAAGGAAGGGGGAGTTAACAAATGAATATTTTGAGGGAGAGAATGTAAAAGATGAAAATCCACCCAAATTGAGAAGAAGTTCTAGGCGTAAAGGTATGATGAAAAAGACATACATTAAAGGAACTGAAATCATAAACATTGAAGAAGAAGAAGTTCCAGTTCAAACCCCAGTCGACAAATCTTCTGTATACCAATATGAAGAAAACTCTGGTAGAAGAACCCCAGATGTAGATCCAACTCAGTAGCAGTTTTATGACCATGTGGAATCATTAGAGAGAAAAGCCTCAGAGAACAGAGAAAGGTCCCCCAGTCCACAAGAACCTCCAATTGAAAAATTAAAAAGAGACAATTATGAATTGGAGATACTGAATAACCATATTAAGAATGAAAATTAAATTCTAAAGGAGCAAGTTAAATTTAAAGGCAGCATTAACAGTACTCTCTCTCTCAGAAAATGGAAGGATTATATAAAGCAAATAAGAAGTTGAACAGGGCACTCATTAACCTGAAGTTCAAGACACTCATAAGGAAACCCAGGATGGCATTAACTACCAAAAGAAGCAGAAAAAGAAGGTTAGATGTCCTTGCAGAGGTATCATTACAAATGGAATGAAATTGCATGAGGACATGAAAAAGTTTTGCAGTGGGGGTATGTTGAGCCCTAAAAGTGTCTTCTCCTTTTCCAAATTCCACTTCATCTTATCATTCCTTTTGTCATTTATATACCTAAAAGATCAATAAGAATGATTAAAATCACTTAAGAAATACATGCAATGACTAACTTGTTGTACTTTTGTGGTTTTGTTATCTTAATGATTTCTGAGCAGTTTTAGCTACAAAATGCAGTCATTATGTAGCCAGTTACACATTTTGTAGCCATTTTGGTGTTTAAACATATTACAGGTGTCATCTGAAGAAAAGGAGTATATGGTTAGATTCTAAATCTTTCCTACATTGTTCCTTGTCATCCACAAAGGCTGAATCAAAATTTGGAGATGCTTGTGCACGTGGTCAAACCAAAAGTCCAAGAAGCAGATTTCTATAAGGATAAGGACTCTTGATTTTCTTTCAGCAAATCACGAGTCCTGGAAAGGAGTTTTAGTTTGATTTTGACTTTAGAATACATCTGTGCCTATTTTAATTCAATAATAGTTATGTAATTACCTATAAATTTAGCTCGGTGAGACCGAGAGAACAAGTTAACTCTTATTTTCCAATATTGTGATACTCTGTTACGAAGTATTTTTGATAATGAGAAGAAGCATAACTTTGATGTTGTGTTGACGACAAACTTGAGGAGTTAAATATTTTCATGCCAACTTGATAGCAGAGGGCCCCTTCTATCTAAGGAGGTTTCCACATGCTTTCTAGATAAGTAACTTTTAATTATGAGTTGTTGCATTTCTCACTTAGACAGTTTTCTGAGTTTATATCTTTTAGTAACATGTCTTGCTTTGTTTTTTCAATTAACAGATCCTCATGATGTTATAGTTAGTCCTTTCTTAAAGTTTTCCAATATATCTCTATTCATTGAATGGATTTAGTTGTGACATCTTGAGTTACCAGCACTTTAGTTTTTGTCATTTAGATTAAAAGATTCTCATTATCCTACAACCACTCTTTTTCTTAAAAGCTTTTCCAACATATCACTATTGACTGAATGAGATTTGGTTGTATGATGTTAAGTTAATTAGGTTGTATTTCCTTCTCTGCAATTAGATAGAAGATGCTCATATTGTTACAAAAATTCCTTTCTCAAAACTGTTCCAATAAATCTCTAAATCACAGAAAAGACCTAATTGTAATACTGTGGGTTACTTGTTGTTTAGAAGATCCTTATTTCGTTATATCTAGTCTCCTTCAATGAACTGTTCCAATAAATCTCTAGCTGATGAAAAAGATCTAGATGTAATGTCATAAGTAGTTTAAATATTCATAGGAGATCCTTAGCATATTGTAGCAATTTTCTTCTCAATCTGTTCCAAAATATCTCTAACATATGAATAGGATTGCACTACAACATTCTAAGTTGCTATCTGTTTTTAGGAAGATCCTCATCACATTGGAGTTCAATCTCTTCTACAAACTATTCCAACAAACCTCTAACTAAAAGGATTAGGTTGAATTATAATGTCTTGAGTTACATTTCATGTTCATTTGCAAGCTAGGACATCCATGGATTAGAATGCTTTGTTTTTCTTCATTAGGAACATAATTTACAATTACACTCTGTTTTGAGTCTAAGGTTCTCTTTTCTTTCCTTTCTATTTGATGTCATTATTTTGAACATAGATTAGCATACTAAAACCTAAACATAACAAAACTCAAAAAAATCAACAAAATACTGAAAACAATGAAATAAGAATAAGGATATTTAGGCACATATAGTGCAACTATACCTCATCAGTTTACAAGCCCTGGTCGATAATTTATGCTATCAATTCAGGACACTGAATTGACTAAACAGTGACCTCTCAGGGTAAAATCTGTAGCTATGACAGTGGACTGCATTCCCAAACTATTTATAGGCCTATCACTTAGAGCCTTACGTGCAGAACTGTTAGATGGGTTGCATTACTAGCACTTGTGGTGGCCTACTAATGGTTATGGAAGACTATGGAATCAATATTCCTTAAAATACATAATTGCAGATCATGCTTCCCTTGTGACAAGTTTTCATCTATCCAATACAGAATTTTAACAACAATCATTTGGACAATAGTATGTGCTCTCATGTGATGGAAAAATGGGAGTTTCAAGAAAAGGGGGCAGTATGTGGTTTGATAGAGTTCACAACAATCCTCTTCAAGACAAATACACATATCTCATGGTAGATCATGTCCACTGTTGCATCAAAATTGATGACATTTTTCATTTGTAAGTACCCAGGTTCTATTGGAGCCTAGCAATGACAATATTCCATCCTGCAAACATTTTGGTTTCGAGGTTTCCTAGTTTTGCATGATGACTAAGCACAAAGGAAAGGACCATTGTATCCATGAGGTGGTTGCATTAATTCACTAATATCAACTTTCAACCTTATTTTGGCACATGCTATAGCAGGTTAGGAAATGAATAAGCTCCACTGAGCAGCAGTTTAGAGTATAATAAGCTCTTTTGCACAACAGTCTTCAATTTTTAGATTCATAGGCTTTAATGTCTTGTGTTGTGCTTTGAAGCTTTATTCATAATGAAAATTTGTGAGCTCATTAAGGAATTAATCCTTCATGCCAATACTTAAACACTGTATGCTCAATCTGGGAACAAGTTTTCACAACAAGTTCTTAGTTTCATTGTCCATGGCATGAACAGTGGCAGCCCATTCTATTACCATGCAACCTTCGAGAAGATTGATATTTAGTTCTCGGCTTTGTTCTCCATCCCATCTATTAAATTTGAAGGGCCAACTTGGTATAGATGTCACAGTGTTGCAAACTGGGATCCTTGTGCTCCATTTGTAGTTCATCAATCTGTAATAATATCTCTCTACGAGCTTCATTATGCTCTAGTAAGACATTGTTGGGGAGTGATTTCATGTTCTAGTATAGCTCGATTATACATACATATTAGTTTTGGTGCCCTAAAGTACAGCCTGAATCAATCACCCACTCAACCATAGAGGCCAAGACCTCCTCATCAACTTTCTCATCATGTTCAACACTAAATTCAATATCAACATGGTTGATTTCCTATTGTATAGGAGCAGGGGTTTGGGAATTATTTCTCTATGCTTCCTTATGAGCTTGAAGTGTGCCTTGAGCACTCCCTTCTACTTGAGAAGAGTACCCTCAACAAGATTTGGCTCTTTTTCGTGGCATTGGATTTTTCAAGCAGGGGAGTAATCGAGTATGGGTATGCACAAAGGTGAAGACTTTAAATGGATATAGCCATGTCCAAAAGGAAGGAGCTTCAATGGTGTAAGCACCAGGTAAGGCTGAGCGTAAATTAATTTAAATTTAGAGAGGAGAAGGTGTAGGGTTGTGGGCACCATCGAAGGAGGTAGGAATAATACTATGGCTCATAGAGGCTTCCCAAGGTGCAAGGGGGACCCAAGTATCTGATTGTGTAAGAAAAAGCCTGAGTTCACAATTTAATTTCCCTACTTTGACAATTGCAAATTTGATTGATTTGCAGTATAATATAATAGTGGAATAAGCCAACCATGCATTAAGAAAATTTTGTAGACGCGATAATGATTGAGACCTTTTGGTGCCACCACCTTGGAGACCTTTGGTGCCACCACCTACGAACCCCTACTTCTTCATGCACTTCTTCCTCACAGATTGCATGCCTTCACCACAGGGAAAGTCTACCCCCATAATGAGCATGTAAAATTAAGGAACCTGGGATGGTTATGGACCTTGGGATTATCTGTTGTCTATAATTTGCTCCACTTGCATTTTTTATTTCCTCATTTTACAATCAGCTGTTGTGATTTCTTTCCTTTAAATCCTAAACGAGTTCTTTTCAATCTCCATTGGTTTTATTCAAGAATCCATTCTCAATGTCTGTAACAGGTATACAAAATCCTAGAGTATTTGGAAACCTACAAGAAATAATATAAGCTTCCTTTTGTCCCTATTATTCTCTGTGGGTAAGGTTTGTGCTTTATTCCTTTTAACAGTATTTCTTTTGGTTACAGTTTCTAAAGTAGTAGTACCATGCAGGGATTGGAATGGAAGAAAATGGGGGCATGTTTACAAATTCTTGCGGTCTCAAGGTTTTATTTCTTCCTATGATACTGCTCACCACTACACATAAAATGATGCCGATGCTCATAAGGTTTGTACCATTTAGCTGTATGCTGGTCACTAGTTTGTAGGTTTTATAATCCTTTCCCTTTTGGTATTGATTCTTGAAAATGGAACAAAAATGAAATTAACTTGTGGTGAATTGAAAATTTATAATTAATGAGCTGTTGGTTTACCAGTGGGTTAGCCATCGTAATCACCATGGTAATATCTGTGGAGTGGAATTTATTTGGCTTCTTAATCCCAAAAATCTGAGTAAGCCTTTGAAGGCTAGATGGAATGAAGCTTTATTTGGATTTATAAAGGTTGTTAACAGCCCATGATTGGTGGTTACAAAATTTAATTCTATGTGCATGACAAAACTGGTAGTCATTATCGAAGAGTAGAAGTTAGCCTCTAATTGGTGGTTATAACTTCTAATTTTATGTGCATGATAAAACTGGTAGTTATCAAAGAGTAGTTATTTCCCTCGAAACAATACAAATTGCATGCCATTGAGCACTTTTTTTTCTTTTTTAATGCATCCGAATAAAAAAGAAAAAACTCTACCTTTTGAAATCAATCTATACAATATTTATAGCATCTTAGTATTATCATTTATGATTGCAGTCTAAATTAAATGAAGCTGGTTTGTAAGATAGAGATGCATTCTGCTTCTTCAAGTCTGATAAATACCATGATGGTTGTGTAACATTCCTTGGATTTAAAGGTTCTCTCCAATATGTTAGTTAATATCATGTTTTATTGCATTGTTTCTATTCTACTTTTCTTCTTTCTATTTCATATCAGTTTATTAAAGATTTTTTTAAGTGTTTTATAATCCCATGGCTCCCCTACTGTTATTACTGGATGGTTAAAGATGGTTATTAAAGATCTTTCTCTTGGGAATGCAGTTTGTGGTTGGACTGGGTGATAAAGTCTCCCCTACTGATATTGAAGAAGGCATGCGTGTTGGGTCAGTTATTAAAAAACCCCCCTTGCAAAACCATCCTTTTATGTTCACTTTGTCCTCTAGGGAGTTTGTTTCCTTTAGAGTTGAGTGTGATATTATCCATCAATTCTAAGTGTCACTGACACATGAGATATCACATTACTTCTTAGTGAAGCATTACTATGTTTTCAACTCTAATGTTTTATCTGGTTTGCATTAATGTCATAAAAAAATTTAGAGATTGCTTCAGGTCACACCTTGTGGGTTTTTTCAAGAATGTAATGATTGATGGTCTTCTTTCTTTATGTAGGTTTGATCACAATAAGTATTAGATTGATATCCCTTTTCCTCCTAAGATTGATCCCAGTGTGACAATGATGACCGTTGAAGAAAAGCCAAATGTTACTTACAATGATGTTGGAGGTTGTAAAGAACAAATTGAAAATATGCGAGAGGTTTGTCAATTCTCTTATAAGTCATCATCTATTCACATTTCATATTTCCTCATTTGGCCAATAGTATCAACAGAGTATTATGTTAATAAATGGTCAATATAGAAATTAATTTATCATAACAGTTACAGGGATAACATTGGGTAATCTCATCCTAGTAAATTTGTGTGGTCCTGGCGATAAGTTGAAATGACCCTAATCCAGCTGAAACTATTCCTGGCCTTTGCCTTTCTCAAGATGGGAGTGAGGATGCTATCTCGTATTTGGGAAAGGAGCCACCCTCTCATCTGATTACCTCCTTCCCTGACATCCCTCCCAGGGAGTGTCAGAAGGGGGAGAAGATGGACCTGTTAAAGGGAACTATTTTATGTAGACAAGATGGTTGTGGTTGATCAAATAGGGCCACTTCAGTTTCAATGTAGTCTATCCTGGGATCCTCTGAGAATGGATGGTATAAATTAAAAGGAGAAAGGAAAAGAAAAGAAATGGAATGGACTGCACAATCCTTCGGTCCAGGAATGAGAAGCAAGCGACCCATCCTTGAAAATAATAAAATGGTCAAGATGGATTCTTAATGTAACATATTTTATGGCTCAAGCCTATATTTTTACTATAGTTTACATTTTTCATTAGATTCAGCTAAGGTGTCGAACATTGAAATATCAGACCTGCTTTAGAGTAGTTTAGTATGGGGGTCAATTGTTGAACATTAGACCCAGGATTGGATTTTCCCCAGCAATATATGTGGCAATCTTTGATGCATATCATGTTTGTGTTAATTGATTTTTATTTAACCAAAACAATGTTAAACAAATCAGTTTTTGTTATGTTTGATTAATCAGAATGTTTTTTTTGTAAAAATGGTCAAGCATATCAGTCTCTGTCACATCTAATTGATCTGAATATGTTTTTTTTCTTCATCCAAGTAACGAGGTGCACGAAGATCATTAATCCAAAAATAGATGATTCCAAGTATGTCATAAATTTCCAAGGTATGCCTATTTCTCCAAGTTGTGTTGTGATCATACAATAAATTCATTATTCACTTGTAGGTGCAGCAAGAATCAAAACTGCTACTTTACTCTTACACTAAAACTATAGTTGCAGTGATTAGTCTTTTTCTTGCAACAAAACTTATGAATTCAAAACCCAATGTTTCCCGAAAGCCACATTGACTTGCATGTATTATTTACAAAGTTGTCTCTTGGGAATGCAGTTTGTGGTTGGACTGGGTGATAAAGTCTCCCCTACTGATATTGAAGAAGGCATGCGTGTCGGGTCAGTTATTAAAAAATCCCCCTTGCAAAACCATCCTTTTATGTTCACTTTGTCTTCTAGGGAGTTTGTTTCCTTTAGAGTTGAGTGTGATACTATCCATCAATTCTAAGTGTCGCTGACGTGTGAGATATCACACTACTTCTTAGTGAAGCATTACTATGCTTTCAACTCTAATGTTTTATGTTGTTTGCATTCATTTCATAAAAAAATTTATAGATTGCTTCAAGTCACACCTTGTGGGTTTTGTCAGGAATGTAATGATTGATGGTCTTCTTTATTTATGTAGGGTTGATCGCAATAAATATAAGATTTAGATCCCTTTGCCTCCTAAGATTGATCCCAGTGTGACAATGATCACTGTTGAAGAAAGTCCAGATGTTACTTACAATTATGTTGGAGGTTTAAAAGAACAAACTGAATAGATGCAAGAGATTTTTCAATTCTCTTATAATTCATCATCTATTCACATTTCATATTTCCTCATTTGGCCAATAGTATCAACATAGTATTATGTCAATAAATGGTCAATATAAAAAGTCATTTATCATAACAGTTACAGGGATAACATTGGGTAATCTCATCCTAGACAAACTACTAATTCCCGCTTTTGGTTGCATATATCTCGTGAATCAAGGATGCATTAAGCCTCTATGTGATCTTATAGTCTTTCCAGACCCAAGAATTGTATCTGTTTTTCTTGAAGGGATAGAGAATATTTTGAAATTTGGGGAATCAGAGAAGGTTCTAAGCAACACTGGAGGTGTAAATCTCTATGCAAAGTATATTGAGGATGCTGAAGGACTTGAGAAGATTGAAAACCTGCAAAGTCATGACAATAATGAAATTTATGAGAAGGCAGTAAATATTCTTGAAACTTATTGGCTGGAAGATGATGAAGATGACCAAACAATCAATTTTTATCTCTCATATTTAACATTTTAATCGACCTATGATATGTCGCCGATGGAGGGAACACTTCATTTTCCTACAGTCAGAGAGATTTACATAGTCAAGTATTCTTGCGTGAATTATGTATACTCTATGTCCACATGCTATAAAATATCTTTTAGGTTCAACATGAGTACTTTATTTGACCTTGCAATCAAACTTGCAATTATTTACTATTTTTGTGGAAGCTCAGATGGAGTCTAGTTTCCCAAGTTGAAAGAAAATTCAAAATATGAGTCTTATGCTTGTCATCAAGAGAATAATTTCAAGTGTTATTCTAGCACTAATGAAATTTAATTTTGTAATATTTCTCCAGCAAGCTATATAGATTCCAATCAACGATCTAATATTTCATAAGAGGCAAGTGATCTGTTCTGGAAAATGTTGGTTTAAATGTTTTGTTGCTTATCAATATCCTTGGTTGTTGATAATTTTCTTTAAATTTAATTTTAACTTTTATCTAACCTTTCTCATTAGGAATATAGAAATGATGAATCAAACACTAGCAGCAAACAAGGTTCTCCAAAGATCATGTCCATCATTTACTGTGTCTTAATGTCATTTTCTTAATATCATTATCAGAGGAATAATTCTTGTTGTTCATGTATCAGATTTTAAAGCTACCCTAAGGGTAGAATCTTGTGCTTCTCTAGGGATATGAGGAGTCCTTATGCCAAAGAAGTTTTGTTACGTCCCTTAATCAGGTGTGCATGCCATTTGATGCCCAAACTCTGTCATTATTTCAAAGCCGAAGGGGTTAGGGTGGGTGCATTCCTGGAAAAGGTTTCTCATGTGCCAAACCTGGCATGTTGGGGTCTCATTATAAGGAATCTTTCTAATTTTCGTCAGTTTTTTCATAATTTTTTAGTGCTTCTAAATACCTTTCTTTGGACTGATTCTTGTTTGATTCTTTAAGTCACTTGCAAGTTGCATGATAGCTAATGCTTGGTTTGATTATATGGTATTTGCAAATTCTTGTTCATAGATCTTGCTGCTAAATTTTTTGAAAGTTTAGGTCCATAGCATATGACTATATATTTAATTCTTCTTGAATAGTAATTTATGTTTTGAAACAACTATTAAATTTTACCAAGTATTTAGTAACAATTATAGCATGTTGCAGAGTATTGGCCCTTTTTTCTATCAACATGTATTTATGTGTTCCTACCATTACTCTCTCTATCATCAATTTCATTAACATGTTGGAATTTGACATACAACGCATTTTTAACGGTTTATAATAATTTTTTGAATAATCTTTTAGTGCAGTCCTAAATTTTTTTGCAAAGGAATGGCATTCTATTTAATGGTTGAGGCCAAATCCTTTCAACACATTTGACATGTTTCTATGATTTAAACATAGAAACATTTGACATTTCACATTAAATTCATTATTATTCCTTTAGTAATTTTAACCACATGTTACAGTACCAACAAAATATGTTTCAAATGTACAATAATTAGGGGATAAATTGGTGGAATAATACACCATTAACCTTAATCTTCCCCTAATTTTATTCTAAATCTGAATTTTCTCACCAATTTTCCTCTTGATTATGTTCTTGCAAGACATGGTATTATTGAATTTTGATGAATATATGCCTTATTGTTGTCTACATCAATCTGGAATTGATGCTAGAAAGTTTCCTATGGGTAATGGTTGTTTAATCATATGAATGATAATGATCCTAGAGTCATTAATCATAATGATTGAATTCATTCTTATTCCTTTAGTCATTTTAAACCCTTTTCAAAGTGCATATGCTTCTATTTGTTATGATTCCAATTTTATGCTTCATCAATAAAATATAAAAGAATAAAGCTAATCCTTCTTCCAATTTTAAAAATTAGGAGTATTTTGTTGAAGCTATCAATATGCTCTATAAACCAGTTTGAGTAAATTTTCTCCTTAAATTTGAAATTTACCAAACCATTTCTCTTCATCTACATTGAAACATTGATGAGAGTTGAGTTGTTTTCCTTTGGAAATAATAATTTCATCTAAAAACTTTTGGATTTATTGCTACAAGGGGTGGGATATCTATCTCTTAAAATAAAAGTGTGAAATCCATTACTAGCGAAACTTTCTAACATAAGAAATAATTCATAGCTAAACACACCTTTATGAATAGTTTTGACATTATTAATGGAAATAAATAAGGGTAAAACTTTTTGAGATTTACATGATGATTGGTGATTATCTTGAAAATCCCTTATTATGAGTAGTAGCATGCTTGGTGTTAGATCCATAGGTTACACTATTTTAAAATACAATATTGCATAGAAAAATTCATGACACTTGAAAATGATCATAAACAAAATTATTTTTAATTGCTTGTTGTTTATATTTGCTAAAAACCAATTTACAAATGGTAATTATGAAGGAAAAAATTGTTAAGGTCACAATCAATATTTGAGAAATCCATTGGAAGTGCAAGAATCTACACATAACTTAAAATTGTTATATGGAGGACCATGATAAACATAAAACAACCCACTAATGAAAATTTGGTTATATGGTGTGGTTATATATCAATAAAAAAGAGTTTCAAGGATGACAATGACAAGTTGTACAACACATGGAAGAGAACACTTTCTAGTTTAATCCACCCATGCCCATCAGGTTGGATTATAATAATAATAGATAAAAAAGATTTAAACTATATTTGATACCTCCATGATGATTGATGAGGAAGCTGTTATTACAAGTAATAACATACATTATTCATGTGTTAGATTTATATATTATACTATTTAGAAATACAATTATGAATAAGAAAATTCATGATACTTGAAAAGAGTCATAAAAATGTTTCCAGAAGAAATTAAAATAGAAACTTCCAAATAAAGGGAAATGGCTTACAAAATAGGGTATAAGAATGTTTTCCATACCACATGTTGAAACTTTCAAAATATTGAGAAAACAAAATATAGATTACAAGGGGATGTGTACAATATGTAAACGATTAAAGATAGAATTTTGGAGAAATAACTAAATCTCGATTACAAGATCTTGAATTTTCCTTTGTAGGATCTATTCCATGTTGTGAACAATATTTTCCAAGCACATGTAAAATATAAACATGTCAAATGGACATAGAAACATTTGACATTTGACATTTGTAGGATACTTTGTTGAAGCTATCAATATGCGAGCTATAAACTAGTTTGAATAAATTTTCTCCTTAAATTTGAAATTTACCAAACCATTTCTCTTCATCTATATTGAAAAATTGATGAGAGATGAGTTGTTTTCCTTTGGAAATAATAATTGAACATCTAAACACTTTTGGATTTATTGCTACAAGGGGTGGGATACCTATCTCTTAATATAAAAGTGTGAAATCCATTACTAGCGAAACTTTCTAACATAAGAATTAATTCATAGCTAAACACACTTTTATGAATAGTTTTGTATTCTTGAATGTTCCTTTGTAGGATCTATTCCATGTTGTGAACAATATTTTCCAAGCACATGGAAAATAGAAACATGTCAATAGAAAATAAAAGTAGGAGACCTCCATCATGAGAAGAGACAATAATGAAGAGATTAGCCACATCAAATATAAACCAATCTAAACTAATGAAGAGATGCAAATATGATGACATTTGATATCAAAACTAAACTAACGATACAATAATATATATATGTAATTAAATATTCATTCATCACCATCATATCCATGCAAAAAAAGGGGTGAGTTAAGATCATCTAGGAGTAAACATCATGGACACATTAAATCACCATAACTTAATTATCTAGCAAAGCACCCTTATCCAGTAGACCATAATATATTGTTCGTACCAACACACATCTAACCATCCACATGTCCATTTATTTGAAAGCAATCCACAATATAGTCTTAAACTATATAAAGTCCAATGCATTGTAGCAATTATATGTTCTAACCCTAGAATCAAAGTTCATTGTTGATCTTGAACAATGTGTTCCACTCATATAAAATGTGCTAGTGGAAAATTTTCCAGAATGGCATCATGATCATCTATCGATAACCTCCATTGTCGCTATTTTTTTCTACTCTTCACTTGCTTCAACTGCAACCGAGTTGCTATGACCAAGTGACTATATTGGGCATAAATAACCTCTGGCTGGTAATCTTGAAAAATAATATGATCTTTACATTTCTTTACTTCTTCAAAGAAATGTCCCATTAACACCATTGAACCGATTGGGTATGTATAATTTTATGGATCATTATACTCTTGCAGCAACATGGATTTATACATAGTGCATCGTAATAAATAATAATGCACTTTTTCTTGATTATTTTCTGGTGCAATGACAATGAAGACATCACCTTCTCTAACCATATCAGAAACACGATCATAAGCATTGTCAATCACAACCACTTCATTGTCCATTTCCTTGTCATTCACGTTTACAAATGGGGGCAATGGTGTCAATTCTTCATGTTTCCATGGTTTAACAAATTTATTAATTTTGTTTTCATAGTCATCGATGGACTCTGTCTGATCAATACATGCAGAAAAAAAGCAAGAGCACTTTCATTTCTCAATGAAATGCATATTTGTCATGTTCTTACTCCTAATTGAGTGTAAACTTCTTGTTTGAGGGATTCCAAGGCAATTAAATGGCAACAATATATCAACATCACCCATTGCAATATTCCAAAAGTACCTACTTGAGAAGAACACACACATGTATGAGTCAAATTTTGAACAATATTTAATATTTTTTTGATAACAAAATATACACATATATATCTCTAGAAATGTATAATATATTGTTATTTAAATGTGGATGCTTACCTATGCACATCAGCCATCCTTGGGTTCGATACATGACTTAAATTGTCTTTGCACCAATTAACAACATCTAAAGAATTTGCAAGTCGGGAAGCTAAGTGATTCAATTGATGCCTCCTAAGTGCACATTTTATGCATGCCCCAACACCATCGTGCTCTCCTTTTCCATGCCTTGTCTAAAAGAAATTCCATGTATGTCGAATTTTGGTTCTCTTATGAAGACAAGACAGCCAAAAGAACGATCTTGTTGATTTAAATTGACCATCACAACCATCTTACCATACCCAATGTTATTTAAAAGTGACCATTCATTTCAACAATTCATTATAAATAACATTAAAGCAATGCTGAACAAAACATGTATCATGTGTTCGATCATCACTAATGTAGAAATGGTACTCCTTAATCACCTCACGATTATTTTCATCGCTATCAAAACCATCGATAGCAAGCTCTGCATGTCTATATAAAATATGCACAAATATAGATACTTGGTCTGAATGATAATACTCACTTTGTATCTCCTTTTGTGGACTAAACGTGTAATTCTCAGCGAAATCAACCACTGATAATATTGTTCCTTTTGGGATCACATCACGTGATTGCTTGAACTGTAAATCCTGCCATCGTGCGATATGAAAATGCTTAATATATTTGTATATTTGCACCCTGAACTTCTCCATAAAATATGTCACTGGAATGTCGTCATCAAGTAAAGTGATCTTTTTTGATGTTGTGCTTGAATCTGCAACAGGAGTGCAATTAACATTTTCGTATCGCTTCCAATTCAGACTGAGATTTGACAGTCTGGGATCATTAGGATCAATGGGATACTTTGCATCATAGAGTGCCAAATGAGAACATTTTGGGCATTTTCTTCCACCAACACATTCTTTTTTATAAAATAGTTCATTATTCTCTCATGCACATAATATCTTCGATAAAAATTCACGAACACTTGAAGGAGGGGGGTCATTTGACCAATATTTTATGCCAAAATTTACAAATGTCTCATAAAATAATTGAAATTCTTCATGGTATCGACAACAACATGTGTCTCGAACAGTGATAGGCCTGACATACCATGGTTTAATCTTCACAAATATGCTAAGGGAAACCTTCACATCAGTATTTCTCTCCATAAAGTTCTGGAATAATTCTACTTGACTGACCTGTGTTATATGTTTGGCATGAGATTCATAATTTCCATTAGATATACAACGTCACACAAAATCCTTTTCATTTGGCGACACATGAGAATTCAAATCCCAAAACTCTTTTACCTTATCCCTCACACCATCAGGAAGTCTATCATGATATGGACACCTGCATATATTAGCCCAACATGCAAGTTCATCATTCTCATCTAATTGAATTCTAAATTTTGTATGCCTCCATAAACTTTTTCTTGATGTTTTAAACAATTTTGAAGTTGCTGACATCAGCTAACTTGATGAAGTCCGTTTCGTGACTACACCTGTTAAAAGTTCTCTACGAGCGTTCTTTTCAACTTGAGATATCTTTTTGGCTAGTGTGGCAAGTGCCGACGTCACATTTTTTTATACCATTTCATTTTCTAAAACCTCTTTCTCACCTTTAATGCCCAATAATTCCACAACATTTTTGAGAGATTTGTGCTTTAAAAATCCACGTAACATCTGAGCTTGTGATATGATATATTTACCTTTAAAAATATGTTTCAACCCCAAATTTACTTTATCTTGAACTGTCCTTTCAGCCATTGGTGGTCCCAATTCTTCAATTTTAGTTGGATCCATATTTTCTAGAAACTTGTAGTTGTATACAACGTTCTTGGAACTTCCAATTAATTGCAGTGAAATTCAAGGTGTGGTAGTATCTTCTTGTGGTTTTGATGTTGTCCCTATGTAAAAAGAAATATTAACTTCTAATTTGAAATTGACATATACATATTTTTAATTTTAAAACTATCTTGAACTAAAATGTTTAAAAAAAAAATACAAAATTCAAATTGAAGAAACTATTGACTCACCAGTGAGATCGATATCAATATTCTCTTGGAAATTTATGTTTTCAATATTCTCGTTGAGAAGTTCCTCAACATTTCTCATTTCCTCATCATTTTCATGCACCTCTACATCTCTTTCACGATGCTCTACCTCCACTTTTATTTCATGGCTTAATCTTTCCCTTTCCTCTCACCTTTTTTTTGCAATCTCTCATTTTTATCTGTTGAATCAATTCTTTTTCGATCGTGCCTTGATAGGCAATTCCTTTGGTTTCCCATGTTCACAAAATTGGAAACCTAAAATCCAATTCTATTTGGACCAAATACCCAAAAAAACATAAAGACTTCAGAATAAGTACTTCATGCTTACAATAAGAGAGAAAATTAAATAAATAATTAAATTCATAGAGAAATTTTGGAAAATACTTCATGCCTTCATAGAGAAATTTTTCAAAAATGCTTCATGTCTTCATAGAGACATTTTGCAAAAATACTTCGTGCATCCATGCACCCAAAAAAACTTCAAAAAAAAATTTCGCCATAACTATTTCGCACCCAAAAAAACTTAAAAAAAAAAAATAATTTTGCACCTAGAAAATATTTGCACCTTGGCAGAAAAAGAATTCGTACCCTCGCACCTTCACAATTTTCGGAGCTTCGCACCTTCGCAATTTTCGCTGGTTCAGAATAGTGTGTGGAATTAATCTTTCGAACGAGAGTATTTATATAAAACTCTCGTTTGAAACATTACGTCGGCTTTCGATTAAAATTTAATAAACTCTCATTCGAGAGTTCACGTCCGAAAACATTGCGTCGAATTTCGATGACAATTTAATAAACTCTCGGACGAGAGTTGGCCTTGGGTAAACTCTTGGGCGCAAACTCTTGGCCGAGAGTTTTTAAAACTTTTCGTTGAGAGTTTAGCCGCATGGTTAAATATAACCTGTGGTGGTTTAAACTCTCGGTCGAGCATTTTAAATTTATTGGTCGAGAGTTTAATAAATATGTCGCCCGAGAAATTATCTCGACCGAGAGTTTCTGGTCAACGAAAAACCCAGAAAATTCTGCAGTTTTCAGGAACCTACAACTTTAGAGTGGGGGAACACCTACAAAAACAAAATGTTATATTTCGGACCTGGTACCATTAGATTCATTTCTGAATCTAGTTTCTAATGATGTAAAATTTGTGGATTTTCATTAAAAATTTCAATTTTTTATTAATTTTTACTAAGCTGTGTCACTATGGAGTTTCATTGTTCTGAAAATTGCACTGAATGAAAATTCAATAACTTTAAAATGGAAACACCAAAAAAATCAGAAAAATCATATTGCAATTCCTCTCTCTATCTTCTTCAAAAGGGTATTCTCGCTTTTCTTATTAATGATCACATTGAAAAGAAAATCTAGGGCTCATAAAATGTACTGAAACATCACCGTTTTTTTTTCTTCGTCCATTTCAAAAAATAATAAAAAATAGTGATTTAATCTGAAAATTACCTAAAAATAGTTAGTGCACTAGTGAAATATATTTAGATTATGATGATATGGTTTATATCCAAAAAATGAATAACCTTCCCTAAAAAAAGTCAAGGTTCAAAAAGTGACTATTTATGTTTGCCTGAAAATTTCAAGTATATGCAGTTAGTAAACAACAAATTTACCCCTCTATATGTCAATATATATATATTTTTAAATATGGGTATAGAGGTAAGATAATTCTATACAAATATTTTTTTTAATGTCAAAGCGTAATTTCCATTGAAAATATGAGTTTAGTGGAGTCGAAGCTGAAAAATCATAGAAAATTACAATTTTCAATGTAAAAAAAGGGCAAAAAGTGTTTCCCAACTTCACATTTTCACCCAAGTTCCTAAAACTGACATATCTTCTCATTCAAGAAAATTTTAACCAAGTGTGATATACTACTACCATACCATCAATTGTAATATCCCAAAAGGGAAAATTTAGCAATATTGACCATAAAAACGTTATTTTCAGAAAATTACACTATAACAGGGGAAAATAACACTTGGATCCCTTAGAATATATATTATGGCCCTTAAATACAGAAGGGGGACAAAAAAAATCCCTTTTTCTAAGTTAAACAAATCTCCCGACCTCAAAATGGCTTAAAAACACCCAAACCCCATGACTTACACCATGCAGAATTTATGAAGCACATGACTACGTGATTTACTGAGGGTTTCTACAAAATTATTATAGAAAACCATATATATGGAGTTTTATTAAGAAATATGATTAGAAAACAAAGATCTATCCTCTTCAATACATTATTGAGATAACCCGACAAGGGTTTCTTGAAAGCATAAGTACAAAAAAGTAGATCTATACATCCAACTATGAAATAACGTAGTTTTACTACAGATTTACATACATATAGCTGAATGATACAAGAAATATATGGGAATCCCCTTTGGTAGCTTTCTGGAATAAGGATTGACCCTTTCCCTAGGAAACTAGCTCAAAACCAAGGGGTTTAACCCAGAATACAAAAATGTCGGAGTTGCAGTCCTAGGACTGAATAGCTGATGCAACTCAAGAATTGAATGGAGATGGCTGAAGATGATGCATAATCTGAATAGACCTCCTCCAATGGATCTTCCAAGTGAAAGGTTGATCCTAACACTGAATATCTCACCCTCCAAACAATCTACAAACCCTCACTGCAAACACTCACTGAAAATAACGCAATCAAGGAGAGGGATTGCGCTGTAAGAGATAGAAATTGTGTTGTCCAAGTGCCAAGATATGAAATCTACTCCAAGGGCTTCCTTACTGATCTCCTAAAGGAATGGAAGCTCCCTCCTCTGAAAAACAAGCTTCGGAAGTGGTGTTGTGAACCCTCCATTGTAACACCCTGCAACACAACGTTATACTGCTGCAGAAATAACGATGTAGCTGAAGGAGGATTCTTGGCCTCAAGCCTAGATGTGGAGAAATGTAGTACAAGCTCCCTCAAGAGGCCTCTCAAGAAAGGAGAAGGAATTCCTAAACAGGAATGCCTTGTGCTAAGCAGCATATCTCAACTAAACAGTTGGAGAAAGCACAAAGTCACACAAACCATAAAATCAATAATCTATAACATAGATGTCTTGCTATGGCTGCCTTGCCCTCATTTAATACAAATGGAAGCTCTCTCATCTTGGGTCCCACTCATTAGGGTTTCCTCCACCAAGGAATCTTCCTCCCACTATCTCTGTGTTGTCTCACAAGATGATCTCCACCTCTTATCCCAGTGTTGTTGACTTGGTCAAACTTGACCTTGTCCACCTGAAAATGTCCCTTTTCACACATGAGGGTGTGAAATCCAGCTCCTATGAAGATCCATTTTCACACAATGAGGGATTTTATTCATATTTTTAATATGCATGGGCCTCCTTACCCATTTATTCAACTCCTAGGTGATAAAAACAAAATCAATATTCCAATTAGTTGCATGCTAATTTTGGAATATTACAGCCCCCCCCCTCCCAAATGTTGCTTGTCCTTAAGCAACTTCAAGGATAGAACTGAGAAGTCTCCCCTCCTCTTGCTATAGCATCCACATATGATAAACTCCTCCAAGGAATGAGATGGTGTCTCATCAATAAATCTCCATATTTCCCCTCCCAAGCATGCAAGTTAGCTAAATAGTTATCATCATGAACAAGTAGAGTAATCAAGAAGGAAATAAGGTGTTGTCCAGAGGTCCCTTTGAGGTATGGGATCTGAAATTTATTGGTAAACATCATTCCCATGTAGATCCTCCAAGAAATCATCCATACAAAATGAGTTACCTCCCAACATGGCAACTCCTGAAAATCCTCCTCCACCTTTGGCTCATGCAAAGTAGGTGGGCTGAAAATCTGATCATGATAGACAAAATAGCCTACCCCACGTTGTCCTCCTCTCCACTTATGATAAGTGTAGAGTATCTTATGCTCTTGGGCTGCAAAAGTGTTGCCTCCAAGCGGCAAGAAGACAACTGGATCTCCAAAGATCTTCCCTCCAATGTTGTGAATCATGTTGGCCCAAATCATCCCATATATGATGAATAGGAAATCACCATCATATGGCATCCAAGTGCGAGGAATACTAAAGGTTTCATGCAGAGCTGAAAGGTACCAACATTTTCCCAAGTGGTCACAACGCAGTTTTCCTAACTTTTGTTGCACAACATGACATGGAAACTCATAGAAAAGTTTCTCCCAATGATTTATGAGAGTCATAGCCCAAGTGCTCCAATCAATCTCATGGCCCACCTCATAAAGAAACAAGTGTGTTGCTGTGGTGGCCATATCTCCTCCCATGCTCCCATTAGAACATGTAATGCAAAAAGTGTGGGAATCCTCTTCCCAAAGGACACATCCAACCAATGTGTCTTTCTCCCAATCATGCTCCCAACAAAGATAAGAACAACAACAACATAGGGAACTATAATGTGAATCATACTAGCTGCCATATGAAGAAAATGAGAAGGAAAATGGTCCCTCAAATGCAACCAACGCAATTTGAATCTCAGCTGCAACAAGAAATGACATAAGGTGTGGCTCCTCAACCACTTGCTTGCTGCCCCAATCTCCTCACAAGTTTGGAGAAAGTGTATGGTGTATGGTGCCAAATGAGCATGCTCTACAAAAGGTACAATATCCATAAGTCCTCCCAGGGAGTGGCCATCACCAATACTGCTTATGGGCTCAAGTAGACCATGAAGTCTAGAAGGAAGAATGCTCCTTCCTTGAGCTATATCCTGCACATATATGGTTAAGGGTTGCACATATACATTATACAAATCATTATGCAAACAAAAAATACCCTTACCATATGTTTTTCCCATGCAAATGGAGTGGCTCATAGATGAGTCTCCTCTCATCCTCAAAGAGAAAAGAGGTGGTTGTGTTAACTCTTCCAAAGAGTTATGTATCTCCTACATCTCCACATGATCCATTCATCTCCTCATATGTTGATATATCTCCTCCTCAAAGCCTTCCAAAAAATACCCCTCCATGATGGTGTGGTATGCTCTCATAGAATAAGAATGACTGAAAAGGAAATCCTCATAAGCTACTTGTAGTAACTTATCCTTGAGCTTGGAAGCTCAAATAAGAAGATCCTACCATGATAGTAAATGACCCCATCTCTGACACAGTATCCCTCCTCATGCAATTGGTCATCCAATATCATACAAGTATAAAGATCCTTGGAATAATCCACCAACAGCTGGGATTTCCAATATGGATCTATCCTCCATAGTGACAGCACTGGTGATCTTTCATAAAGAGAATATTTCATATGGTTTTCCTCCTCTTTGACATCTCCCATGCTAAATATGCAAGTTGGAAGGCTGCTCTTCTTCCCATGTTGCTCATGCCACAATGCAGAATCTGAAATAAGAGTGGGTAATGATGTTGAGAGTATGCCTCTCCTCTCCTTGAGTCTACCCAAGACTCTCATCATTGTACCAAGCCCTCCCAAGGTCTCCAATCCTTTAAAATCAATGAGTGGTGCCTCAAAATTTGAAGCATCTCTCCTCATTTGCTGATCTGGTGGTCTCCTTGGTGAAATGCCCCCATGCAATGAGACATCAAGATCAAGAGTAGACTGCATATATGGATGGACATACTTGTCCATGCTCTCACTGTGCAATCCAGTCTCCCTGTTATGTATATCAACCTCCTGAAATAGATAGGGTTGTGTGCTCCTCATCAACTGATGTTGGTCATCCTCTCTACCTCCTCCTTTTATCTCCATGGTTTCACACTCTACCAACAATGGCACATGATGATCATGGGTTGTGCCTTGATCTCCACATATGAGATCCTGGGGACTTCCTTGCAATGATACAATAATCCCTCTTATTGGAGCAAGAGCTCCTTCTTCCTCTACATGAGGTGCTAGATAAAATCTAGACATGACAACGTTGTTGCCCCCATCCTCATCAATATGTATGGGCAACCTCTCAATGATTTGACCCTCTTTTGAAAAAGGGATCTCCATACCCTTTTGTTCAAAAATGTGAGATAGAGGTCTTTCCTCTAACAAGGTATGATGCAATATGTCAGCCTCCTGAATGGTTTTCTGAAGTGTAATTGAGCTCATAGGTTCCTCCAACACATGTAAGGTATTTGTTTGTTTAAGTTTGTCTAGCTCCACCACATGTGTTTTAGATTGTTTCTTGTCAAATATTTCCACTAATGTCTTAGTGAACCTTGCATAAGAAGAAGTATTTTCATTTTTCAAATAAAAAGACTCAAATATCCACCATGCATAGGCCTTACCTCCAAAATGCATCACTGCAACTTTGATGGCTTCATCTTCATAAATTTGGTGCTGCTACAATTAGGTGTCTAGCTCCTTCACCCAAGCTCTAGCTAAACATGTAGGTGAACCATCAAAAGTAGATAGGAGAAATATACTCATATTATGCTACTTGCTTCTCTCCACCTTGATCTTACAAAACTTTGGAAAAGTGATATGATCTCTAAACTTCTAAGTTTGAGACTCATATTCTTGCAGAAAATCACTAAGAGTTTCCCTCTTAGGCATTTCTCCTTCTTCTATCTCCCTCATACCAAATCTGGCCATAGGACTGCGCTGTGCATCATAGTGTGTGGCTGCATGCTCACACTCATCATATGAAAATATATATTTTGATTCAGATCCAAACTCTCTTGGAGATTCTATACACATCTCCCTTCATCTCCTTGAGATCTCCATGAATGCTCTGCAAAGTTTGGGAAAGAAACTTTGGAAGTCTCTCCTCTTTTTTCCCTCTAAAGAATGGAGTTTTATTTTTGTCTTTTCTGCTCATATTTTATTCTTCTTGTCTTCTTGATAGCATATTGGTTGAGATTCCACAGGCTGAGCCAAGATTATGCTCTGATACCACTGTAATATCCCAAAAGGGAAAATTCAACAATATTGACCATAAAAACGTTATTTTCAGAAAATTACGCTATAATAGGGGAAAATAACACTTGGATCCCTTAGAATATATATTATGGCCCTTAAATACAAAATGGAATTAGAACAAATCCCTTTTTCTAAGTTAAACAGATCTCCCAGCCTCAAAATGGCTTAAAAACAACCAAACCCCATGACTTACACCATGCAGAATTTATGAAGCACATGACTGCGTGATTTACTAAGGGTTTCTACAAAATTATGATAGAAAACCATAGATCTGGAGTTTTTTTAAGAAATATGCTGAGAAAAAAGAGATCTAGCCTCTTCAATACATTATTGAGATAACCCGGCAAGGGTTTCTTGAAAGCATAAATACAAAAGAGTAGATCTATACATCCAACTATGTAATAACGTAGTCTTACTATAGATTTACACACATATAGCTGAATGATACAATAAATATATGGGAATACCCTTTGGTAGCTTTTCGGAAGAAGGATTGACCCTTTCCCTAGGAAACTAGCTCAAAACCAAGGGGTTTAACCCGGAATACAAAAATGTCAGAGTTGCAGTCCTAGGACTGAATAGCTGCTGCAACTCAAGAACTGGATGGAGATGGATGAAGATGATGTATAAGCTAAATATACCTCCTCAAATGGATCTTCCAAGTGAAAGGTTGATCCTAACACTGAAGATCTCACCCTCCAAACAATCTGCAAACCCTCACTGCAAATACTCACTGAAAACAATGCAGTCAAGGAGAGGCATTGCGCTGTAGGAGATAGAAACTATGTTGGAAAAGTGCCAAGATATGAAATCTACCCCAAGGGCTTCCTTACTGATCTCCCAAAGGAATGGAAGCTCCCTCCTCTGAAAAACAAGCTCAGGAAGTGGTGTTGTGAACCCTCCACTGTAACACCCTGCAACACAATGTTATAATGCTGTATAAATAATGATGTAGCTGAAGGAGGATGCTTGGCCTCAAGCCTAGATATGGAGAAATGCAGTACAAGCTCCCTCAAGAGGCCTCTCAAGAAAGAAGAAGGAATTCCTAAACAAGAATGCCTTGTGCTAGGCAGCACAACAATCTCAACTAAATAGCTGGAGAAAGCACAAATTCATACAGACCATAAAATCAATAATCAATAACATATATGTCTTGATATGGCTGTATTGCCCTCCTTTTATACAAATGGAAGCCCTCTCATCTTGGGTCCCACTCATTAGGGTTTCCTCCACCAAGGAATCTTCCTCCCACTATCTCTGCGCTGCCTCACAAGATGATCTCCACCTCTTATCCCAACACTGTTGACTTGGTCAAACTTGACCTTGTCCACCTGCAAATGTCCCTTTTCACACATAAGGGTGTGAAATCTAGCTCCTATGATGATCCCTTTTCACACTATGAGGGATTTTATTCATATTTTTAATATGCATGGGCCTCCTTACCCATTTATTCAACTCCTAGGTGATAAAAAAAAAATCAATATTCCAATTAGCTGCATGCTAATTTTGGAATATTACATCCATGGATTCATTTTAGCATCATAACTTTAAAAAAAACTCAATAGACTTCAAGCCACTTTGACATCCTTTGATGTGAGATTATCAAGGAATTGGACTAACATCTTGCTTTCTTTGACTTACATCAATGACACTACTTCTTCATTTGACTCACCCTTTGACATCAAATATGTTGGTTGTTATTAATGACAACACTATGTCCAACAATATACCCCTTTTTCATTGATGGAAACACCTTCAAGCATTGATGTTGATTTATGGAAATAGATTTAACTCCCCTTGTCATGCTAATGGTAACTCACCTCGTCAAGTTGTTGGAAACTCCTCTTGCTTGTTCCTAGTTTATTTCTAAGTATCTACTATTTCTCCTTCAATGTCTACTTTATTCCAAAATCCTCCTGCTACTTCAATGTATGTTATCTCTCCCCTTTTGACATCAATGGCAAAGGGAAATTTTAATGATGAATACTCATCCATGCTCCATAATTGTTCATGTATTTTTTAGTGGACCTGATCCTTTTGAATTAAATATCTCCCCGAAAATATGTTCATTGTCATGTAAATAAACTCTCTCCCTATTAATAAATTATCTTCCTATGAATTTTTCCTATAGTGTACCTATTCCTCCTGTAATTACTTGTTGCCATATTATTTTTCAGTCATCCTTACATTTTATATCTGGGATATCACTTCCACAAATCCTCTGACCTAATATAATTTATTTTTTTGATAGATGCTTCCACTGGTATAGTAATGCTCCCCTTGCATATATACAACATGAATTTATTGGTCTTGATTAATTTCTTCTTTTAATGGACGCTTCCCTATGTATGGTCATCCTACATTTATCCTGCATAATCTCGCCTCCTCAAGTTTGATTAGAAAAATCTATATCCTTGAAGAATCTATCACCAATGAATTAGATGTGAGTATTCAGATCTAACCTTGATTCTTCCTATTTCATTATTCATTCCTTGGTGTTCATTATTGAGTTAATAGAGAGTCTTCCTCCCTTGAACCATCACAAATTTATCTTATAATCACATGTTATATGTCCTTCATTCTGACACTTGTAACATTCTATATTGGGATTGAATATTAGCGGGAATGACCCATATGACCCATTGAGAATTTCCGACTTGATTTCCCATATATCTATTCATGACAGTTTGATAGAATCCTATACACATGACATAATATTTTACGACATAGGTTTTGCAATCCCTTGCTTTATGTCCAAATTTCGTGCATGAGTAACAATGATGGGAAAACATATTTTGATATCTGGTTGCATGAAGTTGCCTTGATGAGGCATATCTTCTAAAAATTTTGCATGGAATACATTCATCTCTTTACAAATATTTCACTCCTATTCCATTGTTTTTTGTAGATCCCCAGAGAATATTTTCTATCATAGTGGTCCTTATACTTTCATTTCAGTTTCTTCCTTACGTGGGCTCGTTGTATCTTGTTGATTTGTGATGTTTTTTTTAGTCTCATGTGAGATGCTGATAGAACATGCTTGGGTTGATCCATCACTTGCTTGGAATCTTCAATTGTGTCATTGTTGGAAAGAGTGGTCTTCTAGGATACTTTAAAAACTTGGAAGGTAATCATAATTCTTTTGAACAAAAAATTCGTGACATAATTCTAGTATTAGGTAGCTTAGTCAAAAAAATTATGGTTCAATATCAAGAAATCATGTGATTAAACCAAAAATTATCCAATTTGGTAGAATATATTGAAAGTTTAAAATCTAATCATTGTTTTCTTCAAAATAGAATCTCTAAAATGAAGAAAACTCTAATTGGGTGTAGGAATAAAAAAAATAAAAAAAATATATAATTTTTTGCAAAGACTGGATTTTCCTATAGAAAAATAGTGTCTGCATTGAAGTCCATATTAGATACAAGTTGTAGGTATTTTGTAGATTTTTTAAAAACCATGTTAAAGAAAAAATATTTTATAACAATGCTTAAAGAACCTAAATTTGATACTTTAAGGAAATATTTAATTAACCAATTAATTAAAAATGTGACAACTGATGTAGGAAATTCAAGGATTCTATGATAATAAAGGGATTAGTGGGGAAGCATATGCAAGTCTTCTTAAAGTTCTAAGACAAGGAATGTTGAATTTTGGGATTAAAATGATTTTGGTTTCTCGCCCTTATCATGTGAGGAAAGAGTGTGGAGTTCAAAATAAAAAAAATTGTTGATACATTGGGATATGCATATCATTTATAAGTGATGCATGAAGTTGCAAGTAAGAGTAAAAAGAAAGTATCAAGTGAAATTAGTCTAGTAGTTAAAGAAAATAACTTGTGGTTTGATGTTGAATGAGTATTACAGTTAATGGTGAGGTACTATGACATCTTTATAGGGGAGGAGTGTGGGAAATTGATTTTTGTGATAAAATTAGATGATATGGAGCTAGTAAACAATGAAAAATATGAAATAGTTTCAATCACATTAATTAATCGTGCATTAGATCCAAAACTTGATAAGACGAGCGGTAAATATTTCCAAGTTCAATTTAAAGATCACCTTTTTTGGTTGGGATTTTTTCGTGACAACAAGGATTCCATTGAGTCCTTGAAATTTGTTACTAGCACAACATATTTACCATTAACTATGCTTGCACATGCTCAAGGATAATAATTAAGTGTGGAAGGATATGGCTCATATCATGTGGAATGATATCTTGCAACTAATTTAAAAACTTTCAAGTGTATGTACAATATTTATCATGTTGCAAATGCAACACATAATTGCTTATATTGCATGCAAAAAAAATAAAAAATCACAGTTGCAAAAGTGTTATTTTGAGTTTTCCTCATAATCATCCTCTTGATGGTGATGAACTTGACAAAAATCTAGATGTTATATTTACTATACAATTAACTATAGTGCACATGTGCACTTTGTATGCATTTGTGAGAATCATTGATAAGATGGTGTACTTATCTATTTTGTTTTCTTGGAAAAAAACCCCAATAGATGAAATTAAAAACTTTATTGAGGCTATTGAATGTGTTCTTTCAAAAGCAGGTTTACATGGTGGACATGTCAAAATTGAAAATGATATCAAGAGGTCATGTAAAAGAGGTATCATTCAAGCAAAGTCATCAATTTCAAGCGTCAAGGAATGTATTTTCTTGAAAAGAGATGTGGACATGGATGTCAGGGGTTGTATGAAGAATTAATTGATGTGGAAAATGATCTTAGTAATGGAGGGATTGAATCATCTAGAATGAAGAAGCTTTCTTTGAGGTCACTTTCCTCTTTATTTTTGTTGATGGATAAGGAAAAATTCATGGAAGATGACGTAATAACATTATAAAAAGTTATTATAAACTTCATTAAAGAAATGAAAAAATATTGTGGAGAGAACCATATGACATAATATATGGTATGCCATACTTTAGTTGAATTTAAGTAGTGATTTTTATTTTTTACTTTGAGGCTTATTTAGTATATATATTCAAACTTTCAAGTTCACTTTTTACTATTGTTTTTAGTATTCTAACTTTAGATTGAAATTTATATGGTTGTAGCATCAATTGTTTGCACATGGGCCATGGTTCACGTCAACTTATGGAAGCTTTGCCATTTTTGGTAAACAAGGTATGGCGTAATCACATAAGCTATCTTGTATCATTTACCATAGGTGCACACAAAAAGGAGGGGTTTCCAATCACTCAAATGTTCTTGTGAAAATCAGTTAGGAATTTTTTTAACTTGTCCTCCCACATTTACTCACTTTTGCAAGCTCTCCAGGGTAAACATGAGTTGAGTACTACTATGACATGACCTAACCTCCAAGTTCTAGTTATGGAAGTGGGGCCAACTAAATGGAAGAAAAATAACATCACTGAGAGACTATATATCACTCAAGAGCCAAACAACCACACAAAGTGATCATTCCCTGAGCTGAAACTCTTTTTCACAAGGCTTACTCCACAACTACACTCATAACATTGCATGCATGCAGTTGGGAGGCTATAACTACACTCACAATTCTATCTCCATGTAGTTATGACCAAAATCCCTTGATTTTTGCATGTGGTCATCAGACTGTACCACTTTTTTAGGGCTAGCCTTTAGACCACTACCAAAAAGTGCCCAAAACTTTCCAAAAACATGACAATGATGAAAATAAGTCTAGACAAATCAAACTTGTTCAATATCTTAACTAGTACATGTTGTTTACATGATGGAAATTTCGTGAAATAGATGGTAAACATGAAAGCTACAGGTCATGAATGAATATCTAATCATAAAATTATAAACTTAATTTGAGAATCATGAAGAAGGTTATATGCCCTCTCAATCTAGCTCCAAGAACACTTTTTAGCCCATTAGAACCAAATCTCTCTTTCAACCAACTACCCCCACACTATATTCCAAGAATGATTGTGGGATCGTAAGGGCTAAAGCTAAATAAATCCAACCAGATCTCCCACATGAAAAACCACCTCAACCCTCAACCACATTGATCTCACATATATGGTCCAAAAATCAATAATCATCAACTAGATTGGTGTCTACCCAAGCTTTCAAAGGCTCCAGGAGCTAATAACTCAACCCATAGCCTATAGATAACCCAATTTGTTACAGGGCTCCAAACATTTCCCATTTGAACCCACACCCTCTAGTGAAACTAAGATATTTCAGGGCTCTAGAGCATTTGTCCCAACCCATAGCCATTGGAACCTGATCACGAATCATAAAACCAAATGGGGAACCCACTACTCCATCATTATCTAGAAATGACAAGGAAATAATGAAATTATTATCAATAAATAAAAATCTGCATGCCAATGATAGTACATAACCAAGGAATCATGTGCATGTATCATGTATCCAAAAACCAACAAGTAAATCATGCACACAACTTGTTACCTGTAAAGTAACCTTGTTGTATTTGTTAATCTATCCTTCTCTTCTGTTGCCCAAAAATTCCTTTTCTTTCTTTCTTGCTTCTATCAAGTGACAAGTCCGACCAAATGTTAAAAAACTCTAAGAATGCTCTAAGTGTGCAAGAGAGTATGAGAGTGTAAGGAGAAAACCAAACCAAACTGAGCGAATTTGTAATGACCAAAAACTATTAATTGTTTCTCTTATGCCTTGTTATCATTTATGCCTCTGTTTTCTTAATTTTCCTTCATTTTTTCTCTAATTTCCCTTGCATGTACATTTTTGTCTCTTCACCTTCCTTTTATCCTAATTTCCTTCATTTTTATCATAATTAAATGCCAATTATTTTATATTTTCCTTTGTCAATGCCTTTTCCAATTTCCATACACATTTATAAACCACAAGTGATGCAAACTAGAATGGTTTGCCACAATTCATCTTGGAATAATGTCCCGTGACCTTGGTCTTATTCTATTTACATGCAAAATCAACCAAGGGTTGTTACAAACCTCTCCCCCTCAGGGGAACACCATCATCAGTGTTCAATGACACTTATAACTAGCAAAACATTTTTCCCATGGAGCTTTATAACAGAGTTCGATGTAGTATTTACAACATGCTAGTTATATATATATATATAACCAAAGCACATATACTAACCACATTTTCACAACCAGAAAATAAGGAAGGATACAAGGTCCACATCTAATTAGCCATCTCCCACATAGCTTCATCAGGCCCAAAGGGATTCCATTGCACTTTAACTTATTCTATTGATTGGTTCTATAGCATGAGTTGCTTCCGCTGCAAAATTCATATTGATTCTGGTTGGGACTCTCCTTCTGGTTCCACTTGTAATACAAACCAATCAATCACGTGATCAACATCCTTGACATATATCTTAAGCAATGAAACATGGAAAAAATCATGGAATATCATTGTTGGTGGCAGTGCAAGTTTGTAGGCCACTAGTCCAATCCTCTCAAGGATCTCAAAAGGCCCACAATACCAAGGTGCAAACTTCTCACATGAACCAGTCCTCAAGTAGCTCCTCTTGGGCTTGATGTGTGATCCAAGTGGATATTGGTGGCCACCCGCCTATTCCACTTGGGCCCCCACCATTTTCTCTTTCAGTTTTTCAGTTTCGGCATAACTTACTATTTTTAGCATTTTTTCGGGCCCTGAACTTCCGGAGCCATTTTGAGGCCCTAAACGATGTTTTTTTGGCATCACGCCTCTGGCGAATATCATTCCGTTCCAGAATGACATTCACAACAAAAGTTGTAGTCCTCGTATAGAGCTTTCTAATGATGTATCATGTACGTCAAACGGAGATAGTATGCCAAAGTTACGTCATGGGGAAGTTGAAACACCAATTTACCCAAACGGGGCCCATAGTCTTGGCGCTTCATCTCCTAGGGTTAGGTTTTTGGATGTTTAGGGTTCTCCATTGTTTCTCATTAATAAATAGGCCCTCGAGCCTCATTGTAATCACTGAGGCTCAGAGCCGCCACATCTCTTCTCGTAGATAGCGCCAGCCGCCTAGCTAGTTTTATTTCCATTCTATTTGTAAAAAAAAAAAAAATTTGCATTTTCGATATTAAAGAAATGAAGTCTTATTTCCGCTTACATTCTCAGATTATGGTTATATGTTTATTCTCGTTGAATTCCCCATAAACCGATTAGTGGTATCAAAGCTGGTCCGTTTTTTTCTCGATCCTTCTTTGCATGTCCCCAACGAGGTCGGGGTATAAGGAGCTAGGGCTCGATTTCGTGGAACCTTTGCAAGATCAGCCTCGCAAACCTCGACGGACGCCCATGGGGGACGAAAAGAAAGATGAGGGAGCAGGAGATCCTATCAAAATATTGCTCGAGGAGGCCCTCAAAAACAGAGGAACGCGATGATGGATAACTTTGCTCAGATCCTTCAACAGCTACCCACCGGCGGTGCATCTGCATCCAACAGCCACTCTGGAGGTGCGACTCCTTTTAAGGTACAAGTAAATTTTGACATTCCCATATTTGAGGGTAAATAGACGCAGATGCCGTAGATAGATGGTTGAATCTATTAGAAGGATATTTCTCGGTTCATGACTTTTCAGACCGGGAGAAGATTATTTTTGCACTCCTCAAAGCTACCCCCCATGTTAAGGACTGGTGGGAAACCTACTGTGAGAACAAGGACCAGACGGAACCGTCTCTCTTCTCAGCTGTACCAACTTGGAATTCTTTCCGAGACGCCGTCAAGGAACAGTACTATCCCGTGGGGAGCTATGAGGACAAGTACATACAATGGACCATGCTGCGACAACAAAGGGATCAAGATGTGCATGAGCTGACGAATCTGTTCCAGACCCTACGCACAAAGTCAGGTATCAAAGATTCAGAGAAACATTTGGTGCTAAATTATCATAGCTATCTGCATAGATACATTCAGGAGGAAATCGAGTTCCTCGAAATCTCCTCGCTTGGTACGGCATATCGGTATGCTGCCAAGATTGAGCAGAAATTCAAACAGAAGAAGCGAGACTTTGGATCTGCGAATCAAAAGCAAGGGAAAGGTGCTTCCAAACCGCAGAACAAACGACAGAGCCAAGGAATGGTGGCTAAAGACAACCATTCAAAGCCACAAGAAAATAACAGCACCGCAAAGCCAAAGAAGGACACATGAAAGTGGTGTGAGTTCCATAAGAGCTCCACTCACAACACAAGTGAGTGTCGGGCCAAGCAGTCGCTAGTGGCCGAGATGAGGGCTTCTGAGTCAGATGCATGCTCCGACTCCGAATCAGAACCTGAAAAGGGGAATGAAAAAGGGAAACAGATTATCGATGCGGAGCCCAACGCCACTGTTGCCACTACAAAGGTCCAGAAGGAGGAACCGGAAGATCCAGAGGAGGAGGAACGTCTCTTCCACTCCCAGATGTGGGTAAAGGGCTCCCCTGTACAGTTCATTGTCGACAATGGGAGCCAAAAGAACCTCATTTCAGTAGATGCCGTGAAGTGGTTGGGCTTGCCGACCACAGCTCACCCACATCCATACACCATCGGGTGGCTTCACCAAGGACGAGATCTCCGCGTCAGCCAGCAGTGCCGCCTTCCCTATAGCATCAAGCCCTTCACGAATGAGGTATTATGTGATGTTGCTCCTATTGATGTTTCTGATGTATTATTAGGACAACCATACTTGTGGAAGCGCCATGCTGTGTATGAGTCTCGACCTCGTGCTGTTATTATTACTTTGGGAAATAAGTTGTACAGGATACCAGAGGTACCACCTCCTACGACTATCTCTTTGGTTACTGCAAAACAATGCAGTAAGCTCATTTCCCAAACCAGGAAATTCGTTTTCCTGATGATCCGCCCCCAGGGCAAGAAGAAGACTGTGGCCACGACCTCCAGACAGGGCTCCTCTGCACAACAACAACAAATGGATAAGGTTGTGGAGGAGTACGGGGACATCTTCACCTCACCCACAAGGGTTCCTCTGCACTGTTAGGTCAAGCACCTGATTGATCTGACCCCAGGTGCGCCGCTACCCAATGGACCGATCTATCGGCGCTCTGTTCTGGAGAATGATGAAATCAAGAGGCAGATTCAGGAGCTATTGCAGAAAGGTCACATCAGACCAAGTTCATCGCCCTGTGGGAGCCCAATTGTGTTGGTACAAAAGAAGGATGGGATGTGGAGACCTTGTATTGACTATCGGGCGCTGAACAAGATCATTGTCCGGAATAGGTACCCAATCCCATGGATTGATGACCTTCTGGACCAACTCAAAGGTGAGAAATATTTCAGCAAGATTGACCTGAAGTCTGGGTATCACCAGGTACCAATTGAACCCTCTGATGTGTGGAAGACTGCCTTCAAAGCCAAGGAAGGCCTTTTTGAATGGCTATTCATGCCTTTCGGGTTGACGAATGCTCCTGCAACCTTCATGAGGATGATGGACGACATCTTGCGGCCATTCACCAACTCATTTGTAGTGGTGTACTTGGATGACATTCTGATCTTCAGCGAGACTTGGGAAGAGCACCTTCACCACATCCGACAGGTCCTCCAAACACTGCGGCAACACAAGTTGTGTGACAATCTGGAGAAGTGCACGTTTGGCATGACCCAGGTTCAATATCTGGGATACATTATTGATGAAAGGGGAGTGCATGTGGATCCAGCCAAGATCCAAGTCATTTTGGATTAGCCAGCCCCAACCACTATAACAGAGCTTCGCAGATTTCTGGGTCTTGCTAATTTCTACCGTAGATTCGTGTTGGGATTCTCTCATATCACTTGGCCCTTGATTCAAGTCACCAAGGGAGGAGCGAGAGAAAAATTATTTTGGTCGGAACCTCAACAGAAGGCATTCACAGAATTGAAAAATCACCTTTGTTCTACCCCAGTGCTCACATTACCAGAATTGCAGCAGCCATTTGAGATCAAGACAGATGCCTCTGACTATGCTATTGGGGCAGTTCTTACTCAACAGGGACATCCAGTGGCATATCACAGTGAGACATTGTCTGAGACAGTTCGCAAGTATCCCACATATGACAAAGAAATGTATTCCATTGTGAAAGCCTGTCGACAATGGAAGCATTACATTTTGGGGAAGGAAACAATCATCCACACAGACCACCGGCCCCTGCAATTCATACAAACACAAGGGAAGTTGCAGAATGATCGCCATCAGAAGTGGTCCACATATCTGCAACAATTTCATTTGAACATCAAGTACAAGAAGGGTAGCACCAATAATGTTGCAGACTGCCTCAGCCGACCACCGATCGTGGCGCTCACCACCGTGCTCAACTCTTGTGGGCACGAGACTTCTGATTGGCCGCTTCTCTATGAGAGTGATCCAGAATTTGACCACACTTACAAGGCACTCTTGGGTGCACTTTGGGATCCCACAGTCTATCATATTAGATCGAGATAGCAGGTTCCTCAGCACATTTTGGTCCAGCCTCTAGTCAATGTTGGACACAAATCTCACCAAGTCCACAGCTTTCCATCCCCAAACAGATGGCCAGACAGATGTCGTCAACAGAATGATTGTACACATTCTGCACATGTACAATTCAAAGCATCCACGCACATGGGACGAGAGCCTCCCCTATGTACAACATATTTATAATAGGGCTCTCCACAGTTCAATTGGCCATAGCCCCTTTCAGGTGGGCTTGGGATTCCAGCCACTATGTCCCATTGACGTAGCCATGCCATTTGCAGCTGCTCAGGCCGATTCAGCTCATGTCCAGTCTGAAGTTGACAAAGCAAGTAGCTTCATCGAGTGCATTCAGCACATTCGCCAACAGGTTCATGATATATTGGACAGAGCCAATGCCAAGTACAAGCAGCGCCATGATCAACACCGGGTGCCGCACAACTTCTAGGTGGGCGACAAAGTATGGCTACATTTGCAGAAGGAGCGCCTCACTGGACCCCACCGCAAGCTTCGCCCACTCCGATACGGGCCGTACACCATCACCAAGGATGTAGGGAAAAATTCCTTTGAGCTTAGTATTCCTCCACTCCTTGGTCTGCACCCAGTCTTCAATGTGGATCGCCTTCGTCCTTACTTCCCACCTCTACTGGACACCTCAGACATTGTAGAACAACTCACACCAACAGAGTTAAACCCAGACTGCATGGAACAAACCACCACAGATTGTATCATGGACATGCAAATCAAGAACACTCACCAACAAAAGATCCAACTGTATCGGGTTGTCAAACCTGGCCAACTCCTGCACCAAGGAAAGTGGTTCACCAAGGACCAAGTTCAGCAGAAATTTCCTCATCTCATGGAGGAACTTAACGCAATGGGGACCATTTATTCCTAAGGGGGGAGGAATGATCCAGGTGGATATTGGTGGCCACCCACCTATTCCACTTGGGCCCCCACCATTGTCTCTTTCAGTTTTTCAGTTTCGGCATAACTTACTATTTTTAGTAGTTTTTCAGGTCCTAAAATTCCGGAGCCGTTTTGAGGCCCTAAACGAAATTTTTTGGGCATCGTACCTCTGGTGAATATCATTCCATTCTAGAATTACATTTTTAGAGAAAGTTTTAGTCCTCGGATAGAGCTTTCTAATGATGTATCATGTGCGTCAAACAGAGATAGTATGCCAAAGTTATGTCCCTGGGAAGTTGAAACACCAATTTACCCAAATGGGGCCCATAGTCTTGGCGCTTCATCTCCTAGGGTTAGGTTTTTGGATTTTTAGGGTTCTCCATTGTTTCTCATTAATAAATAGGTCCTCGAGCCTCATTTTAACTCAGTTCAGAGGCCTATAGCCGCCACATCTCTTCTCAGAGATAGCTACCAGCGCCCTAGCTAGTTTTATTTCCATTATGTCTGTAAGCAAATTCCAGTTCTTTGATATTAATGAAATGAAGTGTTATTTCCGCTGCATCTCTGTATTTATGGTTATATGTTTATTTTGTTGCATTCCTACATAAATTTGGATCAATGTGAAATTACACATGTGCCCCAACCTAAAACCCCTTTAATGCTTTATGTTGATATTCATAACTCTTATGTCTTTCCTGTGTTGCATTTAAATTCCTTTTCATAACCTACATTCCCTACTCCATTTCAACCAACATATTGGGTTCAATAAATACCATCTTCACTGGATCACTCTAGTCGATAGGAGTATCACAACTCCGCCCATAAAGATTCTTAAATGGACTCATCCTCAAGTATTCTTGATAGACATTTTCTATACAAGATTTACAATTGTGGAAAAAGGTATCTCCCCTAGATATAGTGGCTAACCCAGAACAACAAAGAGATAAGAAACTCAATGTTTTCCTTAAAGTAAATAGGTGACGTGATGAATCCTACCTGGAATTTGTCACATGCTGCGCTCCTTCTTTAGCTTGAATGCTCCAATCCTAGCTCTACTTTTCAAAATTAGAACCTACATAGTGACACAACATAAGCCAAGAAAATACGAGATCTATGCAACATCATATAGGTACTTTATTCAATAGATCAATATGGTATTGAAATACATGAAATAACAACACCATATATAGGAAAACATAGAAATATTTTCATTATATAAATAGAAGGAGTTACAACCAAAAATAGATGTAGATCTTGTAGAAGAGCTCCTCCAAGTTGTCTTGTCCTTTATTTATCACAAAGTGCACCTCCAATCACCCTAAATGCATGAAATGATGTCTCTCACAATAGCAACATAAGGGTAGAATAACTTTCCAAATGCCAACCTCTTGTATATGGAAGGTTGTAAATATATAGAGGGGTAGGGTAATTTGGGAGTTCTTATCCTTTTACCAATCTATCACTAGTACATTTGGGGGAAATTCCGACACTTGGTTCCGACGCTTTTGACCAAATGTCGGAAATTTCCCCAAATTTTTTCAATCCCGCCTGAAACCGTCTCTATACTGACGTTTATAGAAAAGTATCACAATACTAACACTTAGAAAAAGTGTCGCAATTGCGACGTTTGGAGGAAGACGTCGCAATTGCGACATTATGCCCCAAAGCGTCGCTATTGCGACAGCTGCCTCCAAACGTTGCAAGTGCGACACCATGTCTAAGTGTTGCAATTGTGACGTTTGGAGGCATCCGTCGCAATAGTGACGCTTTTTCCGCCGTCAGTATAACGACACTTATATGTGCGCTACATAAAAATATGAAACTTATATGCGTGCTACATAAAAATGATTTTATTAAAAATAAGAAATTTATATCCGTCGCAATAGCTACATTAACGTCTGATATCACGCGCGCATTTGCCCTCCGCTCTTGCAGAACAACATTCGCCCTCAGCATTCACCCTCAGCTCTTGCATAACATCATTTTCCCTTAGCATTCACCCTCAGCTCTTGTATAACAACATTCGCTCTCAGCATTTGCCCTCAGCTCTTGCAGAACAGCATTCGCCCTGAGCTCTTGCAGAACAGTATTCGCCCTCAGCATTCACCCTGAGCTCTTGCAGAACATCATTCGCCCTCAGCATTCGCCCTAAGCTCTTGCAGAACAGCATTCGCCCTGCATTCGCCCTCAGCTCTTGCAAAATGGTAAGTTCTTACTGCAGGCCCTTCCTCCTATAGTAGGGTTGACTCTATTTGGGTTTTTTTTGGTCAATTCCATTGGATTGTGTTAGGCTGTAGGGTTCTCTCTAGATGTCAAGAATCAAGATTCAATACCCTCTATTATCTTCATCACCCAATACAAGATTTAAATTTTTTCCAAAGAAACGCTTATTAATTTGGCAGCCATTATTTCTCCCTGCTTTAAAAAACCTACATTTAAATGAAAACAAGCATTGAACTTCAACTACAAAAATCTATTAGTGTTCAAATGTACATGTGTGCATCACTTGTGTAGGGTATTCCTTTTCCACTTTCACATTATCCAAGAATGTGTGCAGTATAGTTCATATTTTTTGTGATTTAGATTATCTTGAAAAAGGAGAGGTAAATTATTTCCCATGGAAAAAGAAGGTTTTCCCTTTTTACTACTGGAAATGGTACAACAAAGTTCCATTTCTACCCGAAACTCCTATGAAACAGAAACCAAATAAAGGCCATGTCCTCAATGGACATCATTTGGCTTTGAAAATGGCCATTGCACCGTGTTGTTTCTTATATTACATCACGATAGTTTCTTAGGTCATTTCTTGTTTCTTGAGATGAAAAACAACCAAAGAAATCATGAAGATCCTTTCAAGAAATAAATGACCATTTCTCAATCATATCTCAACTATTTTTTATTTTATTCAGTGGTTGCTTACCTTGAGAGAAATTTGACACTTTTATAAGGAATATAACATAAAAACAAAAAATGGGAAGGAATTGATGAGGTAGATGTCCTTTAGTTGTTGTCAATTAAGAATTGATAATACACGATGCATGTTCTGTACTACAAACTAGATTCCTTCCTGGATTTAGGACACAGAGTATTGAATCAAAGTTATAGTTTCTAACTTCTTGTATTGGTTCATCAATCTTGAAATTCAGACATTGCATGTCTTCATTGCTTCATGTTTAAATAATTTGCATCATATCGTACAATAGGAAACTAGGAATTATGATTATTATTACTTTATGGATCTGTTAATTTAATTTTAAGTTTGCATGTTTTAGTGTGAAATTATTCTAGTGTGCCCCTAGGCCTAGGTGAAGGAATTCCAAGGACCAAGAACCCTAGTTTTTAAATGGTATTGTTTCTCATACCCAAAAACCCCTCAACATCACTTCTTATTAGTTCTTAACAATAGTGTTGTAAGAAATTTGAGAATTCATATAGCAAAATCTCACACTTCTCAAGATAAAGTCCTAAAGCTAAAGTGTGATGCCATGTGTAATTCAATAGCCCCATTGTCACCTCACCAACCTCTTTTCACTTCAGGCTATCTCTCCTCCAACTCAAGGGGGGTTCTCCCTAGTATATGTTAGGGATCTAATGGCCCAACCAAACCAAGTCAAGAGCCCCATAACTCTCTATGTTTACTACTATCAATCAAAAGATTGAACAATAGGGTCAGACATGCATCCTGAAGAGAAAATTGCGAGGGTATTTTTGGGTAATTTCAAAGGGAAAGTCCCCAAACACATATAATCAAGGAATTATAACGTGATTTCAAAATTCAAACATTAAATATCAAAAAAATTGTTTAAAGGATATTGAAAGGAAAAAGGTGATGGAAGATAGAAAGTGCCTTACTTAAATGCTCTAAGGATTTTTCAATAGTTGCTCCAAAAGCATCACTTCAAGGCCCTTCAAGATCGTCTCCAACAATGCTATACCATCAGCTTCAACAATGTTGCTCCAAAAATGTCCTCAAGGTCTTCACAACAAGTTTACTAGAAGTTGCTCCAACAATATATTCATTAAGGTCTTCATTGTCAACTCGTCTCTTGTTTGGGTGCCTTAATGTGCAATGACATGTTTCCAGGACTGAATTCAATGCAAGGCATATTTGAAACTCTAACTCTGTCTTCCGGTGTCTTATTAGAAATTATTTCAGTTTTCATTTGGTGTTTTCAAGTTAGATATTGTTTTCAAGTTTTTACATTTATAATTTTATTGCAATGTGGCAGACTGATCAGAGCAGTGCAGGAACAACCCCGAGACGGGATGATCGCGGAAAGAGGCCAGCGGAAGAACATGTAAAGTGCCATCATTTCTCTATCTTCAGGTATTTTAGTTATTTACATAATTGAAATAATATTAATTTTGTTCAAATATGCAAACACCTAGCCATGGTACGCCTGATGATTCCCTCTTTGAGGAAGAGCTTTCTTCATCCCTATCTCCAGTGTTCTTGTTGCAAAAAAAGGCACGAGATGCAAGGTCGGAATTTAATAATTTGATAGACGCGCCTCAAACACCTGAAACAGAAGAGAGGATACAACATCTTATGAGGCAGCTAGAAATATATCAGGTAATAATAAAAATTCAAAAGGATATTTTTTTGTTCTACATGAGATGAATTGTGATAGTTTGATTTTTAATTTTTACATTGACTAAACTAACAAAAAGTTCTTTTGTATGTAGCGTCTTCTGGCATTTGCTGAACCCGGTGTTGGTGGTAGTGGGACACAAGGGCAAGAGATTGCCCAAAAACCCTCTCGTACACCTTCTACTCCTTTAGGTGCTAGCCAAGAAACACACCCTGCCCAAGCAGACACCCAGCCAACCGCTGAACGTGTTGGCAATGATGAGGTTGATATGGCCAACTACATTATTGCGTTTCCTGGAGCTACACGTGTCAGCTCCACAGGGACCATTAATGGCACGTTGTTGGTGAACGATGAAGGTGTCCCTATAAAGTACATACAAATCCCAGGTAAATTTTAATATTTTAACTATTTCATGTACTCTATCTAAAACATATTTATCATGATTTTTATTTTTAAATTAATGATAATATATTTTTTTCTATGTAGGAAACAATGAGTTCTACAGGTTTTTGGAGAGCCATGCGTTGGTAATTTTTGGCCCAACCATATGCACAGGGTGGAATTCCCAGAATTCCAACTTGAAAAAAGAACTTCTAGATTATCTAGAAGCCCTTTTTGGGGTCGGCACATTTGACAGAAAAACGGTGACTCAGGTAGCCGAAAAATATTTGAAATATACCAGGGACACCTATAGGAAACAATTGCAATTTAACCCTAGATACGAGCATCCTCTCATAGTTCCAGAGAGTGAGTGGAGAGCACTCATCCATGATGGAAAATAGAAAAGGGCAAAGAAAGAAGGAAAAATTCCAACTGGACCCACAAGGTAAATTACAACTTTAATTCAATAGCTTTAATTTTCTCTATGTCTAAAATAAAAGTGTGCTACGTCATATCTGACTTCAATATTTTGATGCTAGGTTGCCTGACACCTCAAAGGCAACCAAAGATAGGATTAAAAAAAGGGCCATCACAAGCTAGGCCAGGGTGGCTACTTGAAATTAGTTGCAAGAATTGTAATTAAGTAGCTAAACATCTTATAATTAATTGTATCACATTCCAATGTTTTTGTAATCCTATCAAATATGATTAAAAATACACAATCATATGTAATGTAGGGTGATCACTTCAGAACAGAAAATACAGAGGAAGATAAAAATATCACTTTCCATTTCGGCTATCAAGTCGTAGTTGAACGTCGCAGAAGCTTGGGGCAGGTCCCAAGATCCAGAATGCCTGATAAGGTAAAACATTAACCTTTCAATATGTTTTTTTTCATCCATAAATTTAATGTCTAATAACTTTGTTTAAATCAGGGGAGCAGCACTACCGATGAGGCAAATAACCCAATTTTAGAGCCATATGTAGATGATCTTCACGTGCAACTTGATCATTGTAGTGGGGACCAAGCCGAAAATGCTACTATCAGTGAGGGCCGTGACGGTAATCAATTTCCACTTATAATTTTTTCTAATTATACCTTGATGGTTGCCCTTATAACGTTTTTTGTTTAAATGACAGAGAATGTTTCCCTTGAGGATCTTACCACCAGAGAGGAATTCGAATTCCATCACAATTAAAATTTAATATTATTTGTTTTTGTAGGCGATGCCCCATCACTGGATGAGACCAGACATTGTGACTACGCAACTAGGTCAGCGGCGACAACTGGTGCACTAGGTAAATAATCTCATTGCAATTTTTTTTATTAATATTACCGAACTATTTCAATGATATTTAAAAACTAACAATTAAAATTTAATATTATCTATTTTTGTAGGCGATGCCCCGTCACTGGATGAGACCAGACATCGTGACTACGCAACTAGGTCAGCGGCGACAACTGGTGCACCAGGTAAATAATCTCATTGCAATTTTTTTTATTAATATTACCGAATTAGTTCAATGATATTTAAAAACTGACAATTAAAATTTAATATTATCTGTTTTTGTAGGCGATGCCCCGTCACTGGATGAGACCAGACATCGTGACTACGCAACTAGGTCAGCAGTGCGAGTCGAAAGGCACAAATTAGGAGCAGAGCACGATGATATTGATGATGTAATTAGGAGCTTTAGAAATAGGAAGAAGAAAAAGAAAATTTGATAATGTAAAATATTGTATTATTATAATACAAACGTTACCATACTTGGAACGTTTTTTGCGTTATATAAAAAACTCATTTATCATACTATTTTTATGTCAAGCATTAATTGCAATGTTTCCTTGCGTACTTTTTGTTGAATTGTTTTTTTTATTAGTTATTGAATATTTTTTTTATGCTCATGAAAGTAAAAAATGAAATATAGATTGGGTATTGGGGAATTGAGAGTTGTTGAAAATGCAACAAGATGATGGAGCTTAGTGAAATGAAGTCGCCTTCACTAAGTGGGCTCGCAAGCTATTTTTGGCGCAAAGTCTATTTTTAGACATATGGATCATGGTCTATGAGTTGCAGGTTGCTATTTATGGATGATTGGTCGAGTTGGTAAAAATATATGGACCTCTATTTTTAGACATTGGGCGGTTTATATTTTTAGACTGCTGAGCTAAAAATAGAACAGTCAAATATTATTAACCCTTAATAATATTTAGACTATAAACATTATATTTTCCTCTTGGAGCACTTCAGTTTGATGCTTGGATGTGGCACATGAAGCTGACAGAAGTAAATATGCTTTTCCTAAGGGTTATTTGAGCTATTGCATGGTTGACTTCAGTTAGAGCTCATGTGGTAGAGTTTGGTGGAGTTGATGAGACAGTTGGTGGAGTTGTGTTCGGTTTAACTTAGTTGAACTAGTCGTATTTAGTCTAACTGATAAATACACTAGTGATGAGTGGTGTGAATTAATTATTAATTAATTCACTAATTATTAACTCATAAATCAACTAAAGAACACATCATTTAACTGCAATGCATGGACAGTTCAGTGAAGACCGGTGTTACAGGTGGGTGAAAGGGTGAGTCTACTATCAGTTGTGACTATTGTTGTGCATGAGATTTGCACACACATTGATGGAGATTGCCAATGAGGATTGCGCAGTTGAAGCTAGTGGGATTCGAACTTGGATCTCACTCATTCACATCTTGGATTGCGCAGTAGAGGCAGGCAGACTTGTGGAGAAGATTTGAACCTGTGACTTGTTCAAATCTGAGCTAGTTTGTGTGTAACTTTTGGAGATAGTACTGAGTACTTGTGAGGAGTATTGTACTATGATTGTTACATTTTCTCTATCATTATACTATACAGATAGTTGGGGGTTTTCAGTTATCAGCTTTCCCCATTACATACTGTGTTGATATGTGTGCTTGATTATGTTTTAATGTGCGCATGCGACTGCTTCTATTTCCGCATATTGATGATCAATTGTAGAAGAGGTTATGTATTATGCATGAAGCTTTAATATTGTGTAATCAGGATAATCTCAGTGAATAATTCAGCTATTATTCAAATTTCTACATGGTATCAGAGCGATAATTGATCATCGGATCTATTACAGTGATTACAATTTATTTCGGTAGACAGAGTCTGTAAGCGGGCCAGGTAGCCTCTGGATCCATCCTTTCTCTGAAAGGTGATATATCCAGTAAATGCCCCTACAGTCAATCTCTGTGCTAGAAATACTTGGTTCTCACAGATCAGAAGCGGTTGAGTTTTGAGCTGGTGGAATTCAAATTTGTAGCAGAATTTGGAATTCGAATTTGCAGCAGTTTTCTTGGTGCCAAAGTTGAAATGTCTTTCAACAGATTGCAACTGGAGTATGCCCTTGAGGGCAGTTCGAATTATGTTGCATGGAAGGACAGAAAGGAGGCGGTATTAGATGATAACGGGCTGAAGGAGTTCATAGATGCTGAGATCCCAAAGCCTACTAATGCTGCTCATGTTGAAGCTTGGCAAAAGAAGATGGTGAAATGTCGAAGGATTCTGTTGGAGGGCGTGAAGGATCACATTGTATCCAGCCTGCATGGAAAAGCTTCTCCATACTTGATGTGGAAAGCGTCAACAGATCTATTCCAAAGCAAGAGCAACCAGAGGAAGTTGGCGCTCAAGGATAAACTCATAAACATTAAGATGGAGAAAGGCGACAGTATCGCCAAGTACCTCACGAAGTTCACCCAATGCAGGGATGAGCTGGGAAGTGTGGGGGTGACTGTCGATGATGAGGACTTGGTGGACCTGGCTCTCCTTGGTCTTCCAAAGATTTGGCATTCCTATCATTACTCTGTCAATGGTTGGGAGAGATTGCCGGGATGGGAGCGACTTTGGTCGGATCTCATGCAAGAGGAGATAAGGCGGACTACCAGGGACGGATCTTCATCAAAGGTATCTGATGAAGAAAATTGTGCTTTGGCTGCCAAAGCAAAGAAAGGGAAGAGCAATAAAGCTTCTCAGTCTGGTGCGAAATACAAGAAGAAAGACATGTCCAAGGTGAAGTGCTTTCACTGTCACCAGCACGGACATTATGCCACAAATTGTCTGCAGAAGAAGAAAAATAAGCATGCTGCTGGATCTGCAACGGGAGAGGCCTTAGCCTCGTAGTTTGAGCTGGATTTTTCACTAATCGCATGCTTGGTCTCAAGTGTGATGGGATCAGTATGGTTCTTGGACAGTGGTGCGTCTTTTCACATGACTGGAGATCGGGATTTGTTTTCAGATCTGGATGAGAAAGATCTTGGAGTGCACATCGAGATGGGCGATGATGGTACATACAGTGCGACCGGTATCGATACCATTTCCTTTGAGAGGGAGTCTGGTAAACCCTTCGTATTGAAGGAAGTGATGCATGTTCCAGGATTGAAGAAGAATATGATCTGTGTGGCGATGTTGGAAGACAAGGGGTACGATGTTGTCTTCAGCGAGGGAAAAGCCTTCTTGCGCAGTAAGACAACTGGAGAAACCCAGAAGATAGGGGTTCGAGTCAAGAACCTTTATCAGTTGCAAGTAGATGGCTACGCAGCAATGGCATGCAAGGCGGAAGGAGTGGTGAGTCGGGATGATAGCAAGCTATGGCACTGGAGATTGGGCCACCTTCACCATGGAGCTTTGAAGATACTGCAACAGATTTCTACTGGGCTTCCTAAGGGCACTCTTGCGCAATCAGATCAGTGCAAGGGATGTACTTTGGGAAAATATGTGAAAGTAACCTTTCGCGAGAAGGATAGTCGGGCACAACAATCCTTCAGAGAATTCACACAGACGTGTGTGGACCTTTGTCAGTAGCTTCGACAGTAAAGCACAAGTACTATGTGATATTTGTTGATGATTTTTCTCGTAAGTGCTGGATCTTCTTCATGCAGAAGAAGAGCGAGACATACTCAAAGTTCTGTGAGTTCAAGGCACTGGTTGAGAAAGAATCGGGGAAGCAGGTGAAGGCTCTAAGGAGCGACAATGGTGGTGAATTCATCTCTGGCGAATTCAAGGACTTTTGTAGCGCAGAAGGAATTCGAAGAGAGCTCATAGCACCTCATAACCCACAGCAGAACGGGGTTGCTAAGCAGAAGAACAGAACGATCGTGGGTGCTGCACGGGCGATGTTGCATGATCAGGGCCTACCCATTCACTTGTGGGCGGAGGCATGCAATACTGCAGTATATGTGTAGAACCGTTGTCCTCACAAGATACTTGGCATGAGTACACCCGAGGAGGTGTTTTCTGGTAAGAGGCCTGATATTTCCCATTTGAGGATTTTTGGTTCACCTGTCTACATGCATGTGACGAAGGATGCCAGGAAGAAGCTGGAGCCGACCGCAGAGGTTGGGATATTTGTGGGGTACACTGATATGCCCCAAAAATATCGTGTGTATTTGCCAGACAGTCGCAAGACTGTTGTGCGACGGGATATCAAATTTCAGGAGGAGAAATACATGCAGTGTTTGCTTGAGAGGGAGCCACACTTGCATGCAGATGAGGAGCTATTAGTTCCTTAGGATGAGCTTCCGAATGTGGATCAGCCACAAGAGGAAGTTCATGGAGTGGAAGAGACCACTCATGCAGCGCCAACCATCAGAGGGCGCAAGCGCACTACAGAAGCTGAGCGACTGGCTCGAGATGCAGAGAAGGTTGTAGGACCACCTACAACACAGCGCAGACAGAGACAGTCACCTAACCGGTACACTGGATACATGGCTCTTATGAGAAAATTGTTGTGACAGAGCCATCCTCTTTCGAGGAAGCTGTGGAGGATCCCGCATGGGTAGATCCCATGGTGGAAGAGTATGATTGGATTGTCAGAAACAGTGCATGGGAGATTGTCTCGCGACCGGAAGGGAAATCAGTGGTGGGTTCGTGATGGATCTACAAAGTGAAGCAGGCGGCTGAAGGGAGTGTGGAGAAGTACAAGGCAAGATTTTTTTCCCGTGGCTTCTCACAGATCGAGGGGATCGATTATGAGGAGACCTTTGCACCTGTCACAAGGTACTCTTCCATACAAACGATCCTAGCTCTCTCAGCGCAGATGGGGTGGCACATCCATCAGATGGATGTGAAGACTCCATTCCTCAACGGAGTCATTGAGGAGGAGGTGTACATAGAGCATCCTGAAGGTTTCGAGATCTTCAACAGTGAGTCGCATGTGTGCAGACTCAAGAGAGCACTGTACGGGTTGAAGCAAGCACCTCGTGCTTGGTACACACAGATAGATAGTTACTTCACCGGACTTGGATTCTCCAAGAGTGAGGCAGATCCTAACCTGTACCAGATTGTGGTGGAGGGGAAGTTGCTGATCATTGTACTGTATGTAGATGATCTGATTTTGACGGGTGATGAGCTGTTGATACTTTCATGCAAGGAGGATCTTGCTGGAGAGTTTGAGATGAAGGACTTGGGCCTCCTTCATTATTTCCTGGGATTGGAGATTTGGCAGCGCAGTGGTGGACTGTTTGTTTCTTAGGGTAAGTATGCCCGGGAGATACTGGAGAGGTTCAACATGCATGGCTGCAAGCCTGTTGATACTCCTCTTCCTGGAGGTTGGAGGAAGGATGATGCTACTTCAGCGGAGGTAGTGGATGCCACTGTTTATCGACAGTTGGTGGGGTCGCTTATGTATTTGGTCAATACACGACCCGATATATGCTATGCTGTTAACCAACTTTCACAAGCTATGGTTAAGCCTACCAAGCTCCTCTGGAAGGCGGGCAAGCATGTATTGCGTTATCTTAGAGGCACATCAGGATATGGCCTGTGGTACAGACAGGAGGATGGGGTAGAGCTATGTGGCTTCACGGATGCAGATTGGGCAAGGAGCCCAACGGACCGAAAGAGCACATCTGGAGGGATCTTCAGTATCGGGTCGACAGCAATTTCTTGGTACAGCAGGAAGCAGAGATTCGTGTCACTCAGTTCCGCGGAGGCCGAGTATATGGCAGCAAGCTTGGCTGCATGCGAGGCTATTTGGATGAGGAAGATTCTGGTCGGGTTGTTCGGGTCGCATTTGGAGCCTACTGTGATTTATTGTGATAACCAGAGTTGCATTAAACTCTCAGATAATCTAGTATTTCATGATAGATCCAAACACATCGACATCAGGTACCATCATATCAGAGATTGTGTGCAGCGGAGAATCATGTTACTTTCATATATTCCCACGGAGGATCAGGATGCTGACATCTTGATGAAGGCGCTCACCAGGAGAAAATTCGAATTCCACAGAGGCAGGATAGGGGTTGCAGATAATCCATATCTTATTGAGAGGGAGTGTTGAAAATGCAACAAGATGATGGAGCTTAGTGAAATGAAGTCGCCTTCACTAAGTGGGCCCGCAGGCTATTTTTGGCGCAAAGTCTATTTTTAGACTATGTCTATTTTTAGACATATGGATCATGGTCTATGAGTTGCTGGATGCTATTTATGGATGATTGGTCGAGTTGGTAAAAATAGATGGACCTCTATTTTTAGACATTGGGCGGTTTCTATTTTTAGACTGCCGGGCTAAAAATAGAACAGTCAAATATTATTAACCCTTAATAATATTTAGACTATAAACATTATATTTTCCTCTTGGAGCACTTCATTTTGATGCTTGGATGTGGCACATGCAGCTGACAGAAGGAAATATGCTTTTCCTAAGGGTTAGTTGAGCTATTGCATGGTTGACTTCAGTTAGAACTCATGTGGCAGAGTTTGGTGGAGTTGATGAGACAGTTGGTGGAGTTGTGTTCGGCTTAACTTAGTTGAACTAGTTGTATTTAGTCTAACTGACAAATACACTAGTGATGAGTGGTGTGAATTAATTAATAATTAATTCACTAATTATTAACTCATAATTCAACTAAAGAACACATCATTTAACTGCAATGCATGGACAGTTCAGTGGAGACCAGTGTTAGAGGTGGGTGAAAGGGTGAGTTTGCTATCAGTTGTGACTATTGGCTGTGCATGAGATTTGCACACACATTGATGGAGATTGCCAATGAGGATTGCGTAGTTGTATCTAGTGGGATTCGAACTTGGATCTCATTCATTACTCACTTGGATTGCGCAGTAGAGGCAGGCAGACTTGTGGAGGAGATTTGAACCTGTGACTAGTTCATCTTCATAACTAGTTTTGTGTGTAGCATTGAGATAGTGCTGAGAGCTATGAGAGCTTTGTGCTATGTATTGCTACATGCTCTCTATCATTATAATATATAGATAGTTGGGGGTTTTCAGCTATTGCTTTCCCCATTACATCCTGTGTTGATATGTGTGCTTGATTATGTTTTAATGAGCGCATGTGACTTCTTTCTATTTCCACATATTGATGATCAATTGTAGAAGAGGTTATGTATTATGCATGAAGCTTAAATAGTGTGTAATCAGGATAATCTCGGTGAATAATTCAGCAAATTATTCAAATTTCTACAGTTTTTCTATTTCTATTTCGAGTTCCTCTACCGGATCTATACTGGTTTCTTGAAAATTTCCTGCATAATTCACAAATTTGATCAAAAGTTTGCTGAGAAATATCACCTTGTCCTAACAGATTCAAATTATTTCTAGCATTATCAGTAAGTCCTCTTAAGAACAAGATTCTAATAGTGTTGGGATCAAGCTCAATTTTTGACCTTTGTAAAATATACATAAATCTTTCCAGATAATCTTCAAGAATTTCATCATCATCTTGTATGATTGTAAAAATTCCATCCTGCATGTCCCGAGTTTTGCAATATTCTTATTATTTAGACAAAAACACTCTCTTCATATGATCCCAAGAGGTTATAGTGTTTCCTCCTAACCCCATAAACCAGTGTAGAGTTGAGTCCTTGAGGGTAACAGGAAATAGTCTTAACTTCTAAGCATCAGTTTCATAATCATAACTTCTTTTTTTTCTAAGTAAAATTATTCTATTAAAAAAGGTAATAATGTATAGCAGGCCAAAGCCAGAACTATGCCCAAGTTTGTGGCAAACCTAACCAAAAAACCAATGATGTAGACTGCCCTTCAGGAGGGAAACCAGCCTTGAACAATAATCTAGATAATTCCCACGCAGGGGAGCCATAGAGTTTTGTTTCTGGAAACTACAACTATCAAAAACTGATGTATGTACTGAAACTAAAAAAAACTCAAAAACAAGCCCGAGAGTAAGGGCCGAAACAGAACAGAAAACTCAAAAACAAGCTCGAGATTAAGGGCCGAAATAGAATAGGAAAACCAAACTGAGAAGGGAGTACTACTCATCAGGTGGCTCTTCCACGACTTTGCACCAGAGCTCATCTGGTACCCCGTATTCCGTGTACAGGTCCGAAATGGAAGTGACCACCCGCGTGGAGGGTGGTGGAGTCACCTGCGCCTCGCTCACTTGCCCAATGTCGCCTTGCACTATGTCCACATCCTAAATCCCACTTTCTTGACCCTGCAAATCCTTGCTCGTCTGACCCTGCAAATCCTGGCTCGCTTGACCCTGCAACTCCTTGCTCACAAGGTGCATCGACCCCATAGTTGGACCTGATGTCTGGGCCTCAGTGTTGTACAGACCCGCTTGGCATGTACTAGTAGTGTCCTCCTGAGGCTCTTCGTGGAAGACAACGGTGATGGAGGCAGTGACCTGAGGGCGATTGAGTGAACAGTTAAAAGAAAAGTGCGCAGTATGAGTCTGTGCAGGGGGAAGTGGAGGTTTAGGGGATCCCAAGCGTCATCCCGAGCGGAGCAGGCGACCTTGCTGAATTCTGGGTTCTCTATCTGAATGAGAGGATGACTCTGAGGAGGTGCTGGAGGTGGAGGGAGAACGCTGAGGCTGGCGTCTAGTGGTGCCTCTTCGGCACCTCAACCTTTGCCTAAGGCAAGGCATGTTCTTAGCAGTGCCAGAGGAACCAGGAAATAGAGGAAGCGCAGGACTGATAGAGGACCAAGGTGAAAGAAATTGCAGGGAGATATAAGCTAGCATACAGGATCCAAAGTGGGAGAAGTGGAAATTATCTCCAAAAACCAGACAGCAATTCAGCCTGCTCCAGGGTGCACCATTGATTAACTGGCAAGGGAGCGCTAGCCGAACCAGAGCAGATCTCCATAATATCTATCTAGACAACCTTGCCTCAAAGGACCCCCTGTAATAAACCACCATTCATAGGAGCCGAAGGCCGAGCCATATCGCCACATGCGAGATCGTTTCGAATAGCGAAGGTGGGATTGTAACCAGTGTCGAGAGTAAATGCCATTAAACTGAACACAACAAACGTTAAATGCCTATCACCAATCATCTTGTGGGTGGGAATGTGTCTCTCCTCCATGCCGCACCCCCATCCCATCACTTTATACTCTGTCCTCTGCACCCACATCCGGGATTCATAATCATAACTTCTACATAGAATATCAAACTCAAATAGAAAAGGGTTAGGATCTTCATGAACTTTACCATGGAAATGAGGGAGAGCTAATGGTGGAATATTCTTCATTTGCGCCACAGTATCAGGATCCATAATTGGAAACACAAAAGTGGATTTTTCTTCACTTACCTAGTTATCACCAATCCCTTCCAAATGATCTTCTTGGTCCACCATTGTTCCCCTTTTACTTGCACCACTCTCCACAGGCTGATCCACACCTAAGATTTTATCACGAGAATCCAAGTGGATTGTTCTTGCGTGATGGGTTTGAATTGGATTGGGCTTCTTGCTTATAGAAGGAGACCCAATATGAAATTTTTTTCAAGAATTCTTTCGGCCCTTAGTGGGCTTCGAACCCTTACCTTTTCTAGGCATTCATTTCAAAAAGAAAAAAGAAAGAAAAAATAATAGACAACTTCTAAAAAATGTTGTCAGAAATCAATTAACACCTATGAAATTCCTTCAAAGAAACAACACTGCAAAAATAAAGAAAAAATACCTCTTTTGTATAATCAAAAAATTCTTACCAAATCAAATCACCTCCCTGGCAATGGCGCCAAAATGTTGGGTGCAGGAATTACACTTAAGAAAACTCCTCAACACTTAATTTGTCAACCTGGGGGATTCTTAAACTTAGAGACGAAGCACAGAAAATGCCAGAGATGGTATGAATCTTCCTAATGTAAATCCATACTTTCTTTAAAGGAAATATTGCAGAATCAAATCAAAAGAGAAAAAGGCAACTTGAACCATAAAAAATAATCTAAGACTAGAACGAGGAAGTATGTATTTGCAAGTGAGAATTAAAGATAAAAGGCAGTCACTTCCACTAATGGTTGTTTAATATGCTGAGTGTGTGTGTTCCCTTAGCATAGACATTTTAGCAGTCTCGTTACATGGGCCCTTAAACCTGCTTCTTTAGAGATTTCCTTCTTGCATTAATCTTTCTTGCACTAGTGCAGGATCAGAGATTTTATGTAGAAGGTATAAATAGTGTCTTTACTGAAGGCTTTTTACTTCATGTAAGGGCTCGAACTTTTCAAGGTTCAGAGCACTCAGATCTTGTGGCAAGAAACTAGTTCTTGCATCGGATTAGAGCTTCCTGCACTTAGCATTTAATCCTTAAAATGAGTGTTCAATTATTGCAAGTGCTAGTTTTCTATCGAATCAAATTGCACACATAAAAGTGAATGTTTCTGATCTTAAAAAAATGTAGAAGTAAAGAAACAATCATTTATCCTATCATAAGCATTTAAATAAAGAAAGTAGATTGTGAAAATTAGACTAAGAAATCTTGTTGCATCACACCAACATGCACTGGTGCAGGTTCATTTCTCCTGCTTCGACAGGCGGAAAACTAATTAAACGGAATTGCAGGAAAAGGAAATATCACACCAACGTGCACTGGTGCAGGTTCGTTTCTCTTGCTTGTACCAGGTGGATGAAAACCAATCTGAAATCAAGTGCAGGAAAGTAAATTGCAAGGAAATAAAATGTATCTACTTCACACGATGGATCATTTTCACTCAGACAGGAATACATGTGCTGAAAGTTAAATCACACTTTAATAATATGAACACAAATTACAAGAAACAGAAATGTGGTAAATGTTTTGGGTTGGTTGGGCCCTAGACAACCAGCGCATTTCCCTTTTTAAGTTAAAATGATGCTCAGTAAATTAATAGATTCATTAGCTTAAAGACAGAAACACAATTTCTAAAACATGAGGCAGAAAAACCTTTTATTAATTCATTGAGGCGAATACATGCATTGATACAATGTCTAGTCCAGATTTGGGCGATAACAAAACAACCCGTTACTGCCTATCAAACTTTGCTCTAAAAACTCCGCTCCCAAGTGCTCTTCTCCTCCCCCCAAGTCCTATTTACACTTTACATTATATAGATCTATTGGCCGAAGGCCAAAACAGATCGTTAAACTGATTCATAACAAAATGCAGAATTTAGCATTCGGCCTTCAAAATAATACGGTTTTGCAAAACTTTCCATAGCTAACCATCTTTCGCCCTTCACGGATTGGTCTCGCCTGCCTTTGAATGATTCGCTGTCATGGCTAAAGTGGCTCAAGATGAGGCGATGATCGAGGAGGTGCAGATCTTCCACAAAGATCTGTTATGATGGCAATGGTGCAAGATCCGATCCTGCACTAAGATCAGCGGTCACGGTAAGCACACTAACTATCAAATAACCATTAGAGATATCGATAAGTTACAAAAGTGATTTCAAAAGTAAGAAATCATGTAATAAATATTTAATTAATGCTAAATTGAATTAAAACATGAAGAATAAAGGTTTATGCGAAATATGTCACCGTGCTTGGACTGGTGCAAGATGAGGGTGCATAAAAGAGGTGAAACAAAGGTAAATGGTTATGATTTAGAAAAGGGAAAATGGTAAAAAGAGAGAAAATTAGGGGACTAACAGTATTATTTCTTACGTGCCCTTTGAGATCACTGTACATGCATGTAATATGACTGTACAAGGCACGATTATAGATGAAGGCACCTCTGTTATTATTTTTTCCTCAACTACATGGCATGCTTTAGGTTCTCCACAGCTTGTGCCTATTACTCAAAATCTGTTGGCTTTTAATAAAGGAACAAGTTAACCATTAGGGATCCTTCCAAAGTTTCCTATTACTTTGGGAGGGAAAACCGTCTATATAGACGTGATGGTTGTCCAAGGTCCCTTGGATTTTAATTTACTCCTAGGGTGTGACTATAATTATGCCATGGGCGCGCTTGTCTCTTCTCTCTTTCGTGTGATATGATTTCCACATGAAGGTTAGATCGTGACCATTTATCAACTTTAATTCTTTGGTCCTGATGTGACATCTGGTCTATCGTCATCCCTTCCTGTTCCTTACCTGCCGGTGATATCCTCCCCACCATAGGTCAATTATGTGGCCACTTGTTCCATGTCTACATCCACTGATAATTAAGTCAGTGAGGTAGTACACAATGTACTAGGGGCATTGGATCCTAATATCCAGAGTTTTGTTCTCCCGTTGGATGAGAAACTCTTGGAAGCTGTGACTTCTTATTTCTCATGATCAGGTTGTGGGAGTAGCATTCCTTGTCTTGTATCAAGCTCCTTAAAAAATGAAACAAGCTTCTTACAGAGCATAGTTCGTTGAATTGTGTCACGCTCCTTAACAAATGAAACAAGGTTTTTGGATTAGAGTTCGTTTTCTTGTGTCAAGATCCTTAAACATGAAACAAGTTGTGATGAGGATAGTTCTTTCACTGTGTCAACCTCGTTAAAACATGAACCAAGTTTCCCATCCAAGTCGAGTCTTTCGCCTGATCTCGTAATTGAACCTTCATTCCATCCACCTGTTAGTAACCAGTAGTCTACTCACGTGAATGTCATGAAGCTGGGGGGCATGCAAAATTATTTCAAGCACAGTTTGTTTCTGTTTCAATATTGTGTAAAAATGAAACCAACTTCAAGCAGAGTTCCGTGTTTTCAAGCTTGTGTAAAAATGAAACTATTCTTATTTTACCTCTCATAATTGCCATTTTATCAGCCTGTTTTTCCATATGAGACTTAGTTTTCTCATTCCATCATTACCGTCTGCTCGACCGATATTATGCCCTCACTTGATTTTTTTACCCATTCCTGAGGAACAACTGCAATGAGTGGTCTTGTTAACTAGCCTCTTGACCTTTACTTGTTCTGAGCCATTCCACCATCATCGGAACTAGTTGCTACCCTTAATACCACTCATTCCCCCAAGTGGAGTCAACTTTTAGGTCTTTTCTGACTCTCAAAACATGAAAATATTGTCGAGATCTTGTCGTTTTGAACTCATTAAAGGTTGCAAAACATCATTTACCCAGTATACATTTACCTCTTTTTCGAGCTGGGACATATTATTTATGAAAAATGAATACCTTAGTCGAACATGGCTAAGAGGTTCTCTCAGATTTTGTTTTCTACCTTTTCGGATCTGTGAGACTACCTACAAAAAGGGACCTGCTGGAGTTTTCTTTTCCTCTTCTTTACAAACTCTCTAAAAATGAAAAGACGCTGAACTATTCCTTTGTTAGACTGATTGAAACTAAATGACATCATATGTCGTCATCATGATGTTACCGATTTCCTCCTTCCTAGGGCTCGTAAAATGTACCAGGATGGATTTGTCTGAAGGAAAAACTTACATGACAAGCATATTCTATCCCCTTCAAGCTTGTTTCCAAAAATAATTGGGGTAATCAACAGAAATGGTGGGGGAAAATGGAACCAGTTCTTAGTTGTGTCGACAGTGTACCACTCTTGAACATGAAACTTTTCTACAATTCGTGTCGGGTTGGGGACATCCCATATTCATAATTTTGCCTCCATGGGTTTGGGTTATCCATTTTGACCTCTCATCTTCTCTTTGCCTCTTCACCATGACCTCAGATTCCTTGATGTCAAATACTACCAAATTCTAGAGTCGTGTCACCAATATGTTTAGGAGAAGTATCCTCTGTAGTTGTCAACCCCTAATCCTCTATTCAGTCATGATTCACTATCATATTATTCCTTTGTCTCATGTCAATGATGTGGAAACATTATGGCTATCCTACGACTGGTCACTTCCAGTCGACTTCAACTCATTATCCAGGAAGTTGATCTAGATATTCCCTTCTAGTACCTTAGAGCTTGCGTGCCTCCATGGCAAGTTCTTCACATTTGATGATAGGTTCTCATAATTTGGCCTACCATCGAGTGATTTCGTGGGTGTTTGACTCTAGCTCATTGTTCACATTCTATGGATTGTAATAACAGTACCTTGAGAACCATTATCATTATTGGTGGTCTCTCTCGTGCATGTTAACAACTTTCATCATTGGCTGGTAATAATGGGACTTTATTGCATGTTTGAATTCAGTTCATTCATTCACATGCTTGAATTTGTACTTGTTCGGGTCGAGACAAAGTGCAAGATCGTGGGTTTTCTCTAATAAATTCCAGGTTGCGGAACGATTTGGTTTGTCATGACTCTTTTGATTGGATGACTGCAACCATACCTGAGTCTATTTGATGATCCTTTTCATTGGATAGCTGCGTCCATACCTTGGATCTTATCACATGTTATCTATTATGGATTGTTACGCCCATACCACATATTCATGTATCAGAGATATTAGTTGTACTTGATCTTGCAGGTCTTCCAACGGTGGCGTTTTGGTTTTGGAATGTTCTCATAAAGCATTTCACCCCTCCTTCTCTCTTGGAATTCATGCTTTAGGGGGAATCTGTTACATAATATTTTTTCATCATCCCTACAATCCCCATCCCGAACATTGGAGGACCATTTCAGTGACCCCTGTGTACTGTCATAGATTTCCATAAATTTCATTGCACCCCTTGACATGTCAGGAACATAATATTTGTTGATCATTCCTCAAGTAGACCCTAAAAAAACTATGCTTTTGTGTCGGCGCTGGTAGGTAGTTATTTCCTTGCACCCATGGACAAATTAACACCAAGCCTTGCGCCAATCGTTGCTCTGTCTCAGAAGGGCACCCGCACCGAAATCCTTTCGAATTTTTTTTTTAAATAGAAATGAAGCTTCTATGTTTTAATAGCTTCGTGAATGGAGTCATGGTGTTTTTTTCAACTGGATCAAGTTGAGTTTCTCCCTTTAGCCTATTAGTTACTACAAATGTGCAACTCCCCAAATGGATAGACCTCTCATCCACCTTATGTGGATCCAAAACCTCCTCCTCCTCTCCTATAAATTATTCTTCCTCACATTGTTTCAGCTAGCTGAACAGTCAATAGTTATATATGGTGTGTCGAAGAGAGTAGAGAAGAGTCCATTGTTGTGAGAGAGAGTTTAAGCCCACTGCCTCATTGAGCCAAATGACGAAAGAACTATTGAGACGTGCCCGATTGAACCCGTCGAAGGAGATCTACAATGTCAAGGCATAGGTTGTAAACTTATTTTTAATATATCAATATTACACGACTGGTTTTTTTTTCCAAATTTGTTTCCATTTATATTCGAAGTGTCTAACTCTCCTTGGCTAGTCAGATATCTGTAGATGAATATATATGTTTGCATGTTTTCAACGTTTGTTTTATATTTGCTTAGGTGCATGGACGTCATCACCAAAGGAGCGCAAGGTGTGAAGACAAAGATCTAATGATCGTTTCTGTGTGCCACAACAAAAGCATTGGACTGAGGTATGATATATGTTCCAGTCCGCTAGTAATTTAGGAATTCAACGTGTTCCCTTGTTGCTAGACCCACCCTAGGGCTAGAGGGATCACCTCTATCAACAGAGGGGATTTTTTTGCACAACACATACTCTTCAACAAATCCTTTCATATTTCCAACTCATCATGGAGGATTCATCAATCATTATGACACCATCTCCTAAAAAGTAGGAAGACATGTTTCCTGACTTGGTGGGATAGATTATGTTTTGGTCATGGTCAGTGCCACCCAGGCACATGACCTTCTCAATGTAAATATTTATTTCTAAAGTTTTTTGATGTAATAAAAAGTTTTTAGAGTCCTATTAGGTTTCTAAGTCCTAAAATTAGTAGTTGTGAGTTGTATATCCTTGTAATATGATTATGGCTAGATTAGGTTTCATCAGAAGGACTCGAAGGCTCAGACTTCTTGGTAGACCCAATGTAAAGATGCCTAAGCCTATTAATAGGCATATTATTGAAGAATAGAGGGGTTGATTGATGTTTACTACAAACCTACTATTGTATAAAAATTTCATCAGTAATATATAGTGGCAATTGGCTTTTCTTCACCTAAGATTCATTGATGTTCTCATGAGTATGTGTCTTATGTATTTTTCAATTTTATCATCAGTATTCTGATGTTTGATTACTTATTATTCATGTATTACATGCTCTAAATTCCTTCAAACACTTAGACTTCTGTGAATGTTATCTTTTCATTAGAACATCTATGTGCCTCAGCTTCCATAAGAGGAGTTAATATGTCATTGAGTTATTTTCATTGAATCCATATGCCCAATGGTATTGATTTCTCCACTTATCTCACCTATATAAAAACACACTCAGAACACTATTTTAGAGTTATCTATTTGTTGAAATTCATTTATAAAATATCATTCTATATCTTTGAGAGAGCCCTCTTAGGCTGAAAAGGATAATTTTAAGCTACAAGCAGGTTTGAAATAGTTACTCTAGGTTGATTGTTGAAGCATCCCATCAGTATCAATTTAGTGATAAGAACCTCGATGTATAAGGTAGATCTGTTGGAGAGCAAAATGAAGTGTGGAGGAAGTCCTCCCCACCGGCTCCAATTATGAATCCTGCAAACAAACAACAAAGTAGCGTAGTCTTCACAGTATTATCATGACAACAAAAAATCAAACAATAAACCATGTAAATCTAAGCCACTTATAGCATGTATCTTAAAAAAATAAGTAGATAGATGCATCAATAGGATACCAAGTGGACAAAATAAAGGCAGTTCTATTATTCAAAGAAGGAAGATTACAACCATCAGTTTGGTCAAGCTTCCCTCAGTCCTCTGACTCCAAGCTCTCTCTCCTCCATATCCAAGTGTGACAATGCTTAGGACAAAATTTCTCAATGAACCAATCCAACCATGAAACTGTTTGGTCAATTTAGTGTGTCCTAAATTGCTGCATTTAATTTGTCAATCCGGGATTCGTAAGCTGATGAAGTGCGGCGCACTGTATGTGCAAGATAACCTATTTCTTAACTTTTTGTCGTTTTTGGTTTTTTAATGTGAGACAGAAATTCTAAAATAAAAACAAGTATGGTTATGTTTGTTCAAGGAAATGATATCCTCTATAATGATTTACCAACTTGAAACTTAAAAAGAAATTTGAAAATTACAATGACAAAACTTGAAAGGAAATGAAAATGTGCTGCTGAAATGAAAAGGTGCTGCTAGTCTAATAAATCAAAACAGTGAACTAGTGAGCATGAAACCAAACTATTCTTGCTGCTGTCTAAACACAAAATAAATTATGCTGAAAGAAATCCAAAATTGCATCAAAGTAAATCTAAATCAGATTACATCAACTTGTCTTCTGATCCCTCATCATTAGTCCAGCTATGATTTTCGGAAGTAACCATAAACAACTTGAGTAACTGATATCTAACTTGCAGAAAGTAAACTAATATCAAACCATACATTCATAATTCAATCCCTCACCATGAGTCCAGCTGTGGCTTTCGGAGGTAACTGAAGATGTCATGCACAATTTAATATTTCTAATTTGCAGAAAGGAAACTAATACCAAACTACACATTTCATAATACAATCCCTCACCATCAGTCCAGCTGTGGCTTTCGGAGGCAACTGAAGATGTTATGAGCAGTTTAATATATCTAAATTTACAGAAAGGAAACTAATACCAAACTACACATTTCATAATACAATCCCTCACCATCAGTCCATCTGTGGCTTTCAGAGGCAACTGAAGATGTTATGAGCAGTTTAATATATCTAAATTTAACTACTAAAGCAAATAAAAAAAACTGAATTAAACAAAGCAGTACTGAAATTAAACAGAAACTAAGAAAAACAATTAGCAGCAGAACAATGTTAATTCCATGTCATTAGTCAAAAAGTTATGCAAATGCCCGGGCTGCCTATCTATAACCTGAAACAAGAACACTGATCATTGATTAGCAACATAAAACATGAAAGACAGAAGTGAAATGGAAAGCATGAAAGTTTATAAAAAGAAATGAAGCATATATACCATGAAAGATGCAATGTATAAACATGTGAATGGATTATGACACAATGAACTTTAAAGAAATAAAACAAGAACTATACACTAATGCACAAAACCTTAGCTGAGCAGGGGCCCTCTACACCAGCCTTGGCAACGATCTTCAAGTACAAATTACGTTTGAAAACAGAGTCTTCTTATATTAAAATGCAGTCATAACAGTAAGGTGGTATTACGGCACAAAGGCAGCGTAATTACATTACAGAGCAGACTAATAAAATATAACAGAGACTAACATCGACTAATCCCTATGCGTATGCAAACGCGTTATTTATAACTGAAGGTAATGTAACTGATTTCCTAAAGTTTATGCTGATACAAAACACGTAGACCATTACGTCCACGGATCTAGGATCATGGCCGTATTGCAAAGTAAATCTATGAGGAGTGGATGTTTGAATTCGGCTATGGAGCCATGTACAGATGTCGACTTGTCCTCCGCAACTCAGAAACGGCCATATGAACCTTCACGTGACACGAAACAGAGTCCTGTCACCGTGAGACTCTATGGTTGACTTCCACTTGGACGCCTTTGACCGCAGCTTCTTTGGATGAGTTTGCTCGAGCCAATAGGACACGAACCATGTCCACATCATTTCTGACTTGCCCATGTGGCTCGTTTTTCCTGTAGACACCTGTAACATAGAGTTTCACAAAATAGCTGCGGAAAGTTGCAGCAGCTGCGGAAAGTGGCAAGATTCCGAAGCTAAATGAACAAAATCTAGATCAAACAGCAGACACAAAAATATAATTAAAAACCATGTTAGATTCTCTTTTGCAATTAATATACAATGATATTGACAGTTTGGGAGGTTCAGGTGAGTGAAAAAGGTATAGAAAAGTGTATGGAAAAGATGCAGATTTGAGACTCAACAGAAACCTCACACTCAACAACAAAATTTCGCTCCTCACACAATCAACCTTTCGACCTTTGACAATGAGCCCTAGCCTCTAGTTTACAAGAGTTTGGGAGGATCAATCTTGAGGTAAAAATCCATCACGTTTCCATGCGTTTCTAAATTTTTCCCTCTTTGGATTCTTAGTTAGCTTTAGTAATTTCCAATCAGAGGCTTGCACCACAGGTTGCCCACTTTTTGGACTAAATCTATTATCACCAAAATTGTACTTGATTGGCTGCTGATCAGACAACTCAGTGTAACTATTTCAAAGCAGCTTGACTAAAGCTTAGCCTCTTCAGTTTGAGCAGTCTCTCCCAAGGGAGTTTTATGATATTAAATAATGTTAGTAATATATGGCTAACTCTATGAATTGTGTCTTAGTTTTGTATGTTTGCGGGTTGAAAAGATGAAAGCTTGCTACCATTGGGCTATGGAGTCAGTGACCGAGATCTTAATGACAAAGACTCTCCTTGTGGAAGCTGAGGCATGTAGATATTTAAATAAAAGTAGAATACACACACATAATTTACTCAATATATAAATGTTCAAAGGAAGTCAGAGCATGATAAACATGAATTATGAGTAATGAAAATCAAGATATTGAAAGTGTTATCACAAAATTAGACCTGATAGGTTGCTAATCAAATCAATCTCATGTAACTATTTCAACCAATATTTTGATTGAGGCTTAGCCTCCTCAACCTGAGAGGGCTCTCTCAAGGGTTAATTATTTTTGATAGAAATATAGATGACTAACTCTATGTGGGGTAATAAGCAGATAAATGATAGATATTGGCTGCAAATCACATCAAAAATTGCACATTGGGCTTATGGAGTCAAAATAGCTTCAGAAAAACCAAACAATCTACTTAGCATGGAAGTTGTTGGGCCGTGAATACGACCACTTCTTAACACTTATTTCATCCATTTTCACTCTTCTTTATCATGTAATTTATTATAATTTATCATATAAATCCATTTTATAATGATTTATGCTCTTATGGATGAATATTATTTCCTCTCCTTTATTTTTAATAAATTGATGATTATTATGCATAATTTTATCAATGATGGTTTATTAATATCACTCACCATTTTAGCCTCCAAGATATTTGCCAGACTGCAGATTTGATTTCCAAATCATTATGAAATATTCCAACTCAGAAATTCGCTGGAATAAGAAGTGACAGTTTTGCGGTTGAGATTCTGAGCAAATGAAGAAGAATCTGGAAAATCCGGAACATGGGTTTTGTCCAGAACGGACCCAAATAACTTTTTCAAAGAATGGTTTTCTCAAATTCGGCCTGTATTGAGAGAAATACAGGGTTCTTTGAGCACAATTTTCTCAGATTTGTTGTTGCGGCCATCCTCCAAATCTCAGCTGCAAAGCCAAATTCACCTTGCTCTTGTTGAAAGATTGTTGGAAATGTATTTTCTGGTTGATCAAGTTGTTGGGAACAATCCAATATTTTTATGGGAGATCATACTTGCTATTTAATTTCTCCTCCTTCTGATTATAAAAGGAGAAGCATGTATTGCTATTGGGAAGACTTTTCTTGCTGTAATTTGCAGAATTGTGCATCGACTCTTGTTAAGAGAGTACAAGCTGTTTGTAAACATTATTCATGCCTGATTAATAAAAGATTTTGTTCTCGTTCCATTTCTCAAATGCTGGAGTAAAGCGCAACAACGTTTCACCAGTGGTTGATGGCCCGGCCCTGGTGGAATCGTTTTGCTGTTTGTATTTCTAATTCTTATTTACTGTCATGTGGAGTGCGTTTAATGTTTATTGCAATTACAGAACTGGTTTATTGTTGTTAGATCAAATACAGAGTCATTGCTATTTCATTCTTTACAAGAAGCACGTTCGTTGTTTGATTATCTTGTTGTTATTATAAAGCTTTGCTGATCTGTATCTGATTTGAGTTGTTGTTCCATTAGTTTATAATTTGTTATGATTGATTGTTGCATGGTAAGTGGTTGTCGACAGGGTTAAAGCATGGAAATCTAGTTGCTTGAATATGTTAGAATCATAATTGCTGTTCATTTCATGTTAGTGTTCCATTTCTGTTCATTGTTTATGCATAGTCTTCGATTAGCAAATATATGAGTTATAGTTACATGTTGTTGTTCCTTTCCAGCTTTCGTTTCCTTTAAATTTCTTTCATTGAATTTGCTTTTGTTTCGACTGCTTTAAGATCTCCAACTGTAGAGGATAGAGGCTTTTGCTTCCAAGTCCCCAGATTGGTCATCTTGCATCGATTTCTAAGGGAAAGAGTTACTGCTACTGCATCCCTGATCGATGTTTTGCAAGATTGATGTAGTTTAATCTTTCCATTTCATGTCACTGTAATTAGTTTTCTTTACAAGCATTTGTTACTTTTGTATTTGTTCATTTGTACTACATCTTCACAGCATTGTTCTTGGATGAATTGCAGCCTCAGACAGAGTACACTCTTGAAATACAAATTTGCTCTTGGATTGATAATTAATGTGAGATAAATAGGTGTTAAAAAGATACCTTTTTTTGCCTCGACATTTTGGCGCCGTTGCCGGGGAGAGTGTATGCCATTTAAAAGGAGTGATGCACGTTTGACCTTTTTTCTACTTGGGAAGAATTGGGTTTTAAAGACGGAAGGTAAGAACCTGCGCATCGAGCAAGGAACACACTTGCTCAATGCCCGCTTCACAGCAAAATTGGTTAAATTTTTTTTCTTTAGGTAGGAATGAAGGCTTGTTGTTTTAAATGACTAGAAAATCTAAACAAGACAAAATTCCTCCCAAATATGAAAAACCTAAGGGACTGGTGACCCTTGGGAGAAGGACCTTTATTGATGAAATTCTTAAGAAAACTGAATCTCAGCCATCAGTAGGACCTAGGAAAGTTATTTCTAGACAACCTACTACTTCCCTTCAGGCCACAGAGTCACCATCTGTAGCCTTTGCTGAGATACATATCTAAAAAGAAGAGACTGAGCAATATTCTCAAGAAATTGAGAATTTTTGCCCAATTTTTTTTTACAAGAAGGGAAGTTGGCCTCTCATACCCTACTATTTATCAACATGCATTTTTCAAATTTGGGTATGTATAGAGGCCTTATTTTGGAAATGGCTCCACTCGAAATACTCTTAAAAATAAGCATAATCGATTCTCAAAGAAGAGTAGGATAGTGGAGAAAATAAAATAAATAAGGAAATAAACACATTTTTTTTTATTTTTGTAAAAATAGTTGTTTTTGTTGCAACACGTTGTGGAAATCAACATTGATGATAAATATTCTAATTTATTTGTGTATGTAGATAAATTATATAGCAAATAACAATTCTACAAACATGCATATTCATTTTTATCATCAATATGGAAAAATTGTTCGAATATCATTTTTTGGCTTGCGGGCTTGATGAAATTCTTGAAAACAAAGTTGGGACAGTCATGTTTTGGGGGACCAAAAATCAATATTTTTAAAACATGTTTCTATCCTAAGTATCTCTTGATGTCTAATTTCTAGCCCAATTTGAATCACTCAATTTGGATTTGAAACGAGAAAGTTAGAACCAAAACATTGACAGGGTGTCTAGTAGGCAGCTCAATAACAGAGTTGGGACAGTCAGTTTTTGGAGGCCTAAATGACTATATTTTTTAAAAAAATTTCTATGGAATATTCCTCTATGAATCTAGTTTAAAATGAAATTTTAATCACTCAATTTCGATAGCGTATGAAGAATTTATGACCAAAATACTGACTGCCTATCATAAATCAGCACTCTTGAAACTCTGTTTTCTCGGTTTTTCCTTAACATATTTGACCCATAAATTCTTCTTTTTTTAAAAACCTGTTTCTATTGGAGATCAATAATTGAATATAATTTAATCTCCAATTTGAATCAGTTCAATCCGCCATTAAACGAATACTTTATGCTTGAAATACAAACTGTTGGTCTGAGCTGGATAATCGAAAATGACTCTATTATGCAGGTTGTTCTTGGAAGATTTAACATACCATTATATGGAATTTTTAAACCCTGTTTCTATTGGAGATAAAAATTTGAATTAGCTCTCATTTGGCTTTGGAATCACTCAAATCGGACGAAAAACAAAGAAGTTATGATTGAAGCACTGCTGGTTAGCATGATTGGCCACTGCTCTCCCGCAGGTAATAAATTTTACTTTGTCCGTGGATTTGTTCTACAGAGTAACTAATTGTTAGTTGTTTGCATAATTATTAGATTAAGGGAGCCTATACACCTCTCTTTCTTCACGATTTAATGTTTTATTGCAAGTAGAGACTCATTTTTTTTGCAGGTCTTACGAGAACAAATAAGGTCAATTTATGGACGAGTGATTCTTGAAAGAAATTTTAGTAAAACAAGGAAATTTCATCCAGTTCATTACCTAATAGATTTATAACAAGAAGAAATTAATAATTAATTCCCATTTCAAAATTCATGTTACTACTGCCAAAACATTTTTTTTAAAAAGAGATCATCTTTTTCCCATTAATGGATTGATATTCCTTTAGAAATAACATCATAGCTGTTGTAACTTAATAAAAGTATTGTTTCTTTTCTGATTTATTTTATGTTTTTGTGTTTCAGGAGTCAATCTCTTCAAATTATAAGTTCCGCTCCAGTGGCAATTGAAAAATAAAGACCCCACCATGCAAGTTTCAATTGCAGAAGGCAATTCTTCAGTGACATCAATTCTGTAAAAAATTACTTTTTTTCTTGAAACCTGTACATAAACTTTCCTTTCTATTTGATTGGATTTGTTTGGCAATGGATTGCATATTAGCTTTTTTTTTTTCTCTTTTTTCCTTTTTACATGTTTATATTTGTTTGTTGCTTCTCTTAAGGGAAAGTTATTGTTCCTCTTAAGGAACAACAACCGTTCCTCTTAAGAAACAATGTGTTTGTGTGTTTATTTTTTGTTGTTCCTTCCAAAAGGAATAACATTTTTGCTCATTAGTTTTGTTGTTCTTTTAAAAAAAAAGAACAACATTTTTTTGCATGATTTCGCTGTTCCCTTCAAAAGGAACAACATTGACCGTTTTTTTGCTGTTCCTTTCAAAAGGAACAGCACCGCTCATTTTTGCTGTTCCTTTCAAAAGGAACAACACCCACTGTTCTTGTTGTTCCTTTCAAAAGGAATAGCACCGCTCGTTTTTGCTATTCCTTTCAAAAGGAACAACACCGACTGTTCTTGCCGTTCCTTTCAAAAGGAACAGCACCGCTCGTTTTTGTAGTTTCTTTCAAAAGGAACAACACCGACTATTCTTGTTGTTCCTTTCCAAAGGAACAACATTTTCGTAGATTGTTTTTGTTGTTCCTTTCGAAAGGAACAACATTTTCGCAGATTGTTTTTGTTGTTCCTTTCCAAATGAACAACACTTTTTGAGTGCATTTTTCTTGTTTGTGAACAACTTTTTGAGGATTTTTTTTGAATTTTTCATAACTTTTTGAAATACAAACATACAATTTATGGAAGGATACACAATCATACAAATTAAAGCTTACTGTAATCAGCAAATCAAAAGAAATCGTCATTTTTAAGAAAGTTGTTTAGTAATGATAATAAAAAGGAAAAAGTGACATAATCAATAACACGATTTTGTTGTCTTATTACCACTAAATTCATATGATCGATTATATTTATCATGTTGGTTCTTTTCCATATTTTATAAATTTCTTTGATTTTTATTTATGGAGTAGGAACAAGGGCATATTTTTTTCTATTGAGTTGTTCAGACTTCTTCCACCATCCCTACTCTTAAGGGGTGCTGAGCCATCCTTTATGAATAAATAGTAAAGTGCTATATGAAAATAAAAATATTTACAGAGTTCATTAATAATTTTATAATTTGACAGATGGAGGATAGGGGGTATCATCAAGAGCCAGCCTACCATGTTCATAAGGAAGCAAGTGAAGTGGCATTCCCATCATGGCCACCAAACCAGGGATATGGTCCAATGGACAATTGAAAAAATTAAGAAGTCCTTGGAACAGGAGGTCTCATCACGAGCCGGCCTGCCCACTTTTCACTTCTTCTCAGTGAATGGCATTGTCATTTATCTGGTTACCAAGCCAGCACAATGGCCTCCGTTATGACAATTAACAAGCACTTCCTCAGCATAAATAAAGGACAATGGTTCCAAGGGTGAGAGAGCAACTCTGTCAAGGTTATGGACACCTGTGGGCAACAAAGCTCTGCTGATGGTATTGGAGTCACTTTTATACACATCAATAGTAATATTAAACCCTTTTTCCTATATCTCTATTTAAATATCAGATGAAAGTATGAATCATTAAACTTTGATTTCAAACCTATTATACAAGAAAATCATCATAAATCGATCACATTAGTTTAAGTGGGTAATAAATGCCTTTGTACTTATGTTTATCTTAAGCTGTCCCTTCTCCTTATCCTTGAATCATTACAAAATGCTTCTATATCTATTTACGATTTATCACATGTATGGATTTCAGTAAATGCTATAATTTTATTGATTGTATCATAAGTATGTATGTCTTTCTATGCTGTACAATTGATGTGTAGTACGTTCCTCCTTTTGCAAGTCTATCATATCAGTTCCTCATGTCAAGCTTTGAAAATCAGAGAAAAGTTCCTAAAAATCCCCTAAACTTTGGTATCGCACTTTCTCTATTCATTGCCTGCGTTCCCGCACCTAAAGTTCAGCTCACCTGCGGAACCATATCGCACGTTCTTTGTGTTATAGGTGCGGACCTCTGTAAAATTCAAAAAGGCGAGAAAGTAAAGTTAAAAATTTGATTTCAGATCAATTCTAGAAGATTCTAGATGGGAATTTTCGGGAATGGATACGCTTTGATAAGGTTCATGTATCCCTTACCTTATGGAGCTAACCCCTTGATGTAAGGAGCTTATCCCTTTGAAGGAGGATTATATCCCTTCATATTTGGAACAGAAAAACCTCCTCTTTTCCATTATAAAAAGAGGCATTGGGTAGCCTCAAAGGGAGTTGGAGCTTTAGAATATTTGAAGATAAGTGCTGTTGAGATTTAGACTCAGTTAAACAAGACTTTTGTGAGGAGAGATCACATACCTCTATTTGTCTTGATTGAAAGAGTGTAGAGCTTGTCAAAGTAGAGGAGACTCCTGCTTCGGACCCTGGGAAGGCCTGTGCAACATCAAGGCTCAGGTTGTAAGGTTTTCCTTCTTTGAAATTAATACAAATATACTCATTTTTCTCAATAAGCTGTTGTTAATGGTTTATTTCATAGATTCCTTGATCACTATGATAAGCATGGTTTATGATAATATCTATACAGGTGCTATGTAATACTTTGCTTGTTTGTGCCTACAGGTTTACAAACGAAACTCCTTCAAGCGCGCGAGGGACAACAACAACTCCAAACAAGCACTGGACATAAGGTAGGTCTTTTAACACCAATATAGAGCTTTTCATATATCATATATGCTTAGAGAAAGATTAGTCTATTTGGCTGTTTGTTGCTAGATACTTTTAGTACTAGGGAGATCGGTTTTGTCCGCAATAACGATTTATCCGTACAACAAATTGGCGACTCCACTGGGGATGGACTTGTTGTGTTTTTGGTTCTCTTTTACTTTGATTTGAGGAAACATTTTTCTTATTTTTTGATTGATAGACATCTGCCTGGGTAGTTTAGGTTTTCTCTGTTTTAGAAAATTTTCAAATCTTTTGTGTTTTTCTCTGATTTTTTCTGGGATCGCACTCTGTCTTCTTTTGACAGTGCGGGCAGTTTCGCATCTTCTTTTGGTAAACAGTGCGGTACCGCACCTAATACTTCTCGAAGCCTGCAGACCTTGTTTAAATTTTAGAAAAACTCTAGATTTCTTTCTTTAGTTTATCTTTATTTTGATTTAGTATTTTTTATTTCTGCCCAGATTGATTACTCTTTCTGTCAAAAACTTTCTATGAATGAATTCCAACAGTGTTGATATTTTGATGATTTTCTAGAAGATTTTGCATTTTGGAATGTTTTTCACTTGGTCTTTGTAGCGATTTGAAGCATTTGACATTCTGAAATACCACAGATTACATCAGTTTTCTTGTCTTTTTGCTGAATTTGACCTGCTTGTGAAATCATCCTTTATTGAGAAATAAAGCTACTTGTTTCTTTGCAAATCTTCGAAAAATAACTTTGTTATTGGTTTTTGAATTTCATTTAAAAAAAAAAAAAAACATAATTGAGTGTTTTTCATCTGTTTGTTATTCTGAACGAATAGATCCTTAGTTTGCTGAACAACTAAGTAAAACATTCTTCAAAAAAATCCTAAATCTTTTATTCATTTAGATTGTTTAAAAATTTTTAGATCTCAAGATTAGTTTTGTAGTTTTGAGTGCAAATTAGTTAGTCTGAAAATTAGTTTTGAACTTTTGAGTGCTTTTTAAGAAATTTGTAGATCTCTTTTGAACGAAAATTGTTTTTGTAGCTACAAGTTTTGAAAGAAAAGGGATTTCATTGTGAGCTTCAATCATTTATTGGAAAAGACAAAAATATTTTCATTCAATCATTCTTTATGTTTAAAGGAAGAATTGTTTATTGAAAAGATTACTTTCTCCAAATCTTTCTTTAGATAGAAGTTCATTGAAAGAAAAATAATTGATTATCATTCTTAGGTGCATTTTTAGTGTTTTTGGAAGTCGAGTCTTCACACCACCAAAGTTTCATTTCCGCACCCATTGACTTAAGGAACAACTCTTAAAAGTAACGCTTAATTAAAATTCATCTAGAAATCTTTTATTTTCTAGGGCTCTTATCACCAACATAGGTTAGGCTAGTATCTTGGAGTAGGGAGTAATTAACTCTCCAAGATAGTAAAAACAAACAAGTAGACAAATCTTGCGGTAGGAAGAAATTCCAATTGTTGCATCTATGCTCTGGGAAGCTCCTCCTAAAGGAGTTAAGCACGAGATCATATCTGGACCAGTGAGGTAATCAATCCTTCCTCATTGGGAACGATAGAAGATATACACGTATTAACAACGGTAAACCTCGGATAGACCATTGTTGAGGAGCCAGGGGTCACTTGTTGGCATATCTTGGATTATTTCAAGAAGCCTTCAAGGGGATTGAGCTTTGTTACTCTGCCCTTGCGTGTGTGTCAGATCGTAGACTGTTCCCCCAGGTATATTTGTTTCTGTTGGTAACCTTAGAGGCTATAATCTTTAGGATTCTTTCCTAAGGTGACGGTGGAGGGAAGATCCCATTGTACCTGGAGCAGACGTCGGCTAGACTCACTTGGACTCTCCGGAGGGTTATCTTCACTCGAGATGGTATAGTGAAGAAACTTGCACCGGTCTGTTTCATTAAGCAGGTTGTCGGGGTAATTGTTCCAACCGCCCTTTTCGTATTAAATTTCTACTAAGTTGGATTTCATCACCAACTAGTCTTTTTAGTACGGAAAGTTACTGTTTGTATGTGGTTTGAACTCTTAGATTTTTTAAGCGTATGATTCAACTGTTTGTTTCTTAGAGACTTTAGGTGTTTTCATTGAAATTTTTCCTTTGTTTGCGTGTGATTAATTAATTTTTAATCGTGGCGGACTTGCCAAGACAATCCCGAAGACTACAAGGGAAACCCCCTGAATATACACCAAGTCAACTTGAAGGGCTACATGCTCTGGTACCATATAGCAGCAGCAGGATTAGATCAACAGAAATTGGAACATCATCTATTGTAATTCATCCTGATTATCAAACACCTACAACAGAGTACATTCAAGAGCCGATTTCTGTTTCTGAAGTTACTGGTTATGTTTCTCCTACCAGTGAACTAGTTGATGAACCTGAAATCTCTGAACCTGAAACTGAACTTTCTGTTTTAGAAACATCCTCGGGATTTATTTCACCAACTTCTAGCGATCTTGGTTCACCTAGGGTAAGAAATATCGTCACTGACGATCTTCCAGCTGGTCTTATTTCTATTGAAGAACTTACTAATCCAGATGAAGATATATCTCTTCCCGACTCCCCTCAATCTTTAAATCTTATGGAGCGTGAATCTATTTTCTACAACCCTATTCGAACTAGTGCTTGGTATTTATCCTTAACAAATTTTTTAGAAAATCCGGGTCTTGCTTTTCATCTACCTCGAGTTCCATTTCATCCTACACCCAGAGGTTACTATCCGCCATCCATTATGGCAGGAGAGTCATCGATTTTTTCTCAGACTCCGGAATCATTTTTACACGGTGGTCCTTCTGTTCCTTCGGGATACCAGGCATTATATGGTACTTTCTTGGGAGCAACTCCTCAACCCATCGAAAACGTGTTATCATCTGGTCTTAATGGTCTTAAAATTGAAACGTCGAACGCAGAGCAAATTTTTATGATGTCTGGTAATGTTCCCAATCCTCAACCACAAGGCAGTCAGTTACCGCCTGGGGGGCAACCTCAAGGAAATCCGTTACCGCCTGGGGGGCAACCTCAGGGTAGTCAGTTACCGCCTGGGGGGCAACCTCAAGGTAGTCAGTTACCACCTGGGGCTCAACCTCAAGGTATATTTTTCCCAGAACAAACTGTGGAATCATATTATTTTGGGGGACAACCCCAAGGACAATACATACCTCAAGGGTATCAGCCTTCAGGACAGTACATACCTCAAGGTCAACCCCAAACTCAATATGCTCCTCAGGGTCCTTATCAACCCCAGCCTCAGTACGCGACTCAGGGTTATCAACCTCAAGGTCAGTACCCAATTCAAGGTTACCAACAGCCTTCTGGTCAACCATCTATTCAAGGAGCCGAAAATTTACCTCTTAATTATCAACCCTACATTCAACCAGGTTATGGTCCTTATGTTCAACCTTCTGTGGGACAATACCTCAGAATGATGGTGTGGGATCCATCCCAATATCAATAGCCTATGCAGCCTAACGTGCAGTTACCTTATCAGCCTGGAAAACCTTTAATTTCTGGTCCAACCCAACAACCTGTCCAGCCAGCTATTCAAACTCCTGCACCTAGTTCAGTTCAGCAGGCCGGGCCCAGTTCACCTCAGACTCCGCCACAAACTGCTGCAACCGCTGCAATGACTGTCCAACTTGTAACACCTATTTCTGGAGTATCTGTAGCCTCGAGTTCAGCTACCCCTGTATCCGTGCAAATCCCTCAAGTCTTTGTACCTCAGTCAGGACCTTCAGTTTAGACTTCGGTTCAGATACCTACAGGACAAACCGGTACAAGTACAGTTGTCACAAGTCAACCCCAATTCACGTATCAACCGTACCAGGGACAGCCGCAATTCGTTCCCTATACACAAAATCCAAACTATCAGTATCAACCGTACCCTGGCTATACTTATCAACAGCCTCAACAACCCTAGTTTGGTACGATTAATCCTGGTTTTCCGGGAGGTTACACAATTTCTAACGCAAATCCGATTCCCAGCTATCCTGGGTATCCACCTCCTGGAACTGCTTTGGCTACTCAAGGTTTTCGTGATCCTAACCGTCAATTACCATTCATAGCAACTTTAGACTTACCTGATTTGACGCGCCTTACGAATGATCCAATTTTTTATTATCAGTATTGGCCGCCAATTTCACATAAGTTGCCCAGTGATATACCAAAATTCGAAGGTAAGTCAGGAGAGGATCCATCAAATCACGTCATGACTTATCACCTCTGGTGTGCATCTAATTCAATTATTGATGATTCGATTCGCTTATGTCTTTTCCAAAGGACTCTTATTGGTCTTGCAGCCAAATGGTACATTGAGTTACCACGAGGCTCGTTTCATAACTTTAGTCAGTTAGCAACTGCCTTCTTGACTCATTTTTAGTTGCCAGTCAGATACGACAATGGCACGGAATTATTAACTTCGCTAAAACAATCCATGTCTACGTATATTTCTGATCATATCCATGAGTGGCGACGTAGGAGACGTTTGGTGAAAGTTTATATTCCGGATCAAATTTTGGCGAAATGGTTTGTTAAATCATTGTTACCCAATATTACTGAAGATGTAGCTAAATATGGTGTTGTTATTGAAGAGCAAGTAATTTCTCAAGCTCAGTACCTTGACCTCGTTTATACGCAGTCAGGTACTTTACATGAAAAAATCCCAGACCTTCCAAAACAAGGTCAAATAGCTGCTGCTCCTTCAGGGTCTCATGCCGCTGACGGTATGATTGGTACAGTCAACTCTAAAAGTAAGAAGAAATCTTCAAAGAATTATTCTCCTATTATAACTTTACCTGATTCCCCGAAAGGAGAATCTTCCCCCGAAGTTTCTGCTGATATTCACGTCATAGAGACATCTATGACCAAATCTAAATCCGGTGGTAAAAGAAAGGGAAGAATAAAAACAAAAATAATTCGAAAGAGAAAACTGATAAAGATGAATCCAATGACGAAAAACGTAAACCTCGCTATCCTTGTTTCATTTGTGAACAAGATCATTTCACGAAAGAATGTCCATATCGAACTGAAGTTACGAAATTCGTTAAAGGATCACAACAACCCGCTGTCTTGAAGGATCCTTTTCCAATTCAAGATAGTAAGATGGTTGGTTCTACCTCGACTACTTTTGAAGAACCTATTATGATGATGTCTCATGTAAGGATTGCGACGCGATCGCAAGATTACGGTAGTAAGAATCCTGTTGATGGTAAAGAAGCAGAATCTTCTAATGCAAACGCATCAACTACACCTCCTTCTGTTTCTGGTCCGCTACAGATCGAGAAACAAAATCCAGACTTAATAATCAAACTGCCTGCTAAAGGTGTTCTTTCGTAAGTCAGCTTTCAATCCACATGCGAGAGCTGCTCAGAATTACAACATTGTTGAAGACTTAGTTGTTTCTCCTTCAGCAATGTCGGCTTTGGAAGTGCTGCAATCATGCCCAGCACAGCGTAAATTGCTTTTGTCTGCTATAGGATCTGTTGACATTCAGGATTCCAATGTTATAATCTTTGATTTAGAAAATAGTAGACCTCGTCTACCTCATCAAATGGCTTTCCAGATTCCAGTGTTAGTAAAAAACAGACCCATCTTTCGGACTGTGATTGATGAGGGAGCTTCAACGTGTATTATGTCGATTCAGTGTTGGAAATCACTTGGTTCTCCTACACTTAATCAATCTCCGACAATTCTAAAGGCTTTTGATGGTCGAGGTTTTCAACCTTTTGGTATTTTGCAGGATTTACCCATAGGGGTCGAAGGTAAAATAGTAAATCTAGATGTAGAAGTGGTTGATGCCCCTCTAGATTACAACCTTCTCCTAGGTCGCAGTTGGTCTTATGCTATGACTGCTGTTGTTTCTTCGGTCTTTCGACTCATAAAATTTCCATATCAAGGAAAGATCGTTACAATAGATCAGTTAACTTATTTCTCTTCCGACCCAGCCTCTACAGAAACAATCCAGCATGTTGGTAAAACGGCTATCCCTTATCAGGATGTTGGAGTAGGATTAATTAAAGATTCTGGTTTACTAGGAACTTTTTCATTTCCTCCTCCTAATGTATCACCTATTGTTGCAAATATTCACATGATTTCGTCAGACACTGTAACGTTTGATGATCCTTGGATCGTACCTTCCGAATCCGAGTTAGATTCAATTGATGGCATGATGCCTTTGAGTCCATTTGAAATTGCATATCAGGCTGTATAGTCACTTTCCAACCCCTCTTCAACCGTAATTGATCCAATGAATGGGATTCATGAAGAATCACTTTCTATATCTAGTTTAGTTACAACGACATTTCCTGAACTTGTTCATACTGATGAAGAAGTTCGTGAGTTTTTGTCTGTTGACGATTTACCATGGGAAGATCTACATCACCGATCTTCGTTTTTACCTGAGCTAGATCATTTGGAAGATGAGTTTGCTTCAATTTTTACTGCTGAATATGTTAAAGAACCATAGAATCCTTTGCAAAATCTTGATTCTGAGTTAAATTTGGAAAATATATCTCGAACGGTTCCCATTGACATTTCAGTAAAACCAAGAATAATTGAAAACATTCATATAGCTGCTTGTTGTACTGAAGATGAAATTCATATTTATAAAGCCCTATTTCAAGAATTCCGTGATGTGTTTGCCTGGTCTTATGAAGAAATGCCAGGAATTCATCCGTCAATCGTTGTACATGAAATTTAGACTTACTCGGATGCTAAACCTGTTCGTCAACGTTTACTTCAAATTCATCCTAGAAAAGTTGCTGCTATTAAAGCAGAAGTTGAAAAATTACTTCGTGCAGGATTCATATATCCAATCCCCTTAATGGATTGGGTATCAAATATTGTTCCTGTGAATAAAAAACAAGGAACAATAAGAGTATGTATCGATTATAGGGATATTAATCAAGCTTGTCCGAAGGACAATTATCCAACCCCCTATATTGATCAAATAATTGATGATTGTGCTGGCAGTGAAATGTTTTCTTTTATGGATGGCTTTTCAGGTTACAATCAAATAAACATACTCCCTGCTGATCAACCGAAAACATATTTTATTTTTCCATGGGGGACGTTTGCTTATTGCAAACTACCTTTTGGATTAAAGAACGCTGGAGCAACTTTTCAACGGGCTATGTCTTATGCATTTCATGACATTAAACACATTGTGCAGCCTTATCTCGATGATTTACCTGCTCATTCGTTGCATAGGTCCAACCATCTCACTCATTTACGAGCCATCTTTATAAGATTTCGGCATTATCGAATTAGGTTGAATCCACACAAATGTGTTTTTTGTGTAGAATCGGGTCGTTTACTAGGATTTGTTGTTTCGAAAGCAGGCATTCGCGTCGATCTGTCGAAAGTTGAAGCTATTGTTAAATTGCCTCCTCCTTCGACTTTATGCCAACTCCAAAGTTTGCAGGGGAAAGCAAACTTTTTATGTCGATTCATTCCTAACTATGTCGAGCTTACAAAAGGTTTTCCCCGTTTGTTGAAACAGAACATTCCATTCTTTTGGGATGAGATCGCTGATCGATCTTTTGATGCACTTAAACACGCGTTGACCCATGCACCGTTATTGCATCCTCCCAATTACAATCAGGATTACTTTTTGTACCTCGCCGCTTCTCATTCCACCATTGGGATGGTATTAGTGCAGGAAGATGAATCTCACAATGAACATGTGATTTATTATCTTAGTCGAAATCTGCATCCGACTGAGATCAAATACACACATGTGGAGAAATTGGCCTTGGCAGCTGTTCAAGTTGTCCAACGTTTTAGACATTACATCTTGTTACGTAAAACCACAGTAATTTCTAATTGCAACCCTATGATGTATATTTTGACCAAACAATTGCTAGGGGGAAAATATTCCAAATGGATAGTTATCCTACAGGAATTTGACTTGGAATTTGAAAAATCCAAGGCAAAGAAATCTTTGGTCTTTGTGGAACTAATGTGTGATTTCCCCTCTACTGATACTAAAACAGTGGCAGAAGAGTCCATTGCCGACGAATCTTTGTTTCTTATCAGTACTCTTGATCCATGGTATGGAGATATTATTGTTTATCTCCAAACCCAAACTTTTCGGCCCGAAATCTCACAATCACAGCGACGGAAAATACGTTTCCAATCCCAACAGTATAATATTATTGGTGATACACTTTATCGTCATGGAGCGGATTCTATTTTTCGACGCTGTCTTACTCATGATGAAGATGAAAAGGTTTTAAATGATTGCCATTCTGGAGCATGTGGCGGTCATATGTCTGGGTATGCCACTGCCCAAAAGATATTGCGCACTGGTTATTTCTGGCCATCATTATTCAAATATTGTATTTATGCGGTCCGGAAATGCCACAATTGTCAACTTTTTGATCGTAAAATGCGCGTGCCACCCGCTCCTCTTCACCCTATAATTGATGTTGGTCCTTTCGCGAAATGGGGTATCGATTTTATTACATGTAACCCTCACTCCGCTGGGGGGCATGCGTATTTTATCTTGGCAGTAGATTATTTTACTAAGTGGGCCGAGAAGATGCCTACATTTTCAGCTGATGGCAAGACTGCTTCAACTTTCGTATTCAATCACATGATTGCTAGGTTCTATGTTCCTCAAGCTATTATTACAGATCATGGAAGTCATTTTCGGAATGTCATGATGACTGAACTAACATACCAACTTGGCCTGCGACACGATAGTTCCACTCCGTATTATCCACAAGCCAATGGTCTGGTTGAAGCCATCAATAAAGTTTTAGTCACCATGATCAAACGCATTATTGGTATTCACAAGACGAATTGGCATTCCATGTTATTTTCAGCACTTTGGGCATATCGAACCTCAGTCAAAACATCAACTAGTTTCACTCCTTTTCAACTCGTTTACGGTTTGGAAGCTGTGTTGCCAATTGAATGCGAAATTCCGTCACTGAAATTAGCCATAGAATTACTCCCAGCTATGTCTGAAGAGGAGAAACGTTTCTTGTACTTGGCTCAACTAGATGAGAATCGACGAAATGCTATAATAGAAAACGAGGCTCATGTTAAATGAATTAAAGCTCAGTATGATAGAAGTGTGACCCCTCGAAATTTTTCAGAAGGAGACCTACTTTTAATTTATGATCAAGCTAACGACAAGCTAGGAGTTGGGAAATTCGTGCCTATGTGGCATGGTCCTTACATTGTTAAACGAAAGTTAGCAAAAGGAGCCTATGAGTTAATAGATTTTGACAATGTCCCTTTGGATAAACCCAGAAATGGGCTTTATCTAAAGCGATATTATGCTTAAAACGTGGTGTGGAGATTTTTTAGATTAGATTTCTTTACTGCTGGTGTGTTTTAGATTAGAAAAGTGTGCCTAATTTAAAAGTGTGTTTTTATCACTATTCCTGCTTATCTGAGTTTTACTCTTGATAGTGCAGATGTCGACGGCTCTTCAAACTTACATTGGTTTTGCTGATGGTGTTTGTCGTAGTACACGGAACATTTCTTCCGTAGATTGGGTTATTTATTCACCCGCTGACGAGTTAATATCCATGCATGGGGTAAGCCTTGGTCAAACAACGAATAACATTGCCGAGTATAGTGCAGTGATTGAGTTATTGTCTGAATCCATATCATTTGGAATTCAGAGTTTGATTGTTAGGTTGGATTCTGAACTTGTTGTATTACAGCTTAACAGGGTCTATACCATTAGGAATCCAGTGTTATTACGGTTATTTTTAAGAGTTCGTCTCTTGGAACGTGAATTTTATTATATCAAATATCAACATATTCCAAGACATTTAAATACATTAGCAGATGCAGTTGCTTCTAGTATGATAAATCAACATTTGCAATAATCAAAACAGTAAATCAAACATCATCCATAACATGCACACAGATAGCCGGTAAACAGTGATATATCATAATATAGGAGTGTTTTCAAAAATATACATCGTCTTCGATCATAGGTTGAAAAACACCTTATGATCGGTAAAATGATAACACAAAAGGTCAAAATATGAGTCTACAACACGATCATCCCATCACTGATGATGATCATGATAAGAGACCACTGCTCGGGCCACCCTACATAGGAACCTCCTAAAAGGTCCTGGAACACCAATCACGTATCTCTGCAACCTGAGTGGAATATCATCTATGCTCGTCTCTGGAATATCTAGAGTCAAACGCTCTAGATGATGCTCTAAATCAGTCAAAATCTTCGCTGATTGGCCTGCTGGGGCTGGTGCGGCTGCAACTGGTTGTCTTCTCTCATAAGGTTGGAGATGGGCTAGTCGCTGTGGACCCACATATGTATTTAAAAAACTTTTGGTTATTAGTTTTCAAAGACGATAAAAAAAAAAAAAAAAAGAATTTAGCAAACATTGAAAAATGATTGTACCTGAGTCATCCCACTGTTCCCCTGCTGGGAGAGCCATCTCTCGGTCACCATGGAAATCTATCCCGGTGTATGGAAAGTCCTCTATCACAAAAATTTGGCGATCCAGCCAACGAAAATATGCAGAAGGAAATCGAACAATCTCAGTACCCTCGATAGCATGACGGGCCATCAATGCGGACCAATGAACCATCCTAGGTTCTCGAAGTCGACCGGCATCAACAGCAATACTCTGTGGAGCTAACATGGGGATCCTCTCTAGAGAAAAAGAGACTACAATGGATCCATATCCAAAGTTATTTAATTTTCCATTTTTTGCTCTGGTTAGTTGGCCTTTTACATTAGCCAACACAGCTTCACACCAGTTAAAGATGGTGCCGCAAAAACAATCCACAAAAATACGCATTTGGGAACCAGTAGCTACATGCAGCGCAACACTCCCACACAGTTTGGTAACGGTAAAAGCAATAACTTTCAATTCAGGACAGATGATGTGTTTTATATCAATCCGTTTGTCCCTAGGGTTTGCCTGGTTATTGCAGAATTCTAGTTGAAGACTAGCGACAGACTGGCCACCTGGCCTAGTCCCAAACAAAGAAACTTGCTCGCCCCTCTTGGACAAACCAGTCAGAAAATATATATCCTCTAGCTCAATTTCGAGCCGGTTGCCGCCAATAAAGAAGCACTGGTCCTGCACATTCCATCTGTTTACCAACCATGTCAGGAGTTCTACTTGTGCCCTCATGCCTGAGATGGCCCAAAATTTGTATAAACCGCATGCTCTTAATGCTTACTGTGTAGGAAAATGGAGTATTGCGGCTTCATCCACGTCCTCATGTTCACGTTCTCTCCAAATCAGCATCTTGTTAATCCTACAATGCATAAAAAGGCAAGTTAGAACAATCTTATTTGAAAATTTTTGGGAAATAAATGAGAAATGAGGGTTTTTAATTCAACTGCGCGGGTACCGCACCCAAGCTTTGTAAAAAGTGCGTAGATACACATGCGTACTGTGTTTTGGGTGCGGACCTTTGACTTTTTTCCTTATAGAAAAAAGTCGGGGTCCACAGGTCATGTGTGTCTCACGTGCGGACCCCCGCGAGCAAACTTTTTAACCATATTTTTCCCTAAAAAAGAAATCTAAAGCCTAAAAACAAATTTGAAACAGATGAAATACAAGATTAAGAGGTCGTGGATTACCTGGGACTGACGGTTTTTGATTTCACCGGGCGGATTTTCCAGAATCTTCACAGGAACTTTCTTACCCAAAAGCTTTTTACTTTTCACTCTGAACTTGAACGGTAAAAATGAAATTGAAAAAGTCCTTTTTATAAGTTTTTTCGAATAGATGAATTTTAAATTTGTTTATTTTTCACTTTTAAAAGGGGTATTTTTTAGAACATTTTTACTTATCTTAAACAGGTATGTGTAATGTTTCAAGTTTTTGTGCAGAAATTGGATTTTTCAGGAGAATTGATCATTTTTTAACAAAGAGTACATTTTTATCCCTTTTTCGAACTTGTTAAAACTTACCGAAAAAGTGAAACCTCCGAGTTCTCTTTTAAGCCCTTTTCAGACTCTCTAAATATGAAAATATTGCCGAGTACTTGATTATTCGAACTCGTTAAAGTAAATGAATGATCATCCCTTCAGTATAAGTTTACCCCTTTTACGGACTGAAATGGACTATTTACGAAAAAGGTATACGTTGACTAATTACGGTCAATAGAGTTCTCTCCCGCATTATTTTATCCTTTTTTGGGCTCGAGAGACTAAATTTACGAAAAAGTACACCCATGGAGTTTTCTTAAGTTTTTTCTTCTAACTCCCTAAAATTGAAAAACACCGAGTTTCTCCTATACTGGACTCGTTAACATTTAACAGTAAAGGACTTGTTCAATTTTAAGCAGGAACGAACCACTCCTTCTTAGGGTTCGAATCTTAAACTAAGTTGGACTCATCCGAAGGATGAGCTTATAAACAAGCAAATGTTATCCTCCTCAAGCTTGTCAAAAATAAAGAGGTACTTGCCAGAAATGGTGGGGGAAAAAAGAGAAAAATGGGCGTGTTTGTTGTATTTTAAATTTTTCGAAAATCCAGTCAACCACTCTTGAACACGACACTTTTTGTCCACCTGGGTTGGGAAATCCTTTGCCTAACAGTTAATCAAACCACATTGAAAGTCTTCAGCCGGTTTCTGGGTATTAGCTTTGGGTCAATTGTCACCAAACCATCTGTAGTGTCGTTATGTGTTCAAGAGGGCAGTTCAAATAAACCATTCATCTGCAAAATATCTGTCATCCATTTTTGACCATCCCTGAGTCAGTCCTTGCCAATATATTTTCAAAACTTGATCTATGATTTCATGTTGTGGGCTTGCCTACGACAGATCACTTTCTATCGACATCAGCACATTATCTAGGAAGTTGATCCAGAAATCGTCAGTACCTTGAAATCTGCATGCCTCAATGGCAGGTTTCTCGCCTTCGATGACAGGTTGCATCATTGACCTTCGATCGAATGATTCCGTGAGATGTTCGACTTCAGCTCATTCATTCACATTTCATGGATTGTACTGGGTACTTTGAGAGCCATTGAAATTACTGGTGGTTACTCTCACACTTGTTAACAGTTTACATCAATGACTGGTAATCAAGTGGTTTCTACCATGTTCGACTTCAACACATTTATTCACATGGATAGAATCGTACCAGTTCGAGATGCAAAAATCAAGACCCTGGATCTAGTTTCCACCATCCAGGCTGCGAGGAATTTTATTATCATCTATACAGTAGACTATTTATAAACAGATGGTTGCGTCCATACTGTGTCTACACATATCTGTACTATGATGTATTCAAAATCATTCCTGTATCAGAACAATTTAAGTTAGTTCTAGTTAGTTTTGATCTGAGTATGGGAATGCCTACCTCAGCGATGATATGATTACATATATATATTTTGCATTGAATTTTTTACAGGTTCCGACTGGGGTGTCCACAGGATGATCCTTGAAATGATAAAGTACTACACTCTTCATATATGACAGACCTCAGTTTCATCTATTCCAGACTTTTCACTTTAGGGGGAAATCTGTTACACTAAAAATTGTCATCCTGACATTCTGCTATGAGTATGATCTCATTATTACTAATACTTCCTCCTTTTGCAAGTCTATCATATCAGTTTCTCATGTCAAGCTTTGAAAATCAGAGAAAAGTTCCTAAAAATCCCCTAAACTTTGGTATCGCACTTTCTCTATTAATTGCCTGCGGTCCCGCACCTAAATTTCATCTCGCCTGTGGAACCATACCGCACGTTCTTTGTGGTATAGGTGCGGACCTCTGTAAAATTCAAAAAGGCGAGAAATTAAAGTTAAAAAGTTGATTTCAGATCAATTCTAGAAGATTCTGGATGGGAATTTTCGGGAATGGATACGCTTTGATAAGGTTCATGTATCCCTTACCTTATGAAGCTAATCCCTTGATGTAAGGAGCTTATCCCTTTGAAGGAGGATTCTATCCCTTCATATTTGGAACAGAAAAACCTCCTCTTTTCCATTATAAAAAGAGGCATTGGGTAGCCTCAAAGGGAGTTGGAGCTTTAGAATATTTGAAGATAAGTGCTGTTGAGATTCAGACTCAGTTAAACAAGACTTTTGTGAGGAGAGATCACATACCTCTATTTGTCTTGATTGAAAGAGTGTAGAGCTTGTCAAAGTAGAGGAGACTCCTGCTTCGGACCCTGGGAAGGCCTGTGCAACATCAAGGTTCAGGTTGTAAGGTTTTCCTTCTTTGAAATTAATACAAATATACTCATTTTTCTCAATAAGCTGTTGTTCATGGTTTATTTCATAGATTCCTTGATCACTATGATAAGCATGGTTTATGATAATGTCTATACAGGTGCTATGTAATACTTTGCTTGTTTGTGACTGCAGGTTTACAAACGAAACTCCTTCAAGCGCGCGAAGGACAACAACAACTTCAAACAAGCACTGGACATAAGGTAGGTTTTTTAACACCTATATAGAGCTTTTCATATATCACATATGCTTAGAGAAAGATTAGTTTATTTGGCTGTTTGTTGCTAGATACTTTTAGTACTAGGGAGATCGGTTTTGTCCACAATAACGATTTATCCGTACAACAACGCTGCTCTTTTATTTTGCTGATTTGTCACAATATTGATACTGCATTTTTACAGAATTTTGTTGATTGAACTTTTTGCATGCATCTTATCTGTTTCCATTCAAAAATGAAACTGTGGATTCAAGAAAATTGCATACATATTTGTGATTTGTTTACAAGAGAACAACAAGCATGGGGGGAAATTCTATTCGCAGCATGACCACATTATTGCAATTAATAGCGAAGGCTCGTGAACGTGCATAATTCTTCAGACATGATATGCTTTCATGGCTTCCACCTTTTGCATTACTTTCAGTAACTGCTCAGCCTACATCAGCTTCAACAAAGGCCAGTATCTACATGTCCTTCCACATTTATTCGGAGGTAAGACCTGAGGTAAAATAGCATAATTTTCTGATTTATTATGAATTTAGGAGAATTTCATAAACATCCATTGAGCATTATTTATCATCATTCATTCCACATCTTTACCACTTCCCATTTTTTTAGACATGTCTCATCTTTCAGTTTGGGGGAGTGTTGATCTCCTTCATTTATTTCTTTTAACCATGTCAGTAATATTCTTTATCATCCATGGATATTCTTATTCGTTCTCAACACCTCCCTTATTCCATCTTGTTTTACACCAAGCATCGATTTCAACAGATTGTAGCAACCACCTCTCTTTGTTTTCTAGCATCGCATGAGGACATGCTAATTCTTCAGTTTGGGGGGGGGGGATTGCTACACATGATGGATGTTTTCCACTTTCTTTCTCATTTAAGACATACAATTTCATTTGTATATAGTGCATAAATTTTTTTGCATATATCTTTAAAACTATGAACCGAATTCTTGTGATTTCTGGATAACAAAGAGGTATCATTAAAATACAAAAACCCAGATAATTTCACACTAAATTAGTTCATAAAATTTCGAAAATTATGCACTATCACCTACAACCATTTTTTATATATATCTCATGATCTGTGCATCCAAACGATCTGATTTTTGAGAAAATGGTTAATGAAGTTTGTTGTTACTTATGTCACATTTTTCTACAACTTCATACACATATAGTTGAATATCAACTCTAAAAATTGTTATGCCTTTATCAAGATTGCTAAAATTGAATATTCATTATTTGAGGAAACATGCATTTGTTCCATCCATTTCATGGGTTGGGATGAACAATTTTCTTTGCTTGGTTAACACATGGGTTTTGTCTTTGGATTGCATGAGGACATGCAATATATTCAGTTTTGGATTGCATGAGGGCATGAAATATATTCAGTTTGGGGGTATGTTGGGCTGTGAATACGACCACTTCTTAACACTTATTTCATCCATTTTCACTCTTATTTATCATGTCATTTATTATAATTTATCATATAAATCCATTTTATAATGATTTATGCTCTTATGGATGAATATTATTTCCTCTCCTTTATTTTTAATAAATTGATGATTATTATGCATAATTTTATCAATGATGGTTTATTAATATCAATCACCATTTTAGCCTCCAAGATATTTTTCAGACTGCAGATTTGATTTCCAAATCATTATGAAATATTCCAACTCAGAAATTCGCTGGAATAAGAAGTGACAGTTTTACGGTTGAGATTCTGAGCAAATGAAGAAGAATCTGGAAAATCTGGAACATGGGTTTTTTCCAGAACGGACCCAATTAACTTCAATAAAGAATTGTTTGCCCAAATTCAACATGTATTGAGAGAAACATAGGGTTATTTGAGCATGATTTTCTTAGATTTGTTGTTGCGGCTGTCCTCCAAATCTCAGCTGCAAAGCCAAATTCGCCTTGCTCTTGTTGAAATATTGTTGGAAATGTATTTTCTAGTTGATCAAGTTTTTGGGAACAATCCAATATTGTTATGGGAGATCATACTTGCTATTTAATTTCTCCTCCTTCTGATTATAAAAGGAGAAGCATGTATTGCTATTGGGAAGACTTTTCTTGTTGTAATTTGCAGAATTGTGCATCGAATCTTGTTAAGAGAGTACGAGTTGTTTGTAAAAATTATTCATGCCTCATTAATAAAATATTTTGTTCTCGTTCCATTTCTCAAACGCTGGAGTAAAGCGCAGCAACGTTTCACCGGTGGTTGAGGGCCCGACCCTGGTGGAATCATTCTGTTGTTTGTATTTCTAATTCTTATTTACTGTCGTGTGGAGTGCGTTTAGTGTTTATTGCAATTACAGAACTGGTTTATTGTTGTTAGATCAAATACAGAGTCATTGCTATTTCATTCTTTACAAGAAGCACGTTCACTGTTCGATTATCTTGTTGTTATTATAAAGCTTTGCTGATCTGTATCTGATTTGAGTTGTTGTTCTATTAGTTTATAATTTGTTATGATTGATTATTGCGTGGTAAGTGGCTGTCGACAGGGTTAAAGCATGCAAATCTAGTTGCTTGAATATGTTAGAATCGTAATTGTTGTTCATTTCATGTTACTGTTTCATTTCTGTTCATTGTTTATGCATAGTCTTCGATTAGAAAATAGATGATTTATAGTTACATGTTGTTGTTCCTTTCCAGCTTTCGTTTCCTTTAAATTGCTTTCAGTGAATTTTCTTTTGTTTCGACTGCTTTAAGATCTCCAACTGTAGAGGATAGAGGCTTTTGCTTCCAAGTCCACAGATTGGTCATCTTGCATCGATTTCTAAGGGAAAGAGTTACTGCTACTACATCCCTGATCGATGTTTTTCAAGATTGATGTAGTTTAATATTTCCATTTCATGTCACTGTAATTAGGTTTATTTACAAGCATTTGTTACTTTTGTATTTGTTATTTTGTACTACATCTTCACAACATTGCTCTTAGATAAATTGCAGCCTCAGAAAAAGTACACTCTTGAAATAAAAAGTCGCTCCCGGATTGATAATTAATGTGAGATAAATAGGTGTTAAAAAGATACCTTTTTATGCCTCGACAGAAGTCAAGGCATATCAAAGTTCTAGTCAAGAGATAAACCTATGAAACAGTAAAAAACACAGTCAGTTTGTCTATATAGGAAGTCAGAGCATCAAAGATGAATTTTGAGTAACATAAACAAACACCACTACCATAGGATATTAATAAGATGCAATTAAAACAAGAACACGCTAGAACTCTTTATGAATCTCAAGTTGGCTAAGTAGAAATCTCTGTATTAGGTTGAAAACCAGTCACTTACAATAAACACAGTCTCTTTCTAAAAATGTCCAACCCTTAGCATATTTGACTTCTTGATATTTTACATATCATTTACAACATAAGATAACCTTATCCTGAGCTAGATACATCGAACTCCTGACTCTTGACACCTTGCCTAACCATATGACAAGGTATTTATTACAAAAAGACAATTGCAAATCTAATAAACAATCCTATTACAAATAGGATTCAAATTCCTTATCTCTACTCATAACAACCTTATCTAAACTAAATTACATCATTTTCCAAGTTTATTTACATATGGTCGAATCCATATGATAAGCTTCAACACTTTATGAACATAACACTGATCTCCATCAAAGTAGGAAACTGTCCCCTGTTTTCTAGGCATAGGATCCTTTGTATTCTTGAGACACTCTGACCATCATGAACCCATCACTTCGAGGTTATTTTCCGTTAGAAACTAAAGCAACACCTACCAAAAAACCTCCCTAATTCCCAACTGTCCAAAACCATCATCAAACTGTTCAAAATGAGCTGAAATAAAATGTGCTATGAAAACAACACAGTTTCGTAACGCTTTTTGTAGCGCAGCTCCTTTACACTTTTTTCTCCAAAATTTTTATTTCTTTCCTCCAGGATTATCTTCAATAACATTTATTACATCCTCCCTAGCAACTTCAAGTCATAATTCACATTTTTCCCTTCAAAAATTTATGAGGAAGAGTGAAAAAAGCTGCTACAGCAGTTTTGTAGCGCTTTTCACTCTTTTTACACTGTTTGTGCTTCGAAACTATTGAGTGAGAATTTTTGTCCAATTTTTTTCAAAATGAAAACAAAAAATGTACCAAAACTCAAAATAACACTGGTTTCATCAAATCAAAAAGTCATATGAACTGAAAAACACAGCTTTTATGAGGTTCCTTCTTAATTTTCACTTGATTTAGCTTTTGACTTTTTAATGATTGTCATTCTGCACCTTTGTTCTTTAACTCATCCTAAGTTAATTTCAACTACTGCTCCAAGTCCTCCACTTTATCTCTAAGTCTTTTATTACTGGCTCTCAAGTGAGTATTGATTACTCTGAGAAATTTAGCTTCCTTGATGGCCGGAACTGTCGATGTCAGAAATTGTTCTGCACTGCTTGGGGTTTCAAAAATAGAACCAGTTTGACCCTCCCACAATGCCTTCATTATTTTGAATTATTCTTTTTCAATACTATGCTTCCTAGCCCTCTTTCTCATCATAGCAATTTCTTGTATTGCTAATCTCAATTTCTCCTCACGATGTTGACACTCTGTCATTTCTTCTTTTCCCTTCATTGTTCTGTTGGCTGCATGCTCTACTGTTGGTGATGAGATGTCAACCACTTCTTCAGGGACTTTAGCTATTTTAATAGGTTCTTGGACTTCCTTGTTGCCTTCCTTGAGTTTCTTAGCATGCCTAGTTAAAGGTTTCCTTGCTTGAACGATAAAGGCTGCATTTTCACCCTCAAATTCAAGCTTCTTTGCAGACTTAACCTTTTTATGTTTGTGTTCATATACTCCAATGAAGTCAACTTGCACAATGGGTGTCTCCTCTATGTCAATAGCATGCGAGATGTCATCTAAATTTCCCTTAATTACTGAGCTATCCTCTGAGAATGAAACAAATGTCTTTCCTTTTGATGTCATTTCTTGGCTTCTTGTCACTCTTGTGCATTCTTTCTTGCTGACATCCTTTTTCTGTTTTGCCTCTTTGACATTATTTGACCTCTGTTTTACAGGTGATGGAGTTGGTGAAATAATCACTTGTGTCTGCTCTATCTGTTTCTGAACTTGTTTCCTTGGTTCTAGTTTTGCAAATTCCTTTGGTTTTGCAACCATAGGCTGACTAGAATTTGCTACTGGTGGTGAAGGAGTTCCTTTAGGTTTAGGGTTTCTAGCTGGGGTTAGGGTTTCCAGCTCATAAAAATTCATAAAAAAAAAGGAATACTAGTCCCTACCTATCTTCTGAAGCTCATTCAAAATAAATAACTGCATCAAACCATGATGAAACAAAGATGTTTCACAACCATCAGATTTGGCTTGTATTTTATCAGCCATTTTGTCAAGACTCCTATGCAAATAAAAGTGCAAATCGAGTGAGATCTTACCAGTGAAATGCAGAAGAAGCTTGAAATAATATGTGTAGACCTTATGGTATCTGCCTTCACATGTAAAGTATCTTTTAATGTTAAACAACAAATTTTCAATTTTGTCTTTAATGCAGCTTCTAGGTATTGCATTATTGAGATCCATATCTGCATACTCAAGTTTCATGAATTCCTTGCATGGCTCCATGTCAAATTTAAAACCTTTGAACCAAGTTTCTTGCCCCCTTGGTATTTCTGTCACAGAAGAAATAATATCTAGTGTAATTGGCACATTTAGCATCCCAACCTTGGTAGTTGTTCCATTGAAGTGCAAAGAAAATTATTTAGACACCTGTGTGTGGCAACCCTGCAGATTTTCACAAAATCAGAGACAACCTACTCTACTGAATGCCTCCATCATTGTTTGGTCTTCAATTATGGCCTTCATATTTTCAGGCTCATATCTTAAGCAGTGTTGCCCTCTTGGAATTTATTTTCCTCTCCCATGCTTCTCAGAAAAACCTGTCATCTTCACTTGAATATTTGAAACAACCTCGCTTGATTAGGATATATCTACCTTGCTTGATTAGGATGAAGATAACCTTTATATAGAACAATCAAAGGTTTGGCTTGACTAATTTAGAGCTTAGACACTAGAATGGAGGCAAATGAAATGAGAATGACCAAATTAGGCAAGATTTTGAATTTTAAATGTCATATCATAACTGACTGATGCCTCATTCATACCCTATCATGACAATGATGACTATAGGACGGGTAAGTATAGTGAATCTCATCACTAACTGACTCATCATACCACTAACCTATCATTTCCCAACGGATTCTAACAAATTTCAGCTCAATTGACAAGATGGTTAAGAAACCGTGGTTTCGTAGCACCCACAATGTATTTTTTCCAGTTTGTGCTACAAAAATATTAGCACTTTCATAGCGGAAATCAAATTTTTTGAACTAACAACGCTACGAAAACGTGGATCCTTGGCTAATTGCACAGTTCCGACCCAAAACCTTATGGAATGACTCCTAAATGGAAAATATGAGTATTTGACCATGAATGGATGCTTAAAAGACTTTATTTATACTTAATAATGACCTTTGAACTTGTGAAAATCTAACCTACCCTTAACCAAATCCTAAAATGACTTCTAAACCTATTTTGAAATAATGATAAAAAATAGAGTTAACCCAATAATGTTTTGAAATTGTTTGGGTGATAACAGTGGCTCCACTTGGGATAGTGTGCCCTTGTGGTACACTAAGAACCAGTAGTTCCAGTGCTGCTATACATTTTCTTGACCAAAACATAAAAAAATTTGAAATTTCCAAGCTTCCTCCTCAAGCTATAATAGCCTTCACCCCGAGCTCAAGCTCGCTGATTTAGCTTGTCTTTATTAGCAGAAAAAACTCATAAAATGGAATATGGACAATGACATGAATGATCAATCAGATTTTAGGAAGAGTAATGCTTTAAAAACCTGCCATTGACAGGTCCTCCAGCATATGGTTTTCCATCCATCTCCTACAGTATGTAAGTATTGTTCCCATGAAAAGCAGCTATCTTGAAAGGACCTTTCCACAAGTTCTCGAACTTACCATGTTTTCCTTTCTCTTCAATTCTGGACTCCCATTTCAACACTTCATCCTAAATTTGAAAAATTTCCTCCTTGATCTTCTTATCAAATTTCCTCTTGATTATGTTTTGAGATTGTTGATTTTTGTTATAAACTTCATTTCTCTTCTCCCGCGGAGCTATTAGCTTATTTATTCTCCTCTAGACTGCATTTGGTTCCTCTTCTAACCCTTGAATCAGCTTCATGACATGTACCCCTAGAGATGTAGGAAAAATAGGCTCAACCGCATATACCAACTCATATGGTGATGTTCCAATTGACCTTTTTGTGCATATCCTATCAGCCCATAAGGCATACTTCAACGTCAAATGCCAAGCCTCTGTATTCTCCTACAACACCTTTTTAATGATCCTCACAAGACTCTTGTTAGAATATTTAGCAAGACCATTCCCTTGCGGATAGTATGCAGTAGAATTCCTAAGAGTAATATGATATTGATGACAGAAATTGATCAAATTCTTAGACTTAAATGCCTATGAATTATCAGTTATAATCTTCATGGGGCAACCAAATCTAGACAAGATATTATTTTCTAAAAAATAAATAATTACAGAATCATTTGCTGCCTAGTTGGGATTACTTCAATCCATTTGGTGAAGTAATCAGTTGCTTTAAGAATCTAGCGGTGTTGACCTAATGATGATGGATGAATATATCCAATAAAATCTAGCCCCCACTGCTGAAATGGCGCTTCCACATAGATAGGCGTTAAAGGTAAAGGTACAAGTTTCTTCTTACCCTCGAAAATCTGGCATTCATGGCAGGCAACAATCTTTTTGTAGAAATCCTTAAATATTGTAGGCCAATAATACCCTACTCTAAGAATCTTGTTCCCTGTGGCCTTCCAATAATGATGACCTCTTTAATATCTTTTGTGTAACTCCTCAATTACTTTACCAGCCTCCTCTTCTAGCAAAAAATTCAGCAAAATTTCGTCGATATCTTTCCAAAACAGATTTCTGTCAAAAATAAAACATCTCAATGATTTTAGCTTAACAAAAATTGCTTTAGAATTTGTTAGATCAACAAGTTCTTTATGATGTTGTAGGAAAAAAGCAACCTCCTTGTACCAATCTGAAGTGATGTATTTTTCTTCAATAGGGACTAGTTCTTCTTCCTCATCTAAAATTTCTGATATTTCTGCAATGAAATTTATGTCAAGACAGTCGAAGTTTGACTGCACCATCAGCTTTTCTAGGCCTTGCCCCTTGACCAATTTTGTTGGATTAATTTCTATATCATACTCCAAAAATTTAGCAATCCATTATCCCCTCTTACCATTAGGATCAGCTTGAGTGGGGATGTCTTTCACAACAGTATTAGGAACAAAAGCCACAATATGAGAATGCAAAATATAAATTTTGAAATCTTTGATAGCCTTCACCAAGGCATAGGCCTGCTTCTCTAAGATATTATATTTCAGCTCAGAGTTGGCTAATGTCCTATTAAAGAAATTAATCGGCTGCTCAATACCTTGCTGTCCCTTTTGTAGCAGAACTCCAGCGATATTATTCTCTGATGCAAAAGTAAAAACGAGAAATTCCTTTGAGAAATCTGGACTGATCAATGCCGGTGCTTGGGTAAGTGCCCTTTTTATCTCCTCAAATGAGTGTCTTGCTTCTGCTATCCACTTAATGTCAAATCCCTTCTTCAACATCCTTGTTATGTCCTTCACAATCTCAGCAAAATTAGGAATAAATCGCCTTGCAAAATTTACCTTTCCAAGGAAAGATTGAATCTCCTTCTTGCTTCTTGGAAAATCCATCTTATGAATTGAATGGACCCTGTTTGGATCAATCTTAACCCCATATTTAGAAATGATGTGTCCAAGTAATTTACCTGAAGTTAAAGCAAAAATAATTTTGGTGGGATTTAGAGAGATGCCAAACCTTCTACAGTTCAGCATAATTATTTCTAGGAGTTTCAAGAGATCTTCTTCCCTCCTTGAGAAGACCGTTATTTCATCAAGACAAACAACCACCATCTTGTCCTTCTCTTTAGAAAAAGCAATTTCCATTGCCCTCTGAAAGGTAGCTCTTGCGTTCATGAGACCAAATGGCATCTTGGCATACATAAAACTACCCCATGGTGTAGGAAAGGTTGTTTTTTCTTGATCATCAGGATGTACAAGGATCTGATTATAACCTGAAAAAGCATCAAGCATAGACATTCTCTGAGAACCAACAATAGTTTACAATATTTTTTCCATCTTCAGGAGAGGATAATTGTCCTTCCGAGAGGCTTTATTCAAATTTCTGAAGTCAATACATATTCTGATTTCTCCACTCTTTTTCCAAACTAGAACCAAGTTTGCAAGCCAATTTGAAAATTTGATTGGGACAATGATTTTGGCATCAAAGATTTTTTTGACCTCCTTCTCAATCAATGGCATGAGAAGTGGATTGATCCTCCTCAACTTCTGCCTGAAAGTCTTTTCATTTTCTTTTATAGGACTAGTATGCTGAATAATGGTAGGGTCATATTCTTTCAAATCAGCATAATTCCAAGCAAACACATCTATAAATCTCTTCATCATTTCAATATACTTAAACTTCATATTAGCTGAAAGAAACTTTGAAAGTTTAATCATTTTGAGCATAGCTATTATACCAAGGTTACACCTCTCAACTTCTTCATCACCAACTTGTATCTTAGGTGATTTAAAAACATCATTTTGATCAAAAAGTTTTTCAAGAGGTATGAGTCCCTTTGGTATAGAATTTTTATTTAGTTTCAAAACTTCAGATTTTCCTTTAGAATCAACAAGCATATTTTACTGATCTACTTGTATATTTTCAAACTATTCTCTTAGCTCAATAAAGTTCTTCACTTGTTGATCAGCCTCAAAAAATTTCCAATGGGTAATATTATCAGGGATAGTTGGTCTATGGTGAATCTCAACCTCATATTTTTCTTTGGAATGCATAGGAATAATGAAAAGACTTGTAGAGACAGCAAGAGAATCAACAACGAAGTTTTGTTCCCTAGTTTTGACCATGAATTAATAAGCTTGAAAATTTTCCAACATGTCCAAAACTAAGTTCTTATATGCCCTCATCCTTATATATTTTGTTTGATAAACACCTTCAACCTGTTTATTGACTAACTCTGAATCTCCAAAAACATAAAATTTTTGAGTATTCATTCTTTTCAAAACCTCTAGGCCCAAAATCAAGGATTCATACTCAGCCATGTTATTCGTGCAATCAAAGTTCAATTTATAGGAAAAGAACTTACTCTCATCACTTGGACTTGTGATCCAAATCCTTGCTCCTACTCCTTCTCTGCCTGCTGATCCATCAAAATGCAATGACCACCACCCTTCCACCTCCTTATCACTAATTTTATGATCTTCTGTTTTCTGATTTTCAGATTGTTGAATTTCAAAACTGTGATTTTATGCTTTCCTCTCCTCTTCTGCTTCATTAGTCAACTCTTTTAAAAGAATAGCAGAACCAAGTTCAGTATCAAGGGCATAAATTGGAAAATTTTGGGGTTTGTCTTTACTACTCACCATGTAAGCCATTCTTGTCTCTCGATATAGTCTTCTTTGCTCACCAAAAACAAGAATGGCATCATAAGTAAGACCCATCTGCATTGTACCTTTGATTTTCGTTGCCCATGACCTTAACAACAACATACCAAACTTCGGTGGAATGTCTGCTACCACGATGTCCATGACCACAGTTTTAGTAGGAATTTGTGTTAGACCAACAACAACATCCTTGATTAAACCAATGCATTGAACTCTTTTCAAATCGAAAGAAAACAAGTCTTTATATGGCCTAGTTATTTCTAACCCCATTATTTCCATGATTACTTTGGGCATAATATTGTGAGAGGCCCCTGGATCTAACATGTCATGTCATGAATTCTAAGACTCACATAAAAACGAGGAACCTCATTTTGTTCATCTTCTAGTCTCAGACCCAAGTGTATGGTTTGATGATCTTCTAATACATTCAAGATATCAACAACTCCTGGTTGTGAATTCAAAATTTTGACAATCTTGCTTCTATATTCATTTACCTTGAGAATCTCAGCAAAAGAGACTGATAGTTTAATCTTAGAAATTTCATTCTCAAGGCTGAAAACAGAAACAGATTTTTCAGCTTATTTGATAGGAGAAACCACTGGCCCCTTTCTTACCTTCAGCAACCTTAGGAGCATCTCTCCTGCTATCAACAACCTTAGGAGCATCTTTCTTAGGTTGTGTTTTGTTTTTAATGATAGGAAAATTTCTATTTCTGAGAATGTATTGTTTTTGCATCTCAAAAATAGTATGTTGATACCCCTTTAGATAATCTGATGTTTTCTCTCCATGATTACTTTGGTTTGATTGATCATGTTCTTCTTTTGTCAAGAAAATTCTAGACATTTCCTCATCAAAACAGTGAATAGACTCTTCAGGAATTTCAGGATCATCTTCTTCATCAACCAAGTTTTGTTGGAAAGGAGGTCTCACTGGAGGATCAAGCTACTGATTTATGTTTTCCCTTGGCCTTTGCTGATTCTGAGGTCTCCTGAACTGAGGGTTTCTAAATTGAGGTTCATTTTGTGTAGGAGGAGTAGAGTTATTCCCAAGGGCCAACCTATCCACTTTTCCATTATTTTCATCATTGAATCCAGCTTATCCTAAGAGGTAGAGGAAGAAGGATTTTCTTCTTCTTTCAACTTAGTCTTGCCCATTTTTTACCTTTTAGCTGCTCTCAAATTTACCTCCACCTTCACTGCATCATTTTGCATTTCAGTAAGTGAAGGGGATTCTCTTTCTCTCAGCAATATAGAAAACTCATAATAAAAAGCTTCAACATATCTCATCTGAGCTAAGGCTTCTGGTGCTTTCAAATGGGCAGGGATAGAGTCATACACCTTGTTAAACCTTTTTGAAAAGTTTTGAACAGATTCATCAGTAGCTCTCTTCAAAGTGCTATACTTGGTAAGGGCTTGTACTGGATTAGTTATATTTCCCCATTTTCTTAGGAAAGTATCTTCAAAATCATTCCAATTATGAATGCTTCCAGGAGTAAGGGCTTGTTGACAGGAAAATCTTTCCGGCCAACAGCAGGGGACCTCCCCAGTAAAAAGTCCCAACTAGACTCTAAACCATTTGGAATAGGGATCCCGTCCAGGGTGTGGGTCTGGCTACTGCTTAATTCTCTTTTCCTTGGGTCTCGATAGGACTTTAATGAACCTACGGACACACGCTTATTCGGATGATACAAGACGCATGATTGATGAATTAAATGAACATATAACACTATGCGTAGCAAGCTGAATAATAAAGCATGGGGCCAAAGGAAATTTTGTCAACAACATATAATTAGGGTCATGTTTGTACGATGTTCTAACCATAGAAGAAACAATTATTTATGGAAGAACACCCTTCAATTCCTTAAATGGTTTTGGTGATAATGTAAATGTGAGTAAACAAAGTTATTAACATTCATTGAGAAAGTGAAATAAACTTAGCACCATTAACACATGTTTAGCAAACTAAAATGCATAAATGATGCCATTGGAGACACAGTTTCATCAATCAAAAGATGTTAGAAACTGAAAATAGAATACTCATAGTGTTCACACATTTACCAACATCAAATCCAAAAATGGAGTTAACAAATTCTTGTATTCATACTAAAAAATGTGTAGTCCTTCTATACAATGTTCTATATCTCTTTGAGTCCCAAACAAAAGATCCTTTTACAATCTCCCGAAGGAAGTATTTATAGAACAAAACTTGCCTTTTGGGATTCCCTAACTTTTCATCTTCCTAACCATTGGGCTGCTTCGTGACTTAGGAGATTTTTCGACCTGCGACCTCACTGGATTTTGTGACTTGCGACCTCGAGCAATCCATGAATACCTCGCGACTCGGTGAAGGTCGTATAGTCGGGTAGTCGCAACAGTTGAAGCCTCCTTTGGATGGGTTGTTTTGCGACCTTGAAACTTCATTGGATTTTGTGACCTGCGACCTCTAACAATCTATGACCCTAGGAAATCTGTGACCTACGACCCTGGGCAATCTGTGACTTGCAACCCTGAGAGAATCTGTGACTTGCGACTCGGTCCATTTGTGACCTGCGACCTAGGCGTTATTTGCAACCTGCGACCCTGGGAAATCTGTGGCTTGCGACCCTGAAAGAATCTGCGACTTGCGACTTGGTCCATTTGTGACCTGCGACCGAGGGGTTACTTGCGGCCTGCGGCCTTGTGAAATTTTTGACTTGCGACCTTAGGAAATTTGCGACTTGCGACCCCACTAGATTTTGCGACTTGTGACCTTGGGCAGTCTGCGACCTTGTAACTTCGAATTTCACCCTTTCTGCAATCTTCTTTGGTGATTTATTTCTTTGACAGGGCTCCTTGGCCCGCTGGGGACAACCCTAGCCTTTCGTGCAAATAGATATCTTCAACCTATAATCAAATAACATAAATCATTTGTCTTCATAATCAAATAAAAATGCTAAAGGCGTATTCAAATAATTGCACGAATGAAAATAGTAAATATTGGCCCCTGTGTGGTCAAGTGTTCTCAGATTGGAGACATGTATATTCCCACTGCAATCTCTAGCTGCCAGGCAGTCCCCATCTGCTCCTATGGAGGTTCAACAAAATGAATGAAAACCCTGAGCTAGATCAACAAATTTATCTGCCTCACTTGTTGGCACATTCTTGTCCTCCGCCTTTATCATATGAACACTAGGTCATCAATTCTAATTCATTTCCTCTGCAAATGTGATGTTAAAGATAAATCGTTTCTTATTTGTAAGAATTTTAGGTTGATCCACTAAAACAGCTTGTAATGCAGCAACATCACCAGGCCTTGAATCATGTGAAATTGCTGAAATGATTGATACCTTAAGAAGGTACTCAGAAAGGTGCATCTCATAAATAGCTTTCAAACTGTTGAGGTGAACGTTTAAACTTGGTCTGAGTCTAATACGCATCTACATCTGTTGTCATGTTTCTCCCTTTAGAAGGTGGCAACCATATTGCCAGATCCTTTTAAAAGATTTAACCACCTTATTAAATTCATCCTTTCAAGAGTCATATGATAGCCACTGCATTTCGAAAATATTTGAGAAGTCGAATTTGGAAAGCATCCCACTTGTCCATTTCTTCTTGCGCCTTCCTGTATTTTGCTCATACCTCCTCACAAGTCTCTCTATAACCTTGAGAACAACCTTCTTTGATCACCTTCGGGTAAGGCTGGCACGCTTTGCTATAATTCAATTTTTTCTGGTTGTAATCACTCTCCAAATTCTTCATATTGTTGGAGTGTATATATCGGCATCATAGGGTCTACATTCACCTCATTAGGTCGCAAATATTTGTGGAAGTCTCATGGTCGGGTGGTCGCACCTGTTGCAGACTTTCTCGGGTACAATGTATGTGACCTCGCGCCTTGGTGGAGGTCGCACAGTCGCACAGTCGCGGGCTCCCTCAGGCACCATGTTTCAACCCTGCGACTCAGCAAAGGTCGTGCAATCACACAGTCGCGGACTCCCTCGGGAACCATGTTTGTGACCCTACGACTCAGCAAAGGTCGCATTTGCCATCGCTGTAAAAGAAATGAGACTGTGTGCTTACAACCTTTGCGCATCCTTCGATGGATTGGTTTTTTCCTTATGCTCGAAACGCAACGCTCCATCCACTTTGAAAAACGGGTTCCTGTATATTGATCACGCGGAAAAATATCTCCCTAGTATGTATTAAGGGAGGCACGACATGGCTATTATCTGTCACTCTCTCCTTGCAAAACAGATGTTTAGTGTTTGGCATTTTATTCCTTTTGAAATGCGCCAATATTTGCAGCGGAAACCAATATGGATCGTGGGGTTTTTTACACGCGCATGTGGTAAATTTTACTTCAATAGCGTTAACCCCCTTGCCCCTCTTGAAATTCCACCATACCATATGTTAAACATTTGCCACACGTCGAAGAGAAGATTATTTCATTGTACCCAAAGCTTCTTAGAAGACTCGTCAAGTCAAACGGACAATTAAAGCTTCACGCGGTTGCTACATAGTTCAATGTATAATAGTCATAGCATCTTCACACATTTTCAACCCATGAGTTTTCACGCATCTGTTTGAGTCTACTTTCAAATTGGTGAGGTTGGAGATTGAAAATATGATGCGATGCCTTCCAAAGGGAAACATGAGAGGTTGATAAATTCATCCTTTTGATTAACTGCACTAAACGATTCCAGCGAGGCGTTGTAGCGACAAGCATAATGGAAACAACAGAAAGGGAGCCACCCTCCATGCAGAAATTTAATGTGCACGAACGAGACATCTATGCTTTCCATAATGAAAATACAGGTGAAGAGAAGCAACATAGCTGGTGAAGGAAACTTCCCAAACAACGATCATCACTGGCGCTAAGACAGTTGTAACCAGCATCACCATAATCACCGCCATCAAATATGCCACAAGAAAAGCTGCCATGTCCCCTTGCAAAAGAATATGACCCACTGTAATTCCCCCACAAGGGGTCCTTTTGTAAAATGGATTTGCAGAGGATCGCCTATTGAAAGGGAAACATGGGGCCTTGCCATTCTGGGAAGGCTAAAATAAATATTGCAAAGCAGGAGGCTCCCTAAAATTACTTCTATGTGCAATATTGTGCATGAATAGGAGCGTAGATGCCAAGTGATCTGTATGAATAGTCTTGCCATAATGAGGCTGATGTTTTATTGTAGTCATTCCTTCAATGGAGTTTGTATAGTGTGTACAAATGTGCATAGCAATAGTAAGGATGATATGAATAAGCAGGGTTGAAATAATGTGTCCACCGAGCTGGGATTGACATATGCTTTGTGGGATTCTCTTTAGGTTTAATTTCATCATTTACCAGGGCCAAACACTTTGTAGTGCTTTCGAAGACTTCCTTTAAGGTGCGATATTTTCCATCCCGGAATATAACTACCTCATCTGATTCTTCCTTCGATTCCTTATTTGGATAAAAATGTACCACACCATCCTCCATTGGAAAATACTACTCACTTGCTCCTTCCCCTCACCTATTGGTGCATCCTTGTCACCCGCCTTAATGAGAACTTCAACCATAGCCTTAAGCCTCACCTCCACATGGGCAGGGGGCATGTGGATGAAAGTGTCTTATTTCGCAACTGTGGCCTTGTTGTTTAGCTTCAGTTTCTTTCCCTAGGTGTGGTGATGACATTTTTGAGTACATCATCCATGGGATTGACCTGTATGAAATATTACAACATCAATCAGTTCACATTTACCCTATAGAGAATGATGCCCTCAAATAATTTACATGAGCTCGACGAAGTATCCAAACAAAATCCCTAAATGATCCATGATGAAAAAACTTCTAACGAGTATACTTAATGCACAGAGAAGTTTCCATTCGAGTATATGCATGGTGATCCCCCACACATGGCGTGGCTGCGGCGAAAGAATCTCGTCATGATGGTGAGGAGGTTCAATGACTATGGGTTGGGTCAAAACCTGAATGGCTAAGCGAGCAAGGGGATTCGTAATTTTAAATATACCCAAAATTTTGGCTGGTGTTGTAGCGGCTACAACAGGACTTTATACCACTTCCTAACTTTACCAATAAAACTCTGAGAAAACAACCTCAACTTAACATATTCATCATCAACCTCCTCCCTGTCTATAAAATCATTAAATTGGTCCACATGTTCTTCTGCTGTAATGCCCTCATCACTTCCCCAAGTTTTTATTCTAGCAACATATTTTCTAGGAAGGTCATGTAAGACAGCTGGAAGAACAAGAAGGGCATATCTAGCAGGTGCAGTAGGTGGAGGAGGTACATTTCTAGACATGGTTAAAGGGACTGTAGTAGCTGTTAGCCACCTATAAATTTGTTATACCAAAAGGTGGCTAAATCATTTTTGGAGCCTTCAAGGAACAAATTTTATTGCAAAAAATTGTTGGCTCTTGAAAACTCTTGAAGGCCTCATGCCTCTGTCCAAATCTTTACTACTGTCCCCATTTCAATACTCAGAAATTCTGCTAAATTCCAAGAGAAATACTGCTGCAAAACCATCATTTTTCTCCTTCCATCACAAAAATAACCTTCACTTTTTACCCCTTTTTCACCCCCATAAATTCCTGTATTTTTCATTTTCCCCTGTTCACCTTTCAAGAAATCCCCTTTACAGAGTTTAAAACTTCTCTTTCAACTCTGTCGAAACCCCCGATTTCTTTGAAAACCATGAAAAAATTCATAAAAAAAAGTTTTTATCACTAAGGACTCAAGCCCCATTAGGCTAAGTCTTTAAACCACTTCCCCCACATGCCCACACCCTGAAACCAGGCGCTAGGCCCACAAGGCACTTAATCGCATCGGAAAGATCCAAGTGCGCAAGTCTTTTGCCATGTTTCGAAAGTTCCGATGTGATTAGCCCTCTGTTTCACAACCCCCGATCGAATTATCATTTCATATAACCTGCTTAAGCCATCAGGTGCTATAACATTATAAATATTCACTCCCTGATGGTATTTTTCCTTTGTTAAAACATAAAACCCTTTTACCTGAAGTTTTGATCTAAAATTCCAAAATCACGTGTTAATATAAATGGTTAGATTAAAAAGACCCGAAGCACAATCACATCAGAGAAATCCAAATGGGTTGATTGAAAAACCGGGCCCGATAGTTCCGTTGCAATTGGCCCTTGTTATATAAAGCCCCGGGCCCATTTTATTCCATACATCCAATGGCCCCGCAATCGGGCGCCAGCCACTTCATATATAAATATTCCGCTCCGATACATCGAAACCTTTGTTTTATTAAAAAATTGGGTTTTTTATAAAGTACAAGAGTTTCTGTCGGTCCAAAGTTGAAATGATATTGACCGTCAATCTAAGACCGATCCAACAGCCCGTGTGACATCGTATCACAAGTTTCAATCGCATGTATTTGTTTTGTCCCCCCGATCGGTCATCCCTCTGATTCGCTCCCTGCCGTTGATATGATCCTTAGATCAACAACCATCACTTAATCACCTCTGCCCTCCTAATCACACAATCGCATTAGAGATTTTCATCGCACCCCTTTTCTCCTCCCGCCGATTGTGATCCTCCGATTGGATCTAGACTGTCCACGTGTCCAAATCGGACGGTCCCAAATCGTTCCCGCATTATTTCATCACCTTCCGCCTTCTGCCAAGAGGATTCCAACACGTAATCCCCGTCGTTGATCTTTGCACGATTGACGTTCCTCACTTTTTCTTCCTCCGCTCTTCTTTGACCTCCTTTAAATAAATCTCCACCGTTGGACGATTGCCATCCAACGGCCATGCTCCTTCCTGCATCCTCCAAAGCAATTAAACCTAAAAACGCAGGATTTCATAATGTTTTGTTTATTATGTAGGTTTCAAAGGTTTTTTCCCATTATAACAGAAAAATGAAAGCCGAGGGTGACGATCCTCTGGACTTTCGTTTATCAAAAGGACAGAGATATAAAGGGTTTGGAAACACGTTTCATCAACGCTTCATGGGCATTGATTCCATATCAGCCCTGTGCAGCCCTGCACATAGACAAGACACTGTGTTATTTAAATCACAAATTAAAAGAGTATCAGTGCTGAAGACAGAACGCAGCAGAGCAGAAGATTGAAGACAATTTTGGGGGATTACGGCTAAGATTGATTACCAAAAGCCTAATCCTCCAAATTAAAACACAATTAAAGAAAATTGTAAGTGTTTATCAGATAGAAGGCCTCCACCGCCACATCAGAGGCCAATTGATTCCTCCCGGCTACCACAAAGTCACCTGTGCCTCAAAGAATTCAACAGAGGCTGAAGTTATTGATCAAACAAAGATATTTGCTTCAATGCAGCCAAAGATTTAATTTTTCCGAAGAATTTAATGCACAAAATATCAGCAGAGTTTCTTTAATATTAAACAAAGCCTCAAAGGTCAACAAAAGCTCCCACCAAGCTTAATTCATAAATGTAAAACATTTAATACAGACAGAATGTTTGTAAACTTATCCATCGAGCCCCTCAAAGGCCGAGAAGTCTTGAATCTATATTAATTGTCCTAAGAGATCTTTTATCAGGTCTCAAATCCTCATTCTTCTATAAATACTTCTGTAGAATATGGGAAACTATTGTTTGTTTGTTGTTTTTTGATCACTAATTGTAATATTGAAACTCTCTGAAATAAATATATAGTCTGTTGAAGTTGAAGAAGAAATTGAAGTCTTGGAAGCCCCGACGATGTTGTTGCATGCTTGTGACTGAGAAGGCTCTATCATTGGATCCATGAGCTTGGCTGTTGGTGAAGTATTCTGAATTGTTTAATGTTTTTCCCCTATTTTCATTATGTTCCATAACTTCTTACTACAGTAGGTTGAAATTTTTAGGCTAAGAAATGACTCCTAGAAGCACCTTACACTTGTTCATCCTTCACGGTTTTATGTTTTCTTCTGCTGAAGTATTTTAGAGTCTTTAATCTCTCTCTTTAGTCTTCATGCTTGTTTATTTCTATAATAGCTCAAATAGTTGATTTCAACATGATTTATGGTTCTCCCTTCTTGTCTTCTATCACTTGAAACCTCTTATTGGAGACTCCCTTTGAAGTACCATTGTTTTAAGTTAGTCAAAGAGGTCTGTTTCGATATTTCCCTTTGTCATTGCTTGAACAGTTGTTTTGAAGGTCTTTTATAGTTGTAATCATAGATGTATTAGGTGTTCCCTCTTCTATGAATGCAATTATCAGTGAATCTTTTATGTTTTCTAAGTCATTTGAAATAAAATCTTTGAGGAAATAGAGTGTTCCCTGAATCTTAGATTTCATTTTGAAAGTTGTCTTGAAGTCATTATTTGCTTAAATAATTTTTGTAGAATTTATGGTTAGCCCTGTCTATCAAATATTTCTTTATTGTTCAAGCTATGTTTTCAAGTTCCCTTCGTTGAGAATTAAACTTCTCTTTCCAAATCATTGATGTCCATCTCATTCCAAAACCAAAGGATCTTGTGGCCAAGTTAGATTTGCCCTCTGATATCCCATATCCATTGATGAGTATGTTATGACCTCTTTTTGACTCCATTGCCCAATGAACCAGATGTTTCTCCATTCTATATATCTTTCCTAGATCTTTCATTTTCTGCTATGTCAACCCAACCAACCAAACAAACAAACAAACACCTACACTTAATAACTAGTCTGAAATCCATATGCTAAGCACACAAGATAAATCTTTGCAAACAAACATTTGAGAGATCCCTCTCTGAGAACAGGAGGACTAGATCCTGGAACTCTAAATATTGGTTCTGATGTTGCCTTGTCCTTTGATTTGCCAAACTATCAAAACACGGGACACCAACATAATGGCGATCATGGTGGGACACTTCTGAGTTAGTGACAATCTAAGTACCCCTTAGGACTCCAGAAATCCCTTATTTTCAAAGAATATCCAATGATTGTTAGCCACCTCATCTCCACCAACATAATGGCGATCACGGTGGGACTACTGAGTTCATAGTTGCCTAGCAAGCTCTTATAAACTCATTGGTATTTCAAACAACCATATAAACTCAGAAAAACCCAAAAAAACATTTCAATTTGGCTTCATAATAAACATGGTGGTGGAACCATAAAACATTTTACCTTTACAAAAGCTAAAATTTTTCCACTTGGTGACTCCACTGGCCTCCAGTAGGCCTATTACTTCATTAGTCCTTGTAAGCTCTCGTGGGAATGCATTGAGCAAACCAAATCATGCTGTTGGTGGAGAGCGAACTTCAAAATATTTCACCTGGCGACTCCATACTCTGAAACTCCCAGAAGACCAAATGACTCCACTGGTAGAAGACCATGAACTGATTGACCAGACACAGTGACCTCTTTCTTGATTTACAAACATGATTCCAAGAATACAACGAAGATATGCCCCATTGAATAGAGATCATATCCCTGGGTTTCCACATAAGATGCCCTAGGTGAATTGGGATGACAACCTGCCTATTTTTCAAGGTGAAAATTTTGATGACCCTTTATTACATCTTATCAAATTTCACATATATGTATGGAGGTTGAAAGCTGAATGGCATGAAGACTGCCTAATGAAAATTTTCATGTTAACATTAGAAGGAAAAGCTAGGGATTGGTATGAACGCTTGAGATCTAGTAGTTTGTTTTCTTTAAGAGACCTTGAATATGTGTTCTATGAGAACTATAAAGAAAACACTACATCATTATCATTAGGTGCAATATATTATGATCCATCACAAAACATCACCCAACACATTATAGATAATGAGGAAGCTCTGGAAGAAATGCATCCTGAAGATATTTTAACAGCCATTCATGAGTTTAATCTCTTTTTGAAAGATTATAAGAATATTGATAATAAGGAGCAGCCCTTTCTTTTTCTAAATCAAGAACAAACTCAACCATTACAAGACCTAGACAATGAGCAATATGTAGATGATTATCAAGACTTTATAAAAGAAGGTGGACAAGATTACAAAGAAAGAAATTACAAAGGTTATTAGGAATTTCCTGATCATCTACCTATATCTTGTATCATGCTATTAAGAGAACTTCATGACCAAATTGCAAAAACTAATAGTAAGCAGTGCCTTGAGGAAAACATAAGCCATTTTGAACCCACAAAATCTGAAATAGGAGAAGAGACAACACAACCAGAGTCTCTGCCTCTATGTTATGACTCATTTCATATTATCAAAGAAGAATGGCATCCTGACAATATACTTGAAACAACTCATGAACCTTATAGTCAAAGTGACTGCCATGAAAATCATGAGGTGTTGTTTAAAATTGAGATAGATCAGGAAAAGGAAGAAAATCCTCAAAATTCCCCTACAAGTACAAGTAATCATTCCCTAGAAGAGTCTCAAGAATACATCCAGCCTCAAAACCAGTTAACACAAGAGGGAGAGGAATTTTGTTCTTCTGTCCAAAGAAAAGAGAAAATTCCTTCTCTTTTTACAGAGAAATAAATTGATCAGATATTAAATAAATAGCCAGCCCTCAATTATTTATTACAACAAAACACTTATGCTCATTTACCTACTAAATCTTGTTGTCTTGGAATAGAAAATAAACTTGTAGATCAGCTAGAAGAACAAACTGATAACCCAATATGCCTGATTGGTGAAATTGTTTATTCTGATGATTTTTCAACTTCTGATCAATCTGATGATGATGATGAGCTCCAAACACAAACTAATCATGCAGGGAAACCAACAGTCGATTGGTGTCATGAATTTCATTATAATCATCTTGAAAGCAACAATCAGACAGTTCAATTCATCAGAAGCAGCTTTCAAATAATTGGGAGTCAGCAATCTACTAGTTGTAATGTTGAGGTTGAGAAGAAAGAGGAATTTCTTGAACAAGATGCATATAAGGAGCCTCCTCTTGAAAGGGTTGAGGTAATAAGAGATACCCCTACTCAAGAACATGATGATCTCTTCACAACGCACAGTCCATGGAATCAGAGCATACCACAACTAAAAGAGGAAAACACTGTAATATATGATGAGTCCTCTAGTTCAGATAATAATGAAGATGAGGAATTTTGTCTTCCTCAAAAGAATCTTTTCCTTGATCCAGTGGAGAAAGAAGAGATGATCCTGGTTGAAACATATCTTAAAAGAATGGGAGTGGCCCTGTTTGTCCAACCTGCCCAAAGGGATGAAGAAGGATTAATCATGGAATCATTTACTGGATTGGTTGTACTGGAAAAGAGAGTTCATTAGCTAAACATGTAAATATTCCAATTTAGATTAGGTTAGGTAGGAATGTCAATAAAGCTTAGCTTTTGAGCATTTATTTAGTTGTTGATTTTTTTCTTGAAAGAAAAAGAAAAATACAAAAAACAATAAAAAGAGAAAATAGGGAAGATTGTAAACAAGAAAGGTATGGCCCCATGCCTAAAAAGAGAAAAAAATCTGAAAGTGTGCAAACTCAAATGCCACTCCTAAAAAAAAAAAAACACACTTCTAATTAGTCATACAGCCTAATATTGACTATTTAGCTTTAAATTTTTTGTTGATAGGATAGTGACTTCGATTTGCCAAAATTTTTAATCTTGGCTTATCAGTAGATAGTTTAGGACAGAAATTAAAGGTTCAAACATGCTCAAAACCTGAACCTAAGTTTCCAAAAGAGAATGAGTCAAATCTGTTTCAAATATTGAGTCAAAGGATGTAAAAAAAAACACAGACCAACCAATTCCAAATATGTTTACACCGATTAACAAATGTAAAAAACGGCTCAAGCTCAGCTTAAAAAGCAAAGTTGAAGAAAAGAAAAGGATTTTATTAAAACTTTTAGATCTTAAACATTCATCATTTTAGTTCATTACAAATAATCTATGTAGAGCTTTTAATTTTTATATAAATAGATCGTATCAAGTTAATTTGTTCAATCTGACTTAATATCTTTAATTTCTACTTTAGCAAGGCAGAGAATAAAATCTGTTAGGCTACATTTAATCCTAACAAATCGAGTATATTAGGCAGAAATATATGGAGGCTCAACTACTTAATGGAGTCCATGAAGAAATAAAAGTAAGAAGCCCCAGATTATATTTTTTGCTGAAAGGAATACAAAATGTTGTAAAAGATTTTTCCAATCCAAGTGCACTCTAAGGAAGAAAAAATGTTAGATCAGTAGGATTGGGTAGGTAGAAAGCTTGTTGATAAAAGATCCATTGTTTTTATGGCTGCAAATATGTTTTCAGAGCAAGATCATCCCAGCAAAGGAAGGGTAGCCCAATGGATCAGGCACAAGTCAGCCTCCCAGAGAATGCAAGTCTGAAGTTCTTGATGCCTTCAAGAAGGCACCATCCCCAAGTGGAGCCACCGTTAGCCACCTATAAATTTGTTATACCAAAAGGTGGCTAAATCATTTTTGGAGCCTTCAAGGAACAAATTTTATTGCAAAAAAGTGTTGGCTCTTGAAGACTCTTGAAGGCCTCATGCCTCTGTCCAAATCTTCACTACTGTCCCCATTTCAATACTCAGAAATTCTGCTAAATTCCAAGAGAAAGACTACTGCAAAACCATCATTTTTCTCCTTCCATCACAAAACTAACCTTCAATTTTTACCCCTTTTTCACCCCCATAAATTCCTCTATTTTTCATTTTTCCCCATTCACCTTTCATGAAATCCCCTTTACAGAGTTTAAAACTTCTCTTTCAACTCTGTCGAAACCCCCGATTTCTTTGAAAACCATGAAAAAATTCATAAAAAACAAATTTTTATCACTAAGGACTTAAGCCCCCTTGGGCTAAGTCTTTAAACCACTTCCCCCACATGCCCACACCCTAAAACCAGGCGCTAGGCCCACAAGGCACTTAATCGCATCGGAAAGATCCAAGTGCGCAAGTCTTTTGCCATGTTTCGAAAGTTCCGATGCGATTAGCCCTCTGTTTCACAACCCCCGATTGAATTATCATTTCATATAACTCGCTTAAGCCATTGGGCGCTATAACATTATAAATATTCACTCCCTGATAGTATTTTTCCTTTGTTAAAACATAAAACCCTTTTACCCGAAGTTTTTATCTAAAATGCCAAAATCACGTGTTAATATAAATGGTTAGATTAAAAAGACCCGAAGCGTAATCGCATCGGAGAAATATAAATGGGTTGATTGAAAGATTGGGCCCGATAGTTCCGATGCGATTGGCCCTTGTTATATAAAGCCTCGAGCCCATTGTATTCCATACATCCAACGGCCCCGCAATCAGGTGCCAGCCACTTCATATATAAATATTCTGCCCCGATCCATCGAAAACTTTGTTTTATTAAAAATTTGGGTTTTTTATAAAGTACAAGATTTTTTGCTGGTCCAAAGTTGAAATGATATTAACCGTTGATCTAAGACCGATCTAATGGCCTGTGAGACATCACATCACAAGTTTCAATCGCATGTATTTGTTTTTTCCCCCTGATCGGCCATCCCTCCAATTCGCTCCCCACCGTTGATCTGATCCTCAGATCAACGACCATCGCTTAATCGCCTCTGCCCTCCCAATCACGCAATCACATTGGAGATTTTCATCGCACCCCTTTTCTCCTCCCACCGATTGTGATCCTCCGATTGGATCTGGACCATCCACGTGTTGAGATCGGATGGTCCCATATCGTTCCTGCATTATTTCATCACCTTCTGCCTTCTGCCAAGAGGATTCCAATATGTTATCCCCATCGTCGATCTCTGCGCGATCGACGGTCCTCACTTTTTCTTCCTCCATTCTTCTTTGACCTCCTTTAAATAAATCTCCACCGTTGGACAATTGCCATCCAATGGCCATGCTCCTTCCCACAGCCTCCAAAGTAGTTAAACCTAAAAATGCAGGATTTCATAACATTTTGTTTATTATGCAGGTTTCAAAGGGTTTTTCCCATTATAAGAGAAAAATGAAAGCCAAGGTGACGATCCTCTAGACTTTCGTTTATCAAAAGGACAGAGATATAAAGGGTCTGGAAACACGTTTCATCAACGCTTCATGGGCATTGATGCCATATCAGCCCTGTGCGGCCCTGCACATCGACAAGACACTGTGTTATTTAAATCACAAATTAAAAGAGTGTCAGTGCTGAAGACATAATGCAACAGAGCAGAAGATTGAAGACAATTTTGGGGGATTACGGCTAAGATTGATTACCAAAATCCTAATCCTCCAAATTAAAACACAGTTAAAGAAAATCGTAAGTGTTTATCAGACAGAAGGCCTCCAACACCACATCAGAGGCCAATTGATTCCTCCCAGCTACCACAAAGCCACTTGTGCCTCAAAGCATTCAACAGAGGCCGAAGTTATTGATCAAATGAAGATATTTGCCTCAACGCAGCCAAAGATTTAATTCTGCCGAAGAATTTAATGCACAAAATATCAGCAAAGTTTCTTTAATATTAAATAGAGCCTCAAAGGTAAACAAAATCTCCCACTGAGCTTAATTCATAAATGTAAAGTAGTTAATACATACAGAATGTTTGTAAACTTCTCCATCGAGCCCCTCAAAGGCCGAGAAGTCTTGAATCTGTATTAATTATCCTAAGAGATCTTTTATCAGGTATCACCTCCTCATTCTTCTATAAATACTTCTATAGAATATGGGAAACTGTTGGTTGGTTGTTTTTTGATCACTAATTGTAATATTGAAACTCTCTGAAATAAATACATAGTCTGTTGAAGTTGAAGAAGAAATTGAAGTCTTGGAAGCCCTGATGATGTTGTTTCATGCTTGTGACTAAGAAGGCTCTATCATTGGATCCATGAGCTTGGTTGTTGGTGAAGTATTCTGAACTTTTTAATGTTTTTCCCCTATTTTCATTATGTTCCATAACTTCTTACTACAGTAGGTTGAAAGTTTTAGGCTAAGAAATGACTCCTGGAAGCACCTTAGACTTGTTCATCCTTCACTGTTTTATGTTTACTTCTGCTGAAGTATTTTAGAGTCTTTAATATCTCTCTTTAGTCTTCATGCTTGTTTATTTCTATAATAGCTCAAATAGTTGATTTCAGCATGATTTATGGTTCTCCCTGCTTGTCTGCTATCACTTGAAAGCTCTTATTGGAGTCTCCCTTTGAAGTACCATTGTTTTAAGTTAGTCAAAGAGGTATGTTTCGATCTTGCCCTTTTTCGTTGCTTGAACAGTTGTTTTGAAGGTCTTTTATAGTTGTAATCATAGATGTATTAGGTGTTCCCTCTTCTATGACTACAATTATCAGTGAATCTTTTATGTTTTCTAAGTCATTTGAAATAAAATCTTTGACGAAATAGGGTGTTCCCCGAATCTTAGATTTCATTTTGAAAGTTGTCTTGAAGTAATTATTTTCTTAAAGAATGTTTGTAGAATTTATGGTTAGCCCTATCTATCAAATATTTCTTTTTTGTTCAAGTTATGTTTTCAAGTTCCCTTCGTTGAGAATTAAACTTCTCTTTCCAAATCATTGATGTCCATCTGATTCCAAAACCAAAGGATCCTGTGGCCAAGTTAGATTTTACCTCTGATATCCCATATCCATTGATGAGTATGTTATGACCTCTTTTTGACTCCATTTCCCAATGAACTAGATGTTTCTCCATTCTATATATCTTTCCTAGATCTTTCATTTTCTGCTATGTCAACCCAACCAACCAAACAAAAAAACAAACACCTGCACTTAATAACTAGTCTAAAATCCATATGCTAAGCACCAAAGATAAATGTTTGCAAACAAACATTTGAGATATCCCTCTCTGAGAACAGGAGGACTAGATCCTGGAACTCTAAATATTGGTTCTGATGTTGCCTTGTCTTTTGATTTTCCAAACTATCAAAACACGAGACACCAAGAGTAGCTTTAGGGATGGCAGAAATAGAGGATGAAAAACTGTTATGAGGAGGACTGTTTGGTATTTGTGATTCACTAATAATTGAACTCCAATTTGGAAGAGGCAAACCAACTCTACTTTTCAACAATACTTCAAAAGGGTCAATCTCTTTAAATTTATCTAAAGACTCTTTTTCCAACAACAACTCAGAAGTAACAGCTTCCCAAAACTCTTCTTTGTCTTCCTGTGTTACTAGAGCTGAGGTATCAATACCTCTCTTATGCAAGTCTAAGATAATTTCAATTAGTTCTTTTTCACTTTCTGATCTAAACAAATCCTCCTGAATTTTATCATCAACTCTTTTATCTTCAGGACTTCTTAAAATTTCAGAGGACAATGATTTCGAATGTGATGGAGTACCTAATATTTCAGAAATTCCTTTACTGCCTTTGGAAATGGTGTTTGGATTGTCCATGATGATAGGTGGATCTGGGTCAGGATTACTCCTTGTGTATCTCCTTCTCGAAGCCACCTTTAATCATATAAATTCTGAATGGAGTCACCAAGGTAGATGCAACCTCGAAAATCTTCTTGAGCTCTTGCTACCTTCAGAAGTTCATCTTCAAAATTTTGGGAAAATAAAATCTTTAAGCTCCTGACAGACGCACGAAAATGTTATCACAAAATTAGACTTGATAGGATGCTAATAAAATCAATCTCATGTAACTATTTCAAACCAATATTTTGGTTGAGGCTTAGCCTCCTCAACCTGAGAGGGCTCTCTCAAGGGTTAATGATTTTTGATAGAAATATAGATGGCTAAATCTATGTGGGGTAATAAGAAGATACATGATATATATTGGTTTCAAATCACATCAGTCAGTGCGCATTGGGCTTATGGAGTCAAAATAGCTTCATAAAAACCAAACAATCTACTTAGCATGGAATTCAAGGAATATCAGAGTTCTAGTCAAGAGATAAACATGTGAAACATTAAAAAACACAGCCAGTTTTTCTATATAGGAAGTCAGAGCATCAAATATGAATTATGAGTAACATAAAAAAACACCACTACCATAGGATAGTAATAATATGCAATTATAACAAGAACACACTAGAACTCTTTATGAATCTCAAGTTGGCTAAGTAGAAATCTCTTTATGAGGTTGAAAACCAGTCACTTACAATAAACACAGTCTCTTGCTAAAAATGTCCAACCCTTAGCATATTTGACTTCTTGATATTTTATAGATCATTTACAACATAAGATAACCTTATCCTGAACTAGATACATCGAACTCCTGACTCTTGACACCTTGCCTAACCATATGACAAGGTATTTATTACAAAAATACAACTGCAAATCTAATAAACAATCCTATTAAAAATAGGATTCAAACTCCTTATTTGTAATCATAAAAACCTTATATAAACTAAATTACATAATTTTCCAAGTTTATTTACATATGGTCGAATCCAAATGATAGGCTTCAACTCTTTATGACCATAACACTGATCTCCATCAAAGTAGGAAATTGTCCCATGTTTTCTAGGCATAGGATCCTTTGTATTCTTGAGATACTCTGACCATCATGAACCCATCACTTCGAGGTTATTTGATATTAGAAACGGAAGTAACACCTACCCAAAAAACTCCTTAAGTCCCAGCTGTCCAAAACCATCATCAAATTGTTCAAAATGAGCTGAAATAAAATTTGTTACAAAAACAACACAGTTTCGTAGTGCAGCTCCTTTACCCTTTTTTCTCAAAAATTTTGATTTCTTTCCTCCAGGATTATCTTCAATAACATTTATTACATCATCCCCAGCAACTTCAGGTCATAATTCACACTTTTTCCCTTCAAAAATTTATGAGAAAGAGTGAAAAAAGCTGCTAAAATTGTTTCACCCTTTTTACACTGTTTGCGCTATGAAACTGCTAAGTGAGTAGTTTTCTCCATTTTTTTTCAAAATGAAAACCAAAAATTTACCAAAACTTAAAATAACACTGGTTTCATCAAATAAAAAAGTCACATGAACTGAAAAACACAGTTTTTATGAGGTTCCTTCTTAATTTTCACTTGATTTAGATTTTGACTTTTTAATGATTGTCATTTTGCACCTTTGTTCTTTAACTCATCCTAAGTCAAATTTAGCTATTGCTCCAAGTCCTCCACTTGATCTATATGGATTTTATTACTGGTTCTCAAGTGAGTATTGATTACTCTAACAAATTTAGCTTCCTTGATGGCTGGAACTATCCATGTGAAAAATTGTTCTGCACTGCTTGGGGTTTCAGAAATAGAACTAGTTCGACCCTCCCACAATGCCTTCATTCTTTTGAATTCTTCTTTTTCAATACTATGCTTCCTAGCCCTCTTTCTCATCATAGAAATTTATTGGTTTTTTAATCTCAATTTCTCCTCAAGATGTTGACACTCTGTCATTTCTTCTTTTCCCTTCATTGTTCTGGTGGCTGCATGCTCTACTGTTGGTGATGAGAGGCCAACCACTTCTTTAGGGAATTTAGCTATTTTAATAGGTTCTTGGACTTTCTTTCTGCCTTCCTTGAGTTTCTTATCATGCCCAATTAAAGGTTTCCTTGATTGAACGATAAAGGTTTCATTTTCACCCTCAAATTCAAGCTTCTTTGCAGACTTAAGATTTTTCTATTTATGTTCATCTACTCCAATGAAGTCAGATTTCACAATGGGTGTCTCCTCTATGTCAATAGCATGTAGGATGTCATCTAAATTTCCCTTAATTACTAAGATATCCTTTGAGAATGAAACATATGTATTTCCTTTTGATGCCACTACTTAGCTTCTTGTCACTCTTTTGCTTTCCTGCTTGCTGACATCCTTTTTATGTTTTGCCTCTTTGAAATTATTTGACCTCTATTTTGTAGGTGATGGAGTTGGTGAAATAATTACTTGTGTCTACTCTGTTCGTTTCTCAACTTGTTTCCTTGGTTTCAGTTTTGCAAATTCCTTTGGTTTTGTAACCACAGGCTAACTGGACTCTACTACCGGTGGTGAAGGAGTTCCTTTAGTTTTAGAGTTTATAGCTGGGGTTAGGTTTTCTAGCTCAAAATCATTCATAAAAAAAAAGGAAAACCAATTCCTGCCTATCCTCTGAAGCTCATTCAAAATCAATAACTTTATCAAACCATGATGAAACAAATATGTTTCACAAACATCAGATTTGGATTTTACTCTTATCAGCCATTTTGGCAAGACTCCTACGCAGATAAAAGGGCAAATCGAGTGAGATCTTACTAGTGAAATGCAAAATTAACTTGAAATGATATGTGTAGACCTTATGGTATATGCCTTCACATGTAAAGTATCTCTGAATGTTAAACAACAAATTTGCATAGGTGTCTTTGATGCACCTTCTAGGTATTGCATTATTGAGGTCTATATCTGCATACTCAAGTTTCATGAATTCCTTGCATGGCTCCATGTCAAATTTAAAACCTTTGAACCAAGTTTCTTGCCCCCTTGGTATTTCTATCATAGAAGAAATAATCTTTGGTGTAATTGGTAAATTTAGCATCCCAGCCTTGGTAGTTGTTCCATTGAAGTGCAAAGAAAATTATTTAGACACCTATGTGTGGCAACCCTGCAACTTATCACAAAATCGGAGACAACCTACTCTAATGAATACCTCCATCACTATTTGGTCTTCAATTATGGCCTTCATATTTTCATGCTCATATCTTAAGCAGTGTCCCCTTCTGTGGAGTTTCTTTTCCTCTGCCATGCTTCTCAGAAAAACATGTCAGCTTCACTTGAATATATGAAACAGCTTCGCTTGAATATATGAAACAAATTCACTTGATTAGGATATATCTACCTTGCTTGATTAGGATGAAGATAACCATTGTATAGAACAACCAAAGGTTTGGCTTGACTACTTCAGAGCTTAGACACTCGAATGGAGGAAAATGAAACGAGAATGACCAAATTAGGCAAGATTTTGAATTTGAAATATCATCTCATAACTGAATGATGCCTCATTCATACCCTATCATGAAAATGATGACTGTAGAATGGGTAAGTACATTGAATCTCATCACTAACTGACTCATCATACCACTAACCTATCATTTCCCAACGGATTCTGAAAAATTTTAGCTCAATTGACAAGACGGTTAAGAAACCGCGGTTTCATAGTGCCCACAATGTATTTTTTCCAGTTTGCGCTACGAAACTATTAGCGATTTCGTAGTGCAAATCAACTTTTTGAACTAACGATGCTACAAAAACGTGGATTCTTGGATAATTGCACGGTTTTGACTCAAAACCTTATGGAATGACTCCTAAATGGAAAATATGAGTATTTGACGATGAATGGAACTTTAAAAGACTTTATTGGTACTTAATAATGACCTTTGAACTTGTGAAAAGGTAGCCTACCCTTAACCAAATCCTAAAATGACTTCTAAACCTATTTTGAAATCATGATAAAAAATAGAGTTAACCCAATAATGTTTTGAAATTTTTTTGGGTGATAACAGAAAGCAGGACATTGAGAAATATATCCAATAGTTTAATGCTTGAAAGGAAGTCAGAGCATGAAAAGCATGAATTCTGAGCAATCAAACATTAATATATTGACAGAAAGTAATAAGATACAAAGGACAGTGTTCATGAAAATATCAAATGAATCTCAGGTGAAGGATGAAACCAATAGCCACTCTCTATTACTGATCAGAACCTATTTACAATAGTAGAAGTCTTGCAGTAACATATTCCAACCCCTCTTACATCGAATTACTATTTACTTATAGGCATCTAGCCTTTACATCCAATCTGCCAAATGGCTAGATCATTAAGTTATTTTACTGCCACCTAATCTAACCACAAACTAGATATTTATAACTAGAAACTGACACCTACTAATTTAGGAGTTAGAGTCCTAACATAACTCAAAAACCTATTTTTACAAATTAATATAAATATGATCCAACTTCCTCGAAAGGAATAATGTTCTACAACCATACTGACCACAATCAAAAAATTAATACCCTTACTGTCTTCGTGAAAACTTCTCTGCCTACTGCTATGTTGATGATATGGCCACATGGTGAGCTGGCATCTCCAAAGCATATTCATGACAAGTGTTTCCATTCAAAAATCCTCTATTATGATACTCTTTATCACTGCTCTGATACTCTTTGGCATTTCCCATGGAGAACAACTTTGAAAAAGCTATTTACCCTTCATATATTTCCTAAAAATGACCTCGATGTAAAAACAATGTTTTAATCTACTTTCCTAGAGAAATTCTGTAGCGAAAGTAATTAGGCCATCTGTGATGTACCTCTGCTAATTTTGACCATTGGAGGGTGTTAGGTGATAGAAAAAATTTAAATAAAAAATTTAAAGTTCGTTAACCAGGTCAATTTAAGTGGCTTAAAACCAAAAAGATATCTTCATAAATTCTGCAGCAAAAATTGGGCTTCAAGCATAGGACACGCTACAGAATTGCATATTTTTCCATAAATTTGGAAAAATTTAGAATTTAAGCCTAAGAAAGGTCCATGAATATACCTGAATGTGAATTATGATGGTATAAGACAAAAAGGATCTGTTATTTATTGTTACCTTCTCATTTATCAGCAGATTATTCTTGAGTAACTTCAGTAGTTTCTTCTACAAACTTTCTTTCCAAACCTTTCTTATCTAATTCATTGGTTTCCTAGCTTGAAACATGAATCCTGCATCTTCACCTTAAAACTCTAACTTATTAGTTGTTTTGAATTTCTTGAGCTTCTTTCCTCCCTCATCTATATCTTCAACTTGGACTATGGGAGTTTCTTCAATATCAATAGCATGCAGAATGTCTTCTAAGTTACCTTTAGCCACTGTTTGGCTTCTTGTAACCCTCTTTCTGCCATGTTTTCTCACTGTTGGCTTCTATTTTGCAGGTGTAACTTTGGGTGTATCAACCTTTTGCAATGGCTCTCTCTCCATGATCACTGGCTCAACTTTCTCTGCCACTAAAGGTGATGGGATATCTCTAGGTTTGGGAGTCCTTTTAGGAGTGATAACATCTACTTCAAAACCACTGACAAGCAGAAAATATGACTAGTCTATACCTAATCTCTTTAACTCCTCTAAAATAAGCAACTTGATTAAACCATGATGAAAGAGTGAGGTTTCATTTCCTTCAGATTTAGCTTGCACCTTATTTTCCATTTTTCCAAGGCTTCTAAAAAGGTAGAAAGGGATATCCATTAGTTTTTTTCCTGTAAAATGAAGCAACAACTTGAAATGATACATGTAGATTGTATGAAATCTACCCTCACAGGTAAAGTATTTTTGTATCACCATAAATACTTAGAGTAGTTATCTTTGAGATAAATTATAGGAATTCCTACAGTCATATTTATCCCTACATGCTCAGGCTTCAGATAATCATAAAAAATATTTAAATCAAACTTCGTGTCTTTAAGCCATTCTTCTCCCATCCTAGGGATTCTTATTGCTTGAGAAATACTATCAGGTGAAATTGGCACATGGATAATACCAACCTTCGTAGAAGTTCCTTTGAATTTTAGTGCAAAATCTTGTGATAACTATTTGTGATGACCTTGTAATATTTTACAAAACTGAATGCATCCTAATCTTGTGAAAACTTCCACAAAATTGTGTTGTCCTTTTTGGTGTAGCCATTTCCTTTGCTTTGTAGCAGTGGCCTTCTTTAGATATTCACACCTGTTCAGTGAAGGTTTGATGATAGCGATTTGTTATGGAAATAGAGGGCTAGTATAACAGTGGAATTTTAGAGGAATAATAATGATAGCGAGCTGCTTGAGTAGAAACTTACACGAATGAAAGAGAAAGCATGAGGAATGAGGGATAAATTAGGAAAAAATGAGATGAAATTCATAAGAAAATGGTAATTGATGCCCAAACATGCTCAAAACTTGCAATGATGACCCTATTCTAACAGCTTGACCTTGAAACACTCAAAGTTTGACAACTCATCAGTTTTCAGAAACCGTTGCAGGAAAACAGGGTTTCGTAGTGAATTTAGTTTAACAAGTGTCAGATTCGCTACATAATCACTAGGTGTTTGGTAGCAAAATCTGTTAATTTTTTACTAAAAATGCTGTGGATTCATGAAAATTCTAAGAGGTGGCCTGATTTGACACATTTGGTTAATTAAAGTATCTAATTCAGATTTACCCCTTTGACATGATTTGAATACATCCCCTAACAACTTAAAGAAATCCTAAAAACTTATACCATATCATAAAATTTATCATTTCATGATACTATGCTCCTAACCAATCTACTTACAAACTTGACACACTTCAAGTTATTTTTTGAAAATTTTGGGTGTAATAATAGTGGCTCCACTTGGGATGGTGTGCCCCTGTGGTACACCAAAGAACCTGTAGTTCCAGTGCCATCCATCGTTTTGGAATAAAAACTCTAAAATTTTCCAAGACTTCTTCAAACTCTTATAGCCTTCACCTCGGGCTCAGGCTTGATGATTACTATTGAAAAACCAAATATGTACATACTAAAGAGATGTTCAGTCTACTTGAGCTTATTCACACACATTCCTACCTAACCTAACAACTGAAATATTAATGTTTGATTCAAGAAACATGAAAATTCCAATAAAGCGAGTCAATGATCTGATTTGACACTTGAACCTCTTGACTACACTTGAACCAAAAGTAAACATGATACTCAAATGATAAAAGAAACATAAAATGGATCTGATCTTCACAATGAAGAAATAACTGGAAATATGGACTGTATAATTCTTCCATGTAGTCAGCTATAAGATCATAAAATTCAAAGTATGTTTGATGATTCTCATGACATTTTTCAGTTTCAGACAGCTCATATATGCTTTCTTTAGCAACATAATATTTTATTTGTATGCTATCAAACTCATTTTCAAACTGATTTCAAGAACAAGGTAATCTTCCTCAATCTCGAAAGAGAAAGGTAGCAAAATCCTCTCTTTGTGTTCTCGCATGAATTTTTTTTGCAAATATTGATCTTAATCATGAAGACTATAGGATTGAATTTGTTCTTCTAAAACTTCAATGTCTTTCTCGATATTCTTAGCAATTTCATCCAAAAATTAAATCTTATCTTCTGACTTGCACTTAAATGACTTTAAATAAGAAGACAAAGACAAAGAAAAAATTTCATCCACTTCCTCATTATTATGATCACCATTCCATTGTTTAAAACCTTGAATGGAAGGAGATTCTGCCACCAACTTTATTCTTTCCATCCATGTTTCCAAAAAAATAAGCCGAAACTCAACAAATGACGTAATAGATTTGACAGGAAAACTTTCAATCCACTGTTTACATTTCCCTTGAAATGAATAATAGAAAAATATGATGAAAATATCTTCATGTCTGACTCTCAGAAGCTCAGTAAAGTCATGGAAGTCTGATATATGTTTCAAGGTCAAACTTAAATCTTCCCCATTAAATTTTGGACCATTCCTTAAAAAATATGCATCATTGGGAAAAGGATTTGGGAAGCCATAAATTTTTGAAAAATCTATACATGCATACCTTGAAACAAGAATGGCAGCATCTGAGTTCTTCATAAGTCTAGTGGAATCACCATGAATCAGTTAAACTTTGAATTCTTCAACAATGGAATCACCAAGGTAGTTCTACAACCTCAAAAAATTCTGAGCTCCTGCTACCTCCAAGATTTCATCTTCACTTTTTTGCACAAAAACTTCGAGAAATTGGTCTTCAAACTCTCGGAAAATGCACTAAAATGTTATCACCAAAATTGTAATTGATTGGCTACTCATCAGAAAACTCAGTGTAACTATTTCAAACTAGCTTTTCACTGAGGCTTAGCCTCTTCAGTCTGAGAGGGCTCTCTCAAGGGGGTTTTAGGATATTAAATAATGACAGTACTAGATGGATAACTCTATGAATTGTGTCTTAGTTTTGTATTTTTGCAAGTTGAAAAGATGTAGGCTTGCTACCATTGGGCTATGGAGTCAGTGACAGAGATATTAATGACAAATTCTGTCCTTGTGGAAGCTGAGGCATGTAGTTATTTAGATGAAAGTAGAATACAAACACAGAGAATTTACTCAATATATAAAATTTCAAATGAAGTTAGAGCATGAGAAACATGAATTCTGAGTAATGAACATTAAGATACTGAAAGTAGGAGATTAAGAAAGATATCCAATAGTTTAATTCTTGAAAGGAAGTCAGAGCATGCAAAGCACGAATTCTGAGTAATCAAACATTAATATATTGACAGAAAGTAATAAGATACATAGGACAATGTTCATGAAAATATCAAATGAATCTCAGGTGAAGGATGAAACCAATAGCCACTCTCTATTACTGATCAGAACCTATTTAAAATAATAGAAGTCTTGCAGTAACATATTCCAACCCCTCTTACATTGAATTATTATTTACTTATAGGCATCTAGCCTTTACATCCAATATGCCAAATGGCTAGATCATTAAGTTCTTTTACTGCCACCTAATCTACCCACAAACTAGATATTTATAACTAGAAACTGACACCTACTAATTTAGGAGTTAGAGTCCTAACATAACTCAAGCACATATTTATTACAAATTAATATAAATATGATCCAACCTCCTTGAAAGGAATCATTTTCTTCAACCATATTGACCACAATCAAAACATTAATACCCTTACTGTCTTCATGAAAACTTCTTTGCCTACTGTTACGTTGATGATATGGCAACATGGTGAGCTGGCATCTCCAAATTATCTTCATGACAAGTGTTTCCATTCAGAAATACTCTGTTCTGATACTCTTTATCACTGCTCTGATAGTCTTTGGCATTTCCCATGGAGAACAACTTTGAAAAAGTTTTTACCCTTCATATATTTCCAAAAACTGACCTCAATGTAAAAACAATGTTTTAAGCTACTTTCATATCGAAATTCCATAGCAAAAATAATTAGGTCATATGTGATGTACCTCTTCTACTTTTGACCGTTGGAGGGTGTTAGGTGATCAAAAAAATTTAAATAAAAACTTTAAAGTTCATTAACCAAGTCAATTTAAGTGGCTTAAAACCAAAAAGATATCTTCAGAAATTTTACAGCAACAATTGGGCTTCAAGCCTAGGACACGCTACGGAATTGCCTAGTTTTCCATAGATTTGGAAAAATTTAGAATTTAAGCCTAAGAAAGGTCCATGAATATACCTGAATGTGAATTATGATGGTATAAGACAAAAAGGATCTGTTATTTACTGTTACTTTCTCATTTATCAGCAGATTCTTCTTGAGTAACTTCAGTAGTTTCTTCTACAAAATTTCTTTCCAAACATTTCTTATCTAATTCATTAGTTTCCTAGCTTGAAACATGAATCCTACATCTTCACCTTCAAACTCTACCTTCTTAGCTATTTTGGCTTTCTTGAGCTTCTTTCCTCCCTCATCTATATCTTTAGCTTGGACTATAGGAGTTTCTTCAATATCAATAGCATGCAGAATATCTTCTAAGTTACCTCTATCCACTGTTTGGATTCTTGTAACCCTCTTGTTGTCATGTTTGCTCACAGTTGGCTTTTGTTTTGCAGTTGTAACTTTGGGTGTATCATTCTTCTGCGATGGCTATGTCTCCATGATCACTGGCTCAACTTGCTCTGCCACTGAAGGTGGTGGGATATCTCTAGGTTTGGGAGTCATTTTAGGAGTGATAACATCTACTTCAAAACCACTGACAAACAGAAAATATGACCAGTCTTTGCCTAATCTCTTTAACTCCTCTAAAACTAGCAACTTGATTAAACCATGATGAAAGAGTGAGGTTTCATTTCCTTCATATTTATCTTGCACCTTATCTACCATTTTTCCAAGGCTACTAAAAAGGTAGAAAGGGATATAAATTAGTTGTTTTCCTGTAAAATAAAGCAACAAATTGAAATGATACATGTAGATTGTATGAAATCTACCCTCACAGGTAAATTATCTATGTATCACCATCAATAGCTTAGAGTAGTTATCTTTGAGACAAGTTCTAGGAATCCCTCCAGTCATATTTATCCCTACATGCTCAGGCTTCAGATAATCATCACAAATATTTAAATAAAACTTGGTGGCTTTAAACCATTCTTCTCCTGTCCTAGGGATTCCTATTTCTTGAGAAATACTATCGGGTGAAATTGGCACATGGAGAATACCGACCTTCATAGAAGTTCCTTTGAATTTTAGTGCAAAATATTTTGATACCTATTTTTGATGACCTTGTAATATTTGAAAAAATTGAATGCATCCTGCTCTTGTGAAAACCTCCACGAAATTGGGATCTTCCATGATTAACTTTGGGCTTATAGGCTCGTACCTGAATGGTAGGCCTCCTTTATTTGTCCTTTCTGGTGTAGCCATTTCCTTTGTTTTGTAGCGGTGGCCTTCTTTACATATTCACCCCTGTTTAGTGAATATTTGATGACAACGAGCTGTTATGGCAATAGAGGGTTAATATGACAGTGGAATTTTAGAGGAAGAACAATGAAAGTGAGTTGCTTGAGTAGAGAAAGCGTGAGGAATGAGGGATGAATTAGGAAAAAATGAGATGAAATTCATAAGAAAATGGTAATCTATGCCCAAATGTGCTCAAAAATTTCAATGATGACCCTATTATGACAGCATGACCTTGAAACACTCAAAAGTTTGAAATTTTTGCACGAAAACATGGTTTTGTAGCGAATTTAGTTTAACAAGTGTCAGATTCGCTACGGAATTACTAGGTGTTTCCACATCAAAATTTGTTAGTTTTGTACTAAAAACACTGTGGATTCATGAAAATTATGACAGATGGCCAGATTTGACACATTTGGTTAATTAAAGTATCTAATTCAGATTTACCCCTTTGACATGACTTGAATACATCCCCTAACAACTTAAAGAAATCCTAAAAACGTACACCATATCATAAAATTTATCAGTTCATGATACTATGCTCCTAACTAATCTACTTACAAACTTGACACACTTCAAGTTATTTTTTGAAAATTTTGGGCGTGATAACGGACTCCTTGAGAGAAAGTCAGAAATGTCAGTCAGTTACTGTCGAATTTGTCCCTTTTTATTCATGAATCATGGTTAACGCTTCCCCTTTGTAATATTCCTAACTAGCCCCAGCTAATAGGAATATTCAATTTTGTTTTTTTCTTCATGCTTATGAATAAAATTGTAAAGGAGGGCCAATAATAACTCCTAAACATCAAAATAAATCAATGCTCAATGTGAAACAAGCTAAATCTAAGCTACTTTCATAAACACACTTAAGTGTGAATGAGGCCAGGCTAATTGTCTGGGTCAACAGGACCAAATCCACAGCATTGTCTACATGCAATGTATCTCCTAAAGGCATAGCGCAGTTCATGTTGGAGGTCACTCATGTGAATGAAGCTAAATCATCAAGGTCATTTAGGGTTTGACAAGATTTCAAAATTATAAAAGGAGGAGGAGGACACCAAGGAGAGGGTTGATTATTGGATATTTCTCAAGGTGATGTCTATTTAGACATTCCTTATTCTCTGGCTGTTTAGCTGAGAATAGTGTTGTTTAGCACTTGGGTGTTCCTGGTCGGGAATCCCACCTCCTTCCTTGAGCAACTCTTAGAGGAGACTTGTTCTATCTTGTCCACTATCAAGCTTTGGGCCAAGCTTCATATTCCAACCAAAATTCAGATACTATTGAGGGTTAGATTTTTTTTTCAAGCTGCAGCAGTGGAAGCTAGATCTATTCAGATCTAGGAAAATATAGTGCCTCTTCTCAGTGAGTGTGTCTTTTAACCCCCTGGAAGAGTGTATTGGAGCATTGGAGCTGCACTTTCAGATCTAGGAATTAGGCCCATTCAGTACTAAAGCTAACAATGCATTTTCTCTCCCATAACTGTGTTATCTGCAAGAGGGAAGTTGCAGGGTGTTTGAGCAATGTTTTGGAGGAGTGATATTTGGTGTTAAGGGGCTCTCCTTGCACTATGGTGATCCATGGATTGGCCATCCAATACATGTTAATGTCAGATATGATTTGAATTTGGTTCTATTTACTATATAATTCTTGAATATTACTGCAAGGATGCAACTTAGATCTCAGATCTACTCACTGTTGTTCATGATTTGCTCAGATCCCCAAGGGGAGTGTATTAAGGAGCCCATCTAGTACACAGATCTGTATTGGATCTATATTTTTGTGTACATATCTGATCTATATCTGATGTGTAATATATATCAGCTGTAGCATCAATAAAATAACGTGTTCACGCTTTGTAGTCCCATTTTGTTGTTGCAACACCTCAATCTTGAGGGTTCCTTCATGCAATTCTTCTGTTTATATATTTTGCATTGTCTGAACCATGCTATAGATATGATTTTCTGATGTACATACCATATTGCATCCATCACCTTCAGAAAATCATGCTGCCTATCCTTCAATAATTTCTGCAGTAATTAAGTCTTGGGCATTGGGCCTTTTTAAGCCATACCGGGAGTGGGAGACCTGTTTAATATAGCTAGAGTCATTTGTTTTTGCTGAAATTTGGTATGTGAGTCCCAAATGACCTAAGATATGAGATACGACCGTCACTTGCCCTTAGTTTTACGTACATCTCTGAAATTAACCTTTTTAGGGCATAAATTGCTGCTTTTCCCCAACTTTTGACTCATAAAATGAAGTATAGATTGCTGTTGTAGTTTGGATTGATGGCTATGTGTTTTTAACATGTCATATGAGTTTATTTGATGCTTCATATACATTAATATGTCTATACATTGTTGCAGTACCTTCATTGGGAAATTTCCCAAGACAACAAGGTGTGGGAGATCTGTCTAACCCACCTAGAAGGATTTTTTTTTTATACCCTCTTGGATTTAGGACTTAGATACTCATATATAATGGATCCAAGGGCTTATTTCAAGAGCTGTAGTAGCCATTCCTGAAAAATGTGTTTTTCAGGCATGCCTTACTAGCAGTCCCAATTTTGGGATATTACACCCTTAGGAAAGACAATGCATTAACCTAGGCCCTAAATCTCCCTTCAAGAGGTAGAGAAACATTATAACTTGACTTATGAATCTCTAGGGTTTGTTACCTTGGAAAAATAGGTCTTTGTCTAGGTCAATTTCTTCCTTCCATGTGTCCTCCTCTGAGCCGATGAGGAGGTCATTTGTACTATAACAGATACTCCCTAAAGTGTGAGGTCAGAGACGAAGACGGTCTTCAAAATAATTTATAATGTGTAGTAGAGCAAGAGGAGTTGGAGGACTGAGGAAAACCTTAAACAAACAACATATGTCAAAAATATAAATATCTATCCTGAGTCAGGCATTCCCATGCTTAGTAGCTGTATCAAAATGATTTCTGGATCAACTTACTAGATAATATTTTGAATTCGATGGGAAGAGATCTGTCAAAAGGAAGGCAATGAGGCATCCCACATCAGTTGACATGAAACGTGAAAAAGATGATTTTGTTTTGAAGATATTCAACATAAAATGGTACTAACTGATGATAGAAAATGATTTGTTGAATATGGTGGCTTGGTTGATACAGGAAGCAGTAGATAGGCTTGATCTCTTGAAAAATAAAAGTCATAGTAAACAAGGTACCAGGCAGTTTAGACTCGTGAAAACCAGAGAGTGTTAGGTTTCACTAATGCAGGGACATCGACATATGAAGGCTAAACTCATAGAATGGTAAGGTTCAGCTAAATGCGAGAGAGTTTTTTGAGGAGTTCCATGTTCAAGGTGTTGCTGCCAAATCTTCTTTCAAAGTATAAAAGAATGAGTCTCTACTTTGTCCAAATTTTTCCCCATCTGATTAGTTTTAACGAGTCCAGAAGGGTAAAATCAATGATATTTTCATATTTAGGGAGTCTGAAAATCATTGTAAAAGAAAACTCCAAGGGGGTACCTTTGTCATGGTTGATGACCGAGTGCGACAAAGGGATAATACTATGCCCGTCACAATTCCTTTTCTGTAAGTTAGTCCATTGAGTCCGGATAAAGTGATAAACCTATGTTCAATGGATGTCTACCTTATTTTTTTATGAGTATAAGTAGACGAAGTAAACTAAATATTTTTTGTGAAGGTTTAACGATTCAAATGAAGAAAAACTCGATACTCTTCATGAAATTTTAATGAGTCCAACGAAGAAAAGCTCAGTGTTTTTTTCGGTTTTTAACGAGCTAGAAAATAATAGAAAGGAATGACTCATAGTTCTTCATCATGGTAGTTTAACGAGCCTGAAGAAGGAAACTAGGGGTTTTTTTAGTTTTACGAGCTAGAAAAAGTTCCTAAAAAGAAGGCTCGTTATGGGTCAAGCATGGTCAAATCTGCATAAAAACACTGACAATTCATCAGAGCATCGATAACATCGATAAAAAAATAGTTTCTTCAAAAAATAGCATAAATTTACTAATTTCAATAACTATCTAAGTGATTTGTACCTCTAGAATGTCTGTAAGAAGGATAGAGACCTTGATTTTCACTATTTGTGTTTGGTGAAAGAGCTCTAGAGTGTGAAATGGGTGAAACTTCTGCTGCTGATTGTGGTCTATTCGAGCAACCGTTTTCGATTCCGTCTGTTCCAGGTAAGAGCTTAAGCCTTCATCTAGCATTTCATTATTGTTTTAAAATTTTTTACTGGTCAAAAAGTGATTTTTGGGAAAGCCCTAGAAATTTTGGGTGGGTAACGCGGGTGCCCAGTGGTAGGGCCACTTTAAATGCACTGCCCGTTAAGGGATAGTGCATTGGAATGCTTTGATTGGCACAGAGCCCTGTGTTAGCTAGCCAAACAGTTTTTAAACATGGTTTGCCCCAGTTTTTAGTGATTTGGCCAATAAATGATCCATGGAAAACTTGATTTGTGCAGGTACAAAGCTATTACCATGAGTATATGGCGTGAACAAGAGCACAAGAGAGAGGAACAGGAAATGGTTACTAATCCAACATGTTTATTAGTTCTCCGAAGGTGCATATTGCTAAAATATGTTGGACTTGAGATGATGAAAGGGGAGGAGGACCTTATAAGTTGGATTATCTAATTGTGGGATGAACAACATGATCTATTTCGCATCAGGATTCATGAGCTATCAATAGAAAATGAAGATATATGCTTTTTTGACTGGCCTATCATGCAGAGAGCCAAGGACCAATCTAACATGATCTAGATCTGATCGCTGAACCACCATGGGACTAATCTAAGCTCATTGTATTAACAACACTACACTAGTGAGTAATTGGATACCTATAGGATGGATAGCCTCTAGACCAATGTAATATTCCTAAATTAGCTACAACTAATAGGAATATTAATTTTGCCTTGTTTATTTTTACATTTCATGATTGATGAATAAATTGTAAAGGAGGACATGTAAAAATCCTGAAAACCAAGAATAAATAAATGTCTATGTGAACATAGACATATCTAGGCTATGCAAATAACTCCTGTAGGTGTGAATGGGTCTAAATCACAAGAGTGGGTCATCTTTGACCAAGTCAACAGTGCAGTCTAGATGCATTGAACCTCTTTGAGGGACAGCACGGTTCTAGAAGGAGACTCTAAATGAAAAATGGGCTAAACCAATGAAGTGGTTTAGGGTTTTTCCAAGACTCCAATCTTATAAAAGGAGGAGGAGAGCAACAAGAGGGGGTTGTTGAAGATTATCATTTCTGAAGGTATTGTCTGCTAAGACATCCCTTGTTGGGTCTTCCTGTTTAGGAATCCCACCTCCTTCCTTGAGAATCTCTTGGACGAGACTTGTGCTATCTTTTCCACGTCATGATTTTAAGCGAAGCTCACCTTACACCTACAGCGCTGATCCTGTTGAGGTTTGGGTTGTCCTTATGAGTTGTAGCAGTGGAAGACACTAGATCTGCTTAGATCTAGCTTATACTCATGGCTCTTCTCAGTGAGTGTGCATTTTAACCTCCTGGAAGAGTTCATTAGCTGATTTTGATTTATATATAGACCTTGGAATTAGGCCAAATCATTCCCAGTGGCTACAATGCAGTTTCCCTCCTTGGACTACGTTATTTGCAAAGGAGAAGTTGCAGGGTGTTTTGTCTGCATTTTGTAGGAGAGATCTCTGGTGCTAGGAATCTTCCTTTCATTGTGGTGATCCATGGATTGGCCATCCAATCCATGTTGGCTTCAGATATGATATTTTGTACCATTTTATTATTCAGAAATTTCTGAATCATTCTGCAGATCTGCAACTTTAGATCTCAGATCTACTCTCTGTGCTTCATGTTTTGCACAAAATCCCAAGGGGAATGTATAGATCAGAATTTCTTGTACACATGTATGTATTAGATATAAATTTTTATGTACATATATTCTCTAGATCTGACGATTAATAAACTTCTACTTCAGCCCCTAAAAATAACGCTATCATGGTTATGCAGTCTTTTCTTATGGTTGTAGCACCTCATTTCTGAGGATTTTTGTTGTATAATCTCATTATTTCTCTTGTATAATGTATGGGTTGTAAATAACATCTGATTTTTTGTTATATATATGATTTATGAACCTCCATATTAGCCTTCTATTGTGCTTCAATGGATCTGCGTTATTTCTAAAGCAGTCCTTTGCATATAGCTGCAGCCCCTCTCTTTGGGTGATTTTCAGCTAGACTAGTTTGTGGGAGATCTGTTTAACCCACCTAGTCTGATTTGTTTTTTCTCTCCCTTTGGATTTAGATCTTAGATGAGCTTATATAAGGGATCCAGGAGCTACAAACTCATTTCTATGCACATAATTCTCACAAGTGTGTTATTTCAGCAGGCTTGATGAGTTGTTCCAGATTTGGAATATTACAGTGGTATCAGAGCAAGATCTTTGGCTCGGGCTGTGGGCTTCAAGAAAAAGTGTTGTAAAGTAAGGAGAAAGTTTAGAATTATGAAGAATATTATTTTACTCTCATCACTTTTCAGATCCAGTAAGAACCTCTCCAAGGAGGTTGAACAAGAAGAAAGAAGGAGCAGTGAAACTCCTAGAGAGTTTGAAGAGCAGGAAGATATTACGATCAGATCTACAAGATCTATACATGAGGAACATTCTAAATCATCATCTTATGGATATGTGCACTCAGCCATATCACCAAAGCTTCAACTTTCTGTCTATGATTTCTTCATGAAGACGAAGAAAGGAGGTGTACTCGATAAGGAGACTCTTAGAGAGTATTTGCAGGAGTATGAAGCTCAATATAAGGAGATCAAAGATAACTTGAACTTCCAAGGGTTCTGCAAGATCAAGGAGAGAAAAGGCACAAAGAAGGAACAAAATGGTATGGGTAGATTCTATCTATCGACATTTTATGGATCACCTAAATTTCTAGTTAGGGTTTGGGTGGAGGAGCTAGACAACTTTGTGCAACAACATCAAGTTTCAGAGATTGAAGCCACCAAATTAGTAGTGCTGCATTTTGAAGGTAAAGCATATTCTTTGTGGTTGTTTGAGTCTTTTTCTTTGAAGAATTCAAATACACATACTTATGCAAGGTTTATTGCAAAATTGATAGAGAGGTTTGATGAAGCTCCATGTGTAACATCTTCTGTTGACACTATCAAACCATATCAGACAAATATTTTGCATGAGTTGGAAGGGTCTATGAATCCAAATCCATTTCTGAAGACCATGGAAGAAGGTGTAATTTTTATTGATGCCTTGCTAAGGGCAGGATCTCCTTTGGGTGGAGGTTTCTCTTCTCAAAAGGAAAGCATGAAGATTCCTCCTTCACTAGATGACCAAGGTCTAAGGTCTCTTGTTGATGATGAGGCAAATTCAGTAATTGAAGAAGAGAAAGGGAAGGAAGGAGATAACACAGTCATGACAATGGCACCTCAAGCACCTCATTAAGAGAAGGATGGAGCACTTGCTCGAAGGGAATAAACTCTTGCATACTTGCAAGAAGTTCCACAAGTTCTCACACATAAGGCTCTTGGTATAACACATGAGCAGAGTTATACCATCATTGTTGTTACACCATTTTTTGGTCATCTAACTTATTATCATTAGATGGACCCAAGTACACCATGTAAGACCGGTGTTACCCTAAGTAAAGCTTGCTTTCACTATGTTAAAACGGGGAAACCCCAAAAGGAAATATTAAACAAACCTATATTTGTTTGATTTCCTCATGGAATAATTAATTAAATCATAATTTAATTATTATTCCCAGTCATGTTTAACCCAAAAACAAAGAAATTAATTAGATAAACCTTTATTTATCTTATTATTTTCTAGTAATAATTATTTAAATCTTATTTAGATAATATTCCTTGTTAAATATGACCAAATCACCCACAAATAATTAAATAAATCATTATTTATTTGATTATCTTCCGACCACTTCCTTAAAAAGATAAATAAATCATTTATTTATTTATTTTTGACTAATCAAGGGATTTGACCCAAGTCAAAGACCCTTTCCCTCCAACAAATATAATAAAGTATTCCATAAAAGGTGGATCTAGATTTGGTTAACATTATTTTAATCATGCACCAAGATCTAGAATGACCAAATATTTTGTTATAAATAGGAGGGTTTTCCCCCATCATTCTTCACCTTTTGTTGCCTACTAGATCACTCTAGATCTCTACACTTGGTCTCATTTTTCATCATTTGCTCCCATTGAGCTTCATTTTTGCATTGGGTTTTCTACACCTACAAGAGAGAGAAAGCTTAGATCTGAAGTGCTGAGGACTACAAAGAACCCATCCCATTGAGGAGAGATGGATACACCTTCTTGTTTTCCTCCCAGGTGCCCTGTAATATAAAAATTCTTTCAAAAAATTGTGTTCTTGTCTTGTCTGTTGGATGCATGGAGAAAACCCTTTATTTTACTGCTTAATGTCTTTCCATACATAGATTTGGTGTTTTGCAGCTATTTTCTTGTCTAACTAATCGCAGATCTGAAGATATTGGCAGCCACTTTTGTTGTTAGGGCTATTAGTTATGCGTAGCTAAAGTGGTCCTTTTTCGTACACTTCAACAAAGGATTCATACTAACAAATGGCGACTCCACACGGGTTTTAAATTACGACCGCTGTCGTTTTTCATATTCCTGCATATCCAGCTACTTCGGACCCTAGGGTTTCTTTTCAGCTGTTTATTTTTCCTATTTTTATGTTGTTTTTCTCACATAAAACCCTAAAACATTAAAATTTCTAACTTCCGTGTGTTTCTGGCCCTATTGCGCAGGTAAGCGACACCAGCCGCAACTGAGACGGCAACTTTTCTGAAAATCTGCCGCCGAGACAACCGGAACTAGGGGTCGCACTTTTTGGCCCTAAACCTGTGACCTGGACCTCCAGGTCGCACTTTTTAGCCTGTTTCCTGCGACCTGCACTGAAATCGGGTCAGAAACTGCGACCTGCCCTTTTTTCAGCAATTTTTCTGCAATTTTTCTGGGTTTTTCTGCAGCTTCTGTCAGGGTCCTCCAGCCTCTGTCTCAGCCTGTTTTGACCAAGTTCTAATCTGTTTTTACTCATCTAAGTGGGAACCTAGCCCCTTAGGGCTTTAGTACCCTCCACTTTTTGTGGAAGAGTTTTAAGTTGTTTCAGCCGTCTGTTTTTCAGAGCTTCAGCCTCCTTTTTCCAGATCTGTTACCTCCCTTTCAGATCCTTTGAAATCAGCCTTTCTTCCTTTCAAATCACCTCCTGTCGTTTTTTTTGGACCTCCTTTGAAGGCCTCCACCTTGCCCCCTTCGGTTTTTTCTGATTTCCTTCCTTTTTCCAGCCACCTTGCCTCTGTCTCTTGGTTGTGATCTGCACCTCTTTTCAGCAGCTCTTAGATCCCTCTCCCTTTTGACCTTAGATCTATTGGCCTCTTTTCCGTGTGTTTTGCCTAGATTTTTCCCTTTCTTTTCAGATTAGTTTTGAGAGACCCACCTTCTTGGGTTAGATAGATGCACAAGTAGCTGTTATTTTTCTGTTATTTCAGCATTATATTCTGTTCTCTGTAGGTTTATTTTCAGCTACGCAGCACACTTTTTCTTGCTCTCAAAACGGAAAGGGTTTAAAAATTAAAATTAACGCACGCCACACACTGACCCTAAGCGAAGAAGCGCCTGGTTAACACCGCTTGGCAAAGACTCTAAAATCAATTGTCACTGCACCTTATCTGCCCTTGACATTACTTGATTCTGTCCCTTTCTGCCCCTGTCGGTTTCCTTCTTCCTATCATCATTGCGCCCCCAAGGCGCCTTTCCCGGAGACTTCTTGGCCTTCACCCTCAGTTTCCGGTTGATCGACCTGCTCCGCACCGCCGTCGTCGAGCCAGTCCACCTTCGAGTCCGCACTCCGACTCCTCTTCTGATTCATCGGGTCCTCCTTCTCCTCCTGGTTCTCCCCTTGTCACCTTCACTATGTCTGGTCCAGGGCCTAACGCTAGCGGTTCTCCCGGCCCCAATGCCGGCCCTACTCCTAGCGGAACCACCACCAGAACTACACCGGCCACCCCCGTGCTGCCGTACATTGCAGGCCTCAGCCTCCCCGATTTCCATCAGTTGATCAATGACCCCATTCACCACAATGCTAACTGGCCCGCTATGCCAACCAAGCTCCCCTCAGACATCCCTAAGTTTGAGGGCCTTAATGGAGAAGATCCAACCAACCATGTCCAATATTTCCACATGTGGTGTTCCTCCAATTCCATCACCGATGACTCCATCCATCTTCGTTTGTTCCAACGCACGCTTACCGGCGAAGCTTCTAAATGGTATGTTGAACAAGCCACCTCTACCCATACCACCTTTGAGACTCTTGCCCAAGCCTTTTTGTCGTACTTCCAGCTCCCTCTCCGATATGATACTGGCACGGAGCTCTTGACTTCCTTTAAGCAAGCCTCTTCAACACGCCTTTCCGCCCATGTTCAGGAATGGCGACGAAGACGGAGCTTATGTTGAGCCCCTCCCTTCGAAGATCGGGTTTACATGGACTGGTTCCTGCACACCCTTCCCGCTCCCATAGGCAAAGATGTCGCCTCTCATTTTCCTCAAACTGAAGAAGCCGCCCTCCAAATAGCCTTGAAATATGACCTGATCTACGCTCAATCTAGTTATGTTTATACCGTTCTTCCTGATCTCCCCAGGCCCGGTGGCGCTAACGCCCCGGGGGCATCTCATTCCGTCGACGGTATCGTTGGAGCCCTTTCCCATCCATACGCTCAACCTCCTATGGGCTATGGTCTCCCTCAGGGAGGGGCCAGCTCCTCCAGCACTCTTCCCCCTCCTGGTAGCATGTATCCAGGATACGGCATGCCTCCTCCTTTTGCCCAACCTCCTGCTTACCCCAATGTTGCCCAACCCACCCATTACCCTTATCCGCAGCCTGGTGCGCCAGCTCCTCCAGCATATGTGCTTCCTCCTCCCTTGCCTCCTCAACCCCAGCACCAGCACCTACAGCCCCCTCCAGGGCAAGTATTTGCACAGCAGGGCGCGACTAATCCCCCTTCTTCTCAAAGAAGGCGGAGAGGTAACCAAAACCAATCTGCCCCCGGTACCCGAGGACCCAATTCTGGTGTGGACCCTAACACTGGAAACCAGCAACAGGGCATTCAGCCCAAGTCGGACAGACCGCTTCGCACAAACAAGCCATATTCGTGTTGCGGTGTGTATGGTCATTACACCCATGATTGTCCCCTCTTACCCCAGATGCGGCAGATGTGGGAGTCTCAAGCCACATTGAGCGGACAACACGCCTCCCCTCATGCTCCTCCTAATGTGGCCACTACCCAGCCAGCTGTGTTTACTGATCCTTTCCCTCAACAAGGATTCGTGGCTACCCAACCGCCCGACAGCCAGGTAGCCGCCCCCCCTTCCATTTCTGGTTCCTCTGATTACCAGATCTTTATGATGCACTCCGATCCTACCCCATCCGTCGATCTTCACCTTCAAACTCGGTCTCGTCAGTACCGCAAGTCTCCTGCTCAGTCTGCCCCCGAGCCTCCCTCTTCAGGTTCTACAGAGCCTCTTTCGACATCCAGTGGTCCCTTACATATCCCTCAACCCAAAGTTGAGGTCCATACCAAGATTCCTAAGGGACCATTACATCGAAATGCTGCTTCTAGTCGAGCTGCTCATTCGTATAGCATAGTAGATGATCTGGCACAGTCTCCTGCTGCCATTTCCACACTGGAACTCCTCCAGTCGTGCCCTTCCCAAAAGAAGGCTCTATTATCTGCCGTGGGCACTGTAGATCCTGCTGATGACCAAATTATTGTTTTTGATGCCACTCAATCGGACCATCCTCCCCTCCCTCCTTCCGTCGCCTTCCAAATCCCAGTCAAAATCCGGAACGCCAACGTGTCCCGGTGTATCATTGATGAGGGGGCATCCACCTGCGTGATGTCCGCTTCGGTTTGGAAGCAACTCGGATCCCCTGAACTGGCCCCTTCCATGATCACCCTTCGAGCGTGGGACGGTCATGCCTCCCAGCCCATTGGCCTGTTTCGAAATTGTCCTATCACCCTCGCCGGTAAGACTGTTTGCGTTGACGTCGAAGTCATAGACGCCCCGCTAGACTACAACATTCTATTGGGGCGAAGCTACACCTATGCTATGTCTGCTGTCCCATCCGCAGTTTTCCGCAAGATGTCTTTCCCCCATAATGGAAAGATAGTCACCATTGACCAGTTGACATATCATGAGCCAAAATCTCAGACCTCACCTGAGACAACCATCTCTTCTGTAGCCAACAAGCAAACCGTCGACTCCTTGACCAGTGTCTCCCCCGGCATTTACAAGGATTCCTCCCTGCTTGGAACTTTTCCTAGTCTCCCCCCTCCTCCTATCTCTGACCCCAGCTCATCGAATGTTTGCATGATGCAATCGTCTCGGGCTGCTCTCAAGCAACCTGCTTCGGCTAGTGAGCAACCTTGCCCTCCGCAACCTGCTCCTAGCCCTTCACCTGCAGTTGGTAGTCATGAGCCCCTTTATCCCCCTCGCACGGTTCCTCCAAGCCTTAGCCATTTAGGAGCCGTCCCACCTGGCCATTACCCCTCTGGTCAGATACCGTTCCTAGCTCCCCCACCAGGAGTGTACACGGTACCATTCATGGCCACCCTCTCTCTTCCTAACTTGTCCCTTGGGATTCCCGTTTGGTACCTTGATCCTCCAGCCCCCACCTTGCCTGGTCAGCCCAAACCTCATATCGCTTTGACCCCGGTTCAACCGGTCCCCATGAATTCTCCCACTGCATCAGTGCCTCAGTCACCTCAACAGGAACCACCTCCTATTGCGACCACTTCGGGTAAGAAGGGCAAAGCTCGCAAGGGGTCATCAAAGGACAAGGCTGCCCCGAAAAACCCTGCTCCTCCTCAGCCTCCAAAGCATACCATCCAGCGTGCTTTGTGTGATGTTGTCGGTCACGCCACCCATACCTTTCCTGAATTGCTTCATCTCAAGCCCATGGTTAATGTCACGTTCCCTGAGTCCGCGGTCCCCGAAGCCTCTGTTCCTTCTGCGACCGCGGCCAAGAACCACAAAACTATTCACACCAACCACCCCTGTGCTTTGTGTGATCTCCATGGCCATTACACCCATCTTTGTCCCCGCCTCGAGGACTTCCGCACCTCTATCGCCGCGGTCCACCAATTCGAGGCCAAGCGCAATGAGTCCACCTCTCCCCTATTTGCGCATTCTGCTTCAGCAGAACTACCAGATATGACTGCTCCCATTGACATTCCCCCTCCTAATGTCGAGATGACGGAGCCTTCGTCCAACATTTTTTACCTATCATCATCCATGAGACCCTCGGGGAACATTCCATCTGAATCCTCCCCTGTTGTTTCACTTGACCTTCCTTCATCGATCATCTTGGGCTCAACATCGGTAGGTCCTTTATCTACTTCCTCTTCGGTCACCCCTTGTGACGATGTGCATGTGAACCTCTCTTCTCATGATGATGATCCCGGTCACTTCACCACGTCAGGTGGTCTTTCTTCCACCAGTCACCCCATCTTCTATCGCGATGACGACATTATGGAAAAAGTCCCCACCCCTGACGTTACATATTCCCCCTTACATCGAACCCATGCGTTCACACCACACCCACCTTGTGGCCATTACGTTGAAACCCACTGTTTGGGTAAGGGGGCACCCACATTTGCGAGACCAAGAGAAGCAATTCTCCACAACTCTCCTAGTGGATCTGGTCGTGTTGACTTTAGTCCCAGTATTCTTCCACATTTCGAAGAACCTCTAGAGTCCCATATCACTTCAGATCACTCTAGGGATGATACCCCTTATCGTTCCCTCATCTTACATCAGCAACCCAGTCTCTTAGACATTATTGTTGACCAACCTATAACTTTTCTACGAGAGCATCAGTTCATTATCTCCAAATCCTCTTTTTTGGATAGTGACACCAGGCATGCCAACTCGGAAACTTAAATTCCATTTGATCCCTATATGCAGTACCAAAAGAGATTGGTAATCCTCCATTGCCTTTCTCAAACTGCATAACCATAACGAGAACAAATGGCACACCACATCATTTAAATGTGTTTAGATTCCCCTTTTTCTAAATACATTTTGGCATGACCACACCATGCTCGGGGGCACCTATGCCCCTCAACCATAACCCTCCTCACCTCGTTTTTGGAGAGGAGGCAGTCTTACCAATCGAGTGTGACATCCCTTCCCTTCATCTGGCTGTTGAACTTCTCCCTGACACCCAACCTCTAGAACAACGACTTATCATGCCTGAGCATGCCTCTGAAGACTGTCGTGTTGCATTGAAAACCATGGAAGCGGCCAAGAAACGCACCAACGCTCAATATGACCGAAAATTCCAGCCCCAAAGGTGACCTTGTTCTAGTCTGTGACCAAGCCCATGATGTCCTTGGTCACGGGAAGTTCGACTCATTATGGCTAGGCCCTTACGTCATCAGTAAGGGTCTAGGTAAGGGGGCATACCTTTTAGAGGACTTCGAAGGCAATCCTCTTCCTAATCCTCGCAATGCACTCTATCTTACGAAATATTACCCTTAGCATTTCCCTTTTGAGATGCGTGTTTTAGGTTCTTTTAGATAGCCAACATATTTTTTGTACTTTCATCCTTCGCCAGGAGCTATTTTGTCCAAGAAGGATCACTTCACCTCTCCTTCAAATCGAACTTCCTCACTTACAACACTTGTACTTGGGGCACCATTTTGCCTCCTTACTTGTCTTTGTTCATGTCGATTTTCGTCATGAGTTACCATCTTGTACTCATGTTTTCATGGTCCCCCATTGGGCCTTTACTGTGTGGCAGCACCATCGAGTCGCCCTTGTTTAGCGCATCCAAGTTGAGTCATCATCGCATTCATGGAGTCTATCCCGAGTCCCTTTGTACCCTGCCATAGCCCTCCATCCTTCATTGCTTGGTCTCTCTCTTGTGTCGCACATTATGACCTTCAGTCCCACTGTCCCCTATCCCTTATGATATTGTGTCAGTCGCTGCCATGTCATTCATTCCCTTTATGCTCTAACAAGGGAAGTCGTCCATTCGCTACTCAGTCCTTTCCATTTCACCATCATCATTAGTGTCAGTCTGTCCGTCGCTCTACTGTTTTCTCTCGTGCCTTAGTTGGGGACATCTCACTCCCTCAACTATGGCGGACCTCCTTCTGTCGACATCAGCACTTTCATTCCAGAAGCCAGGTCTAGAGGGCGGTGTACCTTGGTTCCAGCTTCCACTCTTGTTCGGTGCCTCAGATTAGGCCAAGGGATCTCTCATTTCCCTTTGAATTGATTGTTTCTCCAGCTCCTTTCAGCATGATCGAGATTCGTATACTTGATGGTCCAGCGATCCAGCAACAGCTCTTGATGATTCCCGGGTGTGTGTGAGATGTCTCAACCCTCATGAGGGGGTGGCCCTGCAGGTAGCCCCCCACATGCCCGGATGACCTCTTCTTTGCAGCCTTCGATGCAGCTCCAGATATTTGATGATGTTGGCCGTAGCCACTTGTAGCGCCTCTTCGACTTGCATGTATCAGTCAGATTTTGTGAGCCCTTCCCCATTTATAGGGGGCATTTGGGTTGTATTTGTATCTCATGTACTCAGATATTATTGTACAAGTCCTGGCTGTTATCCCAGGCACAGCATGTATGTGGGATTCCTCATTGTATTTTTATCTGGCTCATGATTATGCCAGCTGTATTTTATGGTTCGGTCCCTTGTTTACTGGACACACTATTCTTTTGTACTTTGTCTCGGCGGGCATAGGTATGCCTCCCCCGCCGCCTTCAGCACAGGTACCCTCTCATAAAAAGAGACTTGTTGCACCTGCGAGTCTCGTCTCCTCAGGGTCTAGTCCTTCAGCACACTATCTACCACACTGTTCTCTCTCTGACACCTCTTTTGTTGTCTAGTGATTGTGTTCTTACAATGTACTTCGGTCATACGATTTGCTCCTGACACTCGCACACTGGGGGGCAATCTGTTACACCATTTTTTGGTCATCTAACCTATTATCATTAGATGGACCCAAGTACACCATGTAAGACCAGTTTTACCCTAAGTAAAGCTGCTTTCACTATGTTAAAACAGGAAACCCCAAAAGGAAATATTAAACAAACCCATATTTGTTTGATTTTCCTCATGGAATAATTAATTAAACCATAATTTAATTATTATTCCCATTCATGTTTAACCCAAAATCAAAGAAATTAATTAGATAAACCTTTATTTATCTTATTAATTTCTAGGAATAATTATTTAAATCTTATTTAGATAATATTCCTTGTTAAATATGACCAAAACACCCACAAATAATTAAATAAATCATTATTTATTTGATTATCTTCCAACCACTTCCTTAAAAAGATAAATAAATCATTTATTTATTTATTTTTGACTAATCAAGGGATTTGGCCCAAGTCAAAGACCCTTTCCCTCCAACAAATATAATAAAGTATTCCATAAAAGGTGGATCTAGATTTGGTTAACATTATTTTAATCATGCACCAAGATCTAGAATGACCCAATATTTTGTTATAAATAGGAGGGTTTTCCCCATCATTCTTCACCTTTTGTTGCCTACTAGATCACTCTGGATCTATACACTTGGTCTCATTTTTCATCATTTGCTCCCATTGAGCTTCATTTTTGCATTAGGTTTTCTACACCTACAAGAGAGAGAAAGCTTAGATCTGAAGTGCTGAGGACTACAAAGAACCCATCCCATTGAGGAGAGCTGGATACACCTTCTTGTTTTCCTCCCAGGTCTCCCAGGTGCCCTGTAATATAAAATTCTTTCAAAAAATCGTGTTCTTGTCTTGTCTGTTGGATGCATGGAGCAAACCCTTTACTTTACTGCTTAATGTCTTTCCATTTATAGATCTGTTTGTTGCAGCATTTTTACTACTAATCGCATATCTGAGATATTGGCAGCCACTTTTGTTGTTAGGGCTATTAGTTATGCATAGCTAAAGTGGTAGCTCAACGTACACTTCACAAAGGATTCATACTAACAATTGTCCAATGATGAGATCTTGAAGATAGAAGAAGGAAAAGAGGAGGAAGGGAATCACAAGAAGAAGAGCATGGATCCTTCTCTATTTCAAATATTGGAAGCACAAAGAAGGCAAGAGGACATATACAGTAAAGGTAGGGGAAAATCTGTCTACCTACATCCACATTCTACTCTATGCCTTGACACCACTTTGCAAGGAGGTATGTTACCAGGAGCACCTCTTGATGGGAGAAATTCTAAAGTGTTCTCTCAACTATGGGCAGCATATGCATACTTGGCTAAGGAGGGAGCTTTGGGAGAAGCTAGTGAAACGTAGAGAATCTCTCATGAATTTAGAAGAGAGATGAGCAAATTCCTGAAAGGGGCATTGCTAACTCCCACTCAGATATCTACGCTGAGAGAGGATAAATAAAAGATCTATGATGGAATGAGCATGAGGACACATGGAAAATCCATATCTTTGGGGAAACCCATAATTTCTTCATTCACAAGGAATATTTCTGAACATGGCAAGGGGATGCTAACCCTCTTGTATAAATGGGCCAAAATGAGGAAGTTTTGGAAAACAAGGACTTTCCAAGGGGAAGTTGATTTCCATATGCTTCAATCTTGTCTTGAGAAATATCAGATGCAAATGGGGCAGAAAAGAGGAGATTATGACGCTCCAACATGTGATTCTGATATCAAGGATGTCAAAGAAGGGAGCCATGATATGACAAAGGCGGCATTTCAAACTTCTACAACACTGTCATTTTTGGGGAGCCTAGATCCTTATTGGGATTCCCAACTCATGTTGGAATACTCCAAGGACCTTTTCACATGTGGGGTTATTGATGGGGAAGTAGTAGACGAGAGGTTCAAGGTGGTTGATGGAGTCATCTATTTCTATAATCTTATTCTCTTGGTTAGTGACTCCAAGCTCAAGGAGAGACTACTAGATGCCACCTATGAGATCCTGCTTTCCAAACCCACTGGTTTCATTAGGGCATATCATACTCTTTTGGGTGGTTTCATATGGGAAGGTTTCAAGGAAGAGGTGCACTCTCATATGAAGATGTGCATGGATTACTTGGTAGATGAGGAGGAACATAGCTCTTGGGAAGAGCCATCATTCACATCTCCTTACTCATTGAGTGTGAGGGGGAACTCATCCATGAGTTACCCCACTGATGTAAAACAATTATATAGAGGGACTTTTATTTCTGAATGTTATCGTGTATCTCCTATATGCTTATATTTTTATAACACTCATTTGCAAAACATTTATCCAAAAGGAGGCACTATTTATGATGGGTTTCATGGACTACTCAAGGCCATGAACTATGTTGATGTAGGTCATTCCTTGGAGGTTATTGGAAAGCTATTATATTCCTCATGGTGTGATTATTTTACACCAACTATGATGCATTTTCTCCAAGCATTCAGAAGGGATGAGGTAGCAAACAAGTGTTAGGGAAGGCACTTGTCATATCCTATTCTATGGCAGTTAAGGATAAAACTGCGCTGGTTGCACATGAGGGAACATCTTCCTTCTCATTTATCATACATGGCAGCTAGCATGATTCTAATCATGATCCCACAAGCTGAATATGCCCTTATATTTTTTGGGGGCCTGGTTGGAGGAGAGGCACACTTGTTGGATGTATCCGTGGGGAAAGGATTTCCCCATTATTTTTTCATTACATGCTTCAATGGGAGCATGAGATTTTGTATGGCCACTATGATAGATCACTTGTCTCTTTGTAGAGTGAGCCATATGTTTGTTGGGAACATGCCTCTCATATGTATTGGGGAGGATTTTTTCTATGGATTTCCAAGCTGGGAGGTGATCCACTTCATTTGGATGATAGCATGGAGATGGGAGTCTTTCATGAATCATGAAATTCCCCATGATTATCATCACTTCTATCTTGAGGAGGCCATGGATAAGCAAGAAGGTTTCCATAACAACCTTCCATTATTTCATGATGAGAGCCATTGGGTTTACTCACCAAGGGCCAACTTGCATATGAGGAAGGACCATTGGAAGACAGAACTGTTGCAAAAAACTCAGAGCAATGGTGGAGACTATTGGATGAAGAGACCACAAGAGAAGAAGGGGAGATTTTGCAGCACCCTTGCAGTTTCTTGAGGACAAGCAACATTTTGGAGGGGGAGACTATAATATTCCTAAATTAGCTATAGCTAATAGGAATATTAATTTTGCCTTGTTTATTTTTACATTTCATGATTGATGAATAAATTGTAAAGGGGGACATGTAAAACTCCTGAAAACCACGAATAAATAAATGCCTATGTGAACAGAGACATATCTGGGCTATGTAAATAACTCCTACAGGTGTGAATGGGTCCAAATCACAAGAGTGGGTCATCTTTGACCAGGTCAACCGCGCAGTCTAGATGCATTGAACCTCTTTGAGGGACAGCACAGTTCTATAAGGAGACTCTAAATGCGAAAGGGGCTAAACCAATGAAGTGGTTTATGGTTTTTCCAAGACTCCAATCTTATAAAAGGAGGAGGAGAGAAACAAGAGGGGGTTGTTGAAGATTATCATTTCTGAAGGTATTGTCTGCTCAGACATCCCTTGTTGGGTCTTCCTGCTTAGGAATCCCACCTCCTTCCTTGAGCAGCTCTTGGAGGAGACTTGTTCTATCTTTTCCACATCAGGCTTTTAGGCGAAGCTCACCTTACACCTACAGCGTTGATTATGTTGAGGGTTGGGTTGTCCTTGTGAGTTGCAGTAGTGGAAGACACTAGATCTGCTCAGATCTAGCTTATACTAGTGGCTCTTATCAGTGAGTGTGTATTTTAACCTCCTAGAAAATTTCATTAGCTAATTTTGCTTCAGATCAAGACCTTGGAATCAGGCCAAATCATTCTTAGAGGCTACAGTGTATTTTCCCTCCCTGTTCTGCGTTATTTGCAAAGGAGAAGTTGCAGGGTGTTTTGTCTGCATTTTGGAGAAGAGATCTCCGATGCTAGGAATCTTCCTTTCACTGTGGTGATCCATGGATTGGCCATCCAATCGATGTTGGTTTCAGATATGATATGTTGTACCATTGCGTTATTCATAAATTTCTAAATCATTCTGAAAATCTACAACTTTAAATCTCAGATCTACTCTCTATGCTTCATGTTTTGCACAAAACTCCAAGGGGAATGTATAGATCAGCATTTCTTGTACATAGATCTGTATTAGATCTAAATTTTTGTGTAAAGATCTTCTCTACATCTAAAGATTAATAAAATTCTGCTTCAGCCCCTAAAAATAATGCTGTCATGGTTATGCAGTCTTTTCTTATGGTTGTAGCACCTCATTTTTGAGGATTTTTGCTGTATAATCTCATTATTTCTCTTGTATAGTGTATGGGCTATAGATAACATCTGATTTTATGTTATATATATGATTTTTGAACCTCTATATCAGCCTCCTACTATTCTTCAATGGATTTTCGTTATTTCTGAAGCAGTCCTTCGCATATAGCTGCAGCCCCTCTTTTTGGGTGATTTTCAGCTAGACTAGTTTGTGGGAGATTTGTTTAACCCACCTAGTCTTATTTGTTTTTGCTCTCCATTTAGACTTAGATCTTATATGAGCTTATATAACGGATCCAGGAGCTGAAAACTCATTTCTATGCACAGAATTCTTAGAAGTGCGTTATTTCAGCAGGCTTGCTGAGCTGTTCTAGATTTGGAATATTACAACCGATGAGGTCATTGATATCGATGATCATATGCTTGGAAAGAGCCAAGAGTCAGCATGTGGCCACCAAGGCCCATGTACTACTAGCACTGGATTATTTATAGCCACACATATTCAATTGGTGTGAAGGTGTTGTCTGCCTTGTTCGAGAAGAGTTGATTTCCTGCAAGACCCGGTCCCAAAGAGAGTTTGGGTATGGCACACATATTGTCTCATTCATACTAGAGAGATCACCCACTATGAGGCCTTGAATTATCATTGATGATGTTGGAGCAAGAGAGCCTAGACATGGTTGATGGTCTGCTTTGATGCCTCAGACTAGAGAGGGTCCACTCTAAAATTTCTTTGATGAAGCATTTTTTGAGTGGCGTAATGGCCAAACCCTGATGGTCAAGGATTATCCCTATGTTGGGATGAACCCGTATGACTTGTTGGAGCCCCTCACTATGCACAACGAGTAATGAAACTACTTGGGGCTGGAGCAGCAGCAGAAGCTACAACAGTCGCTGAAGAGGGAGATGATACACATAGTTTGCACGAGGTTGCTAGGAACCTCGAAGGACTGAGCATGGGTGTGTCGCATATTCCATGAGGGAGATCCCAGTTCATTTGAAGCAACACATAGTGGGTGTGACAAAGAGATTCTTGGTGCCTCTAAGGAAGTTAGCTAGGGAAGTTATCTTCTATCGTGAGCAACAGGCTCAGCAGGAGTATATATAGATGTATAGATTTCAGAGCGAGGCTTAGTAGAGCCAATTTTGTATAAAACACCCAAGTTTTGAAGAGTTTTTAGATGTAACCAACTAGACATGACATACACACACACACACACACACACACATACATATTTTGGCGATTTTGATCTTGTATTTTTTAATTTTTATGTAACTTTTATGATGAAAAATCTATGCATGAATATTTCTATAGTAAATGTGAAAAATGCCAATCCAATACATAATTTTATAACAAATCATATAATGCATTAGATTCTCTAGGAATGTGCTCAAAAGTAATGAATTGAAATTGACATTCCAGAATTCGTACCCTTAAGTAATAATGTAATACTACAGGATGTTGGATGCGATAACAATTTTTCAAATGCATAACGACTAGCTGGGAATGTAACTGAACTACTAGATTGGAGATGTCGCGAGATGCAGCTTCAATGAGGAGTTATATAACTGAATTATACTTAGCAATATTGTTGGTGGTATCGCCAAGGAAGATTCCCCTGGAACCAAGTAGTTCTGACCCAAGTGTATAGAGGACCCAAGCAATTGATACCATGTGTCGTGTGTGACGACTAACACCATAAACATATCCAAAGTATGGAAAGGATGAAAAATACATATTTGTAAAATAAGGGAGTCTATATGAGAAAAAATACTCAAAAACCAAAAATATTCAAGACACACCAAAAAAAGACAAAACTTATATACATAAAACTACAAAGAAAATGGCTAGTAAAATAATACGCAAAATACTTATTCAAACAGAACCTGTTGTGGTGCTCAGTGAGTGGGATTCCATTACAGTCCTGAAGTTCATAAGCCTATTTATAAATTACCTTTGTGACAACATATGGATTGAGCCATAATGGCTGAAGCGTTCCTGCCCCCAAGAGATCGTGTTTCTGATCGTAGAGTAGAACGAAGTCGCCCTCTTGGAAAGAACGAGGCTTGACAGATTTTTCATATTGAGCTTCAACTCTACGCTTTTGGGCTTCGAAGGTCAGTAAGGCATCTTGATGGGTTTAATCCAACTAATTTAGTGAGAGAAATCGCTCTTCTACAGTAGTATTATTGGATAGGAGTTCAACAACCAATTTAAGTGATGGAATCTCACACTCAATTGGAATAGTTTCCTCCAGACCATATGCTAACTAGAATGGCATGAAGCCTGTAGTAGTCTTCACTGACGTTCGGTATGCCCATAACGTGGAGTATATCATTCGATTCCATATGGTTTTATGATTTCTGACTAACCGACGAGTCATAGTCTTGATGATGGCATTTATGGCTTTGACATGGCTGTTATCTTACAGATAGTAGGACAAAGAATGATATTGTCAAAAACCTAGCATGGAAGTTAACTCCATCATCATTTGGTTCTGAAAGTGTCAACCATGATCTGTGAAAATTTAGCGAGGTATACAAAAATGATAGATAACCTAGTTGAATAGGAAGAGAGCAGTGGTTTCTCCATCAACCCAGAAAGTGTGTAATATTCCAAAATGAAAAAGACAGGAATATGGAACATAAAACTAGAAATAGAAGTGATTATCAACACATAAAACATGAGACAATGAAAGATCCATCTTATTATGAATATCATGATAAAATAGGTACATTATTTGAGGAAAAAATCATAAAATAAAGTCAAACAAGCCTCAAATGAACAAAGACCCTCAATCATGAGATGTTGTTGCTATACAAAATTTTGGAGAATCAGTACAAGGAATTTTTAGTGAGTATAACTACTACTGGAAAATACAATGATATATATTTCCCAATACATGGCTCAAAAAGTGTCAGGAATAGAGGTCTAGGCTCCCAAGCACATCTCCAAGACAACCCAGAAAGGGTTTCCAGAAGTACACAAAATACAAAATGAAGAAATGCAGTCGTATGGATGAATAATCACTACTACTGTATAGCTGATAGGAGGTGGCTAATATGATGTATAAAATATATGGAAATACTCCAATAGATCTCTTGGATGAAGGTATGATCCCCTCACTGGAAATCTAAATCCTCAACTAGGGCACTAAACCCTCCACTGCTGCTATTCACTAAAATAATGCAATTCCTGAAGGGAACTACACTCTAGATGATGAAAACTACTTGGCCTACTGGTAGATATCAAAATGATGCTCAAGGACTTTCCTTGCTAGCCTCCCAGATGAAGGGTTGCTCCCTCCACTCAAAAACAAGCTCAGAACTGGATCAATTTCTCCTCCACTACTTCTTCCCTGCAACACAGCACAATCCTGAAGGAGACCGCACTGGGTATAATGGTTGAAAAATAATATGACAAAAGAAAAAACTAATATTCCAACTAGTTGAAAACTAGTTGAAAACTAATTTGGAATATTATAGTCCTCCCCTCCCAAATATTTCTTGTCCTAAAGCAACTGAAATTATGGATACTGCAAAATATACTCTCCTCCTCCTGTAGCCTCCTCATTTGATAGTCTCCACCACTGAAATAGGTTCTCTCCAAATAACCTGTCTCCTAGTTGACCCTCCCAAGTGTGCAAGTTAGCCTTTGATAAATAAACCAAATGGCTCTCATCATGAAGAAGTGGAAGATCCATGGGGGAAAGTAAATGCTATCCAATGGCCTCTTTAAGTCATGAGAGATAAAAAAATGTTGGGGGCCTCAACCCCAATGAGAAACTCCAATCCCCATGCTATCATCCAAACAAAATGGATCATCCTATGTAGCTCATAGGAAAACTCACCAATCCCCTTCTTCTACAATGTAGAGGGGCTACATGGCTAAAAATTAAAGGCCAAGTTGTTTACCCCACGTTTTCTCTCTCACCATTTGTGATATGTATGGAGTTTTTGTTGCTCTTAGACTGCAACAATGTTGTCCTCAAGAAGGAAAAAAGCATCCAGACTCTCATGGTTCCACTCTTTGGTTCGAGGAATCTCTCTTGCCCAAGTAATTCTACATATAGTGAATAGAATGTCATCACAATATGGGATACAAAGGAAAAATAGACTAAGTGTCATATGACATACCAGATGGTGACAATAGTCCCTCAATTTAGAATAGCATTGTTCTGCTTCTAGCTGTCACAAAACATGATATGATAAGTGGCTACCAAACCACTCGCTCACTGTCATAAGCTTCTCATAAGCTTGGAAGTAGTAAAGGGAATTTTGTGTCAACTGAGTGTAACCCAAACTAGACAATTCTTGCCAAAAACCCTCTAGGAAGTGGCCATTCCCATCACCGACTGTAGTCTGAAGAGGACCATGAAATCCCAAGAGAGGCTTACCCTATTTTGGATCAATGTATTGTAAATGTATGGCAAATGAATGCAAATAATTGGTTAGATGACCAATAATAAAAAAGACACAATCCATACCATATATTGTTGGCAAGCTAGTGAAGAGGTCCATAGTTGAGCCTTCGCACCTTTCTATCAAAAGGGGAAGTGGCTGTAACAAAATTTCAAGGTGGTTTCTTTCCTCATCATTCATCAAGCAAGCTACATACCTCCTGATATGCTGGAGCACATGCTCTTTGAGACCCTCCCATGAGAATCTCTACATGATGGTATGATAAGTCCTAATGAAATCTGTGTGTCCGGAAAGGAGTGCCTCATGTGATGTATGTAAAATATTTTCCCTGAGCTTGGAGTCTCTAGTCAAGAATATCTGATCCTGGAAATAAATAACTCCATCAACCACTCTATACCTCTCATCTGTTACTTTCCAATCAAGCACCTTACATGTGAAGACGTTCTTGTAATACTACACCAATAGCTGTGAATCCCAATATAGATCTATACTCCTTAATGAAAACATTGATGATTTATGTAATGAATCACCTATCACCTCATAGCTCCTGTATTTGACATACTCAATTCCAAAGCCACATGTCAAAGTATTGTTATCCCACTTTTTCTGCCTCCCTTGCAGTTGATTTTTCCCAAGAAAAGATTGAAGTTTATGGGTGTCAACCTTCACTTGGAAGCTATTTCCCATCCAAAACTTCCAGAGTTTGGCTAATGCATTCAAGAGTGACAATAACCCCTTGTCACATATAGGAGACTCCCTCCCATGTGGAAGTATCTTCTGCTCCTCCAAGCCTATGGAGTAGCCCCTTGGCACCATGCTTGTGCCACCATCTACTCCCAACTCATCATCCTCCAGCAAAATTAGCTAGGTGAGAGATGGCAATGAAAATATCAGACAATTGCTCATCCTTTCCTTGCAAATCAAAGCCTCTATGTGTTGTGCTAGCTTCTCCCAAGGATCCTTCCTCAACCAAATCCATGAATGATGTATCTTGTTGTGAGAAATCTTTGATCATCTCCCAGTCAAGTGGCCTTCCTGGTGGAATGCCTCCATGTAATGAAACATCAAGGCCTAGAATAGACTATATATATGAGTGGACTAATTTTTCCCTGCCTCCACTGTGCAAATCAATCTCCTTCTTCTATGCATAAACCTCCTAAAATGGATAGGTGTGTATGCCCCTAATCACCTGATGTTGGCCATCCTTCTTATCTCCTCCTTCCATCTGCAAAGTATCCCAGTTTGTGGTGACCTTCCCCAATGTGATCAACCACTACACACCCAATATCATATTGGTGTCAAGATTCTTGACCACAAAGAAGTGATCCATCATGGTGTATTTCCTCAAAACTATAGTCAATGTCGTAACATACTTCCTCCATTGCTTAGTCCCACTATCTATCAATACTGACACATGATGCTCCTGGGTTGTGCCTTGGTCTCTGTTGGGGTCCTGTGATTTGGCAGATTGGCATACCAAATGACAAGGAAACATCAGAACCACTTTGGAATCCTAGGATCTTGCCCTCCTAGATTCAGATAGGGATCTCTCTATATGTGTTTTAGAATGATATGCTTATAGGCTCATGATATGATATTAGGCTCGTTATGAAGCTCAAGGGAACTTGTTTTGGTTTTGGTTGGGTAGGATATCATCAAAATAAAGGAAGTCCTTTGAAGGGTAAAGGTGGGAGTAAGTTGAAAGAATGGTTCAGCTGATAGGATAGGTAAGAGACAGTATCAATCCATTGGGCTATGGAGTCACAAAAGGATTTAATTACACAAAAAGTTTCAAGAGTGGTCCATGGGGCAAGTCATCTATATCAAAGGATCTCTTTAGATTGATTTATGATATGGAATGTTAAAATTTTTGTGAAAGAAGCAAAGCTAATAACCATTTAAGGATCTATTAACTTCACTAAACAAGAAAATCCTTTCAAAGTAATTGTTTGAAGCAGGCCAAAGGACAGGGCAAACCATAGAATTCTTTGGGAAAATTTTTACTAAAGCACACTTTTCAGACAACAATCTAGCAATCTAATAGATTACCTTTAGAAAGAAGAAAACATCTAATAAAAAAAATGGCAGCCTAAGATCAGGTAAGGACTTTGAACATATCCTTATTTTTGCATACTCTTCAACGGAAACTTTCAAAACAACTATTGGAGAAAGCACTAGAGGATAGGGCTAACCATAGACTTCCCTAGTTTAACTTTGCTTAGCATGCAGTGAAGACATCATTCAAGAACAATGTCTCAAGTTCTACTCAGCAAGACACGGGCTCACCAACATTCCTTAACTAGTTATACTCTACTAAAATCATTCCCAAAGCAACAATTAGAAGAAAACATAGAGATAAAGCTTATCAGGTATAAATATGGTACTTTGCAGTAAATCCTACTCTAAATTTTCTGTTATTTATCAAAGAAAGTGGACAGTATGAAAACATAGGAAAAACAAAAATTATAGTAAGAAAAACATCACCATTGACATAGACCAGGATCCCATAAATCAGCTTGTATATTTGATGTTCAAACCAGTTACAATCTTTAAGTCCAATAGGTCTTTATATCTCCAACTTCTCTTCTCTGCCTAATATTCTTCAATTACTCAATAGAGCTTCAGCAGCTTCAACAACTATTTACATTCAATAAGTATCCAACCAACAACAATACTGGGCTCCTCATATGATATATATAGGTAAATTGAGGAGGTGGAGTGAAAGGAAGGTCTAACTATTCAATTAATACAAAGTAAATGCTTCTCGACCTTTGGGATGCCCAATGGAGAAGATATCTAATGTCTTAACTCTGTTAATTGATTTTTATATTAAATTTCATCTACTTTAGTCACTTTTGTTGACTTTTGAGGCTTTTGGTAGCTGGAAATTACTTTCTGAGCTGGCTTTGAAAATATCTCTGACTGTGCATTCAATTTGTATGCTTTTGAGGTAAATAATTTTTTAGGTGGAATTTTGATCTTTTGGAGAAGTAAAGGCTTCGGTGATTTGTCATTCAAAGCCATATTTTTGTTGATCTATCTGATTATGCTCTTTAAACTCTGATTAGGCCTTTGATATAGATTTAGGCCTCCTTTAATCATCTTTTGGTATTTTTGTCTTTTACTAACTATTCCGACTTTAATTGATTTGTCTTCAACTGCGCTTTATCCTTGAAAATCAGTGCTTAAGTCCTTGATCTTCAGGCTTTGACTTAACCTTTAATACTTAATTTCTTTAATTTCCACTGTTCTTCATTTATATTTAATGTTTCCTGGCAGGTGTCTCTTTCTGCACTGGAGGGTCTTATCGGATTAACCAATGTTCATGATCCATTGGCCAAACCATTGAATCTAACCCTGGGTCCCTTTTCTGCATGAAACTAGGCCTAAGGATTTTCATTCTAGGCTCTACAACTTTGAATTTGTTATGGGAGGGCCTGTTCATGGGGTGGCCACCATTAAACCTGCAACAAACATCAAAATTTTAATAAAACCATGCGAATGGGGTTACACTGCTTCATAAGGCTCGGTGAGGGGAGAAGGAGCAATGCAGCGAAGGATGAACGCAGTAGAGGTGAAAAAACCCATGGAGGAAGGCAGAACCAGGTTTTAATTTGAATTATGGCATGAAGTAATGGTAGGTGGTTTTTTGAAAACCGGAAATGGTTTTCGCAAGGGGTCAGAGCAGTAAATTCTATTTAGCTGGGGGAACGCGATACAGGTTAGAGAGTGATGCATTTCCATCTAAAACCGCTCATTTCGTGTTAGAATTTGCATGTTGAAACATTTTGGTGGATCGGGCGTGAAATGAGTTTTGGGCCATTGGATCTGGGGGGGCCAGATCAACGGTTGAGAGGAATCGTGATCGACAGAGTTGATCGGCGGGGGGACCGACTGCAGACGTCATTTCTTTTGTCGTGTAATGGATTTTTTTAATGCACGAGGCTAAATTTTATATGGTGGAATGAATGGTGAGGATAAGCGGCGACCATTGGATCTTAAAGATTAATGGTTGAGATTGAATCGGGGAAGCAAAGGGGTAATGAATGGGGTCGTGAGAACGGATGATGGGGGAAGTGAGGGCCGTTGGATCATCAGGATCGATGGTTTAGATCATATTAGTGGAGCACATATTGGTGGCGAAAGGGAAGGTGGAAGTGATCCTTTGCGGTTTGAGATGGAGTGTGGACCATCCAATCTGAGGGAGATTGATGGTTACGAATCCATCGGCGGAGGTTTGGGTCAATGGGAACGGGAAATGCCAAAGTGCAATGGCCGATGAGGGCTAAAGAGCTTTAGCTGATGGTCTCATGCCTCAGTCTTTATGAATAATGAAGGGCTAGGGGCTTAAGCTGAAATGCGCTTAAAGCCTCATGCTAAAAATGAGCGGAAAAGGCCAAAAAATGAGGTTTTTTAACCTTTTGAGGGGTTCCGATAGGTATAAGAAAGTGGTTTTAAACCTTGTAAGAGGGATTTTACAAGGTTTAAAGGGATTTTTTGAGGAAATAAAGTATAATGAGAAGGATAAAATGGATTAGAAAGGAGGAAAGTCGCTTTTTTTAGGTAAAATGGTAAAATGGGTGGAATGAAGGAAAAGGAGGCTTTGAAACAATTCTTTATATACCAGCAGGGCCTCTTTGAGGATTTTGAGTGAAGACATCAATGAGATGGGTCTTATGAAGGATATTGAACACAGTAGACTTCAAGAACTCATAGATTTTCTTCAAATTTGTTTCTTGAAGGCTAAATACCTGTTTTAGCCATCTTTGAATATGTCAAAATTATGGATGGCCAACAGTGGCTCCACTTGGGGATGGAAGCTCCTTGGAGGTGTCAAGAACCTCAGAGATTTATCTCTGGAATGTAGACCTATGCTTTTCATTTTGACAACCTTTTCTTCTTTGATCATGCTGCTTGAAAAGATGATCAACATTACATCATAACAAATCAATTTCTTCCCAGACAACTACCTACACAACCTACTTTCCTAACATTTTTCTTCATAAGGTGCACTTGGACTTGCAAACCTTTTGACATCAAAATTTTATTCTCTTATTGAAATCAGGAAACTAATCTAAATCTACCCTTATAACTTCCATGAGTTTAGTTTAAACAGTTGAACTCATTAGCTTCTCTACCTAACTACTATCTGTCAGGATTAAGCTGTCTGATAGATCTTATTCTCTATATTCTAAAACATAAATTTAAATACAAACAAACTAGGATTAAACTATCTGATTTTTTGTAATACTATGTCATAAAAACAAGTTACAGATAGACTGAAATTTACAGAAAATTGAAACAAAATTGTGAAGGCTTAAGATCTGAAAATTATGAATCTCCTTCTTTTCTTCTTGGCTCGAATTTTGATCTGTTTAGAGCCATATTTTTCTTTTTTTTTTATTCTTTGGTTCAGATTTTGAGCATTTTTGAACCATTTTTTCTTCTATCCTAATCTATTCTACTGATAAGCTAAGATTAAACAGTTTGGAAAATCTCCTTCACTAACCTATCAACAGTAAATTGAAATTTATCTAATCATGATTAGGCTGTATGACCAAATAACGGTGTTCCTTTAAAGAAGTGGCATTAAAGCTTGCACACTTTCAGATTTTCTTTCTTTTTTGGTATGGGGTTGTACCTTTCTTATTTTTCTAATCTTCCCTCTTTTTCTTTTCTATTGTTTTTGTATTTTTCCAAATTTTCTTTCAAAGAAAAAAACAAAAAACTAACTAAATTCTCACAGGGTGAGATTTATTGACATCCCTACCTACCCTAATCTAAATCTGAAATATTTACATGTTTAGCTGAAAATTTCTCTTTTCCAATACATCCAGTCAATCAGATGGTTCCATGATTGGTCTTTTCTCATCTCTTTGAGCATGCCGGACACCACTCCCATCTCACTTGTTCTTTAGCAGCAGTGCTAAAATTTTTTGTTGCATTTGCTGATACACTGATCCTAATGATCTCTATCCCTTCTTTAAATGTCTTCAAAAAATGAGCAAAGGGGTCTTGAAATAATACCTGGTTGGGAGTATTGGACAGGTAAGTTTCAATCAGGGTTATTTTTTCTTCCACTGGATCAAGAAAAAATATTCTTTTGAGAAATAAAATATTCCTCATCTTCATTGTGATTTGAACTGGAGGAATCATCATATTTGGCAGTGTTTTCCTCTTGTAGTCTTGAGGTATTTTGATTCAGTGGATTGAGCTCGGTGAAGATGTCATTACATTCTTGAGTAGGGGTCTCTTTGATTACCTCAACCCTTTCAAGAGAAGGTTCTTTAATTTCAATCAGGTCAAGAAGTTCTTCATTGTTTTCCTCCTCAACCTTTGAGCTGAAAGACTGCTGATTCCCAATCACATGAAAATTGTTACTGATGAGTTGTAATGAAGCAGAGAAAATATTAAGAGATTCTTTGCCCTCTTATTCATTTTTAAAGCTTTCTTCATCAGTGTCGTAAATAGCCTGATTTGGCTCATTACTTTCTCGGAGTTGGTGGAACTAATCTTCCTCCCACAAATCTACTAATGACGGTACTACAAGATCAACTTCTGTTTGGAGAACAACATCATCAGACAGATCAAAATTAGGAAAATCATTAATGTAAGTAATCTCACCAATCAAACATATTGGATTATCAGCAGGTATTTCTTTATTCTAATCTACAAGGGAACTTTCTAAATTTTTACAACAAAGTTCATTAGGTGAATGGGAAAGAGTGTTTGTTTTATAAAAATTTTAAGAGGCTGGCTGTTTTTTTATAATTTGATCAATTTCTTCTTCTGTCAAAGGGGAAGATGTTTTTCTTTTTCTTGGAGCATAAATATAGCAGCTCTCTTTCTCTTGTGAAGACTGAATTTGAGGTTGGATGTCTTCTTGAGCCTCAGCTAAAAGGGATGATGAATCATTATTTGTGCTTGTAGGGATATCTTGAGGAATTTATTTTATTTCCTGATTAATTGCTTCCTCAATTAATTCATATATTTTTTCCTGATATTTGTTTTGAATATGAAATTCATGAATGGATGCTAAGAGATCCTCAGGATGCCAATTTCCTAAATCTTCATGAATGTTTGCAAGGTATTGTCTGATGTCCTCAGACTGATCACAAAAATTTCCATCCAATGATGAATAAGGATATCTTTCTTTATAATAGTCATAAAATACCTTTTGGAGGTCCTTTAAAGAAAAAAAACTACCAGGTTTCAGCCATTCATACCATTCCCTTGCTTTTCCTTCTAATGTTAACATGGACATTTTCATAAGGCACTCCTCATGCCATTCAAAATTTAACCTCCATACATGTATATGAAACTTGATGAGATGTACCAAGTGGCCATCAAACTTTTCATCTTGAAAAAAAGGTAGGTTATCATCCCAATTCACCTGGGGCATCTGGTGTGGGAACCCAGGGATATGATTTCTGCTCATTGGGGCATATCTTTGTTGTATTCTTGGATTCATGTTTGTAAATTAGAAATAGGTCGCTATATCTTTTCAACCAGTTCAAATTCTTCTACCAGTGGAGTCATTAGGTCTTTTGGGTGTTGTGGAGTCGCCAGGTGGAATATTTTTACTTGTTCTCTAGGGCTGGTTGTTGTCCACCATCAACAATCAATAATAACCAGTCTTAGTGACACTTGTCTCATTTAGGAATAGGGGTTCATTGAGTTTTGAAGTTATCTATTACTCAAATCCCCAGTATGGTCACCATTATGTTGGTTTTAGATCGACATAAAAGAAAAGTTAGCCAGATATGACAATCTTTAGAGGAAAACTAGTCTTTAACAAAGAAAAATTAATTCTCAAAGTTTCCTTGACTGAATATGAGTGATGTTATGATATAATGGGTTTCCCAGTGGAGTCTTTAGGTTTATTGAGAGTTGTGAAGTCGCCAAGTGGATGATTTCAAATGTTTTAAGATGAGTTGTTGTCCACCATCAGCAATTGAATACCAATCTAAGGATGTTCTGGGTCTTCTGAGCTCTTAAGGATGTCTAAGATGCAATTTACTCAGAAGTGCCCGGTGGAGTCGCCATTATGTTGGGGTCCTGTGATTTGGCAGATTGACATACTAGATGACAAAGCAACATCAGAACCACTTTGGAATCCTAGGATCTAGCCCTCCTAGATTTAGAGAGGGATCTCTCTATATGTGTTTTAGAATGATATTCTTATAGGCTCATGATATCATATTATTCTAGTTATGAAGCTCAAGGGTACTTGTTTTGGTTTTGGTTGGGTAGGATATAATCAAAATAAAGGAAGTCCTTTGAAGGGTAAAGGTGGGAGTAAGTTGAAAGAATGGTTCAGTTGATAGGATAGGTAAGAGACAGTATCAATCCATTGGGCTATGGAGTCACAAAAGGATTTAATTGCACAACAAGTTTCAAGAGTGGTCCATGGGGCAAGTCATCTATATCAAAGGATCTCTTTAGATTTATTTGTGATATGGAACGTTAAAGTGTTGTGAAAGAAGCAAAGCTAATAACCATTTAAGAATCTATTAACTTCACTAAAAAAGAAAAGCCTTTCAAAGTAACTTTCTGAAGTAGGCCAAAGGACAGGGAAAACCATAGACTTCTTTGGGAAATTTTTTACTAAAGCACCCTTTTCAGACAACAATCCAGCAATCTAATAGATTAACTTCAGAAAGAAGAAAACATCTAAGAAAAAAAGGGCTTCCTAAGATCAGGTAAGGACTTTGAACCTATCCTGCTTTTGGCATACTCTTCAAGGGAAACTTTCAAAACAGCTGTTGGAGAAAGCACAAGAGGACAGGGCTAACCATAGACTTCCCTAGTTTAACTTTACTAGCATGCAGTGAAAATATCATTCAAGAACAATGTCTCAAATTCTACTCAGCAAGACATGGGCTCAACAACATTCCTTGACTAGTTATACTCTATTGAAATCATCCCCAAATCAACAATTAGAAGAAAACATAGAGATAAAGCTTATCAGGTATAAATATGGTACTTTGCAGTAAATCCTACTCTAAATTTTTTGTTCTTTATCAGAGAAAGTGGAAAGTATGAAAACATAAGAAAAACAGTAGTTACAATAAGAAAAACATCACCATTGACATAGACCAGGATCCCATAAATCAGCTTGTATATTTGATGTTCAAACCAGTTACAATCTTTAAGTCCAATAGGTCTTTATAGCTCCAACTTCTCTTCTCTGCCTAATATTCTTCAATTACTCAACAGAGATTCAGTAGCTTCAGCAACTATTTACATGCAATAAGTATCCAACCAACAACAATATTGGGCTCCTCATATGATATATATATAGGTAAATTGAGGAGGTGGAGTGAAAGGAAGGTCTAACTATTCAATTAATATAGAGTAAATGATTCTCGACCTTTGCGAGGCGTAATGGAGAAGATATCTAATGTCTTAACTCTGTTAATTGATTTTTATATTAAATTTCATCTACTTCAGTCACTTTTGTTGACTTTTGAGGCTTTTGGTAGCTGGAAATTACTTTTTGAGTTGTCTTTGAAAATATCTCTGACTGTGCATTCAATTTGTATGCTTTTGAGGTCAATACGTTTGTAGGTGGCCATTTGATCTTTTGGAGAAGTAAAGGCTTCGGTGATTTGTCATTCAAAGCCATCTTTCTGTTGATCTGTCTGATTATGCTCTTTAAACTCTGATTAGGCCGTTGATATAGATTTAGGCATCCTTTAATCATCTTTCATGCTTTTTTTCCTTTACTGACTATTTTGACTTTAATTGATTTGTCTTCAACTGCGCTTTATCCTTGCAAATCAATGGTTAATTCCTTGATATTCAGGCTTTGACTTAACCTTTAATCCTTAATTTATTTAATTTCCACTATTCTTCATTGATATTTGATGTTTGCTGGCAGGTGTCTCTTTCTGCACTAGAGGGTCTTATCAGATTAACCAATGTCCATGACGCATTGGCCAAACCGTTGAATCTAACCCTGGGTCCCTTTTCTATAGGAAACTAGACCTAAGGATTTTCATTCTAGGCTCTTCAACTTTGACTTTCTTGTGGGAGGGCCTGTTCATGGGCTGGCCGCCATTAAACCTGCAACAAACATCAAACTTTTAATAAAACCATGCAAATGGGGTTAGACTGATTCAGGAGGCTCGATGAGGGGTGGAGGAGAAATGTAGAGAAGGATGAATGCAGTGGAGGTGAAAAAACCCATGGTAGAAGGCAGAACCAGGTTTTAATTTGAATTATGGCATGAAGTAATGGTAGGTGGTTTTGCGAAAACTGAAATGGTTTTCACGCGGGGTCAGAGCGGTAAATGGTATTTAGCTGGGGGAACGCGATACATGTTAGAGAGTGACGTGTGTCTCTCTAAAACCACTGATTTCACGTTAGCAGTTGTGTGTTCAAACATTTTGGTGGATCAGGCGCGAAATGAGTTATGGGCCATTAGATCTGGGGGGGCCAGATCAATGGTTGAGAGGAAGCATGATCGACAGAGTTGATCGGTGGGTGGGACCATTTGCAGACGTCATTTATTTTGTCGTGTAGTGGATTTGTTTAATGCGTGGGGTGAAATTTTATATGGTGGAATGAATGGTGAGGATAAGCGGTGACCGTTGGATCTTAAAGATCAATGGTTGGGATTGAATCGGGGAAGCAAAGGGGTAATGAATGGGGTTGGGAGAATGAATGATGGGGGAAACGAGGGCCGTTGGATCATTGGGATCGACGGTTTAGATCATATTGGCAGAGCACGTATTGGCAGTGCAAGGGAAGGTGGAAGTGACCCTTTTCAGTTTCCGATGGAGCGCGGACCATCCGATCTGAGGGAGATCGACGGTTACAAATCCATCGACGGAGATAATCCTCGGTGAAGGTTTGGGTCAATGGGAACGGGAAACACCGAAGTGCAATGACCAATGAGGGCTAAAGACCTTTAGCTGATGGTCTTAGGCCTTGGTATTTATGAAGAATGAAGGGCTAGGGGCTTAAGCCAAAAGGCGCTTAAAGCCTCATGCTAAAAATTAGCAGAAAAGGCCAAAAAATGAGGTTTTTTAACCTTTTGAGGGGTTTCGATAGGTATAAGAAAGGGGTTTTAAACCTTATAAGAGGGATTTTACAAGGTTTAAAGGGATTTTTTAAGGAAATGAAGTATAATGAAAAGGATAAAAGGGATTAGAAAGGAGGAAAGTGGCCTTTTTTAGGTAAAATGGTAAAATGGGTGGAATGAAGGAAAAGGAGGCTTTGAAATAGTTCTTTATATACCAGCAGGGCTTCTTTGAGGATTTTGAGTGAAGACATCAATGAGATGGGTCTTATGAAGGATATTAAACCACAGTAGACTTCAAGAACTCGCAGATTTGCTTCAAATTTGTTTCTTGAAGGCTAAAGACTTGTTTTAGCCATCTTTGAATATGTCAAAATTATGGATGGCTAACAGTCTCCACATGTTAGAGTCTTTGGAACTTCTTTCAAGGATACAAGGGCTCCTCTAGTTGGAGTAATGGATCCATTTCCATATTCATGTGGTGGTGTACCTCCTTCTGGTGCTACAACATTGGTGTCTCTTTCTAGCTCTTCCTCTTCTTCCTCATCATTATTGGAGGATACCCCATCCTCACTAAGAGACCCTTTGCATTGGTCCTCTCTTGAGGGAGGAATATTCATGTCTTCCTCTTGAGAAGAGAGCTCTTGCTGGAGGTGGGCTCTTGCCCTTGGCAAATTAATTTGCAAGTATTTATCCTTCTCAATAGAATCTTGGAGCATAGTTCGTCTAATGGATCCTACCAACTCATGCAAAGGTTATGACTTCTTGAGCTTGGCTAGCTAAACCAAAGGTGATTCTAAATATCTTTGATCAAATATTTTCACTAACCTCCTAGTGAAGTCTGCATAAGTAGCTACATTTGCATGAATCAATGTAAAAACACCATGAAGCCACCAATAATGAGCCTTACGTTCAAGGTGTAGCATTGATACTTTAATGTCCTCCACTTCTGAAACTTGGTACAGCTAAAAATAGGTGTCCAACTTTCTTACCCAAGCCTTAGCTATGCACTTGGGTGACACATCAAAAGTTGGTAGAAAGAGTCTACCTAAAGAATGTTGCATGCACCCCTTCTATTGTGATTAATGGGTCTTCTATTTTCCTTGATCTGGCAGAACCCTTGGAAGTTTATATGCTCTTTGAACCTCTGAGATTGAGATTCATATTCTTGGAGATAATCACCAAGAGTCTCCTCCCTTTGTGCTTCTCCTTCTTCCTGCTCTCTTGCTAGGAATGTATGCATGGTAGAGCGTTGTGGAACTGATTTTGAGGCTGAATTCTCACACCCATAATGTGAAATGCTGGAGCTTCCTTCATGTATAATCCATTTAGAGGAATCTTTATGTCTTTCCCTCATCTCCTTGATTTCTCTATTAATACCCTGCATAGTTTGGAGAAGAAGCTTTGAAAACTCCTTTCCCTTCATTTCTCCTAATATCAGAGTCTTGCCTTTGTCTCTTTTATGAGCCTTCTCCTTTCTGTGATAAAATTCTTCTTCTTCTGATGACATAATGGCTGAAATACACAGGCTCAGCCAAGATTATGCTCTGATACCACTGTAATATTCCAAAATGGAAAAGACAGGAATATGGAACATAAAATGAGAAATAACAATGAATATCAACACATAAAACATGATACAATTAAAGAGCCATATTATTATGAATATCAGTAGCAAATAGGTACATTATTTGAGGAACAAATCATACTATCAAGGCAAACAAGCCTCCAATGAAAAAACACCCTCAATCATGAGATGTTGCTGCTATACAAAATGTCAGAGAATCAATACAACACAATTTCAGTGAGTATAACTATTGTTGGAAAAAAAAATGATATATATTTCCCAATATATGGCTCAAAAAGTGTCGGGAATAGAGGTCTAGGCTCCCAAGCACATTTCCAAGACAACATAGAAAGGGTTTCCGAAAGTATACAAAATACAAAATGAATAAATGCAGCCCTAGGGCTGAATAATCACTGCGATTGGATAGCTAATAGGATGTGGTTGATCTGATGTAGAAAATACATGGAACTCCTCCAATATATCTCTCGGATGAAGGGCTTATCCCCTCACTGGAAATCTAACTCCTCAACTGGGGCACTAAACCCTCCATTGCCGCTGCTCACTAAAATGACGCAATTCCTAAAGGGAAATGCACTCTAGATGATGGAATCTACTTGGCCTGCTGCCATATATCAAAATTATGGTAAAGGACCTTCCTTTCTAGCCTCCCAGATGAAGGGTTGCGCCCTCCACTGGAAAGAAAGCTCAGAACTAGATCTATTTCTCCTCCACTACTTCTACCCTACAACACAACACAATCTTGTAGGAGACTACGCTGGGAAAAATGGATGAAGCTTGGCCCGATGTTGAATGGTGGAAATGATGCTTAATAAACCTCTCCTGAGTAGGCACTCGAAGTCCCCCGAGGATGAGGGTGAGATTCCCGCTCGAAAACACCCTTGTGCTAAACAACACAACAGACTCTACTAAATAGCTGAAGCGTGAAAAGAGTCATAAAAGACCAATACATAAACAATATTATGAAGCATGTCTTATATGGATGACATCCCCTTCCTTTTAAGCTTAGTGAGCTTCCTCACCCTGGGTCCCAATCATTAAAGGTGCTATTCTCATGCATACACTCCTTCATCATAACTGCGTTGTCCTCTTTAATGCTCCACTACCTCCATGACAGCATTGTTGATTTGGTCAACTTTAACCCTGTCCACATGCTTTAGCCCCTGTTCACACATGAGGGTGCTTTATCCAGCTAATATGATGATCGTCATCGACATTCGAAGTGGGTTTATTCCTACTAGAGAGATTTATGGTTCTCCCTACCCTCTTATTCATCCATGTAAATGAAAAAATAAAAAATTAATATTCCAACTAGCTGAAAAATAATTTGGAATATTACAAATTGGGAATGGCTTAAGCCCATTTCATGAAATAGTCGACCGCAACTACAATTTAGGTGTGTCCATCAGTGGAACTGTTATTACATGTTGTGAAATCTATTCCCCATTTAGCGAAAGGACCGACGGAGATGACCGAATGCATAGGGGTAGGGTGAGCACACATTTTCTTCGTAAAAAATTGACACAGATGGCACTTATCAACCACATTGACGTAATATTTAAACAAAGTGGGCTAGTAGTATCTTAGATTGAAGATTTTTTGGGTAGTAGCTATGCCTAAAATATGACCCACATACACCTGAGCGTGGCAATCATTTAAAACGTGTTTTGCCTTAGTAAGGGTGAGACAATGTCAAAGACATGTATCGACACCATGACGATATAGAGTATCATTCAACACAAGATAGTGTTTCTCTTGGTGAAAAATGCGTCGACGGTCATCTGACGTGAGAGTTGGGCAGAACCGTTGAGTTTGGAGGTAGAAAATAATTTCCCCTTACCAATGATCAGTAGATTTTATCAGATAGATGGATTCATCAGGAAATGGATCATGAGCTACTTCCTCTAGGTCAACTCTAGGAAGATCCAACATTAATTTGGTGAAGACTAGAGATTTATTAGCTTTGGTAGCAGTGAAAACCAATTCAAATTGTTGGAGGATTACAATCCATTTGGAATATTTACCTCCAATGAACTGGTGAGACAAGATGTGTCACATGGGATTCTCCAAAGCAATGACGATAGTCTATTGCAGCAATATGTAATGTCAGAGGCGGGTGACAATGAAGACCAGCGTTATAGATAGTTTCTCCACATGTGAAAATCATAATTCAGGTCCAATAAGACCTTTTGATAGATAATAAATCACATACTCAATATCTCCATCGTGAACTTGAACCAAAACCATTCCTAGGGAGGATGTTGAGGCTGCCAAGTAGAGGAGAAATTCATGCGAGTAGCTGGGAGCACTAAGAAGTGGGGAAGAAATGAGTAACCATTTCTGGGTGTCAAAAAATAGTTGATATTGATCATCCCATAGATACAGTACCCCTTTTTTGTGTAAACGCATAAATCCTTTCATCATCTCGGCATAGTTTACGATGAAGCAATGTAAGTTTTCCATCCCTTGAAAACATTGGAATTGTAAGATGGGATTTGGTGCAGGTAATTCAATAATTGCCCTTACCTTATAGGGATCAACCCTAATCCCATTCTTGGAGACAATGAATTCAAGAATTCATCCAAACTCGAAAAAAAAATATGCATTTATGTGGATTCAGATGAATTTTGTAGAACCTACACCAAGAAAATATTTCTATAGGGTGAGCATGGCGATGAGCTCGTTTCTTGGAATGAGCAGGAAGATCATCCAAGTAAGCTTGTACTATGTGTCTAATATCACAAAATTCATAGTCCATGGCCCTTTTAAATGTGGCTCCAACATTCTTCAGACCAAATTGGAGCTTCCGATACACAAGTGTGCCCCAAGTACAAATGAAGGTGGTTTTATGCTGATCATCCTTTTTAATTGCAATCTGGTTATATCTCGAAAAGGCATAGAAAGATTCACATATGGCGCAATTTTTGGAACAGGGTTCCCTAACCTTCATTTTTGGTACAATTTTGTTAAATTCAGTCCTGCGTAGGGGTTTTGGGGTGGGTAAAAGCCCCTAATGTGTTGTAATGGGTTAAAGGGTAGCTTTAGGGTCTGCAAACCACGGTTTATGGACCATCATATAGAAAAGGCTAAGATGTTATAAATAGATAGTTATTTGGGTCTAGTAGGTAAGTAAGTGGATAGATTGATGCTATGTGCGAACTTTTAGATCTATTTTGGGTTGTTTTGGGAAAGAACTCCTACTGGTTGTGTGTGCGGAGATCCTTAGTCCTGTTGTGTGCGGACCCCGACAGACTGTGTGTGTGGGTTGTGTTTTGGTTGTAAGTGGATATGAATGTTAATGAATGCGAATTATCGTTAAAGTATATGTGTGTTATATGAATTGGTTATGTTTACTGTTGAAGCACATATGTTATGCCTATTTAAGCTGCGAATGTATCTGTGTTCTGAAATTAGCATAAGTATAACTGTGATCTGATATTAGCTGCGATTATAATGCTATCTGATGGTATTTGGTAATACGCACATGGATGCGACTAGACTGATTAGATCTGATAGCTTTGTTATGGTTACATGTTGATTACACTGTTAAAAGACCTGCGAAAAGACTCATTCTGTGTGAACCTAGTAAGTTATAATGCAGATCTGCCTCAAATTACCTACTCTCTCTGAGGGTGCGTGTAATATTCCTAAAATTTAGCTTTTAGCTAAATGGAAAATTATAGATTATTTTGTCACTAGGTAGCTGAATAAATGGGTAGGGAGGCCCATAAATCTCCTTAGCAGTGTGAAAAACACTTCAAGTGTGAGAGGAGACCTTCTTAGCAGCTAAATAAAGAAACTTTGAGTATGAACAGGGGTTGTATCACATTGAATACGTCAACTTTGACCAAATCAACATCGCTGTTATGGAGGAGTGGAAATTAACTGAGGAATAACACAGTTTTGGAGGGAGATTGATTGTGTGGACGTAGTGACCTAATTGAGTGGGGCCAAGGGTAAGAAATCTCATAACTTATATAAGGAAGAGGATGGCAGCCATATTGGTTATGTTTTGGACTATTATTTTGTATGTGGTCTGTTTAGACTTCTTGCATTCTTCAGTTGTTTAGTTGAGATTGTTGTGTTGTTTAGCACCGAGTGTTCCCGAGTGGGAATCCCACCTCTTTCCTTACGAGGCTTCTTGGAAGAGCATTGCACTTCATTTCCACATTCAGGCTTAAGGCCAAGCTACAACTTTCTTCATCAGCGTAGTTTCTGCAGGATATTGTGTTGTGTTGCAAGGTGCAACAATGGAGAATCATATTGGTGTCTTCAAAGCTAGTTTCACAATGGAGGAAGGTTTCCATCCATTGGGAGACCTGTAAAGAAGCCCCTTGAGATTTATTTACACATTTAGTAGTAGGATAAGGAGTATTTATCCCCTACAACATAGTTTCAGTCCAAATCTATGTTATTTTAGGGAGGAGTTGCAGGGGTATTTGCAGTGGTTGTTTTGGGAGGTGATCTCTTCAGTGGAGGAGCCATTCTTTCATCCAGAGGATCTATTAGAGAAGATCTTTAGTTTCTACATCAACTTTAGCCATATCTTCTCATTTATTTTGTTGCAGCATACCTTCAACTCTAGGGTTGCAACTTACATTGGCACATTGTGTGCATTTTCTGGAAACCCTCTTGAGTTGTCTTGGAAAGCTAATCTAGTGCCCACATCTATATGTCTAGACTCTATTGGGGCCTATATTAGTATTTTTACATCATTGTATCATCTTCAGCTATAGTTATCCATAATATTAATGTGTTGTAGTTTCTCTCCGGCATTTTGTATTGTAACAACAACTCATATTTGGGAGTGATTTCTTATGGGAGGCTTGTTTCCTCATTGTATATGGATTATGCCTCACTATTTGTATTGATTTGCTGCTCTAATATATAATGTTATAACTCCATCTTGGTCTCATGGTTTAATGTGTTAAATATTTTCTTTTGAATTCAATTTATGAGCTATATTGGTGCTTTTCCCATTTGGGAATATTACAGTGGTATCAAAGAATAATCTTAGCTCAGCCTGTGCATTCAGCCAATATGTCACCATAAGGAGAAGATTCTCAAAAGAAGAGGAGATGTACAAAAAAGAAGAAGACAAAACTCCATTATTTGGAGGAAGAGAGGAAGAGAAGCTCTCAAAGATTCTTTTTCAAACTATGCAGAGCATTAAGGGAGATATCAAGAAGATGAGAAAGGAGATGTGTAGGGAATTTCCAAAGGGGTTTGAATATGAAGCAATACCTAGGTTTTTTCATGATGGGTGTGAGCATGCAGCCACACATTATGATCCACAATGCAGTTTTATACCCAGATTTATAGCAAGAGAGATGGAGGAAGAAGATGCACCAAAGGAGGAGACTTTGAGTGATTATCTTCAAGAGTATGAATCTCAATCCTGGAGATTCAAGGAGCACTTTAAATTCCAAGAGTTTTTCCAAATCAAGGAGGAGAGAAGACCCAAAAATCACAACAGAAGTAGAAGAGGTAGATTATTTCTACCAAATTTTGATGGGTCATCCAAATGCACAGCCAAGGATTGGTTAGATCAGCTAGACTCATATTTGCATCTACATAAATTTTCAAAAAAGGAAGCACTTAGGATAGTAGCACCGCATATTGAAGGTAAGGCTTATGCCTGGTGGTTTTATGAATCTTCTTCATTTAATCATGCAAATATAGATACTTATGCAATATTCACTAAGAGATTAGTGAAGAGATTTGATGTAAAACAAGTTGAAACATCATTGATTGAGCTAGCAAAACATAAACATTCAAAACCTTTGCATGAGTTGGAAATATCCATTACACCAACTCCACTTCAGATTTATATTGAGGGGGATAAAAAATTGTATGATACATTTCCAAGGGCAAGATCTCCATTGCATGAAGAGATTTATTCTCAAAAGGAAGACATGGAGATTCCTCCTTCAAGGGAAGACCATTATCTAGGGTCTCTAATTGTTGATGAGGTATTCTCAAATATTAATGAGGAGGAAGAGCAGAAATAAAGTAACAACGTTGTCACTTCAAAAGAAAAACCATCACCCCATGGTGATGGGCATGAAGCTATTGCTTCAATTAGAGGAGATTTTTCATCTTTGCAAAAGATTCACAAGGAGCATCATGTGATAGTAGTGATGGCCACTAACACCTTGATCAAAGGAGGAGAATAAAAGTTGGATTGACACCAAAGGATGAGAAGCATGCACCCTTGTTTATTTAAAGGGGTTTATAGACAGAAGAAAGAGACTGATTTATGCAGTGAAGGGAGCAACAAATTAACCCACTCACCTATACATTCTACTTCAAATTTTGATGTCTCTTTACATGGAGGCATTAAACCAGGGATACCCCCTGACTGGAAGATGAATAAAGATTTCTCTTAACATGGTGCAACAATGATATATTCGGCTAGGGGAGAAGCCTTGGGAGAAGCTAGCATAGCACAGAGAACCTTTGATGGGTCCAAAGGAGGAGTGAGAAATTTTCTGATATGGACATTGTTATCTCCCACTCAGCTATTTGAGCTGAAAGATGATTGGAGTGTAAAAACTCTGGTAAAACTGATAAATATATATTATTAATGATGAATGTCGTGAATGATTCAGAAATCTATGATGACATGAGCATGGTATCAAATGGCCACTCCATAGCCTTGGAGCAGAAAATGATACTCGCACACATGAGGAATATTTCTGAATATGATAAGGGGTTATTGACACTCTTGTATACATCGGCCAAACTATGGAATTTTTGGAGGAATTCCTTTCAAGAGGAGGTTGACTTCCATTTACCCCAATTTTGTCTTGGGCAAGATCAGCTGCAAGATAGGCAGCAAAAGTGGGGTAACATTAATCCAACATATGGCTTTGGCATTGAGCATGTCAAAGACGATAATTGTGATGTGACAAGTGCTTCATTTCATATTTCTATAGTGTTGTCATTGTTGGGAAGCCTAGATCCATTTTGGGAGTCCCAACTATTGGTGAAATATTCCAAGAACCTCTTCACATGTAAGGTTCTTAATGGGCAAGTGATAGATGGGAGGTATATAGCGGTTTATGGAGTCATTTATTTCCATGATCAGATCTACTTGACTAGAGACTCAAAACTCAAGGGTAAACTACTACATGCAGCCTATGAGATCTTACTTTCCAATCCCATTGGTTTCATGAGAACATACCATACTATTTTGGAGGGATTCATGTGGGAAGAATTCAAAGAGGAGATGCACTATCATATGAGGAAGTGCATGGATTGTTTAAAGGGTGAGGAGAAACACAACTCTTGGGAAGAGTTATCATCACCACCTCCTAACTCATTGGGTGTGAGAGGGAGCTCATCCATGAGCTACCTCATTGATTTAAACCAAGTGTATGGTAAGGAATGTATTTATGAGCATCATGATATCTTTAATATGTACTTGCATTTTCTTACCACTCATGTGCAAGGAATTTCTCCAAGAGGGGGCACTCTTTCTTATTGGCTTCATGGGATACTTGGGGCCATGAGCCATGATGATGTGGACCATTTCCTAGAATATTTTGGGGAAATGATGTATTGTTCATGGTGTGCTTCATTAACACCAAACACCATACACATTTTACAAGCATGCAAGAAGAATGGGGTAGCAAACAAGTGGTGGGGAAAACACTTGTTATATCATATTCTATGGTAGTTAGGAGAAAAACTGCACTGGTTGCACATGAGGGACCATTTTCCTTCTCCTTTACTACACATGGCAGCTAGCATGAATTTTATTGTGATTCCATGTGTTGATGATGTTCTTATATTTTTTGGGAACATGATTGGAGGGAAGGCACATTGGTTGGATGTGTCCATGGGGAAAGAAATTTCCCACACCTTTTATACTTCATGCTTCAAGGGGAGCATGGGAGATGGTGTGGCCACTATATTAGATCACTTGTTTCTTTATGAGGTGGGCCATATGATTGTTTGGAGCACTTGGGATATGCCTCTCATAAAAATTTGGGAGGAACTTTTCTATGAATTACCATGCTGGAAGGTGATTCATTTAATTTGGATGATAGTGTGGAGATGGGAGTCTCTCATTGGGAATGAGATCCTTTATGATTGTCATCACTCGTACCTTGAAAAGTCCATTGAAAAACAAGAATGTTTCCCTATATACCTTCCACTTTCTCATGATGAGGGAAATTTGGTTTATCCACCAAATCACCAACTTGCACATTCGGGGGGAACCATTGGGAGACAGAATTATTGTAGAAAATCTGAAGCAATGGTGGGGACTATTGATGAGGAGGCCACAAGAGGAGGAGGGGATGAATTTTTCTCCACATTTACAGTTGCTTGAGGAAAAGAAAAATTTTGGAGGGGAGGACTGTAATATTCCTAAAATTTATCTTTTAGCTAAATGGAACATTATAGATTATTTTGTCACTAGGTAGGTGAATAAATGGGTAGGGAGGCCCCTAAATCTCCATAGCAGCAAAAAAAAACAATTCAAGCGTGAAATGAGACATTCTAAGTAGCTAAATAAAGCAAATTTGAGTATGAACATGGTTTGTATCATGTTGAATATGTCAACTTTGACCAAATCTACAACGTTGTTATGGAGGAGTGGACATTTAATGAGGAATAACACAGTTTTGGAGGGAGATTGATTGCATGGAGGTAGTGACCTAATTGAGTGGGGCCAAGGGTAAGAAAGCTCATAAATTATATAAGGAAGAGGATGGCAGCCATATTGGTTATGTTTTGGATTATTATTTTGTATGTGGTCTTTTTAGACTTCTTGCATTCTTCAGCTATTTAGTTGAGATTGTTGTGCTGTTTAGCTCCGGGTGTTCCTGAGCAGGAATCCCACCTCTTTCTTTGAGAGGCCTCTTGGAAGATAATTTCACTTCATTTCCACATTCAGGCTTAAGGCCAAGCTATAACTTTCTTCATCAGCATAGTTTCTGTAGGATATTGTGTTGTGTTGCAAGGTGTAGCAATGGAGAATCATATTGGGTGTCTTTAGAGCTAGTTTTGCAGTGGAGGAAGGTTTCCATCCATTGGGAGACCTGTAAAGAAGCCCCTTGAGTTTTATTTACACATTTAGTAGTAGGCTAAGGAGTATTTATCCCCTGCAATGTAGTTTCAATCCAGATCTGCATTATTTTAGGAAGGAGTTGCAAGGGTAGTTGTAGTGGTTGTTTTGGGAGGTGATCTCATTAGTGTAGGAGCCATTATTTCATCCAGAGGATCTATTGGAGAATATATTTAGTTTCTACATCAGCTTCAACCATATCTTCTCATTTATGTTGTTGTAGCATACCTTTAGCCCTAGGGCTGTAACTTACATTGGCACATTGTGTGCATTTTCCAAAAACCCTCTTGGGTTGTCTTGGAAAGCAGATCTAGTGCTCTGATCTGTATGTCTAGACTCTATTAGGGCCTATATCGGTATTTTTACATCATTGTATCATATCCAGCTGTAGTTATGCATAATATTATTGCGTTTTAGTTTCTCTTCAGCATTTTGTATTATAACATCAGCTCATATTTGGGTGTGATTTCTTATGGGGGGCTTGTTTCCTCATTGTATATGACTTATGCCTCACTATTTGTATTGATTTTATACTCTAATACATAATGTTATGAATCCATATTGGTCTCATGGTTTCATGTGTTAAATATTTGTTGTTTCTTTCAATTTATGAGCTATATTGCTACTTTTCACATTTGGGAATATTACAGTGCGGAAACCTAGTTCCAGCACCCTCCCATACTACTTCAAGTGAGACCTTGGCCTGCACAAGTAGGTCATTGCCAAAAGGTCCAATAGTATAAGGGTTTGTTGGCAAACCTTAACCTTTGAACTTGGGTCAGGACCCCTCAAGGCAAAAAATGGTTCAGAGAGAACTAACCCTCCCCCGAAAGTTAAGGATGTGCACAAAATTTACAAGCATAAGAAACACACTGGTCGGAAAATGCGGCTAACAGTGCAGATTGGCGACTATGAAATGCATCAGGTTTTTTTCAACCTGGGATTGGATGCGAACTTACTACCCAAGAAAACTTGGCAACAGATGGGAGAGCCTAAGTTGGAATGGTCTACTATCTAGCTTTGCATGGCCAACCAACAAAAGATCATACCATTGGGAAGTTTGTCAAAGATTATGGTAGATATAGCAGGAGTTAAGGTCTGTGCCAACTTTGAGGTAATTCAGATTGTAGAAGATGTAGACCCCTATCTTGAGCTCCTAGGATTGGATTGGGAAATAGACATGGGAGGCATTATCAACCTAAATAAAAGAATTATGGTGTTTGAGAATGAAGGCACGTGAGTGATATTCCCACTGGACCCTACGGAAGGAGAGCGATATACAGAACCAGTGTGTGAAGAAGAGGATGTGGATCACATCTACAAATTAACCACTCGGGATGAGGATTGGATCAATCCTATGGCTGATGGTGTGATTTTCTAGGAGAAGGACAATGAATGCTTCTCTGACTCCGACGGGGAGATAGAAAATTGGCAGAATCGGTTGCATGATGTATCTACACTGCAATGCCTTAGAATCACAAAGAACTTCCGGTGTATATCCTTAGACATAAGAGAACTACCCTACTTTGATGGTTCTGGTAGTATTAGGGATTTTTTGAGAGCATTTGAAGCTGAAGTTGCATGGGAGCGAAGGTTGTGGGCCCTTAATATAGCCATGCACGCAACCCCTGCGAGGTGGTGGGACACACATAAGGGGGCATTCCAGGATTGGTAAGAGTGTCGTGACATGATGGTCTTATGGTTTGAACCTCCGATTCACATGCACGTAAATACATTCTTGGGGCCAAGGGACCCGCACGATTACTTGTCTACATGGATGAAAGAATGGGGTGAAAGAGCTACAAAGGAATGGGTCCACCTGTTAATTCATGCCTTAGGGCCAATCCTAACTGCGTGGTATTTAGATGCAGAATTACACCAGCGCACTCGCCATTGGGAAACCTTGGAGGACGAGTTTGTAGGGACATTCGGCTTGATAGGAGGAACGGAGGCACTCGATGAAGCTTTTCAGAATATAGATGCCTTAGTATTTGATGAATTACGCCCTTGTATAGCATAGGGGGCACCAATGTGGGAGACGCAGATGTAGGATATTGTCAACTGTCACAATATATCAATGGAGGAATGTGATGAAGACCCACGAAATATCTCTATCCTAGAGTTAGAGGGAGAGCGTGCAGTTGCTGGACCCCCACTGTAGAATGTTGATGTCACTAAGCCTCTGAAGCTGCTATAAGTCAACATTGGAATGAAGGAGCAACCTAAGCTAGCTAAAATTAGAGACTACTGGGATGACGATATTGTGGGAAAAGTTGCAGAATTCCTCACGCAATACCAGGACCTATTCCCGACAAAATTATTGGAACTCAAAGGGATTACAGGGGACCTAGGGGTCATGCACATCACTTTAAAACTAGATGTGCGCCCTGTGAAGTTGCGCCCTTATCGGTTGAATCCAAAGTATAAGTAGAAAGTCAGGGAAAAACTTTACAAAATGATAGCCGTAGGTATCATCAAACCAATAAAACAGTCATATTGGGTAAGTCCTATGGTGGTTTAGGAGAAAAAGACTAAGGGAGAAATATGGATCTGTGTTGACCTTCGCAAATTAAATGATGCCTACATGCATGCTCCCTTTCCTTCGTCATTCTCAGATGAAATCCTGGATAGTGTGGGAGGGCAGGAAGCATACTCGTTTATGGATGGGTTCTCGGGCTACCATCACATTAGGATTTCACCTAAATATCGCAGAAAAACTACGTTCGCTACTAAATGGGGATATTTTCAGTATACTTTCATGCCATTTGGGCTCAAGAATTCCCCTGCCATATTTTCACGGGTAGTGGTCACAGTATTCAAGGAATTCATCCACAAGTTTTTGGAGGTATATTTTGATGACTGGACCATATTTGGGTTGGTAAAGAAGCACATCTCAAACTTGCACATGATGTTGGATTCCGATAGAAAGCACTAGATTTCCCTGAATATCAATAAGTGCATATTTTTCGTACCCTTTGGGATCTTGCTCGGACACATAGTTTGTCAACAAGGATTCATGGTTGACCCCGCAAAAATAGAATTTATCATCAATATGGAAGTACCTACAACTAATAAATAGTTTCTCTCTATCCTCGGACATACAGGCTACTATAGGAAGTTCATTCAAGGATATGCGTTGATCATGGCACCTATGGAAAAGTTGCTAAATAAGGACATTTCATTTTTTTGGGACGAGGAGTGTCAGAAGAGCTTCGAGCTACTCAAGGAGAAGATGGTATCTGCACATATTCTCATATTTCCTAACTAGGCGAAGGGGTTCCATGTTCATGTAGATGCATCAGGGATCACACTCGAAGCTATCCTTATGCATCCTCGAAATGGAGACATTGACCATCCAGTTGCATTTGCTAGTAGGACACTTTCTGGTGTGGGGCGCAACTACTCCACTACGGAGCGTAAGTGGTTGGCCGTGGTATACGCCCTCCAAAAATACTGGCATTATCTATTAGGAGGGCACTTCAAGATGTTTATGGATCACTTGGCTTTGAATTACCTAGTAAATAATCCTATGTTGGGGGGGGGGGGGGGGGGGGAATCTATCGATGGCTACTGTTGTTTCAATAACATGACTTTGAGATCATCATGAAACCAGGAAAGTTGAATGTTGGGCCGGACCACTTGTCCTGTATCGAGAGCAGTGAGGAACCCACTAACCTAGAAGAAGGATTTCCCAATGCACAGCTGTTTGTGATTAAAGTGGTTTATGTGCACTTCACCAACATCATTCAGTTCCTGACTACAAGGATGGAGCCCATAGAGTATTTAGTACAACAGAAGAAATAGTTGGTAACCCGCGCAGCGGATTTTACCATCATTGCAGGCCATCCATATATGCTGGGAGCTCACGAGGTGCTGTGAAGATACATGTTGGAGCATGAATGTCATGCCATCTTAAGAGAATCCCATGAGGGCATAGCAGGAGGTCACTACACAGGGAAAGCAACGGCACAGAAGATCTTGAGAGCTGGGTTATAATGGCCTACACTGCATAGTGACTCTCACGACTATTGCAAAGCTTGTGATATGTGACAAAGGACAGTAAGACCATCACGCAGAGACAAAATTCCCCTGCAACTGAAAATGGCCCTGCAAGCATTTGAAAAATGGGCCATCAACTTCGTTGGACCCATCAACTTCGTTGGACCCATCAACCTGCCAGGAAAGAAGACAAGTGCACGCTACATCATCATTGCAACTGATTATGTAACCAGATGGGCCGAAGCACAAGCTGTGAAGGATTGCGCTGAAGATACCACTGCACACTTCATTTTTTAGCATATTATTACTAGGTTTGGCTGTCCAAAGATGTAATGTCCCAAATTTTGCAATAAATTATTCAGGACATTAATTTTACTTTTATGTTAATGAAAGTGAATAAGTGGGTGAGGGAACCCATGTAGCAATCTAATAAACACTCCTAAGGTGCAAAAAGTCACTTAAGTGGCTTAATGTAGCAGCTCCAAGTGTAACAAGGGCCAAAGGCAAGTGAGCTAGACCATGGTTGACCAAAGTCAACAACGTACCCTAAGAGGGGAAGCTTGCACAAAAAGATTGCGAAGTTGGAGTGGAGGGAAAAATTGAAATGAGAGAAACCCTAATGTGAGTGGGGTCCATGCATGCTTTGCATAAATGATGAAGGAGAGCCATTGTGGAGGGGAGTTTTTGGAGAATAGAATTCGAAGTTGGAGCTCTCTTGAACTTGTTGTTTAGCACAAGAGGGATTCTTTTTTAGGAATGCCCTTCTCTTCCATGGGAGGCCATGGATATATTGTTCTTCATCTTCCTCACATCATCGCTGAAGGCCAAAGAAGTCATCTACAGCTACTGCATTACTCTTGCAGCAAGAGAACGCTGGAGTTTCTGGTGTTGCAGTGAGGGACCTTCATCACGACTTCCGGAGCTGGTTTGTAGAGAGGAAGCTCATTTCTTCTCTAGGATATCAGCAAAGGATAATATCAAAGCTTTATTGCAGATTTGGCATCAGACCATATTTATTTCTCTCATGCCCAGCGCGGTCCCTTCTTCTTACAACATTATTCTCAGAGAGGGTTTGCAGGTGGAGATCATTTTGTGCACTAGTGAGTGCAATTCTCAGGAAGGAGATCAACTCCTTCATTTTGGAGATCATTGGAGGAGGTATCATTGTTTATTGCAGCATCTACTTCCTTCTCCATGTTTGTATTACTATTGAGTTGCAGCAGCTACACTGCAACTCTGACATTTTCTATTTTTATGTATTTTAGCCAATCCCTTGGAGGATTGTTATAATAATGTTTTCTAGGGTTGAGATCTTGCTCCCCCATCTTTATTTGAGCTTGTGTTGCTATATCATTTCATATATATCAGTTGGCAGTCATTTTCCCTCATAGACTGCGCAGTTAGAGAGTAGCTGGATGTATGTAGCAATGTATTCTCTTGTTTCATGTACATTTCCTATTGAGGCTGATTTGAGCTTACCTTGAGAGGAATTTTCCTCAAGGGACTTGTATTACATTTGATGCTACAAATTATATATCAGATTTGTACTCTTCTCATATTCTATGAGTCATTACTTCACTGTTGCTACTTGTTGAAGTTTTTCATGCTGCTGAAGATTCTTGTGGGAGATCTGAATAACCTGCTCAAGGTTATTTCTTTGGGCTTATATTCTGCAGGGAGTTTGTATCAGATGTATTCCAAGGCATCCCAGCATTGGATTGCCTTATTTTCACATGGTCTTCCTTGTACAACGTCCTCATGGAAATTTGGTGCAGAAATTCCTTGAAGGGAATTATTAGCTCTTGACAAGTTCTATTGGCAGAGTCTGCTAGTGGGCCAGGTAGCCTCTGGATCTCATTATTCCTTGTGAAGATGACATATCCAGTAAATTCCTCTGTATTCAATCTCTGAGATAGTTTGATGTTGATTTTTAATACTCCCAGAGATGGAAATTAGGAATATCTCAAGATATTCCCGGCAATGCAAAAATTTCCTCATTTGGGACATTACAGTGGTATCAAAGCTTCGTACTTGGCTTAGCCTGTGAAGTTAAAATTTCAGAGAAGAAGAGGCCAAGATGATGCAGAATATGAGATTAATATCATCAGTTTGGGGTCCAGCAAGAACCTCTCCAAGGAGGTTGAGGAGACAGAAAAGGAGAAGAGGAAGGACCATGCACTTCCTATTCTCACAGAGGAGCAGAGCAGAAGCATGGAAAACGCTTGGAATTCGAAATTCTAAGTGAGTATCTTGCTGAATATGGAGCAAACCCTATAGTATTCCAAGAGACTCTATCTTCTTCACACTTGTTCAGCAGGAAGAGGAAAGAGCTTGGTGGTTTAGCCATGGGAGGCATGCAAGGGTTTCTACTCTTGCTGATTTTTCTCAGATCTTGAGTAGAAGATTTGGCCAAGGAGGGAGGAGCCCTCACCACCAGAGGCACACGCCAGCGCTGTTATGTTCATGGAGGAGCAGCCTCCACCTTCAGTTATTGAGGCAACCAGCACACTTGAGGAAGAGACTCTTGCAGAAATATTCTTCCAGGTCTCTCCAAGGTATGCATGAGTTTGTATCTATCATGGAGAATTGTAGATTATTGCATGTTGATTGTCTTGAGGAAGGAACTTTCACTGCGCTGTGCCATTTTGAGGAAAGAAACCCTCATCATCCTCATGCACGTTTTATGAGCCATGCATCACATGTGAGGGTGGGGTTTTGAGATTTGTCATGAAGGAGATTGCATTTCAATGTCCCATGAAATGAAAAAGGAGAAATATGTTTTGGGAAAATGGTAGCTCTTGTGAAGAGGTACCAAGTGGCGGGATACTTACACCAAGGAGTAGAGTCTTATGGATGTAGTGTGCCCAACGGAAATGTGGAGGATCCATAACCCACAGGTCCCAGGATCATTTCACAATTATTGCTCCTGATGAACAAATAAGAGAGTATGGGTGCATCATGATGGGGTGGCATTTCTCTTACCACTCATTATGTTCCCATTTCAGATTGAGAATGGTGGAAGAATAGGGGAGCAACAAACATTATTTTTTCTCATTCTCTTGATCTTGGATGCCAAGCAGCACCTTGTTCATGGAAGGAGCTCTACATTTGCAGCAAATGATGGGATGAGTCTTTGACAAGATTCATGTCAAAGATGGGAGCTTTGAGATGACAGTGGCCCTACTCCAAAGGCCAACAATGCTGTCACTTGAGAGCTTGAGTTACTTGTTGGAGTGTCTTCCAAGCCACTTCACAAGTGATGTATTTTGGAGGCGTGTAGGTGATGAGCATGAAGGAGCAACGGAGGGAAGCATTCCTCACTACATTTTGAATTTCTTGGCTTGATTGCACAAGCACAAGAAGAGAAATCTACATGCAGAAATTTTGGGTTCTTCTTCCATGCATTTTCATGCATATTCTTCATTGATGGAGGAATCCACTTGGGAGGGTTTCCTAATGGATGTATATCTGCATTTGGCTAGATGCATAGCCCAAGAGATGATGAGATGGTTGGCACAACCACTCCCCTACTATGCTGCAGTAAGGGGGACTTTTCATTGGAGCCATTTCAGCTCAAAGGCCAAAGTACATGATGAGGGAGGTAACTTTTGTGACATGCATTGTACTCTCTTATCTTTATGAGTAGAATATCAGATCAAGAGGGATTATTCCTTTTTGAATATTGTGTTTTGTTTTACTAATGGTTCATTGCAGCAGAATGATGGCTATTTCAGTAGTGGTTTGTTGGGGAAAGCCACATGGATTTTGGTGTGCACCCTTGGCACCAAATTTTGTTTCATGATCACATATTGCAGGATGCATGTGGCAGAAAAAAATTGGCTGCAAAGACACTTGTTTCATTATATATTTAGGTAAACAAATGATGCCTTGCGCTGGTTCCATGAATGGGACCAAATTTCACCTCCTTGCTCTCATAAGTTTATGCTTCCACATGTTGTTGATGGAACGTTGTTTAGAGGAAGAATCATTTTAAAGGAGGAAAATAAATTGAAGATGCCCATTGGGAGTATGATTCTCCCTACATTGCATGTTATATGTTTCTGGAGGAGCAATGGGAAGCCCATGATTGCCAAGCTTCATCTCTTTCTTCATGTGGGAGGAGCTATTTGGAGAGTAAAATTTTTGGAGGAGGCACTTCCTGGTTTTTATGTTGATAGGGTAGCTTGGGTCTCTCATGAAGACCATTTCATTTCAGCCATATATCAGCAGCAGCCCCATATGTATCATGTGGAGGGAGAGACTCATTGGGTGGATGTGCCCTTTGGGGAAGAAGACCTTCATTCTTTTTGCAGCACATGCTCCAAGGGGAGTATGGAAGATTATATGGTCACCATGTTCAGCCATGTGTTTTTCCATGAGGTGAACCATATGATTGCTTGGATGCCATATGTTGATGGATTCCAACTCATCACATATGTGAGGATTTGGGCCAGCTTTATTTGCAGCGTTGGAGGAGAGGTCTTTGGAGGATCTAGACTTCATCCTACCTTTTGAAGGCAACACTATTGCAGCCCAAGTTCAGCTTTCACTCCACATTCATCATGGGTGGAGAAAAGGATAGCATGGGGTAGGCTATGAAGCTTACCAAGTTTAGAACTTCAGCCCACCTATTTCTCATGAGCACAAGGTGGAGGAGTACTTTCAGGAGTTGCCTAGTTTGAGGGTGACTCATTTTGCTTGATTGCTTGAGGATGGAGGATCTACAGAAGGATATTTTAGACTCCATGCCTTGAGTGGAGGACCTTTTTGCAGTTCATCCTTGCTCTTGCTTGAGGACAAGCAAGTTTTGGGAAGGGAGGACTGTAATGTCCCAAATATTTCAATAAAGTATTTGGGACATTAATTTTACTTTTATGTTAATAAAAGTGAATAAGTGGGTGAGGGAACCCATGTAGAAATCTAATAAACACTCCTAAGGTGAAAAAATTCACTTAAGTGGCTTAATATAGCAGCTCCAAGTGTAAAAAGGGCCAAAGGCAAGTGAGCTAGACCATGGTTGACCAAAGTCAACAACGTACCCTAAGAGGGGAAGCTTGCACAAGAAGATTGTGAAGTTGGAGTGGAGGAAAAAATTGAAATGAGAGAAACCCTAATGTGAGTGGGGTCCATGCATGATTTGCATAAAAGATGAAGGAGAGCCATTGTGGAGGGGAGTTTTTGGAGAATATAATTCGAAGTTGGAGCTCTCTTCAACTTGTTGCTGTTTAGAAAAAGAGGGATTCCTGTTTAGGAATTCCCTTCTCTTCCATGGGATGCCATGGAGAGATTTTTATTCATCTTCCTCACATCATGGCTTGAGGCCAAAGAAATCATCTACAACTACTGTGTTACTCTTGCAGCAAGAGAATGCTGGAGTTGCTGGTGTTGCAGTGAGGGACCTCCATCACCACTTCAGGAGCTAGTTTGTATAGAGGAAGCTCATTCCTTCTCCAGGAGATCAGAAAAGGATCAGATCAGAGCTTTATTGCAGATTTGGCATCTGGCCATATGTATTTCTCTCATGCCCAGCGCAGTCCCTTCTTCTTACAGCGTTATTCTCAGAGAGGGTTTGCAGGTGGAGCTCATTTTGTGCACTAGTGAGTGAAATTCTCAGGAAGGAGATCAGCTCCTTCATTTTGGAGATCATTGGAGGAGGTATCATTGTTTATTGCAGCATCTACTTCCTTCTCCATGTTTGTATTACTATTGAGTTGCAGCAGCTACACTACAACTCCGACATTTTCTAGTTTTATGTATTTTAGCCAATCCCTTGGAGGATTGTTATAATAATGTTTTCTGGGGTTGAGATCTTGCTCCCCCATCTTTATTTGAGCTATATCATTTCATATATATCAGTTGGCAGTGATTTTCCCTCATAGACTGCGCAGTTAGAGAGTAGCTGGATGTATGTATCAATTTATTCTCTTTTTTCATGTAAATTTCCTATTGAGGCTGATTTGAGCTTACCTTGAGAGGCATTTTCCTCAAGGGACTTGTATTACATTTGATGCTACAGATTATATATTAGATTTTCACTCTTCTCATATTCTATGAGTCATTATTTCACTGCTGCTACTTGTTGAAGTTTTTCATGCTACTGACGATTCTTGTGGGAGATCTGAATAACCTGCTCAAGGTTATTTCTTTGGGATTATATTCTGCAGGGACTTTGTATCAAATGTATTCCAAGGCATCCCACCATTGGATTGCCTTATTTTCACATGGGCTTCCTTGTACAGCGTCCTCATGGACAGCTGGTGCAGAAATTCCTTGAAGGGAATTATTAGCTCTTAACAAGTTCTATTGGCAGAGTCTGCTAGTGGGCCAGGTAGCCTCTGGATCTCATTCTTCCTTATGAAGATGACATATCCAGTAAATTCCCCTGCAGTCACTCTCTGATATAGTTCAGTGTTGATTGTTAATACTCTTGGAGATGGAAATTAAGAATATCTCAAGATATTCCCGGCAATGCAAAAATTTCCCCATTTGGGACATTACAAAAGATATTAATGAGCAATAGAGGTATGAATTTTGTTAATGAAACAATATAGGCATTGACTAAATAATTTCGGATCCACCACACGAAAGTCACCTCGTATAATCCATAGGAAAATGGAGTTGTAGAAGCTTTTAATAATATCTTGGAGCAAGCATTGACCAAGGTCTGTAATGCCGATCACAGCTATTGGGATGTGCGCATATCGTCAGTTCTTTGGGCCTATCGAACCACCTACAAGAAGTTGACTGGGAAGACACCGTTTAGGATGGTCTATGGCAACAAGGCCATTATGCCCATGGAGTATATTGTTCGTAGCCTGCGCATCACAACCTTTACCAATATGGCGGAGTCTAATATCATGGAAGAATGGTTAACACAACTTGTGGCCTAACTTGGAGGAAGATTGTTTCATTGCTAACTTCCATCAGCAAGTTAAAATGGCCCGAGATAAGGCATGGCATGATCAACATATTCAGAAAAAGACATTTGTGAAGGAAGAATTGGTCCTACTATACGATAGCCAGTTTTCAAAATACCCATGGAAGTTCCATCAGCATTGGCTAGGTCCCTATATGTTAAATAAAATTATTGACGGAGGAGCAGTATAGTTAGCCATGCTTCTTGGTGATATGGTACTCAGTTATGTCAATGGAAACTGGCTCAAACCATACCAGATCAAATGACTATATGGCCGGAGTAGCTATATGGGGTGGGATACGCGCAGAAAGAGGGATAAACACAGGGAGAACCATGGTATGCGTAGTGGTCGGTCGTAGGTCTGGAGGCTCAGAGAGGTATGCTGGGAGCGCAGGGGTGTGATCAGAATGAAAAAGGTACGCTGGGAGCATAGGGGTGTGCTTAGAGTGCAGGAGGTGTGCTAGAAGCGCAGGGGTAATATGCAGCTGTGAAAACTAGACGTTGTAACAGTAAAACGGGTTAAAAAGAAGATTTTACTATTCAAAGGAGTGGGCAACTGGAAATTAATGAGGCAATTTCCGAAGAATTTTTTCCGTTTACTTGATGGTAATTTTCTGATAAGCCTCACTCAACCGTTGGTTGATCTCCAAGGCTATAAAAGCAAAAGGATAGCCTAGAAGAGGGTTATGTTTATCTTGAGCAGTTTGTGCTTTGCAAGAGTTTCTGGCTATTGTGCCTTGTTCATGTCTGAGCATGCTTCACCCTATGATAGTAGCCACCCTGAGTTCATTTTTTGCACCATAATGATTGCGTCTAATCCCGCTGAATCTTCCCAGACCATGGCCTCAACAGAGAAAGAGTCTGATGATGTACTATAAGTCACCCCTGAAGTTGAGGAAGTTATATCTACACCAAGCAAGGGAAAACAAAAGGGGAAGGGAAAATTACAAGAGCAAGGGTTGGGGAAACCTATAAAGTGGGTTGGATGGAAGCCCCACACCTCTGCTCAGAATGTGAAATCCCCCCAAACAGTGCCCCAGGCACATTCTCCTAACCCATTGAAGCGACCTCTCTCTACTCAGGAAGAGGCCTGGATCCATAAACTGATAAACTGGCTACCACCCTATGTCAGACCTCGCAGGCCCTCAACATGCACACCTAAGAATCTCAATGTCCTGTGCACCTATCTACAAATTCTGCTGATTCTGAGAGAGGTCCCCATAATTGGAGACTCCTTTGGAAAACTCCACTTGGTAAAATTCGACGACCACGACCTGGCCAACTTGGACACCTTCCCAGAACTGGCACCTGAGCTATATCTTAAAAGGGTATTGGAGGATGACATGCTAAAGGTAGTCCCCATGCCATGGGCGAGTGGGTTGGCTGGTTTTGAGCTATTAAACTTGCTGCAGATGCCTCATTTTGGTCACTAAATTGTCACATACCACCTTCTGTGCCAGCTGCTTGCCCTGGTCCATGATGGTAGCTTATGGATCTAGGATCCCATTCCCATAGACGTAGCACTCATCCACCGTATCAATAGTCTGCTGATGAAGGGGCCGAATCTCATGGAACGTGTTGGGAAGAAATATGAATGATAGATCATTGATAAGGTGTGTGAGGATTATCATGTGGAAAGAAACACTAAGGGGTTCATGATCAACACTATCAATGACCCCAGTGCGCGCATGGGCACCTTTTTGTTAGCCTGCAAGACACAAAGGACACTGCAGGTACGAGCACCAAAAAGGTCACCCTGCCCACCACCACCACGGAGACCAGAGGACAGGGCAAGAGTATTGTAAAATGGGTGGACCCAGAACCACATAAGGAAGGACAGGGTAAGAGTACTGGTAAGGAAGTGGACTCAGAAGCACATAAGGGTTCGCAGAAGGATTCATAGAAGGATCTAGGCGCAGAGGGTCTGGATGCGGGAGGTACTACTTCCCCTCAAGGAATGAAACAGATGGGTAACCCTGCTAAAGGACCAAGAAAGAAGCAACGAGATCAATGGCCAGAATGAGACACATGAGTTACTCTAACAGAAGAGGACCTGGAGCAGATTGTGGATGTAGTCACTCTTGTTGTAGAGGAGAAATTGATGGTTCTAGAAGAGCAGCAGAAAGCCACAGTTGATACACTCCTAGATAAGCTTTGAGCTCTGCAGATCAAGAATGACACATTTCAAACGAGTATGATTCAGGCAAGACCGTCTCTAGTTATAAGCAGCACATTAATCATTGCAATTAAAAGCCATCTCTGCCCTCTGCCAGGCATATCCCTCATGCTAAATCCACCCGAATTAGGAGCGCAAGTCCAGGCCTGTGCAGAGGTGAAATTGGACCTAGCCCATCTGCCACATGAACCATTCCAAGTCCTCCACGCATCACTGTTCGAAGAAATTCAACAGAGGGACCGCCGAGTGCACCACCAGCTCCGTACAGCTGAGCAGGCGATAGAAGAAAAAACTGCTGAAGTATCCCAGGCACAGGTTGCATGTACCCTCGCCACTTCGTATCAGATAGAGTTGGAACACCTAATTAGTAGGCTTTGCGTAGATGTCACTGAAGATATCCAAGCTTCTGCCACCCCCTAGGCTAAGATTGAGGGGCTTGTTGCAGCACTAAAGGCTTCAAGGACCAAGATCCAAGTGGTCAAGTTAGAGATGGACCAGTAGATTGCAGCCTTGCAGGCCAAATTATAGTAAAAAACACCACCAGAGGTAAGGGCCCAGCAAGCCGCATTGGTCACATAGGCCACCAATGTCATTATAGATCATATTTCTTAGGGCACAGAACTGTTGGAGACAGCCATGAAGTTGTGGACTAAGGTGCAATGTGATCCTGTCCTACGTGAACTTACTCAAGATCTGCGCTAGAAGGAAGAAGAGTTTGAGCAGCTGGAACCATTATTCCTACTTCGATCCCCACTCAATGCCTGGCATGACTGCATACCAGCCACCCATTGAGAGACGACATTAAAGATCTCTGCCAGAAAAAGAAGGTCTTCAACGACCACCTTAAGCCTTGGGTCGATGAAGCCCTCAAGATCTCTCACGATGTCAATATCGCAGTAAAGCAACTGAATCAGACTTTGGAGAGCATCACTGCTGCTACAGAAGGTCTGACGTCACAGAAGTTGGTGGAGATCGCTCAGAATGCTGCTACACAGAGCAAAGGAGTGATGCCCCGCTGGTTGATGCAATCAAGCAATTGCAGGCAAAGATGGAAAACACACGACCGCAGTGACTTAGGACGAGTCACAAGATTGTGTTTGGGGCCTATTGGAACAGGGTTCCCTAACCTGCATTTTTGGTACAATTTTGTTAAATTCGGTCCTGCATAGGGGTTTTGGGGTGGGTCAAATCCCCTAAGGTGTTGTAATGGGTTAAAGGGTAGCTCTAGGGTCCGCAAACCATGGTTTGCGGACCATTGGATATCAAAGGCTAAGGTGTTATAAATAGATAGATAATTGTGTCTAGTAGGTAAGTAAGTGGATATATTGATGCTACATGCGAACTGTTAGATCTATTTTTGGTTGTTTTGGGAAAGGACACCTATTGGTTGTGTGCACGGAGATCCTCAGTCCTACTGTGTGTGGACCTCACTAGGCTATGTGCATGGGCTGTTTTTTGGTTGTAAGTGGATCTAAATGTTAATGAATGTGAAGTATCGTTAAAGTATTTTTGTGTTATCTGAATTGGTTATTTTTATTGTTAAAGCGCATCTGTGTTATGAAATTAGCATAAGTATAATTGTGATATGATATTGGCTGTGATTATAATGCTCTGTGATGGTATTTGGTAATACACACATGGATGTGACTGGACTAATTAGATATGATAGCTTTGTTATGGTTATATGCTAATTACACTATTAAAAGAGTTGCGAAAAGAATCATTTTTTACGAACCTAGTAAGTTATAATGCAGATCTCCCTCGAATTAACTACTCTCTCTTAGGGTGTGGAAACCTGGTTCCAGCACCCTCCCCTACTGCTTCAGGTGAGACCTTGGCCTGCGCAAGTAGGTCATTGCCAAAAGGGCTAGTCATATAGGGCTTTGTTAGCAAAAATTAACCTTTGAACTTGGGTCAGGACCCCTCAAGCAAACAACAATCGTCAATAATATGATCTATAAATGGAGTAGGATAAATGTCTTTTGGACAAGTGGCACTCAGATCATGATAGTTATCACAGAATCAGATGGTGCCTTGTTACTTATCTACAGGAACCGGATTGGATACCCATTTTGTCAAGGGAACATGATAAATGAAACCAATGTGTAAGAGTTTTTCAACTTATGTCTTAATAGCTTCTGCTTTGTGAGGGTGGACAGGTTGGAGCCTTTACCAGACATGCTTGGAATTGTCATAAATCTTGATTTCATGCTCAACTATAGAAGGATTTATGACGGGAATTTCATCGTGATACCAAGAAAAAAAATCATGGAACTCCTTAAAAAGGGATGTGAAGCGTGAAATTTCCTCGGGACTACAATCTGATCCAATCTGTATATTTTCCACGATACCTGTTTTGGCCGAGATATCTATGAGCATGGTCTTAGAAATATTTCCCATGTTGTCTTCCTATAATATCCCAAATTGGAAATAGCAGAAATATAGCTCATAAAAATGTAAAGCATAGCAAAAATGAACATGAAATAATAAGGGTCAATATATAGACATCATTTTATTAATATATCAGCAGAAATATACAAAAATATCATGAGGGACAAGCCACTCAAGCAATGGGAACAAGCCTCCAATGATCAAAACAATCAGCGCATGAGTTGTTGCAACTATATAAAATGTCAGAGAGCAATGAAATTTTTTTCAATATCAGTGTAGCTGTTTCTGAGTACATATATACATGAAATGTGGCTGATAGAAACAAAATAAATGGTCAAAAAATAAGATGTGGGCTCTAAAACATGATTTCTAGCTAACTCGGAAAAGATTGCTAGAAATATCAACAAAATGTACAATGCGACAAATAACCCTGGGGTTGAGATGTCACTGCAAAATAGATCTGAATACAATGAGGTTATGAAAGATCTAAAATTATGATGTCCTCCTCCAATGGTATTTCTAAATAGAAGGTTGATCTCTCTACTCAGAAATAGACCCTCCTGATGAGCTCAATGAACCCTCCCAAAAATTGCCTCCAAAAATAACGCAGTTCAGAAATGTGACTGCGCTGTGAGGGATGGTAGATGGTTGGCCTGATGCCAAAGATGTGAAAATATGCCAAATATCCCTTCTTTCTGATCCTCCAATGGATAGGCTACCTCTCCACTGAAAAACAAGCCCAAAAATGACTCAATGTGATCCTCCTTTGCTGCACCCTACAACACAACCCAGCTCTAAACAGAAACTGCGTTGTAGCTGAAGTAGGTAGCTTGGCCAGAATGCCAAAATGAGGAAATGCAACTCAAAGAACCTCTCCTTTCCTGAGGATGAGGTAGGGATTCCCGATCAGGAACACCCTTGTGCTAAACAACACAGCAACCCTGCTAAACAACAATAGGAAGAAAAAGTCTAAGCAGACCAATATCAAAATAATTTAAAACATGAATAACAATGGTTGCTATCTCCTCCATATCTCAATAATGAAACAAGATGAAATACAAGGAAAATCTGGCATGGTCAAATGTATCTTTAAGGTATGTGTAAGGTGAAATGAACAATAAGTTGGTGAATAAAGTAGGTGTGTAAGGGCAGTGAAGAATCCTTAAACAAATACCTTTTAAAAAATATGGTCTCAAACACTGATCAACATAAGCACATAATCATTTAGACATGGAAAAAAAATAGCTTTCTGATTATACTTAAGAAAACAAGCACTCAAGATGAACAATTCAATGAACCATAGAAAGCAAGAAACTAATCTAACTTTTAGTGATTTCACCTTTAAGATTTGGAAAAAATTCAAGATAAAAAATAACTTTAATCAATGAAGAGGGAACGCCTAAACATCAATGACCAAGCTAAAAATAAATTTAAGGCAACTTCTCAAGCATGGACAAAGGGCATGATCAAAACATGGCCTCTTTGGCTAAAACCTAACAAGTAATACTTCAAAGAGAGATTCCAAAACAGAGTTTTAAATAGCATCAAATAGGCAGGGCTAACCATAAAAAATATTTGAAACTATTTTATTGAGCCATTCATGGAATAAAATATCCAAGTGGATATCGGTGGCCACCCACCTACTCCATTTGGACCCACACCATCAATTCTTGCAACTTTTCACATTCAGCATGACTTACTATTTTTAGCAGGTTTTCGGGTCCTGCACTCCCGGAGCCATTTTTGGGCCTTAATGATCCAGGTGGATATTGGTGGCCACCCATATATTCCATTTAACCCCCACCATCAGTTCGTTTATTTTTTAAGTTGCAGCACAACTTAGTATTTTTAGTAGTTTTTCGGGTCCTGAACTTCTAGAGCCGTTTTGAGGCCCTAAATGACGTTTTTTGGGAAAACTAGGAGCAACATGGGTCAATGGATTGATATTTATCAAATTTAAAGTTGTACTCCTTGGATATATCTTTCTAACGAGCTATTGAGTGCATCAAACGAAGATCGGATGCCAAAGTTACGTCCCCAAGAAGTTGAAACACCAATTTACCCAAACGGGACCCACAGTTTTGGCGCTTCATCTCCTAGAGTTAGGTTTTTGGATGTTTCAGTTTTTCCATTGTTTTAAATAATAAATAGGCCCTCAAGATTCATTGTAACATAGTTCATAGGTCTATAGCCACCACATATCTTCTCAGAGATTCGCTACCAACACCCTAGCTATTTTATTTCCATTATGTCTGTAAGCATATTTCTGTTATTTGATATTAATGAAATGACGCATTATTTCTATTGAATCTCTATATTTATGGTTATTTCTATATTCTGTTGCATTCTTGCATAAATCCAGATCATTGGTGTCAGAGCGGTCTGCTCTTTCTTTATTTTTCTTTGCATGTACCCAACACGGCCAGGGTATAAGGAGTTAGCGCTCGATATGGTTGAACCCTTGCAAGATCAACCTCACAAAATCCGACAAGCTCCCATGATGGAAGAAAAGAAATATGAGGGAGCAGGAGATCCTATCAAAATATTGCTCGAGGAGGCCCTCGAGAAACAAAGGAACATGATGATGGATAACTTTGCTCAGATCCTTTAACGACTGCCCACCTATGGCGCAAATGCATGCAACAGCCACTCTGGAGGCACCACTACCTTCAAGGTACAGGTAAACTTTGATATTCCTGTATTTGAAGGAAAAATAGATGTAGAAGTCGTAGATAGATGGTTGAATTTTCTGGAAGGGTATTTCTCGATCCATGATTTCTCTGACTGAGAAAAGATTATTTTTTCACTCCTCAAAGCCGCCCCCCATGTCAAAGGCTGGTGGGAAACCTACCATGAGCAAGAGGAAAAAGGGGAACCCTCTTTGTTCTCGGCCACACCCACTTATAATTCATTCCAAGATGGCATCAATGAACAATATTACCCTGTGGGGAGCTATGAGGAAAAATACATCCAATGGACCACGTTGCGGCAACAAAGGGATCAAGATGTGCACGAACTGAAGAATCTGTTCCATACCCTGCGCACAAAGTTGGGTATTAAGGATTCAGTTAGACATTTGGTGCTCAAGTACTGTGACTGTCTACACAAACACATTCAAGAGGAAATGGATTTCCTCGACATTACATTGCTTGGCGCAACATATTGCTATGTCGCCAAGATCGAGTATAAATTTAAGCAGAAGAAGTGATACTTTGGATCTGAGAATCCGAAAGGTTCCCCCGAACCGAAGAACAAGGGGCAAGAACAAAGCGGTGTGACTTAGAACAACACCACAAATCAAAAGAAGGACACATGGAAGTGGTGTGAATTTCATAACAGCCCCACTCACAGCACAAACGAGTGTTGGACCAAACATTCATTGGTGGCCGAACTAAAGGCACACGAATCAGATGCATTTTCTGATCCTGAGTCAAAACCAGACAAAGGCAATGACAAAAGGAAGAAGATCATTGATGTGGATCCCAGTGCCATTGTTGCCACCACCAAGATCCAGAGGGAGCACCCAGAGGATCTAGAGGAGGGGGAGCACCTCTTCCATTTGAAAATGTGGGTGAAGGGTTCTCCGCTACAATTTCTTGTCGATAGCAATAGCCAAAAGAACCTCATTTCAGCAAAGGTCGTGAAGCATCTCGGCCTACCGACCATAGCACACCTGTAGCCATATACCATCGAGTGGCTTCACCGATGGAGAGTGTTAGTGTGATTCTTTCGTTGTAAAAGATCACTTTAGCTATGCATATCAAGTAGCCCTAACATCAAATATGGCTGCAAAATATCTTTAAGTTTGCTGCATAAAATTAGATCTAAGCATAAAAGACATTAAGCAGATAAAATGTAAAATGGCTCCATGCATCCAATGAACAAGACAAGAACAATGTATACAAATAATTTTATATTATATCAAAGAATGGGGCACCTGAGAGGAAAACAAGAAAGGTGTTTTCCAGTTCTCCTTAGTGGGATGAGTTCTTGGAAGTCCTCAGTGTTTCAGATCTAAAATTCCTCTCTTTGGTTAATGTGGAAAACCCTAGCAAACATGGAACTCAATGGGAGTTCAAAATGCAAACAAACGAAATTGGTGACCAAGAGTAGATCTAGTGTGATCCAATGCAATGGAGGTGACTAATGAATGGGGAAAACCCTTCTATTTATAACAAAATATTGGGGTGTTCTAGAACTCGGTGCATGAATAAAATATTATTAATCACATTCTAGAATCACCCTTTAGGAATATTTTATTATATTTGTTGGAGGGAAAGGGTTTTTGACTTGGGTCAATTCCTTTATTTATAAATAATAAATAAATAAATGGTTTATTTATTATTTAAGGGAAATGAGGGGAATATAATTAAATAAATAATGGTTTATTTAATTATTTAAAAATGATTTAGTCAAATTTAACTAGGAATAGTATTTAAATAGTGATTTAAATAACTTATTCTTAGGAAATAATTATATAAATAATGATTTATTTTAATTGATTACCTTGTTTTGGGTTAAATATGACCAAGAAATGTAAACAAATGTGGTGAAAGCGATTTTACTTGGGGTAAAATTAGTCTTACATGGTGTACTTGGGTTCATCTAACGATACTGGGTTAGATGACCAAAAAATGGTGTAACAGATTGCCCCCCAACGTACGAGTGTTAGGAGAAAATCGTATGACCGAAGTACATTGTAAGAACTAAATCACTAAACAACAAGATAGAAATGAAAGAGAGGAATGTAAGGTAATCTAAAGTGGTGGAGGACTAGACCCTGAGGAGACGAGACTTGCAGGTGCAACAAGTCTCAAGTGTATGATGTGGTACCAATGTGAAAGGCGGCGGGGAAGGCATACCTATGCCCGCCGAGACAATAGTACAAAGAATAAGGCGCCCGGAAAACCACGGAACGCAATAGTAAAACCAGTGCTGGCCTAATCATGAGCCAGAAATCAAGAATGATGAATCCGACATACATGCGATGCCTGGAATAATCGTCAGGACTTATACAATAATATGGTAGTACATGAGATATTAATACACCCAAATTCCCCCTACACACGGGGAAGGGCTCGTGAAATCAGACTGACACGTGCAAATCAAAGAGGTGCTGCAAGCGACTAAGGCCGATATCATCAAATGAGAGGAGCTGCATCAAGTGTTGGACTGAAGAAGTCATCCGGGTATGTGGGGGGCTACCTGCAGGGCCACCCCCTCCTGAGGGTCGAGACATCTCACACACACCCGGGTATCACCAATAGATGCTGCTATATCATTGAACCATCAAGTGTATAGATCACGATTAGGCTGAAAAGGGCTCGAACCAAGGTACACTGCCCCCTAGACCTGACTTCTGGATTAAATGAGCTGATGTCGATAGAAGTCGGTCCACCATGGGTAAGGCAATAAGGGAACCCCAACTAAGGCACGAGAGAAAATAGTGGAGTGACGAACAGACGGACACTAATGATGATGAAATGAGGGATGGTTCCAATGGGGACCATAAAAAGCATGAGTACAAACTGGTAACTCATGACGGAAATTATCACGAACGGAGATGAGTGTGTGGGAAAATTGGTGCCCCCCACTGAACTGTGGTGTAAGTGAGAAAATATGATTTTAAGGGGGTGTGAGGGAAGACTTCGTGGACAACGGGTGTCCTGGTGAAGTAGCGAAATGTGAAAACAAATATATGCTGGCTATCTACAAGAGAAATAAAATGTGCATTTCGAGCGAGAAATGCTAGGGGTAATATTTCTTGAGATAGAGTGCATTGCGAGGATTAGGAAGGGAGTGGCCTTCAAAGTCCTCTAAAATATAGGCCCCCTTCCCAAGGTCTTTACTGAGAATGTAAGGACCAAGCCATAGTGAGTCAAATTTCCCATGACCAAGGGTAGCATGGGCCTGGTCATATATGAGAACAAGGTCACCTTCGTGAAATTGGCGAGGGTGTACTTTTCTGTCATACTAAGCTTTGGTGCGCTTTTTGGCTGCTTCAAGAGTTTGTAATGCAACACGATGGACTTCAGAGGCGTGCTCGAGCATGATAAGTCGTCGTTCTAGAGGTTGGGTATCAGGGAGGAGTTTGACAGCCAGGTGAAGGGAAGGGATTTCACACTCGATTGGTAGTACTGCCTCCTCACCGAAGACGAGGTGGAAAGGAGTGAAACCAGTGGCAGTTTTAACCGAAGTCCGATAAGCCCACAAAGCAGGGAAGAGCATAAGGTGCCAATTGTTTTTGTGCTTATTCACCATTCTTTGAAGCATGGTCTTAAGAATTTTGTTGACCGCTTCAACTTGGCCATTACCTTGGGGGTAATAGGAAGATGAATATTGGTGCTCAAAACCCAAGAGTGAGGATAGCTCATGCCAGATCTCATCTTCGAAATGTCGGCCATGGTCAGAGACTAACTGTTTTGGAACTCCGAATCGAGTGATGACATGGTTAAAGAAAAAGAGGGCTGCAGTGGCTGTCGTATTGTTGAATGTCGGCATAACTTCAGCCCATTTGGTGAAATAATCAACTACCACGATGATGTATTTGTGGTTACCGGCGAAGGGAGGGCATCATTCCATAAAGTCAACGGACCATTTGCAAAAAGGGCCAGCTGTGATGACAGGATGGAGGGGAGCGGGAGGAGCTCACGCCTTGGGGGCGAAATGTTGGCAATTGGAACAATGTTTGACTACTTCAATGCAATCACTGAAGAGAGAAGGCCAAAAATACCCGGTGCGCATGATTTTTTAGGCGGTGGCAAGTCCGCAAAGGTGGCCCCCACAAGCACCTCTATGGTAGGCGTTGAGGACTTGTTCAGCTTCAGCGTGTGTGAGGCAACGATAAAGGACAGTATCTACTCCATGATGATAAAGGTCATCGCCGATTAGAAGGTAGTGAGAGGCTTGGTGTCGGATGCGTCGTCGGGCAGCGTGATCAATATGAAGAGTGAACTTTTGGGTTCACAGGTAATTAAGGATATCACCGTACCAAGGATCATCAGTGGTGATGACAAATAAATGTTCATCAGGAAGAGCATCATTAATAGGAGTGTCGTGCGTCTCAGTAGGCAAATCGGAAATGAGTTTAGCAAGGGCTAGACCTTTCTTAATTTTTGGGGTGACAAATTCAAGGTCAAATTCTTGGAGAATAACGACCCAACGAGCATACTTCCCACTGAGGATGCGTCGACTCAACAGGAAATCCATGGGGTTGGAATCAGTCACAACCTTGGTGGAACGTAGGAGGATATAATGACGCAGTTTTTGGACCGAGAACACAACAACTAGTGCTAACTTTTCTTCATGTGAGTAGGACACAGGTGGGCCAACAAAGTTTTTACTGACATAATAAATCACATGCTCGAGGCCGTTATCATCTTCTTGAATAAGGACACCAGCAACCGAATGGGTGGAAGCGGAGATGTAAAGGATGAAATCTCGGTCGAAGTCAGGATGACGGATCAAGGGGGCTAAGGTGAGAGCATGTTTGAGGGCATCAAAATATTGTTGAGCGTAGGAATCCCAGACAAAAGAAGTGTGGGAACGAATAAGTCGAAGGAAACCATGTGCGGTGGTCGCATAGTCTGGAACGAATCGGCAAAGAAAATTAGCTTTGCCTTGGAGGCTTTGGAGTTTTCGTAAGGTTCGAGGGATAGGCGGTTCAAGAATGGCTTGGACTTTCAAAGGGTCGAGATTTATCCCATTTTTAGAAACGATGAAGCTGAGGAGATGACCGGCGGAAACACAGAAGACACATTTTAAAGGGTTATGACGTATGTTATACTTGAGACAGCGGAGGAAAATGGTACATAGATCATGTAGGTGTTGCGCCCGATGTTTAGAACGTGCAGTAAGGTCGTCTAAATAAGCGAGGATAATATGAGCTAAGTCATGGAAACAATAAGACATGGCTCATTGAAAAGTGGCACCAGCATTTTTAAGATCAAATGGCATGACTCGGTATGCAAAAGTGCCCCACGGACTGATGAACGCGGTTTTAAGTTGATCAGCACGACGGATAACGATTTGGTTGTATCCTGAGAAGCCATCCATAAAGGATAAGACCTCGTGCCCCGCACACTCATCAATGATTTGGTCAATAAATGGTGTGGGGAAGTTGTCTTTGGGACAAGCTTTGTTCAGATCGCAAAAGTCAGTGCAAACATGAATGGTGCCTTGTTTTTTGAGAACAGGAACTGGGTTGGACACCCAAGTGGTGTACTCAATGGGGTAAATAAAACCAGCCTGCCGGAGCTTATCAATTTTAGCTTTGATGGCTTCACGTCTAGATGGATGAATGGGTCTTAAATTTTGACGGACCGGAGTGGCGTCAGGCCATGTGTCGATGTGGTGTTCGACAATGGCCGGATCGAGTCCTGGCATTTCTGAGTAGGACCAGGTGAAAACATCACGAAATTCTTTGAAGAGTGTGGTGTAGGCTTTAATTTCTTCCGGAGTGCATTGGGCGCCCATGGTGATGTGTTCTTCGATACCTGGTTTGACAGAAATGTCTATTTTGATGGTAGGGGAGATGTTAGCCATATTGCCTTCTTCGAAAGCGTCAGGGGCAGTGATGGGATTTTTGAACCAATCAACTTTATTGGGAATGAAGTCTTTGGATTCGAGAGCATATTGGTCATGTGATTGATGTGGTAGGAAGTATGCACAATGGTGCATATCGTCCCATGGAAAGTCAGGTGCGGTCATGGCTTCCATGATGTCTTCATCGGATTGGAAGAGGGGAATAGTGGATGACATAGGATGACCCAAAGAGGTAGAAGTATGAGATATCTGATGTTGAAGGGAAAGGCTTGTGTTTTTGTCAGTATGAGAAGTGACACCAGGGTCAATAGATGAGTGGGTAGGTGAAACAGTGGGGGAGGGGGCTAAGGGGTTGGATGCCGGGGAACGCGGTGATGAGGCAAGGTAGGAAATAGTGGCAGAAGGTTCGGTCATGTCAGTATCAGGAGGAGAAATAGTAATTGTGGTGGACGCGTGTTCGGGGGTTAAAAAAGGAGGGCAGGCAAGCGCGGCTTCGAATTGGTGGTAAGCGGCCAAAGAAGCACGATACTCGTCCAGATGGGGGCAAAGGTGGGTATAATGCCCATGGAAGTCGTATAAAGAACAAGGGTGATTGGTGCGCAAGTTTTTGAGTTTGGGAAGGGAACCAGGGAGGGTGACCTGGACCGTGGGAATATCAGATTCTGGAAACGTTTCGTTGACCACGATTTTGAGGTGTGGGAATTCAGGACAGGTATGGGTGGTGTGGCCGACAACGTCACACAAGGCGCACTGGATGGGATGTTTTGGAAGGCGAGGAGAGGTGGAATTTGTCAATGCCACCGTGTCCTTCGGTGCCCCCTTGCGAGATTTGCTATTGTTACCGGACATGGTTGTAATAGGAGGAGGTGCTGGGTGAGGAGACTGAGGTGTTGGAGCAGCGAAAGAGGCCATGGGTATTGGTTGAACCGGAGTCAAAGTAAGATACAGCTTGGGTTGAATAGGCAGGGTAGGGGCAGGGGGGCTTAGATACTAAACGGGTATACCTAAGGTCAAGTTGGGTAGGGAGAGGGTAGCTAAGATAGGGACAGAGGAAGCTCCAGGAGGGGGAGCAAGGAAAGGAATGTGACCAGCAGGAAAATGGCCAGGAGGGACAGGGCCGAGGGGATTGGAATCAGGCAGAATCATTCCAGTAGGGAGGGGAGATTTTGAAGGAAAAATACTGGCTAGCGGGGGTGAAGGGCTAGGAGCTAGAGGAGTTGGGGAAATTTGAGGTTGCTGACTAGCCAAAGTGGGCTATGTAAGGTCAACCCAAGATGATTGCATCATGAAAATGCTTGCCAGGCTAGGGTCAGAGAGGGTAGGTGAGTCAAGAAGGGTGCCTAGAAAGTAGGAGTCTTTAAAGAGGCCGGGAGAGACACTGGGCCAAGACGTAGTGGCGGTGGAAATAGAGGGCTCAGGGGAAATCTGAGATTTTGGTGTACGATACGATAACTGGTCGATGGTGACGATTTTTCCCTTATGAGGGAAGAACATATTACGGTAAACTGTGGATGGGACGGCAGACATGTCATAGGTGTAACTGCGCCCCAAGAGGAGGTTGTAGTCGAGAGGGGCGTTGATCACTTCAATGTCGACACACATAGTTTTTCCCGCAAGAGTAATAGGACAGCGGCGGAAGAGGCCGACGGGCTGGGAAGCATGTCCATCCCATGCACGAAGGGTGATTGTGGAAGGGGCCAATGCAAAAGATCTGAGTTGTTTCCAAACCGAAACGGACATGACACAGGTAGATGCCCCCTCATCAATGACGCATCGATCAATAGTGGCATTGTGGATTTGGACCGAGATTTGGAAAGAAATAGACGTAGGGACGTACGCTAGTACGGACTTGTGCTCCCCGTACTGTCGCGTATATAAAGGGAGACCCCTCTAGGTTTTCAATCCTTTATCCACAGGAAGCCGAGTCTGCCGCCCTATACCCGTGATACACCGAACACAGCATTCGAGGAGACTACCTGCACGTACGGAAAGTCCTTGGTCGATTTCTGTTTCATTTTTGAAACCAAGGTGTATATTGCAGTTCACGGATATTTGGTACACCCTTTGTGCCTAGTTTTTCCTGAGCAGTCATTTGGTCTTTTCTGACTCCCTAAACTTGAAAAGACCGTCAAGCGCTTGTCCTTTCATGCTTGTGTCAACTCTGAAAGAGATAGAGTCATCTTTTTATCGTTTCTCGACTCTTGAAACATGAAACGGTAGAATTTCTTACTTTCCAATGTGGTAAAATTAATCACCCACGATTACACGCCTGCTTAGATATTGCTTGTTGACCGTTTGATCGTGTGCCCTTGACTCTTTTTCGGCCCGTGTGTGGTTTTGAGTTTTGATGGCAACCTTTTCAGAGTTTACCAACCAAGGAATCCCTTCAGAAGGGAATCCTGGTCATTTTCCTCCTTTTGGAAATGTTGGTGCTCCTTATATGGCAACGTTGTCCCTTCCTGGGTTAACTGTTGGGTTGCCTGTTTGGTTGTTTTCAACCTTTGTGGTCCCGAATGTCTCGGCTTCTGTTCAATCAGTTCCTCCACCTGAACAACATCATGTTGATTCCAAGGTGGACCTCTCCCCTTCTTCGCCTGTTTCTGCGTCCTCCTCTTCTACTTCGCCTGGTGAAAGCTTGGATTCGAGTAACCAGGTGGTTAAGAAGAAGAAGAAGAAGACAAAGAAGAAGAAGTCTGATAAGCGAGAGGCTAAAAGTGCAGCCACTGTTTCTGAAATATCTCCTCCCGATAAACCTTCCAACCCTCCACGGAAAGTCAAGTTCCCTTGCCTGTTGTGCACGGGAGACCATCTTCTTCGAGACTGCCCTGGCATCCCCAAGGTGCTCGAAGCATGGTCCGACGGCCGTCCGCCGTTGCCTTTGACTTCCGGGAGCCAAGTTGGGGGCACGTCTTCAGCTGCTGTTGATAAGGCTCCTAAGAAGCAGGGTAAGATCACCAATCCCTGTAAGTTGTGTGAAGGGCACCATGCCATTCACCTTTGTCCTTATATGGATGAAGCCAAACTAGTTTTGGACAACCCAACCGGTTCTACACCACGCCTTCCACCTGGTTATAATCGGCTTTCTTTGAGTCCTCCGCCAGCTGATCCTACGATTGGTCAAGAGGCCTCCTTGGTCGATCCCACTCCCCCAGAAATTCAAATTCACGAATCCGTCCCTGACCAACCATTGGTCGTAGGATCGGTTGAACTGGCCCCCTCCACAGTGCACCAGGTCTTTTCTGTCGAGAGTGGATCTCACACCCCCCATGTCCTTCTGATTTCTTCAGATTCTCCAGACTTGGAGAAAGATTCTCCTGTCCCTGTACTTCAAGAAGCTGCTCCTCCGCCTCCCAAGATGGAGGCTACGGAGGATATTCCTCCCGCCTTCGAGATGGAGGTCATGGAGGAGGCTTCTGCTTCCGTAACATCAGGGGAAGACCTTCGCATGTCGATGGTAGCCCCTCCGAGTAGTTTGGTCGCTTCCTTTGATTGGAGTCGATTTGCAGGATTCCGCCTTCCGTCTTACGTGCCTTTCGAGATCACAGTAGAGGCTCTTGGTCTGGTCGTACCCAGCACCATTATAGACGAAGGTGCTTCTGTTAGTATTCTATCCTCAACTACCTGGCAAGCTTTTGGTTCGCCGCCGCTTGCGCCTGTTACACAGAATCTGCTCACTTTTAACAGAAGGACGAGTCAACCGTTGGGGATCCTTCCAAGGTTACCGGTTACTTTGGAAGGTAAAACCGTCCATATGGACATGATGGTCGTTCCAGGCCCCTTGGATTTCAATATTCTCCTGGGGTGTGATTACACCTACGCCATGGGAGCGCTTGTCTCCTCCCTTTTTCGTGTGGTCTGTTTTTCGCATGAAGGACGGATTGTGACCATTGACCAGCTTTCGTTCTTTGGTCCTAATGTGGCAACTGGTCCACCATCACCCCCTCCGGGTTTTTATCCACCCGTTGTATCTGCTCCACCGCAGGTCAACTATGTGTCTACCTACCACGTGACTGTGCTCAATGATGATGCCGTCGTGCATCAGGTGCTGGGGGCACTGGGTCCTGACTTCCAGGATGTTTTCCTTCCATTGGGAGTGGAACTCTTGGAAGCGCTGCCTTCTTGTTCATTTTGATGTAAGCCGGTTAGAGCACAGTTCCCTCCCTGTTTCAAGCTCTTTAAAAAATGAAACCAAGTTGTCGGAGCACAGTTCATTGTGTTGTGTCAAGCTCCTTAAAAAATGAAACAAGGTCATTGGAGCATAGTTCCTCCACTTGTGTCGAGCTCCTAAAAACAATGAAACAAGTTGTTTGAGGATGGTTCCTTAAGTGTGTCAACCTCGTTAAAATAATGAAACACAAGCATGTTCAATTCAACTTTTTGTTTTGAACCTTCACTCCATTTTCAATGGACTAAAGCTTGGGGGGCATGCACCTCGAATTGAGACACCATGCTGGGGGGCATGCCCGTCTTCCTCATTTCAAGCATAGTTTGCATATGTGTGTGTGTTCATGTGTGCTTTTAAGCTTGCATAAAAATGAAATGTGTGATTAGATACATTGTGTGAATACATTTCGCATTGGGTCGTTTGTTATGTAACTGATACATTAGATTACATCTGTATTAGACATTTGCATGACATATAGAAAACATCATCACATGTAAAATATCCATCCAAAATAGTCGTATGTATATATATATATGTGTGTGTCGAAATGTCTACACAGTGTGCATCACGAAACTCAAAAAATATACATAATCGTCTTAGTACATCCGGAGACGCTATGTCTCTCAAAAAATAGGTGTGGTATAAATCCTAAGGACTAATCCACATGGTGCTCATGATAGCACGTGACTGCACGCACTAAGCGCCTCAGGATTCGGTGGATCCGACTCGGAACTCCCACCGTGTGGCGCTGGTATGCCATCGGTACGTCTGCCAGCCGGGCATAGTCTGGGATCCCGTGGGCAATCCCCTCGAGGTTCTGGATCAGCTCCTCTCCTCCGGTGCCCTCTCCCTGAATCTCAGGGGCGAGTTGTGTCCTCCGGGAGATTGGAGACATCCCAGCTGGTCTCTCAGGTCCCACATCTGCATGCATAGATGATCATGTTAGGACGAATGTGTATTAACAAAAAAAAACATAAAACATAAAATAAAAAATATGAGGTCTTACCCAACTCCTTGTCCTAGTCGTCTCCTTCTGGTAATGGGAGATCTGGGTCTCCAGTAAAGTCAGTTCCTGCATAGGGCCAGTCTTCCACGACAATCAGCTGGCGCCGTAACCACCTAAAAAACTCTGGCCTCCAGGACATCTATTGGCCACCTCCAAATCTGGGCATCAATGCTGCCCAGCGAGCCATTCTTGGCTCTCGTGGTATCGGATCTGCCACTGCGGCCCCTTGGCCCTAGAAGATTGGTAAGCGTTCCAGAATGAACGATGCCAAGATGGAACCATAACCGAACTGTTTTAGTTTTCCCTGTTTGCACTTTGTGAGCTGCCTTTTCATGTTGATTGTTACTGCTGCTGCCCAGTTAAACAGTAAGGGACCCATGCATTCTGAGGCCAGCAGGAGTTGGGCCTTTGTGGCCTCGTGCGGAGCCTACGACCCAGCAGCCCGCGTGATGGTATGGGGAACCACTCTCAATGCCAGATCAGGGATAGTGTGGATATCCACCTTCTTGCTTCCTGATCCTGTTTGTGCCCCTCGGCACACTCGCGCCATCACTTCTTCCATCTTCTCCCCAGATGGTCTGCTTCCAGTCAATACAGGGATTGGACCTCTGCGGGACAATCCAGTGATGAAATAAACATCGGAAACCTCCAGCTCTAATACCTGGTCTCGTAACCTGAACACCTGTTCATGTTCGTCCCAGATACTGATTAAATACTGGAGGAGCTCGGGCTGAGCTCGTAAACATGGTGTGAGGAAGAACTTTTTCAGCCCACAGTTTCTAAGTGCATTCATACAAGCTTGGCTTTGCATGGCTTGTTCATCCTCTTCTCCGTGCTCTCGTTCTTTCCATTCAATTGCCATTTTGAGTGATTACCTGCATTCATATGGTCAAAAACCCTTAGTTAGATCTCTGATGAGCCTCAAATTCCATGCAATTTGGTCTAAATGTCGAAATTTTGGGCGGATTTTTAGGTTCAGCCGCTGGCGCGGCTGTTTTCTGAACAGTCGCGCCACGTGGCGCGAGCCCTTTGTATAAAAGAGCTCATTGGCGCGGGTCCGTGCCCGATACCCGCGCCAATGGGCGCAGCCCTAAAATTTTAAAAGTGGCCACATAGAACTGATTTTCAAGGGAAAATTATTAAAAAATGAATGAAAATGAAGAGCAAGGGAACGCCTCTTACCTGTGACAGACGAGAAGCTGAATGGTCGACTGGATTTGTCGCAATCACCGTCAGAAGTTTCTGCTCCAAATGGACCACTGTTGCTTTCCACCAAGGTAAATAGTAAAAGTAATTTTATTTTTACCAATTTGACATATTTATAACTTTTTCGACATTAAATGAGTTTTGAAAGTTATTTTTATCAAATATTTGCATATGTTATGTCGAAAATGGATTTTACGCTTGCTTGGTATGTGCAGCAGCAGGTTTTTGCGACTTAAAACGATGGAAACGAGTTGTATTTTATACTTTTTCGGACTCGGTAAATACACGAAAAAGTCACTTTGGAGTCATCTTTCAGCTCTTTTCTGACTCTCTAAATATGAAAAGATTACCGAGGCCCTTGTCGTTTCGATCTCGTTAAAATGGACACGAATCGACATCCACCCAGTATAAGTTTAACCCTTTTTCGGGCTGGGATGGATTGATTACGAAAAAGGAATACCCTAGCCTATTGCGACTAGGAGGTTTTTCCGGATATTGTTTTCTACCTTTTCGGATCTGGGGAACTATTTACGAAAAGGGACTTGTGGAGTTTTCTTTTCCGCTGTCTTTTCAAACTCTCTAAACATGAAAAGACGCCGAGTTCTTCCTTTGTCAGACTCGTTAAACCCTGATGACATTGGATTCCGTCGAAATGACGTTCTCAGAGTTTCTCCTTCCTAGGACTCGTTAAATGCACTAGGATGGATTCGCCCGAAGGGCGGACTTATATCACAAGCATATGCTATCCCCTTCAAGCTTGTTATCAAAAATAATTGGGGTACTCGCCAGAAATGGTGGGGGAAAAATGGAACCATCGTTGTTGTCGTCGGCAGTATGTCGCTCTTGAACATGGCACTTGTCTGCATTCGTGTCGGGTTGGGGACATCTCATCTCGTTGCTTCACTTTGCCTCTGTGGGTTTGGGTAATCTCTTTTGACCTCTCATCTGTTCACTGCCTCGTCGCCATGACCTCTGATCCGTTGATGTCAAATACTGCCAAGTCCATTGTCGTGCCGTTCATGTGTTCAAGAGAAGTTGGCCTCTGCAAATATCAACCTTCCTCTGTTTCTCATATGGTTCTGATTCACAACAAAACATTATGTTCCTCTGTCTCGTGTCGATGATGTGGGAATCATTATGGCCCACCTTCGATCAAGGTCACTTCCTGTCGACTTCAACTCATTATCCAGGAAGTTGGTCTAGAGACTCCTTATGGTACCTTGGAGCCTGCATGCCTCAATGGCAGGTTCGTCGCATTCGACGTGAGGTTTACATCATTGGCCTCCGATCGAGTGATTCTGCGGGTGTTCGACGTCAACTCATTTATTCGCACATTGTAGATTGTACCTGTAGTACCTTGAGGACCATTGTCATTATTGGTGGTTTCTCTCGCGTCTGTTAACAGCTTTCATCATTGGTTGGTAATCAGATGATGTTCATGCATGTTCGACTTCAGCTCACATATTCGCATGCTTGAACTTGTACTTTGTTTGGGTCGAGATGGAGCGCAAGACCCTGGATTGTGTCTGTTGTAATCCAGGCTGCGATTGTGGATTATTATCGTTATGTACATGACTCACTGATTGGATGGATGCGACCATACCTGAGTCTATTTATTTGATCCTAGCTGGATGGCTGCGCCCATACCCTGGATCCGGATTATAGCATACTCTGTTTCGGATGGCTGCGCCCATACCGCATATACATCATGTACTTGAGATATCAGTTGTATTTTTCTGCGTAGGTTTTCCGACGGCAGGGCTTCAGTTGAACATGTTCTCGTAAAGTATTTCACCCCTCTCTCTCTCGGGCCTCATACTTTAGGGGGCATCTGTTACACAGTAATTTGTCACCGTCCTTACCATTCCCCGTCCCGCATAATGGAGGACCCATTTTGTGACCTGTGAACATTGTCATGCCTTGAAAACATCATCAATGCATTCCTCTAAGCATGAGCTTCATTTTCCCTTAAGACATCTCCTTGCAAAAATCATGAAAAACATCCCTTTTTGCATTGGCGCGGGTAGACAGTTCAGCACTCGCGCCAATGGGGAAAATCCTGCAAAGAGGCCGCGCCAACTGGCGCTCTGTCCCAGAGCAGTAGTCGCGCCAGCCAATTTAAGGAGTGTTTTTTAAATAAATATGGCGGAAGTTGAGTTTCAACAAACTCAGAAACCATTTCCTATCTTGAGTTGGGAGGTTTGGCTGCGGGAGTTCTATGGAAGGGAAGTGGTTTGCCACCTCCCATGGAACCTTCCTTGTTGATAGGGCCAATCCCACAATAATAGGGATCCCAACTCCCTCCTTCCCCATCTATAAAAGCCTACTCAATTCCATGGCAAGCTAGTCTTGAAGTGCCTAAGCTTTGAATCTCCATATTCCCAAGAGCCTTTGTGCTGTAAAGAGCCCTCTTTTTCCCTTAAGGCCGACTCAAGTAAGGAGACCATCGTCGAGAGACTCCGGAGAGGTTTTCCCTTTCCTTGGCGAGCTTTGCGAGACGTGAACGACTGGAGACCCATCCGAAGGAGACCACGACGTCAGAACTTGGTTTTAATCTCTCTTCGTTTGTTATTTAATAGATGATTACGATTATGGTTCCACTCTGTTTTCCATTATGTTAATATGAGTAATATCCTTTCTGACTGATATTTAGTTACGTATGCCGGGTTTTATGCTTGTATCTGTTTGTTTCTTGCATGTGCAGGTGTTCATCCGCGGAGATCGTGGAGGGATTGTGATCTGCTGAGGCTGAGGAACGGGGACGCTTCTTCTTTAGATCATAGTGTTGGATTCCAGGTAGGCTTCTATCTTAGTCTTTTCATTCGTAACTAGGAACTTGCGTCGTAACATTGTTTGATTGTTGCTAGACCCTTGCTGGGCTAGTAGGGATCGCCTACGGCTCCGCGGAGGATTTATATCGCGGTGGCTTCTTCAGTTTGGGGGAAATGGGAGGCGACATCTTTGCCAATGGGAGGTAAGAGAGAGCGAAGGAACCAATCCATGTAAACTCGATCTTCAAATGGGGGAGCATGGCATAAGCTTCGTCGTCGTCGCCACTCCTGGACATGAGCGGAGAGACGTGTTGAAGAGGATTGCTGAAAGGAGGTCAACAGTTCAGTGCCAGTGTTGTATCAGAGAGGGAGTTGGAAATAAGACAAAAAGGCTTGGGAAATGGTTGCAAAAGTGGTATGGGAAGAGGTGGCTTGATCAACATACCATTTGGATGCGTTGTCGGTAAGGGTGCGTTGGAATAAACGAAGACGAATGGAGTCATCGGTGATGGAATTAGAGGAGCACCACATGTGGAAAGATCAAATATGATTGGAGGGATCTTCACTAGCAAGGCCCTCGAACTTAGGAATGTCGGAGGGGAGCTTGGTTGGCATAGTAGGCCAACTGACATCGTGGCGGATAGGATCGTTAATAAGCTGATTGAAGTCGGGGAGACTGAGGTCGGCCATATACGAAAGTAATGGGGCAGTCGAGGTAGGTCCCGTAGTGGTTCTACTGGAAGTGGACCCGGCAGTAGAACTAGGGTTAGGGCTAGGTCCAGAACTAGACATGGTGGAGGTAAATGGGGGAGAACCAGAAGGACGGGGAGAACCCAAACAATCAGAGGAAGAGTTGGAGGGCGGACTCGGGGAGGGGGGGACTTACTCGATGATGACGGGAAGGAGGAAGTCGGCCAACCGAAAACTGAGGGTGAAGGCTAAGAATTTGCCGGGAGAAACGCCTTGGGGGCACAATGATGACGAGAAGAAGAAAGACCGACAAGGGAAACAAGACGCGACAAGGGAAAGGAGGTGCAATGTCGATTAATTTTAGAGTCTTTGCCAGGCGGTGTTAACTAGGCTCTTCTTCACTTAGGGTCAGTGTGTGGCGTGCGTTAATTTTAATGGATTAAACCCTGTCGTTTTGAGAGAAAAAGAAAAAAGTGTGCTGCGTAATGGAAAAAGAACTCTGCAATAAATAAGACTGAAAGAACAGAAAGTTAGCAACTAAAAAGGCAGCAATCGAACCCAAGAAGGTGGGTCTCTCAAAACTAGTCTAGAAGGGGCAGGATTAAGGTTCGTTTCCCAGTAGTCCTTAATTGTTAGTATGATTCTTTCGTTGTAAAATATCACTTTAGCTATGCATATCAAGTATCCCTAACATCAAGTATGGCTGAAAAATATCTTTAAGTTTGCTGCATACAATTATATCTAAGCATAAAAGATATTAAGCAGATAAAATGTAAAATGGCTCCATGTATCCAATGGACAAGACAAGAACAATGTATAAAAATAATCTTATATTATATTAAAGAATGGGGAACTTGAGAGGAAAACAAGAAAGGTGTTTTCTAGTTCTCCTCAGTGGGATGGGTTCTTGGAAGTCCTCAGTGTTTCAGTTCTAAAATTCCTCTCTTTGGTTAATGTGGAAAACCCTAACAAACATGGAACTCAATGGGAGTTCAAAATGCAAACAAAATGAAATTGGTGACCAAGAGTATATCTAGTGTGATCTAATGCAATGGAGGTGACTAATGAATGGGGAAAACCCTCCTATTTATAACAAAATATTGGGGTGTTCTAGAACTCGGTGCATGAATAAAATATTATTAATGACATTATAGAATCACCTTTTAGGAATATTTTATTATATTTGTTGGAGGAAAAAGGATTTTTGACTTGGGTCAATTCCTTTATTTATAAATAACAAATAAATAAATGATTTATTTATTTATTATTTAAGGGAAATGAGGGGAATATAATTAAATAAATAATGGTTTATTTAATTATTTAAAAATGATTTAGTCAAATTTAACTAGGAATAGTATTTAAATAGTGATTTAAATAACTTATTCTTAGGAAATAATTAAATAAATAATGATTTATTTTAATTGATTACCTTGGTTTGGGTTAAATATGACCAAGAAATGTAAACAAATGTGGTGAAAGTGATTTTACTTGGGGTAAAATTAGTCTTACATGGTGTACTTGGGTTCATCTAACGATACTGGGTTAGATGACCAAAAAATGGTGTAACAAAGAGATATCCGCATCCACCAACAGTGCCACCTTCCGTACAACATCAAGCCATTCATGGATGAGGTATTATGTGATGTTGCTCCTCTTGATGTAGCTGATGTATTATTGGTCCAACCATACTTGTGGAGGCGACATGATGTGTATGAGTCTAGCCCTCGTGTTGTTATTATTACTTTGGGAAATAACTTTTACAGGATACCGGAGGTAGTACTGCCTCTTGTCATCTCTTTGACTACTGCAAAAAAACGCAGTAAGATTGTTTCCCAAACCAGGAAATTCATTTTCCTTACAACTCGATCACAAGGAAAGAATAATATTGTGGCCACAGCCTCAAAATAGGGCTCCCCTGCATGGCTGCAGCAGTTGGACAAATTCATAGAGGAATACGAGGACATTTTCTCCTCACTCACAGAGGTTCCTCTACACTGTCAAGACAAGCACTCCATTGATCTGACCCCAAACGCACCGTTTCCTAATGTTGCCATACCTCCTGCAAATACACATACATAATCCACACATGTACTGTCTGAGGCTGATAAAGAAACCAAATTTACTGAATGCATCCAACATGTCTGCCCACAAGTCCATGACATCTTCAACAAATCTAATACCCAGTTCAACATAATTTGCTTCATCTTAGGGAGGATCTCAATGCAATGGGGACCATTGCTTCCTAAGGAGGGAGGAATGATCTAGGTGGATATCGGTGGCCACCCACGTAATCCATTTGGACCCACACCATCAATTCTTGCAACTTTTCACATTCAGCACCACTTACTATTTTTAGCAGGTTTTCGGGTCCTACACTCCTGGAGCCGTTTTGGGGTCTTAATGATCCAGGTGGATATTGGTGGCCACCCACCTATTCCATTTGAACACCCACCATCAGTTCGTTCAGTTTTTAAGTTGCAGCACAACTTACTATTTTTAGCAGTTTTTCGGGTCCTGAACTTCCGGAGCCATTTTGAGGCCCTAAACGACGTTTTTTGGGAAAACTGTGAGCAACATGGGTTCATGATGTTGCTCACATCGAAATTTGTACTCCTCAGATATATATTTCTAATGAGCTATTGAGTGTGTCAAACGGAGATCGGATGCCAAAGTTACGTCCCCAGGAATTTGAAACACCAATTTACCCAAATGGGACCCACAGTTTTGGCGCTTCATCTCCTAGAGTTAGGTTTTTGGATGTTTCAGTTTTTCCATTGTTTCTCAATAATAAATAGGCCCTAGAGCCTCATTTTAACACAATTCAGAGGTCTGTAGCCACCACATATCTTCTCAGAGATTCGCTACCAGCACCCTAGCTATTTTATTTCCATTATGTTTGTAAGCATATTTCTGTTATTTGATATTAATGAAATGACGCATTATGTCCGCTGCATCTCTATGTTTATGGTTATTTCTATATTCAGTTGCGTTCCTGCGTAAATCCGGATCAATAAAAAAGCATAAGGAGGTCTAAGGAGCAGCTAAGAATTCCTTAAACAAGCCCAGCAGAGGAAAACACAAAGACAATAGAAACAAGAAGGACTAAGGTGCCTCAAAGAACATTTCTTAACCTATACTCTTATGTTCTACTGCAGCATAGAAGGATGGAAACATAATGAAAATGTGAGAAAAAAATAACATAAGACAGAAGCACTTCACCAATAACCAAGCTCAGGGATCCTGCAAGCTATCCTCCTTCATCATTAATCAAAACAAGGCATTCATAAACTCCACAAGACCAATTTCTTCTTCAAACTCAATAAAACCATGTAGTGCTCTCAAAACTCATCAAATTCCAACATTTACAATGGAACCCCTTGTTAGGTATCTATAATCATCAAGATTGGCAAAGTCTAATCATAGAAACAACATCGTTTCAACCAAATTTGGGATTCTAGGATCTAGCCCCCCTGAATTTGGAGAGGGATCTCTCCAATAAGTGCAAAGATGGATTTATCTTTGAAGTTTGGGGTAATAATATTAGGCTAGTTATGAAGGCCAAGGGTTTTTTTTTTTTGGATGGTTGAGCATGATTACTCTTTGAGGTGGAAAGTTCTAAATGCAAAGAGTTTCAAAGGTGAGAAGTTGCAAGAAAATAGAACAGCTTTGGCTAAAAGATAGATATAACGTTGGTTTTTAGTCCATTGGGCTATGGAGTCACAACAGGGCTTTAATTGAGCAACAACATCAAGAGTGATCCAAGGGGAAAGTCATCTATATCACAAGATTGTTGAGATTAAAATGATGGAATGGAAACAATAAAGTGTTGGAGGGGTGGAAATTGATAATAATTTCACAAGGGATTTATAGTCAGTCCAAACAAGAAAAGCCTCTTAAGTAATTGTTTAAAACCAACCAAGGATAGGGCTAACCATAGACTTCTTGGGAAATTTTTTATTAAAGCAGCTTAATTGACAACAATCCAGTAATCTGCATAATTACCTTCAGAAAGTATGAAAACACATAAGAGAAAACAAAGTGTAACCTAAGATCAGATAAGGTACTTTGAAACCTAGTCTGCTTTCAGTCAACACCCAGGGAAATCTTCAAAATCTACCTTTGGAGGATAGAAACTAGAAACAGGGCTAACCATAAAATTTTCTAGTCTAACTTTAATAAGCAACTGATGAAAATAAATTTCAAGAATAATGTTTAAAGCAAACAATAGGACGAGGGACCGCCAACATTCCTAACTACTTAAGTTGTATTTAATCATTCTTAAATAAACAAATTAGAGGAAAACATTGAGATAAAGCTTATCAGTTAGAGAAGGGTACTGATAAATAGTAGATCCTAACTCTATAAATGTTGTTCTTTATCAGAGAGAAGTGAACAATATGACATACATAGAAGGAAACAATAACAAATAAAGGCGCACTTCACCAGTGATATAGACCAGGATCCCAAGAAACAACTTGTTATTGATGTCAAACCAGTTACAGTCTTCAAGTCCAATGTTTCAGCTCAGCAATCATCTTCACTATTCAGCCTAACTAATCTAGCACAAATAGAGCTTCAAGGGCCAGTGAATACTATTTACAATCAGAAGTTTAAACTCAAATGTATTTCAAAGTTCTGTAGCCAACAGTTTCTCATCTTCTACATAAGTATTTATAGAAGAATGAGAAGGTGAGATCTGATAAAAGATCTCTCAGGACAATTAATACAGATTCAAGACTTCTCGGCCTTTGAGGGGCTCGATGGAGAAGTTTACAAACATTCTGTCTGTATTAACTGTTTTACATTTATGAATTTAAGCTCGGTGGGAGCATTTTTTTTTACTTTAAGGCTCTGTGTTATGCTTGGAGTAACTCTGCAGATATTTTTAGCATTTAAGTTCCTTGCAGAAGTAACTCTCTGGCTGCGCTGAGGCGAATATCTTCATTTGATCAATAACTTCGGCCTCTGTTTTGAATGCTTTTAGGCACAGGTGGCACTTATGGTAGCTAAGGAATCAATTCGCCTCAGTTGAGGCGATGGAGGCCTGCCTGTCTGTTAAACACTTATGAATTTCTTTAACTATATTTTAATTTGAGGGATTAGGCTTTTGATAATCAATCTTAGCCGTAATCTCCACAAATCGGTCTTCAATATTTTGTTCTACTATGCTCTGTTTCGAACGTTGATACTCTTTTAACTATGTTTTTAATAAAACAGTGTCTTGTCGATGTGTAGGCCGTGCAGGGCTCATATGGCATCACTTCCCCTGAAGCATTTGATGAAACGTGGAGTGGAGCCCCATGAATGGTTCCTTTTTATGAATCGAAGGCACAGGAATCGTCATCCCCGGCCTTCGGCCTTTATATAATGAAAAACCCATTAAACACCTACAAAATACAGAAAAATATTACAAAATCCCGCGAATTGGGAAAAAACTGCTTCAAAAGGCGGGGGAGGAACGTAGCCGTTGGATGGCAGCATCCAACGGTGAGATCTGCGTAGAAGAGGTAAAAAGGAGAGCGGGGAGAAGAATAAGACGGAGTGATTTTGGACTATCCGACCTGGACATGTGGATGGTCCAGATCCCATCGGAGGATCGCAATTGGGGGTGGCAAGCAAATGCACTGATTCAAAAGTTGCGATGCGATGTAGCGCAGACCATCGATCTATAGATTAGATCAACAGTGGAGAATGAATCGGGGAAAAGGCTGATCGGGGAAAGAAATATAACACAACGATTGAAAAATGCGATGCAATTGAGCGATCGGGGAAGGCCGATGCAATGGTGCAATCGGGCCATCGCAATCGGAGGTTTCAAATGAACACAATCGGAGGAGATTTACAAAAGTTTCCGATGCGGTCGGGCCATCGCAATCGAAGGGGTGGTAATATAAATTTTGGCGCCCGTTTTGCGAGGCTATGGGTTATATGAATGGAGTGGAGGGGGAAGAGTTTATATATATAAGACCCAATCGCATCGGAAATTTAGATGCAGGTATTTCAATCAACCCATTTGTGAATTTCTCCGATGCGATTGCACGATCGGGTCTTTTAAATCTAACCATTTTATATTAACATGTGACTTTAGCACATCAGATCAAAATTTTGGATAAATGGGTTTTTTGGGTTTTACAAAGAAAAAATAACGTCGGGGAAGAAATATTACAAGGTTTTAAGCACGGAAGGCGGGCCCATGGTTTATATGAAAAATAATATAATCGGGGCCTTTTAAATATAAATTCTAATCGCTTCGGAACATTCGGAACATGGCAACAGACTTGTGTGCCTAGATCTTTCCGATGCGATAAGCATCGAACAGGGTTAGTGCTTGGTTCCCAGGTGTGGGCATGTGGGGGAAGTGGTTTTTAAGACTTAGCCCAAGGAGGCTTAAGTCCTTAGTAATAAAAACTTGTTTTTTTATGAATTTTTTCAGAGTTTTCAATGGATTTAGGGGTTTCGATATAGTTTAAAAATGAGTTTTAAACTATGTAAAGGTGATTTTCATGAATGGAAAAAGAGGAATCATGAAAATAGAGGAGCTTTACGGAAAAAAAGGGGAGCAAATGAAGGTTATTTTTGAGTGGTGGGAGGGGAAAATGATGATTTTATAGCAGTATTTTCTCATGAAATCAACAGAATTTCGGAGTATAAAATGGAAACAGCAATGAAGATTTTGGACAGAGGCATGAGGCCTTTGAGAGTCTTCAAGAGCCAACAATTTTTAGCAATAAAATTTGTTCCTTGAAGGCTAGAAAATTCTTAGCCACCTTTTGCTATAACCAATATTATAGGTGGCTAACAGTGGCTCCACTTGGGGATGATGCCTTCTTGAAGGCATCAAGAACTTCAAACTTGCATTTCTCTGGGAGGCTGACCTGTGCCTGATCCATTAGGCTGCCCTTCCTTTGTTGGGATGATCTTCTCTGAAAACATATTATCAGCCATGAAAACAATGGATCTTTCATCTACAAGCTTTCTACCTACCCAATCCTACATATCTAACATTTTTTCTTCATTAGAGTGCACTTGGATTGGCAAACTCTTTTCACAATATTTTATTCTTTTGAAAGCAGGAAATCTAATCTATTTCTACTCCTTATTTCTCCATGGACTCAGATTAAGCAGTTGAGCCCATATGATTCTCTACCTATTCTACTATCTGTTGGGATTAAACTATCCAACATACTTTATTCTCTAGATTCTACAACAAAAATTGAAAAGCATTCAAGTCAGGATTAAACAGTCTAACTTGATGCTGGCCTGTGGTATAAAAAAAAAAATGCACACAGACATTTATTTTGTAGAAAATTAAATCAAAATGGAAGGCTTAAGATCTGAAAGCTTCTCATCATGGCCTTCTCTTTTTACAGCTCTATTTTGGCTCTTGTTTGAGCTGTTTCTTCCTTGTTCTCTGGTTCATATTTTGAGCTAATTAGAACCAGATTTACTTCTTTTTTGACTCAGAAAATAAAACAGATTTGAGTCATCTCTCTTTTGGAAACTTAGGTTCAGATTTTAAACATGTTTGAACCTTTAATTTCTATCCTAATCTATCTACTGATAAGCCAAGATTAAATAGTTTGGCAAATCGAATTCACTATCTTATCAGCAGAAAATTTAAAACTAATTAGTCAATATTAGGCTGTTTGACTAACTAGAAGTGTGTTTTGTAGGAGTGGCATTTAAGCTTGCACACTTTCAGATTTGTTTCTCTTTTTTGGTATGGGGTTGTACCTTTCTTGTTTTCACAATCTGCCCTCTTTTCTCTTTTCTATTGTTTTTGTAATTTTGATTTTTATAACTTTGAATGCAATGGTAGATGAAATATTTATAATGGAAAAAAAGATAAAAAGGCTTTAGAATATGCCAGGATCAAGAGAAGTAATGTTTAAGCATCTTTCCATTGACAGGACCTCCAAACAATTCCACTCCATTCAACTCTTGTAAAAAATAGGCATTGTTACCAGCAGCTGAATGAATAGAGTAAGGGCCAAGCCATAAGTTGTCAAATTTTCCATGCTTGCCCTTGTCTTCCCTCCTTGAGTCCCAATTTAGAACTTTGTCCCCAATTTTGAAATTGTTGGCCTTTGTTCTTCTGTCAAAAAGCTTTTTAATGCTGATCTGCTTCTGCAATGCTGTGTTATACACCTCCTCTCTGGTTTGCTAAAGATGAATGGTCTGATTTATTATTTTGATCATGTGATTATCTTCATTTTGCAACTCTTGAATCAACTTCATCACTGGTACACCAAGGCTATTTGGAAAAATTTCATCAGTACCATACACAAGCTGAAAAGGTGACATGCCAATAGATTTCTTCAAAGTCAATCTGTCAGCCCAAAGTGCATGAACTAGCTTTGTATGCCAAGACTTTTTATTGTCTTCCAACAGTTTCTTGATTATGTTCACTAAACTCTTGTTTGAGGATTCTGCAAGTCCATTACCTTGGGGGTAATAGGCCGTGGAATGCCCCAATGTTATTTGATATCTATGACAGAACTCAACCATCCTCTTTGATCCAAATGCTGCTGCATTATCGGTGATAATCTTGGTAGGACAGCCAAATCTGGAGAGAATGTTGGTCTCCATGAATTTTATAATAACTAACTCATTGGCCTGCCTACAAGGTATGGCTTCTATCCACTTAGTGAAATATTCTGTGGCAGTGAGAATCCATCTATGCTGGGCAGAAGATGGTGGATGGATTTCTCCTATGAAGTCAAGTCCCCACTATTGAAATGGGGCTTCAACAGTGATTGGATGCAGAGGTAGGGGTAGCAGTTTTCTTTTGCCTTCAAAATTTGACATTACCGTGAGGCAATGATAATTTTATGTATCATGAAAAGCCGGAGGCCGGTAGAGAGCTTGTTGGGAAAAATGCGAGAGGGGGTGAATCGATGTTCATATTCAAAACTTTTTGCTTTTTCTTGCTTCTAAAACCCATACGCTTCACTTTCTTTGATACGGACTACCGCGTATATACACCGGATACCCTTTATAGAAAGTCGCGTATACACGAGAGATCCAATTATGTCATTAATTCTTCATATATCATTCCATCATTCATTCATCGGATGTTTAATAAAACGGTAAACATGTGCAGTAAGAACAGAATAAACCATCACAAAAAGCATCACACATGAACACCAGGATTTTTAGGTGGAAACCCAAGTCGAGAGAAAACCACCGCTGCCGTTGCTCATCCTTCAATATTTTATTATAGAGAAAACATCTTACAACATATGTGCTGGTGCAGACTCCTACCAGCACGCAGGCACCCACCTGCGCTCGTTTACCAGCCTCTCCTGGAAGGGAGCTACGACCCCCTGATCTCGTTTACCAGCCACACCTGGAAGGGAGCTATGACCCCCTACTCTCATTTACTAGCCTCACCTGGAAGGGAGCTACAACCCCCTGACTGAAGGCTACAACCCTCAGCACCTCTATGGACCATGTTTCATCAATTTTCACATTGGATCCAAAGCTTCCTTTAGGACACCACTTGCAAGCCACGTTTCATCATATTTTTAGACTGGACCCTTTCCATACTTTTATAAGCTCAAACATACGACACCAAGAATGTGTCAGTGGAATCGCCCGGAAGCGGAGATAGCAGTAACACAACAGAACAGATATCATCAAGATAGCAGAACAGATCAGACATCTCTCAACTTTAGGAAACCCTAGTTTATCATACGCGCTTTTCTTTCACTGATCCTGCGTATATACGTGCCTTTGACCATACAAACCCACGTATATTTCTGTAGATATTACAGAACTAATTTCTCTGCCCATACGTGCTTTCTCTTCAGCAAACCCGCGTATATACGCGCTTTCTCTGCGGCGAACTAGCGTATGGTTCTTCAGACATTTAGGTCATTGCAATTCTTCGGAACAGATACATCACATAGATTTTACCCTTTACTTCAGACAGATGTTCGCCTCATCTCAGATCTAATCATTCCATAAACAGATCTAGCAAGTACAAATACATTTCAGATCTAGATACCCTTCTTCATCATTTTCTTCATAGGTGCTTCATGCATTCAGATCTATCATTCAACTGTAACCCTTTCCATTCAAATATACTTCAGAGAGAAGTATTCATTCAAGCTCAGACATCTTGCACCCACACTCATGATTTGCACAATGAATTTCTTCTCCTTATATAGGTTTACCCTTTTTTCAATACCATGAGCCCCTTTTTCAATACCATGAGCCAAAACAATACCATGAGCCCAAAACTACATTACTTCCGATGGTATTCCTGGACGGGGTCATTTAGACGAATCATTACCCAATATAATGGGTCAATACCATGGTGGTTACCCCTGGTTTTGCACTTTATGAGCGCTTTTGCCCATACGCGACTTGGCACGTACTTTACCGCGTGCATACGCGACTTCTCCTAGGCAAATCCACGTATGCCTTGAGACATACTCTTTTCATCATAGATCTAGCACATATTGAAATCCTTTCTTCATTACCTTCTGTACTCTCTGTAGATATATCAGATTTTCATCTTTAAACAGGTTCATCAAGACATATTCTATCAAGCACAACTTCATCAAGTAAGTTGCCATCATCTTCATCAGGTGGGTTGCCATTCAAGAACAACTCTCTACATCATATCACATCAGATTTACATCATTTACCAAGTCCATCAAGTCAAGAATAACTTCATCAGGTGTATTTCCATCAAGGACAACACATGCCAACAATCTCATGTCTTCATCTTCATTCAGTGGGTTTCCATCAAGGACAACACTCACGCATCATGTTGCCAACAAAACCAACCCTCAAAATTTTGTTGGCTGTTGTCTTCTAGTATAAATGACCTCCACACTCTCCTTCATGGAATTCGTGCTTAACCTTCTCTGCATCCAACTCAGGCAAACATTTAAGCAATAGACCACTTGCATTTTTCCAATAAAGACATCTATCTATAATGCAATAGTTTACAGCTTTTAACTTTAAGAATCTTGCCTTTGTTTTTGTCAAACCAGGAGGTGTATTTAAATTAAGAAAAACATAAATAATATCAGCATACCAAGGAGAATTCATAAAATTATCTTCAACTATAGGAGTTGAGAATTCTTCTTGGTCATCCAAAGCATCAATCATATTAATATCAAGAACTTCAAAATTTGATTTAGCCATTAATCTAGCTAGACCTTGGCCTTTGATGAGTTTAGTGGGTTTTATCTCTAAATCATACTCAAGGATAACAACAATCCACTTACCTCTCTTACCATCTGGGTCCTGTGTTAGAATGTCTTTAACAACTGAGTTTGGGATGAAGGCAATGATGTGTGAGTGAAGGATGTACACCCTGAAGTCTTTCAAAGCTTTAACCAAAGCAAAATCTTGCTTCTCCATAATGTTATACTTCAAAGGGGCATCCCTCAATGCCTTACTAAAGAATGCAATAGGTTGCTCTTGTCCTTGTGGATTTTTCTGCAAAAGGACAGCAGCTATGGTATGTTCTGATGCAAATGAAAAAATATAAAAATCTTTTGAAAAATCAGGACTTATAAGAACCAGTGTTTTGGTTAACGCTTGTTTCACCAGTTCAAAGGACTTCTTTGCTTCCAAGGTCCATTTTACCCCTTGCTCCTTCTTTAACATGTTTGTGATATTCCTAAGGAGCTTAGCCAAGTTGGGGATGAACCTTCTCAAAAATTTAATCTTTCCAATGAAAGATTGCAACTCTTTGATGTTTCGAGGATGAGAGATTTGTAATATGGCCTCAATCCTCTTTGGATCTATCTTAATACCCTCTTCTGAAATAATGTGCCCAAGAAGTTTACCTTCTTGGAGACCAAATAGTGTCTTCTTAGGGTTTAAAGATATCCCAAACTTTCTGCACTTCTCGAAAACCTTTCTTAAATGTTCTAAGTGCTCTTCATCTGTTTTTGAAAACACAGTAACATCATCAAGATAGATAATGATGAAGAAGCCCAGTTCCTCCGAGAATGCTATGTCCATGGCTCTTTGAAAAGTTTCTCCAGCATTCATTAGACCAAAAGGCATTTTCACATACATGAAAGTGCCCCATGGTGTAGTAAAGGCTATCTTTAATTGATAAGAAAGGTGAACTAAAATATGATTTTACCTTGAATAGCCATCAAGCAAAGAAATTTTTTTAGACTCTACCACCCTTTGTAAAATATGATCCATCTTGGGTAAAGGGTAGTTGTATTTTAATGAAGCTTTTTTTAAGTCTCTAAAGTCTATACAAAGCCTGATCTCTCCAGTTTTCTTCCTAACAAAAACCAGATTAGATACCCATTCAGAATATCTAATAGGGACAATAATACCAACATCATACATTTTCATGATTTCCTTCTGAACCAACGGTAACTGAATAGGGTTTATTCTGTGCAGTTTCTGTTTGAATGGTTTTTGGTTTTCTTTGAGGGGAATTTTGTGCTGTATTATTTCAGTGTCATAGGATTTAAGATATTCATAACTCCATGCAAAAACGTCAGAAAACTCTTTAAACAACTCAATGTACTTGAGTTTAATGTGAGCTGGTAAAGTCTTGGACAATTTAATCATCATAGGTTTAAGTTCACTGCCAATATTGCACTCTTCCACTTCAGTCTCTACAGGTTCCAGTTTTGGTTTATTCGCCACATCGTTGAAATCGAACAACTCTTCTAAAGGGGCCAGACCCTTAGGCAAAATTTCATATCTAGAGTGCAGAGTTTCTAACTCCTCTGTTTCAATCTCGACATTCATTTCTGTTTTGTTTTCAAGTTTGCTAGAAATAAGGTTAATATTGGCAAGTTCAGGAGACGACTCTTCTTTTCTAAGAAAATTTTCTTCATCGTGGTCTGTTTCGTAATCTGAGTCCGAACTGTGTAGTTTGAATTCATTTATGAATTGCATGAAGTCTTCTATTTGTTTGTGTCTGTCAAACACCTGCCAATACTTTTCATTATCAGGCATGGCTGGTCAAAATTTTATCTGAGTTGTGCAGTCCTTTGTTTCATATGGCATTAAGCATTTTCTAGCTGCAAAGGCTAAATTGTGGGCCGCAATATTTCTTTTTCTTGGGACAAAAATCAATTTGGACTCCTCGAAAGTTTTTAAAAGGCCCACGGTATCGTTTCGGTAGGCCCTAAGCCTGGGGTGATTTGCATTATACTCCCCATTGACTTGCCTAATGACTAACTCGGAATCCCCATACATGTTGATTCTTCTGGCTCATAACTTTTTCAATAGATGTAAGCCTAAGAGAAGGGATTCATCTTCCGCTATGTTATTGGAACACTGAAAGTTCAATCTACAGGAAATACATTCTATACTGTTATTTTCAGTGTTGGAAATCCAGACACCTGCACTAGCGTTAGTTCTAGTGCAGGATCCATCAAAATACATACTCCACAGAGGAATATTCTTAGTTTCATCTATTTGGTTATCGTCCTCTGCAATTAATGTGCTTTCAATTTTTTGTGGAATGTCAGCACTTAGTTGTGTTTGTTTTACATCCTCAGGTTCTTCATTGGGTTGAGGATTGTTTTCTTGACTGTCAAGGTTTAGGCTCAATGGAAAAACGACTGGAAGGTCAAGACCTGTGTTTGGTTTGCTGATATTCAGAGGGTCAGCCAACTGTTTTGACAGCTCTGTAGTATTTACCTCCTCCTCTCTATCGGCCATTAACTATGTTAAAGTTACTTGTTCATCTAACGTTTCTTCATTAAAGAGGATAAATGAATCAAGGCCTATGTTTACAGAGTATAAAGGGGAGTTTTGTGGTCTGTCTTGACTTGTCACTATGTACTGCATATGAGATTCCCTGTAGAGTCTTCTATTATGATTGAAAACAGTGATAGTCGCATAGGTCATGTCCATTTGCATAGTTCCCTGTAACTTAGCCCCCCATGATCTTGATAACAACATTCCATATTTGGGGGGAACCTCAACCACCGCAATATCCATGACTAAGCATTTGGCTGGGATCTAGGCTAAGTTAACATAGAGGTCTTTGATTAATCCTAAACAATTTACTCTGCTCGAGTCAAAGGAGTATAGATCTTTGTAAGGTCTGGTGATTTCTAGACCAAGGCTCTCCATCACATCTTTAGGCATTAAATTATGAGAAGCTCTGGAATCATGCATAACATTTTGTAAAATTTTGTCATGAACGTTTAAACTCACATAAAAGGGAGGAACAGGTCCCTCTTGATATCTACCTTCAATCTTTGGACCGACAATAATCTCGGGCTGGTCATCATTAAGATTGACTGTATCCTCATTTTCCTCTATATTTAAAGCCTTCAAAATTTGGGTTCTATATACATGCTGGGCAGCTAACTCAGTCAAGGGAACAGAGATTTTGATTTTGGAAATTTCCTGCTCCAGGTTGAAAGGAATTTGACTCATTAAAGCACTTGTCTCAGCCTTATTAGCTGTCCCTCTATTAGTAATATCAGCTTGCTGATTTGTTCTATTTACATTTGACAAAATGGTTTTAACAGGAGTACTTGCTGAGATGTTGGTACTACTAATGTCTGCACTATGTTTTTCATTGTTTTGAGTTCCTTTCTCTTTACCATTATCAGAATTTACAGCCACTGTTTTATCCTTTTTTTTGACAACTCTAGGCTTGGTTGTAGTGTTGTTTTGTGAATATTTGTCAGAGGTTCTATTGTTGGGGGTTTGTTGACTGGTTTTGCTTCTAAGGTCATATTCTTTTTGAGATTCTATGATGACATTTTCCATGTCTTGATAATAATTTTCATCATCATCTCTTCTGTCATCACAAGGTGTGTATAGAGCTTTTTTTCTATCATAATGAATCTCAAAGTCATCATTGTCTACCCCCAGCATGTTGATATCATCCTCCTCTGTTATGTCATCTGTTTCCTCAACTTCACTTACATATTTTTGATGAAAGGGAGGGGCGATCTACTGATCATCTTCCTTAGGCCTGTTTGGAGGTTGGTTCCTTCTAAAATTCTGATTCTGGTTCTGGTTTCTATTTTGAGGAGCAGTTTGGTTTTGACTGGCTTGTGCTCTCTTAATTATGCTCATCTCTTTCATCATCTCCTCCATAATTTTCTCCATCTTTGAGTTGGAAGTAGAAGGTGTGTTTTCCTCTCTAAATGACACTCTCTTTTCATTTTTCATTCTTGCTCTCTTCTCCATTAAGTTGACTTCCACAAAAAGAGCACCCTTTTGCATATCTTCAAGAGTTGCAAAATATCTCTCTCTCAGCTGATAGGCTATCTCAGGGTCAAACCCTTCAGGAAACTTGTTTAAAGATGAGCCATGTGGAGGTTTTAGTTCTGGGGAAAGTGCATTATACACACTATTGAATCTAGTGCAATAAGCTTGCACACTTTCCCCAGTGTTTCTATGGAGGTTCTTGTAATCAGCAAGGACTTGAAGAGGGTTTTTGTTTACTTCCCATTTGTTTAAGAATGTTTGATGGAAGCCTTGGAGATCATTAATACTATGGGGGGCCAGGCATTTGAACCATTTTCTAGCTTCTCCCCCAAAGCTCTGAGAAAATAACCTAAGCTTGACAGAATCATCATCAATTTCATTTCTGTCAAAGTATTCATTCATCTTATCCACATATTCTGATGAAGTTGTAGCATTTCTAGCATCATATAATGGAATTTTGCACTGATAGTCCTGTGGAAGATTGACTAGTGGTACAGGAAGGACTAAGGGAGCATACCATGCTGCCATGATATGTGGTGGGGGTGGATTCACAAGGAGTGGATTAACAACAGGAAAATTGGGCTGAAGTGTAGTGGTTTGAACAGTGGATGTAGGGTGAGCAGAAGTGGATGAACCAGGAATAGACTACTGAGCTGATCTTGGATGAGAGACACCTAGGTTGTGAAGGAAATCCAAATCAGGAGGTGTCGTTTCTCTTCTACCAGGATGTTCACTTGTTTCGGGAGATGATAGTGAAGACTCAGAATCTAACTGATCTAAATCACCAAGAGACCTAGTTCTAAATGGATTTACTAAGTCAGCTTGTGATTTTTGTAGAGCTGAAAGATTTTCAGGGACTGAATTAGCTCTCAAGGGTGATCTGAAAACAGTTGAAAATTTAATATTAGGAGACTTCCTAAGGATACCTTCTGGGTTATCAAATACTTCAGGTGGATCAGGGTTAGGATGGGCTCTACTATGAATCTTTCTAGGAGCCACTATGCTGTGTTTTTCAAACCCAAATAAACAGGAAAAGTGCAACCAGATATGACAATATTTAAGAGGTTAACTAGTCTGTTTTACAAATTTAATCCTACAGTCCTCTAAATGAGTTTGAAAGATATTATAATGATAAGGGTTCTTCCCAGTGGAGTCTTAAGGTCTGTTCAGGATTGTGGAGTCGCCAAGTGGAATTTTTTAGCCCCTAAGGAGGTAAAAGGTTTTATGGTCCACCACCACGTTTATTTGATACCAATCTGAAATATTTTTAGATTTTTCTGAGTTTATTTTTCAGTTGCATGGATTTTTAAGAATATCCTAACTTTGTTTCAAAACTTAGCTATGGTTATGAGATAAAGAAAGTTTACTCTTATGGCTAAGCCAGCTGATTTTTCAAGGTTAGATAAAGTCTTAAGAGAATCCTAGGGTTTACCTAGTTTTTCACTGATTCAAACAAGTTTCATCATGATTACCAGCTCTTAGTAGTGCTTGAAAAATCTGCTTTCAACTCATGAAGTTTTATGAAATGTTTAAGGCAAGTGCTCCCCAGCGGAATCACCAGAAATGTTAGGTTTCTAGTGGCTCAGCTGTTTAATATAGCAAATGTTCTTGAACCAAATCCCTGATATCCTATGGTTACCCTCAAATGAAAATGTTTCTGGGTTTTGTCCCCAACGGAGTCGCCAGAAATGTTAGGTATCTGTAATCAGAAAGATTGGAAAAGTCCGATCACAGAAACAACATCGTTTCAACCAACTTTGGGATTCTAGGATCTAGCCCTCATGAATCCGAAGAGGGATCTCTCCAATAAGTGAAAATATGGATTTGTCTTTGAAGTTTGGGGTAATAATATTAGGCTAGTTATGAAGACCAAGGGTTTTTTTTGTTTTTGGATGGTTGAGCATGATTATTGTTTGAGGTGGAAAGTTCTAAATGCAAAGAGTTTCAAAGGTGAGAAGTTGCAAGCAAATAGAACAGATTTCGCTAAAAGATAGATATAACGCTGGTTTTTAGTCCATTGGGCTATGGAGTCACAACAGGGCTTTAATTGAGCAACAACATCAAGAGTGATCCAAGGGGCAAGTCATCTATATCACAAGATTGTTGAGATTAAAATGATGGAATGGAAACAATAAAGTGTTGGAGGGGTGGAAACTGATAATAATTTCACAAGGGATTTATAGTCAGTCCAAACAAGAAAATCCTCTTAAGTAACTGTTTAAAACCAACCAAGGACAAGGCTAACCATAGACTTCTTGGGCAAGTTTGTATTTAAAGCAGCTTAATTGACAAAAATCCAGTAATCCTCATAATTACCTTCAGAAAGTATGAAAACACATAGGAGAAAACAAATAGTAACCTAAGATCAGATAAGGTACTTTGAAACCTAGTCTGCTTTCAGTCAACACCCAAGGAAATCTTTAGAATCTACCTTTGGAGGATAGAAACTAGAAACAGGGCTAACCATAAACTTTTCTAGTCTAACTTTAATAAGCAACTGATGAAAATAAATTTCAAGAATAATGTTTAAAGCAAACAATAGGATGAGCGAACGCCAACATTCCTAACTGCTTAGGCTGTATTTAATCATTCTTAAATAAAACAATTAGAGGAAAACATTGAGATAAAGCTTATCAGTTAGAGAAGGGCACTGATAAATAGTAGATCCTAACTCTATAAATGTTGTTCTTTATCAGAGAAAAGTGAACAATATGACATACATTGAAGGAAAAAAAATAACAAATAAAGGGGCACTTCACCAGTGATATAGACCAGGATCCCAAGAAACAACTTGTTATTGATGTCAAACCAGTTACAGTCTTCAAGTCCAATGTTTTAGTTCAGCAATCGTCTTCACTGTTCAGCCTAACTAATCTAGCACAAACAGAGCTTCAAGGGCCAGTGAATACTATTTACAATCAGAAGTTTAAAATCAAATGTATTTCAAAGTTCTGCAACCAACAGTTTCTCATCTTCTATAGAAGTATTTATAGAAGAATGAGAAGGTGAGATCTGATAAAAGATCTCTTAGAACAATTAATATAGATTCAAGACTTCTCGGCTTTTAGGGGCTCGATGGAGAAGTTTACAAACATTTTTTCTGTATTAACTGTTTTACATTTATGAATTTAAGCTCGGTGGGAGCTTTTTTTTTCACTTTAAGGCTCTGTGTCATGCTTGGAGTAACTCTGCAGATATTTTTAGCATTTAAGTTCCTTGCAGAAGTAACTCTCTGGCTGCGCTGAGGCGAATATCTTCATTTGATCAATAACTTCGGCCTCTGTTTTGAATGCTTTAAGGCACAGGTGGCACTTATGGTAGCTGAGGAATCAATTCGCCTCAATTGAGGCAATGGAGGCCTATCTGTCTGTTAAGCACTTATGAATTTCTTTAACTGTATTTTAATTTGAAGGATTAGGATTTTGATAATCAATCTTAGCCGTAATCTCCGCAAATCGGTCTTCAATATTTTGTTCTGTTGTGCTCTGTTTCGAACGCTGATACTCTTTTAACTGTGTTTTTAATAAAACAATGTCTTGTCGATGTGCAGGCTGCGCAGGGATCGTATGGCATCACTGCCCCTGAAGCATTTGATGAAACATGGAGTGGAACCCCATGAATGGTTCCTTTTTATGAATCGAAGGCACCTGAATCGTCATCCCTGGCTTCGACCTTTATATAACGAAAAACCCATTAAACACCTGCAAAATATAGAAAAATATTATAAAATCCTGCGTAATTGGGAAAAAACTTCTTCAAAAGGCGGGGGAGGAGCGTAGCCGTTGGATGGCAGCATCCAACGGTGGAGATCTACGTAGAAGAGGTAAAAGGGAGAGCGGGGAGAAGAATAAGACGGAGTGATTTTGGACCATCTGATCTGGACACGTGGACGGTCCAAATCCCATCTGAGGATCGCAATCGTGGGTGGAAAGCAAATGCATTGATTCGAAAGTTGCGATGCGATATATCGCAGACCGTCGATCTACATATTAGTTCAACGGTGGAGAATGAATCAGGGAAATGGCCGATCGGGGGAAGAAATATAACACAGTGATTGAAAAATGCGATGCAATTGAGCGATCGGGGAAGGCCGATGCGATGGTGCGATCGGTCCATTGCAATCGGAGGTTTCAAATGAACACAATCGGAGGAGCTTTACAAAAGTTTCCGATGCAATCGAGCCATCGCAATCGGAGGGGCGGTAATATAAAGTTTGGAGCCCGTTTTCCGAGGCTATGGGTTATATGAATGGAGTGGAGGGGGCGGAGTTTATATATATAAGACCCAATCACATCGGAAAGTTAGATGCGGGTCTTTCAATCAACCCATTTGTGAATTTCTCCTATGCGATTGCGCGATCGGGTCTTTTAAATATAACCATTTTATATTAACACGTGACTTTAGCACATCGGATCAAAAGTTTGGATAAATGGGTTTTTGGGTTTTACAAAGAAAAAAGAACGTCGGGGAAGAAATATTACAAGGTTTTAAGCACGGAAGGCGGGCCCATGGTTTATATGAAAAATAATATAATCGAGGTTTTTTAAATATAAATGCTAATCGCATCGGAACATTCGGAACATGGCAACAGACTTGCGTGCCTAGATCTTTCCAATGCGATAAGCGCCGAACAGGGTTAGCGCTTGGTTCCCGAGTGTGGGCATGTGGGGGAAGTGGTTTTTAAGACTTAGCCCAAGGGGGCTTAAGTCCTTAGTAATAAAAACTTGTTTTTTTATGAATTTTTTCAGAGTTTTCAATGGATTTAGGGGTTTTGGTATAGTTTAAAAATGAGTTTTAAACTATGTAAAGGTGATTTTCATGAATGGAAAAAGAGGAATCATGAAAATAGAGGAGCTTTATGGCGAAAAAGGGGAGCAAATGAAGGTTATTTTTGAGTGGGGGGAGGGGAAAATGATGATTTTATAGCAATATTTTCTCATGAAATCAACAGAATTTCGGAGTATAAAATGGAAACAACAATGAAGATTTTGGACAGAGGCATGAGGCCTTCGAGAGTCTTCAAGAGGCAACAATTTTTAGCAATAAAATTTGTTCCTTGAAGGCTAAAAAAGTCTTAGCCACCTTTTGCTATAACCAATATTATAGGTGGCTAACACCCCTCGTGCTCTATTTATCTTAGCAAGTGAGGAGGTGGAAACCATAAGAGGCTTCTAGAAACCCTAAATCCATCATAAATGTCATTTATGTGCTTGAAGACCATGCAAGGCCCAAGACACATAATATCTAAGCCTAATAAATGAAAGATAACACAACATAACTCCTCAATAAAATATGGAGTGATTTTCCCAAGAAAAAATTAAAAAATCATTTGGCCATCAATTTGTGTGTTTTGTTGACATTTTGGCTGAAAATACATAGTGATGTCCATTAGCGTAGTGCCACTTTATGCAGAAAATAGGTTATGTTGCAGCCAAGTTTTGGGGGCCTTCCCGATGTCGGCCTTCACTCTATAATGTCTCGTTGGAAATATTTTTGAGTCATCTTTCCATATATGCCTTTGATTTTCTGATTGAGCACTTTTAACCTGTTCAAAAATTCAAATCCCCAAGATTTCTCTAAGAGCAGCGCCAGGCCTGAAAGGAGGCAAAATGGTGAAAAATGAGGTGTTTTTAGACCTTTTGAGGGGTCCAAACTACTCCGATTTCTCTGCAATTTGGTGAGCATAGTTTTCTAGCCATGAGGAATCCAAAAATATAGAGTTTTCCCTCTGAGGATTCTGGAGGGAAAAGCGTATTTCCAGTGCCGCTGCACTAATAGGCCTTCAAATTCTCAAAAAATAAAAACTTGCCCAAATTCCTTCAAAATTGGTGGAGGTCTTCTTCAAGGGGTTTGAGAGACCTTTAGGGAAGCTTGGGCCAAAACTCCAAGGCTTTCTTGACCTTTTTTCTCTTTTAGTACTGTAGCTTGGCAAGGGTTTTCTTCAGTTTAGCCCTTGCAAATTGATTTCTCTGGGCATAATGTTTGGTCCTATTTCTTTGTAGATCAAGGTCCTTATTTGCCTTTGTATAGTTCTGGAGATGAGGTGGAGGGCATGGTCCCTTTCCTTTTTGAGGCAGAAAATGCAAGTCTAGGCCCTCTTTGGTATGCTGATGAAAAAGGAGTGAATTTGGCCTTATTTGTGTCTTTATCATGGGTTTGATCCTTGCTGTTGTCATTAGGATATTCATTTTCATCATTATCATCATCAGTCATCACATTCTCTGTTTCATCACTACCCTCTTGGTCCTCAACATCATCACCACCCTCACCCCTTCCTTCACTGTCACTATGACTGTCATGATTACCTTCAACCTTTTTTTCACTTTGCTCATCATCATGGTCACTATGGGGGTCACTGTCTTCAATATTTTCATGTATACTGTCATGAGCTGTTAAACACATATTGAGCACACACACATGGTGTGTAAGGGAAGATGAGCACACACACTGAGACTAAACAATGAATAGTTAAGCACTGAAGTTTCTTATTTTCCATTATACAAAGATGTACATTTATAGTACAATGGTGTGACTCTTGGTTTCACATTCGAGAGTCACTTGGACTCCATTGTGATTTTTTGCATTCCACACCTACCCATGTAGGATTAGGTGTTCCAACATCCCCACTTAATCCGAAGGGGTATGTGTGAGTCCAAGAAAAGAGTTGTAATATAAATCTGCAAAGTATGCATGGCAGCATTTGGGCTGAATCAACTCCCTGAAATGTTGGAAAGAAGAGGTGGTTTTAGGATGACCACAAACACTGGAACGCAATACTTGTTGCAGTTCTCGGAACTCTTCCAAAACTGGCAAGAAGCTAAAAGCTTCTGCTAGAGGAATTGTCCCTCATAAAAAAGGGAGACCTTCAACCTAAAAGAAGGGAGGTCTACTACCTGTGATGGTTTCAGGATGTCCACCAACCAAAGATGATGGTTTTAGGTTATCCCTGGCAAGAAAATGATGGTTTTAGGTTGTCCACCAACCAAAGATGATGGTTTTAGGTTATCCACCAACTGAAAATGATGGTTTTAGGTTATCCACCAACCAAAGATGATGGTTTTAGGTTATACACCAACCGAAGGTATGCTCATGGGCATCCGTATCTCTGGCTACATCTCTGAATCCGGAATGACAAATTGTGGCTCAGGCTCGCTTGAACTGCTGGCTACAACTCTGAACATGGAATGAGAGATTGTGGCTCAGGCTCGCTTGATCTGACGTCGAAGCTTGTACATGACCACCATTTTCCCCCCTGTCAGGGACAAGGTGAGATGATGGTGAAAACTCAACTGCAAGTTTGTTCAATATCCGTGAACAAGTTCTAACATGTGTTGTAAACATCTTCTTGGCTGCTGATACCCATTGCCAAGAAGCGATCCATCCAAGATGAATCTTGGTTCTTGCAGGAGGCTTGTTTCTGAAGCATCTGTCTGAAGAATGGGTGTGCCGACCACGGTGCTTGCATGGATGAAGATCAAAACAGTGATCTTTCATATGGCCAACTCGATCACAGTGTTGGAATTTCTCAATCTGTTGTGGAAGTGGAACAGGATCTGGAACAGCTGCAGGTGAACTGTCATACAAGAATCCGGCACTCTGAAATATGATGGGCTTTGTGTAGTCTGGAATATGAAAGGACACATCCTTGTCATATCCAAGACCAGTTCGGTGCTTGTTGTGGACAAGCTCTTCCCAAGGTTTGATGATGGGCTTAGGAAGTGCAGGCTAGACTGCTGCATCTGCATGTACATCTGCTGAATGTGAATCATCTTTGTCTTCTTTCTTCTGATGAGAGTCCTTCACAATGTTCTGAACAGAAACAGGTTCAGAATGGTGACTCTTTTGCTGAAGTTCTTCTTGTTGGAGCTGAGATTCCAACTGTAAAAACTCAATCTTCTCATGTGCATCTTGTAAACAACTGTGAATTTTACAAAGAGCATCCTTGCTCTTTTTTATCATGTCATCAACATTTGAATGAATGAGGTCATTCAACAACATTAATGCCTCATTGATTTTGGCCATTTTCAACAATTTAGGCTCAAAAATGAATGAAAGGGTGTCGGCTTCAACCGAAAATGCACCCGTTTACAATGTGATGCAACAAATACAAATGACTCCAAAGAATTCTCAAAGTACAAAGTGTGCTCCTCAAATGATGGAGGGCAGTCAACAATCCAACAACTCAAATACTGATTGCAACTATGAAGAAGATGCAAATACAATGTCAATATCTCTGCAAAAATATGTGTAAATGTGTAGCTGAAAACATGTGCAAGAAGCCTTTAAGGCAACTGAATTTTCTTCTTCAAATGGCTGTTTTCAATGATGGCAATCTTGTCTTCAAATGTCAATTTTTCAGAAAATCACCCTCTTATATAAGCCACAAATCATAAAATGTAAAATCTTCTCTTTTCTCTATGTATAGTCCATGTTCTCCTCATATGCCGAATCTTCTTTTACTGCTGTTCTTATTCTCTTATTCCTCTCTCTCTGCTGTTTTTTTTTTTTTTTTTAATTAATTAAAAAATAGATTAATTAAAAATGGGAATGAGGAGGGAATTAATTAAAAAATGGGAAATGAATTGTAACAATGGGAAGGGAATTTATTAAAAATGGAGAGGGGAATTAAATTAATGGAGGAGAGATATTATGTGGAGGGGGGTTATTAAAAGGGAAAGGGATTAAAAATTATTAAAATGGAAGATATTAATTTAAAATGGGTGGAAAGGGATTAAAAATTATTAAAATGGAGGGTATTAATTTAAAATGGGGAAAAGGGATTAAAAATTATGGGAATAAAGTGAAATTATATATAAATGGGAATGGGAAAAAAAAGGGAAGGGAAATTTTAATGGAGGAAATAATAAGAGCGGGGAATTAATTTAGGAATTAATTAAAAGGGGTTAATTAAATGAGCATTAATGGGGAGAATTATTATATGGGAGGGGGAGAATTTAAAAAGTCGAAATTAAAGAGATGAGGGGGGGAATGTATTGAGAAGGGAGATAGAATCGTTGGAGAGGGGAGTCGAATGGGTAGGAGGAGTATGAGGGCGTATTAGAAGAGTAGGAGATGAGCGTAGGGTTTGGGAATGCGTAGGGTGGGAGAGGGGCCGTAAGGTGAGATAGGTGGAGTGGAGAGGGGGCTGGGTATATATATTAAAATGAAATGCGTGCTGTTTGCAGAGGCCGCGAGATAGTGAGGATAGGCAGCAGGGTAGTTTGCAGATTGAGCGGGTAGATGGGTGCGTATTGCAGGCGGTTGGTTCGAATGGGAATGGAGTGAAAGAGTATGGAAGGGGCAGGGGGCCGAAAGGCTAAGTGAGAGAGAGGGTTTGCGTATTGGGTAGAGCGTATGTGCAGAGAGGAGGGTCTGCGTATTGCAAAGATTTTTTTTTTTTTTTTAATTTATTTTATTTATTTTTTAAATTAACAGCAGAGAATGGAGAGATTCCAGAATTGCAGAAAGCAGCAGAATGATTCCAAAATTGCAGAAAGCAGCAGAATTTTTTTTTTCTTTCAAATATAGAGCATAGTTTTTCTGGAACATATAGCAGTAAAAATCCAAATTTTTGCAGGAATCTTCGAATGAAAAACTCAGAAATTCTTTCTTATTAAAACCAGAAACTTTTACTTCAGAAACCCTCTTTAAACAGTGTTTTCCAGCAACTCTTCAAAAGAAGAATTAAAATGCAGAAATTGCAGGAAAACATTAGAGTGAAAACCTTCAGATGGGCAGTGCTGCCTTCTTCAAAACCAATGCTGAATGCTGCCAAATCACTGAATGCTGCTCCTTCTCCAAAGCAGATTTCTGAATGCTGCAGAAAGTCTCTTCAAAACACCTCTGAATGGCAGCAAAAACACTGCTGCAGAAACTCTCTAAATGCTGCAAAAATGCAGATATGCACAAGCCATAAACACAAATGGCTCACTCAAAGTGGAGCAGGGCCAACAATCGCCCGCTCTGATACCATGTTAAACTCCATGTTGAAGCACACACATGGTGTATGAAGAAGAATGCACACACACAAGAGACTAAACACACAATGAAAGATAAGCGTGAGGCTTTCTTATTTTCCATTATACAAAGATGTACATTTATAGTACAATGGTGTGACTCTTGGTTTCACATTCCAAGGTCACTTGGACTCCATTGTGACTTTTCGCATTCCACACCTACCCATGTAGGATTAGGTGTTCCAACAATGACTATTGTCATGACTGTCATGAATGTTCTCTTCTTCACTCATACTTGCCTCATTACCTTTCGCATTTTTGTCATCTGTTTCACTTGTAGCCATGTTTTCATTTGCTTCATCATGAGTGTCATTGCTTTGACTGCCTGCTTGGTCATCTAATTTTCTGCCTTGTTTTTCACCTTTGTCCATTTCCATGTCCCTTTATTGTTATTCATCATACGCCTCTTCCTCATCTTCATTATCCTCTATCTCCATGTGATTTTCCTTTTGTGGGCTCAACTCATTATCACCCTCAACCTCATTAGAGTTTAGCTCATTGTCATCTTTACCCCTATCTTCATTTGATTCTTCATTGCCACTTCCTTCTTCATTTGATGCATCAAGAGAAGGGGAGGAAGGGAGGTTTTCTTGAGGAGGGGATAGAGGAGTAGAGGGAGGAGGATCAGATGAGGAAGGAAATTTTAGTTGATGATGTGGCTGAGGGCTTGAATTTGAAGGAGGGCTTATTTGGAACATGAAGTGTAACTAACCTAATTCACTCTCCCTCAAATGAAAATTAATTTGTTCAAGGAGGCCAAAAATAGAGGTTTATTATTCATTGAAGACCTAGGGCTTAAAAACCTAGGTTTTAGTCATTCCATAGCCACCAAATGACTAAAAACACTTGAGAGGAGGAGAAATATGGCACTTACCAGCTTCACTTGCTTGCAGGTCTTTGAAGGCAAATTTGAGGGTGTCCTTGAGCCTTTGGGAAAATTTGTTGCAAGTGTGGAGGAAATTCTACATTAGCACAGTGCGAGCTATAAGCACAGCGCCACCCTCTATATGCACATTGCAGTGCAAAAATTCACTGTGGAGAATCCTATTCATGCAACTCCAAGTGTTAGTATGAATTCTTTGTCGAAGCGTACGAAAAAGAACCACTTTAGCTACGCATAACTAATAGCCCTAACAACAATAATGGCTGCAAAACATCTTCAGATCTGCAATTAGTAGTTAAAGTGCTGCAACAAGCAGATCTATAAATGGAAAGACATTAAGCAGTAAAGTAAAGAGTTTGCTCCATGCATCCAACAGACAAGACAAGAACACGATTTTTGAATGAATTTTTATATTACAGGGCACCTGGGAGGAAACAAGAAGGTGTATCCAGATCTCCTCAATGGGATGGGTTCTTTGTAGTCCTTAGCACTTCAGATCTAAGCTTTCTCTCTCTTGTAGATGTAGAAAACCCAATGCAGAAAGTAGAGCTCAATGGGAGAAAAATGGTAGAAATGAGACCAAGTGTATAGATCCAGAGTGATCTAATAGGCAACAAAAGGTGAAGAATGATGGGGAAAACCCTCCTATTTATAACAAAATATTGGGTCCTTCTAGATCTTGGTGCATGATTAAAATAATGTTAATCACATCTAGATCCACCTCTATGGAATATTTTATTATTATTTGTTGGAGGGAAAGGGTGTTTGACTTAGGTCAAATCCCTTGATTAGTGAAAAATAAATAAATAAATGATTTATTTATCTTTTTAAGGAAGTGGTTGGGATATAATCAAATAAATAATGATTTATTTGATTAATAGTGGGTGATTTGGTCATATTTAACAAGGAATATTATCTAAATAAGATTTAAATAATTATTCCTAGAAAATAACAAGATAACTAAGGGTTTATCTCATTAATTTCTTTGTTTTTGGGTTAAACATGACTGGGAATAATAATTAAATTATAGTTTAATTAATTATTCCATGAGGAAAATCAAACAAATATAAGTTTTTTTAATATTTCCTTTTGGGGTTTCCTATTTTAACATAGTGAAAGCAGTTTTACTTAGGGTAAAACTGGTCTTACATGGTGTACTTGGGTCCATCTAATGATAAAAGGTTAGATGACCAAAAAATGGTGTAACAGATTGCCCCCCAGCGTGCGAGTGTCAGGAGCAAATCGTATGACCAAAGTACGTTGTAAGAATACAATCACTAGACAACAAAAAGGGATGTCAGAGAGAGAAATGTGAGGTAGATAGTGTGCTGAAGGACTAGACCCTGAGGAGACGAGACTCGCAGGTGCAACAAGTCTCTTGTTATGAGAGGGTACCTGTGCTGAAGGCGGCGGGGGAGGCATACCTATGCCCGCCGAGACAAAGTACAAAAGAATAGTGTATCTAGTAAACAAGGGATCGAACTATAAGATACAGCTGGCATAATCAGGAGCCAGATAAAAATACAATAAGCAATCCCACATACATGCTGTGCCTGGGATAACAGCCAGGACCGGTACAATAATATCTGAGTACATGAGATACAAATACAACCCAAATGCCCCCTGTGAATGGGAAAGGGCTCACAAAATCTGACTGATACATGCAAATCGGAAGAGGCGCTGCAAGTGGCGACGGCCAACATCATCAAATATCTAGAGCGGCATCAAAGGCTGCAAGGAGGAGTTCATCCGGGCATGTGGGGGGCTACCTGCAGGGCCACCCCCTCATGAGGGCTGAGACATCTCACACACACCCGGGAATCATCAAGAGCTACGGCTGGATCACTGAACCATCGAGTATACGGATCTCGATCATGCTGAAAGGAGCTGGAGAAACAATCAAGTCAAAGGGGAAGAAGAGATCCCTTTGCCTGATCCAAGGCACCGAACCATAGTGGAAGCTGGAACCAAGGTACACCGCCCTCTAGACCTGGCTTCTGGAATGAATGAGCTGATGTCGACAGAAGGAGGTCCGCCATAGGTGAGGCAATGAGAGGTCCTCAACTAAGGCACGAGAGAAAATAGTAGAGTAACGGACAGACTGACACTAATGATGATGGCGGAATGGAAAGGATGGGGTGGCGAATGGACGACTTCCCTTGTTAGAGCATAAAGGGCATGAATGACATGGCAGCGACTGACACAATATCAGGAGGGATAGGGGACAGTGAGGCTGAAGGTCATGATATGCGACACAAGAGAGGAACCAAGCAATAACGGAAGGAGGGTTATGGTGGGGTACAAAGGTACGCAGGATAGACTCCATGAATGTGATGATGACTCAACTTGGATGCTCTAAACAAGGGTGACACGATAGTGCTGCCACACAGTAAAGGCCCCAATGGGGGACCATGGAAACATGAGTACAAGGTGGGCACTCATGACGAAAATCGTCACGAACATGGACAAGTAAGGGGGCAGTATGGTGCCCCCAATACAAGTGGCGTAGGTGAGGAAATTCGATTTTAAATGAAGGTGAGGTAACTTCGCGTGGACGAAATGGGTCCTGGTGAAGTAGGAAAAATGAAACAACAGATGCTGGCTATCAAAAAGAAAATAAAATATGCATTTCTGAGGGGAAATGCTAAGGGTAATATTTCTTAAGATAGAGTGCATTGCGAGGGTTAGGAAGGGGATGACTTTCAAAATCCTCTAAGAGGTATGCCCCTTTGCCAAGATCCTTACTAATGATGTAAGGGCCTAGCCATAATGAGTCAAACTTCCCATGACCCAGGACATCATGGGCCTGGTCATAGACTAGAACAAGGTCGCCTTCATGAAAAGTGCGAGGTTGGACTTTTCGGTCATACTGAGCTTTGGTGCGTTTTTTGGCCGCTTCCATGGTTTGCAAGGCAATACGGCGGTCTTCGGAGGCACGCCCAAGCATGATAAGTCGTTGTTCTAGCGGTTGGGTGTCAGGGAGAAGTTCAACGGCTAGTTGCAGAGAAGGAATTTCACACTCGATCGGTAAAACTGCCTCCTCTCCAAAAACTAGGTGGAAAGGAGTGAACCCGGTGGCGGTTTTAACAGAGGTTCGATAGGCCCATAAGGCAGGAAAGAGCATGAGATGCCAGTTGGTTTTGTGCTTATTCACTGTTCGTTGAAGCATGGTCTTGAGGGTTTTGTTGACTGCTTCAACTTGGCCATTACCTTGGGGGTAATAGGAGGAGGAATATTGGTGCTCAAAACCCAACAGTGAGGATAGCTCATGCCATATCTCATCTTCAAAATGTCTGCCATGATCAGAGACCAGTTTCTTGGGAACCCCGAAGCGAGCTATAACATGGTTAAAGAAAAAGAGGGCCGCGGTAGCTTCCGTGTTGTTGAACGTTGGCATGGCCTCGGCCCATTTGGTGAAATAGTCGACCGCCACGATGATATACTTGTGGCTACCAGAGGATGGCGGGCGACACTCCATAAAGTCGATGGCCCATTTACAAAAGGGACCAGTGGAGACGACCGGATGGAGGGGAGCTGGTGGAGCTCTCGCCTTAGGGGCGAAATGTTGGCAACTGCGACAGTGTTTGACTGCCTCGATGCAATCACTGAAGAGGGAAGGCCAAAAATACCCGGCGCGCATTATTTTTTGGGCAGTAGCGAGACCGGAGAGGTGGCCACCGCAGGCGCCGCTATGGCAGGCATTAAGGACCTGTTCAGCTTCAGCGTGTGTGAGGCAACGACGAAGGACCGTATCAACCCCGCGACGATAGAGGTCGTCACCGATAAGAAGGTATCGGGGGGCCTGGTGTCGGATACGTCGGCGAGCCTCACGGTCAAGGTGGAGGGCGAACTTTTGGGTTCGCAAATAAGTAAGAATATCGTCGTACCACGGGTCATCGGAAGTAATGGAAAACAGGTGTTCATCAGGGAAATCGTCGTTAACGGGAGGGTCTTGCGATCCGGTAGGTAGTTCAGAAATGAGCTCAGCGAGGGCTAAGCCTTTCTTACTTTTTGGGGTGACAAATTCAAGGTCGAATTCTTGAAGAATAACGACCCAACGGGCGTACTTCCCAGTGAGGATACGACGACTCAATAGGAAAGCCATAGGGTTGGAATTTGTCACAACCTTGGTGGAGCGCAGGAGTATATAATGACGAAGTTTTTGGACTGAGAACACGACAGCCAGCGCTAATTTCTCGTCATAGGAATATGAGACAGGGGGTCCCACAAGGTTCTTACTAACATAGTAGATCACATGCTCAATGCCATGGTCATCCTCTTGGATAAGGACTCCGGCGACCGAATAGGTGGAAGCGGAGATATATAGGATGAAGTCCCGATTAAAGTCGGGAGGGTGAATTAAGGGAGCAGATGTGAGAGCCTGCTTGAGGGCATCGAAAGACTCGTGAGCATAGGTATCCCAAACAAATGGGATGTGAGAGCGTAGGAGTCGAAGGAACCCGTGTGCGGTGGTGGCATAGTCAGGGACGAACCGACGAAGAAAATTAGCTTTGCCTTGGAGGCTTTGGAGCTGGCGGAGGGTACGCGGAATGGGGAGTTCAAGAATGGCTTGAAATTTCAAGGGGTCAAGAGTGATACCGTCCTTAGACACGATGAAGCCTAGGAGACGGCCGGCGGGAACGCAAAAAACACATTTCAACGGGTTCAGGCGGATATTATACTTGCGACATCGGAGAAAAATGGTGCGCAGATCGTGTAGGTGTTGCGCCCGATGCTTAGAACGCGCTGTGAGGTCGTCTAAATAGGCAAGGATAATATGAGCTAAGTCGTGGAAGCAATAAGACATGGCCCGTTGAAAGGTGGCGCCAGCGTTTTTAAGGCCGAAGGGCATAACCCGGTAAGCAAAAGTTCCCCATGGACTAATGAACGCGGTTTTTAGTTGATCAGCAAGACGGATAGCAATTTGGTTGTATCCGGAGAAACCATCCATAAAGGATAGGACCTCATGCCCCGCACACTCGTTAATGATTTGGTCGATGAACGGTGTGGGGAAGTTGTCTTTGGGACAAGCTTTGTTCAAGTCGCGAAAGTCCGTGCAGACACGAATGGTGCCTTGTTTCTTGAGAACGGGAACTGGGTTAGACACCCAAGTGGTGTATTCAATGGGGTAAATGAAACAAGCCTGCTTGAGCTTATCGATTTCGGCTTTGATAGCGTCACGTCGGGAAGGATGAATGGGTCTCATCTTTTGTCGGACTGGGTTGGCATCAGGCCATGTGTCGATATGATGTTCGACAATGGCAGGATCGAGTCCGGGCATTTCAGAATAGGACCAGGCAAAGATATCGCGGAATTCTTTGAAAAGCTTGGTGTAAGCTTCAATCTCTTCTGGGGTGCATTGGGCACCCAAGGTGATGTATTCTTCGATGCCTGGTTTGACTGAAATGTCAATTTTGATGGTAGGCGAGACATTGGCCATGTTTCCTTCTTCGAAAGCATCAGGTGCAGGGATAGGGTTTTTGAACCAATCAACTGCATGAGGAATGAAGTCTTTGGTTTCCACAGCGTATTGGTCATGGGACTGCTGTGGGAGGAAATATGCGCGATGGTGCATATCATCCCAGGGAAAGTCGGGATTGGTCATGGCTTCCATGATGTCTTCATCGGAGTGGAAGATGGGAAGACTGGAGGAAGATGGGTCACCCGAGGAAGTAGTGGTGTGGGACGGGTCATCATGAGGAGAAGGGCTCAGATGGGCGATATCAACAGATCCAAGGCCAGCGGAGGAGCTGAGAGGATCGGTAGGTTGAATGGCCGGTGAACTATCTCGCAAGGATGATGACAGGTAGAAAATGGTGGTTGAGGGCTCCGTTGGCTCGATAGTGGGAGGAGGAATGTGAATGGGAGTAGGAATGCCCTCTGGTCCGATCGAAGTGGCCTTGAATTAGCGGTACATGTCCAAGGAGGCACGATACTCGTCAAGGCGGGGACAGAGGTGGGTGTAATGGCCGTGAAAATCGCACAAGGCACAAGGGTGGTTTGTGCGCAAGTGTTTGAGTTTCGGGATAGAGTCGGGGATAGTGACATAGACTTCTGGGATATCAGAGTCGGGGAATGTCTCGTTGACCAGAAGCTTGAGGTGCGGCAATTCAGGACACATGTGAGTGGCGTGACCGAAGATATCACACAAAGCGCATTGGATGGCGGGCTTTGGTGGTCGTGGGGAGGTAAGAGTTGTCGGGGCGGCCTGGTCCTGGTTGGTTGCCCCCTTACGAGCTTTGCCTTTCTTTCCAGGGGTTGGCACCACAGGGTTCTGTGGAGGTGCGGGGGGCCCGGAAGAGGTGAGGGGGACCGGTTTAACCGGTGCCAAAGCAAGGTAAGGTTTGGGGTGATCGGGAGGGGTAGCGGCTGGAGGGTCAATGTACCAGACGGGGAGGCCGATGGATAGATTAGGGAGAGAGAGGGTGGCCATGACGGGGACAGAAAATACTCCGGGAGGGGGAGCCAGGAAGGGAATCTGTCCAGCAGGGTAATGGCCAGGAGGGACGACTCCGAGATGGTTAAGGCCAGGGGGAACCGAGCCAGGGGGGTAAAGGGGTTCGGGGATACCAGCTGTAGGAGGAAGGCCAGAAGGAGGAGGTCCGGTTGGCGGAGAAGTATGGCTAGGAGCGGGTTGCGGAGGGCGAAGGGGCGGTTGCGGACTAGCCGAAGCAGGTCGTTTGAGGGTGGCCTGAGACGATTGCATCATGCAAACATTTGACAAGCTGGGATCAGGGATAGGAGGAGGGGGAAGACAAGGAAAAGTTCCAAGCAGGGAGGAGTCCTTGTAAACGCCGGGGGAGACACTGGTCAAGAAATCGACGGTTTTCTTGTTGGCTACAGAAGAGATGGTGGTCTCAGGGGAGGTCTGAGAGGGAGGCTCATGATATGTCAACTGGTCAATGGTGACTATCTTTCCATTATGGGGGAAAGACATCTTGCGAAAGACCGCGGACGGGACAGCAGACATAGCATAGGTGTAGCTTCGCCCCAAAAGAATGTTGTAGTCGAGTGGGGCGTCAATGACTTCGACGTCAACGCAAACAGTCTTACCAGCGAGGGTGATAGGGCAATTACGAAACAAGCCAATGGGCTGGGAGGCATGACCGTCCCACGCTCTAAGGGTGATCGTGGAAGGGGCCAGCTCAGGGGATCCGAGTTGCTTCCAAACCGAAGCGAACATCACGCAGGTGGATGCCCCCTCGTCAATTATACACCGGGAAATGATGGCGTTCCGAATCTTGACTGGGATTTGGAAGGCGACGGAAAGAGGGAGGGGAGGGTGATCCGATTGAGTGGCGTCGAAAACAATCATTTGGTCGTCAGCAGGATCTACAGCGCCCACGGCAGATAGTAGAGCCTTCTTTTGGGAAGGGCACGACTGGAGGAGTTCCAGTGTGGAAATGGCCGCGGGTGACTGCGCCAAATCATCTACTATGCTATACGATTGAGCAGCTCGGCTGGAAGAAGCATTTCAGCGTAATGGTCCCTTTGGAATCTTTGGATGAACCTCACCTTTGGGTTGAGGGATGTGTAAGGGGCCACTGGATGTCGAAAGAGGCTCTGTAGAACCTGAAGAGGGAGGCTCGGGGGCAGACGGAGCAGGAGGCTTGGGGTACTGGCGAGCCCGAGTTTGAAGGTGAAGATCGACGGAGGGGTTGGGATCGGAATTCATCATAAGGATCTGGTAATCAGAGGACCCAGAAAGGGAAGGGGGGGCAGCTACCTGGTTGTCAGGTGGTTGGGTAGCCACGAATCCTTGCTGAGGGAAAGGATCGGTAAAAACAGCTGGCTGGGTAGTGGCCACATTAGGTGGAGCATGAGGGGAGGCGTGCTGTCCGCGCAATGTGGCTTGAGACTCCCACATCTGCCGCATCTGGGGTAAGAGGGGACAATCATGGGTGTAATGACCATAAACACCGCAACACGAACAGGGCTTGTTGGTGCGAAGCGGCCTGTCCGGCTTGGGCTGACTGCCCTGTTGCTGGTTGCCGGTGTTAGGGTCCACACCGGAATTGGGTCCTCGGGTACCAGGGGCAGATTGGTTTTGGTTGCCTCTCCACCTTCTTTGAGAAGAAGGGGGATTAGTCGCGCCCTGCTGTGCAAATACTTGCCCTGGAGGGGGCTGTAGGTGCTGTTGCTGGGGTTGGGGAGGCAAGGAAGGAGGAAGCGCATATGCTGGAGGAGCTGGCGCACCAGGCTGTGGATAAGGGTAATGGGTAGGGTGGGCATCATTAGGGTAAGCAGGAGGTTGGGCAAAAGGAGGAGGCATGCCGTATCCTGGATACATGATACCGGGAGGGGGAAAAGTGCCGGAGGAGCTGGCCCCTCCCTGAAGGAGACCATGGCCCATAGGAGGTTGGGCGTATGGATGGGAAAGGGCTCCAACGATACCGTCGGCGGAATGAGATGCCCCCGGGGCGTTAGCGCCACCGGGCCTGGGGATGTCAGGAAGAACGGTATAAACATAACCAGATTGAGCGTAGATCAGGTCATATTTCAAAGCTATTTGGAGGGCGGCTTCTTCAGTTTGAGGAAAATGAGAGGCGACATCTTTGCCGATGGGAGCGGGAAGGGTGCGAAGGAACCAGTCCATGTAAACCCGATCTTCGAAGGGAGGGGCTCGACACAAGCTCCGTCTTCTTCGCCATTCCTGAACATGGGCAGAAAGGCATGTTGAAGAGGATTGCTTGAAGGAAGTCAAGAGCTCCGTGCCAGTATCGTATCGGAGAGGGAGCTGGAAGTACGACAAAAAGGCTTGGGCAAGAGTCTCAAAGGTGGTATGGGTAGAGGTGGCTTGTTCAACATACCATTTAGAAGCTTCGCCGGTAAGCATGCGTTGGAACAAACGAAGACGGATGGAGTCGTCGGTAATGGAATTGGAGGAACACCACATGTGGAAAGACCGGACGTGATTGGTTGGATCTTCTCCATTGAGGCCCTCGAACTTAGGGATATCAGAGGGCAGCTTGGTGGGCATAGCGGGCCAGGTAGCATTATGGTGAATGGGGTCATTGATCAACTGATGGAAGCCGGGGAGGCTGAGGCCTGCAATGTACGGCAGCACAGGGGTGGTCGGGGTAGTGGTTGTGGCGGTTCCGCTAGAAGTAGGGCCGGCATTGGGGCCGGGAGAACCACTAGCGTTAGGCCCTGGACCAGACATAGTGAAGGTAACAGGGGGAGAACCAGAAGGAGAAGGGGGACCCGATGAATCGGGAGAGGAGTCGGAGTGCGGACTCGAAGGTGGACTGGCTCGACGACGGCGGTGCGGAGCAGGTCGATCAACCGGAAACTGAGGGTGAAGGCCAAGAAGTCTCCGGGAAAGGCGCCTTGGGGGCGCAATGATGACAGGAAGAAGGAAACTGACAGGGGCAACAAGGGGACAGAATCAATTACGGTCAAGGGCAGAAAAGGTGCAGTGACAATTGATTTTAGAGTCTTTGCCGGGCGGTGTTAACCAGGCGCTTCTTCACTTAGGGTCAGTGTGTGGCGTGCGTTAATTTTAATTTTTAAACCCTTTCCGTTGTTGAGAGCAAGAAAAAGTGTGCTGCGTAGCTGAAAATAAACCTACAGAGAACAGAACATAATGCTGAAATAACAGAAAAATAACAGCTACGTATGCATCTATCTAACCCAAGAAGGTGGGTCTCTCACAACTATGCTGAAAAGAAAGGGAAAAACTATGTAAAACACACATACAGGGAGCTCAACAGATCTAGGGTCGAAAGGGACAGGGATCTGGAGGATAAGGCTGCAGGCAAGAGGTGCAGATCACAGCCAAGAGACAGAGGCAAGGTGGCTGGAAAAAGGGAAGGAAATCAGCAAAAACCAGAGGGGGTGAGGCGGAGGCCGTCGAAAGGAGGTCCAAACAAAACGACAAGAGGTGATTTGAAAGGAAAAGAGGCTGATTTCAATGGATCTGAACAGGAGGTAACAGATCTGGAAAAGAGGGGGCTGAAGCTCTGAAACCGACGGCTGAAACAACTAAAACTCTTCCACAAAAAGTGGAGGGTACTAAAGCCCTAAGGGGCTGGGTTCCCACTTAGATGAGTAAAAACAGATCAGATCTTGGTCGAGCGTTTGAGACGCGGAAATTTGGAAGACACGGCAGAGGCTGCGGCGGAACGCGGAAAAATTGCGAAAAAATCTTTGGAAAAAGGCGGAGTCTTAGCCGAGTTTCGGCCCCGGTCTGAGTGCGGGTCGCGAGAAAACGGTGAAAAGTGCGACCTGGAGGTCCAGGTCGCAGGTTATGGGCCAAAAAGTGCGACCCCCCGTTCCGGTTGTCTCGGCGGCATATTTTCAAAAAAGTTGCCGTCTCAGTTGCGGCTGGTGTTGGTTACCTGCGCAATAGGGCCAGAAACACACGGAAGTTAGAAATATTAACGTTTTAGGGTTTTATGTGAGAAAAATGACATAAAAAGAGGAAAACTAAACAGCTGAAAAGAAGCCCTAGGGCCTGAAGTAGCTGGATATGCAGGAATATGAAAAACGACGGCGGTCGTAATTTAAAACCCGTGTGGAGTCGCCATTTGTTAGTATGAATTCTTCGTCGAAGTGTACGAAAAAGAACCACTTTAGCTACGCATAACTAATAGCCCTAACAACAATAGAGGCTTCCAAACATCTTCAGATCTGCGATTAGTAGTTAAAATGCTGCAACAAACAGATCTATAAATGGAAAGACATTAAGCAGTAAAGTAAAGAGTTTGCTCCATGCATCCAACAGACAAGACAAGAACACGATATTTGAATGAATTTTTATATTACAGGGCACCTGGGAGGAAACAAGAAGGTGTATCTAGATCTCCTCAATGGGATGGGTTCTTTGTAGTCCTCAGCACTTCAGATCTAAGCTTTCTCTCTCTTGTAGATGTAGAAAACCCAATGTAGAAAGTAGAGCTCAATGGGAGCAAAATGGTAGAAATGAGACCAAGTGTATAGATCCAGAGTGATCTAATATGCAACAAAAGGTGAAGAATGATGGGGAAAACCCTCCTATTTATAACAAAATATTGGGTCTTTCTAGATCTTGGTGCATGATTAAAATAATGTTAATCACATCTAGATCTACCTCTATGGAATATTTTATTATTATTTGTTGGAGGGAAAGGGTGTTTGACTTGGGTCAAATCCCTTGATTAGTGAAAAATAAATAAATAAATGATTTATTTATCTTTTTAAGGAAGTGGTTGGGAAATAATCAAATAAATAATGATTTATTTGATTAATGGTGGGTGATTTGGTCATATTTAACAAGGAATATTATCTAAATAAGATTTAAATAATTATTCCTAGAAAATAACAAGACAACTAAGGGTTTATCTCATTAATTTCTTTGTTTTTGGGTTAAACATGACTGGGAATAATAATTAAATTATGGTTTAATTAATTATTCCATGAGGAAAATCAAACAAATATAGGTTTGTTTAATATTTCCTTTGGGGTTTCCTGTTTTAACATAGTACAAGCAGTTTTACTTGGGGTAAGCTGGTCTTACATGGTATACTTAGGTCCATCTAATGATAAAAGGTTAGATGACTAAATAGGTGTAACACGAGAACTGTGGCTGCGCCATTCTGCGAGCACAATGCCAACACACGCGATAGATAGGTCCACTTGCGGCATGAGTTGATGACCTTCTCGGTGTCGAATTGTTAGGTCCCTATATCACTAGTATAGTCCCTTATTATTGTTAGTGTAACCCCCTTATTGTTATTATTGAACCCTTGTAACCCCCATTTTGTTATTATTGTGCCCTTAAAATAGTATTGTTAGGTCGGCTAGGATTACATTGTGGCCCACTAGGATTACATTATGGCCCCATGGACTCCTATATATAGAAAGGAGGTTTTTGTAGTGTATCATAAAGGTGCTGTTCCATGCTGTGCGGTAGGTTTCCCCCTCGAAGTGGCTTATTTCTAAGGCGTTGATATCTCTTTTCTTCTCTTTTTGGAGCTGGTTTCCCAACATTTGGTATCATAGCTTTGGATTCTAGGGTTTCGCTGCTCCAAACAGGTCATTGTGGAATTTTCACTATAATATTTGTTCTACGAAGTTTCAGAAGATGAAATTTTTAGGGTGCGAAGCTGAAATCCTGAGGGAGATTGTCTAAAAATTTTAGAGCTTGGTTCGCAATAGTTTCGGAGATATGATCTGTGGAAGTTAGGTCTTTTTTCAGGCTCCTAAATAGGTCAGCGTGGAATTTGCGCTATAACTTTTTTTCTACTAAGGTTAAGAATCTGAAATGTTTATGGTGCGAAGCTGAAATCCTAAGGAAACTCTTCAAAAAATTTCAGATCTTGGTTCGCAATATTTTTGGAGATATGATCTGTGGAACGTAGTGCTTTTTCAGGCTCCCGAATTTCATCTCAAAAAGGTGATCGTGGGAAAATTTCGATAACTCTCTCTCTGAGCATTGGATTGGAGTGCCGTAAAAATTGGTCGTAATTACATGGACTGTAGTTTCTTTTCTATCAATTTCAGAGGCAAAGGATTAAACAGTGACACGTGGAAAGTCGTACAAGTTCACTATACTGAACCAGTCCATAATTAGGTCATTGTGGGAGATTGGACATAACTTTGTCTTGGAGAATCCAAATAAAGTCATACCTGTGGCATTTAAAAGATAATTTAGAGGGATAATTCAGTGCTGAATTTTAGATATTGAATAGCCACAATCATAGAGATAATACAATTTCAATATCGAGCTCCTCAAAAGCAAGTAAAAGGTGTGTATTGTTTTTCCGAATTGCATAAGTCTTGTTTGAAGAATCAAGTTGAATTGATTGCAAGGGCATATTATAGAATAGATATCAGTATTGGATTATAAAATTGCCCCTAAAAATAATTCAACACCCATTAAGCCTTTGGAAAGCTCTACTATGACTCATGAAGACGAAGAATGGCAACATGACATATCAAAATTACAAGAGCAAGTGCAACAAATTTCGCTCTCGCAAAGAGCAACAAAAATGACATGGAAGTTTTGAAGAAAGGCATGGAAACTAAGATGGATGGTTTGAAGAAAGGCATGGAATCTAAGATAGATGGCATGGAATCTAAGATTGATGGCATGGAGGCTGGCATGGAATCTAAGATGGATGACATGGAAGCTAAGATCGATGAGAAAATGGAAAACATGAAGAATTTTCTAAAAGCGGACATGGAAGGTTTGACAAAGTTTATACAAGAAAGGTTTCCTAATGGTGAAAAGATAGTAGAAGAACCTCATGATGAGAACAAAATAAATGTTAATTGTGATTTCATAAACTCTAATGTTGGCGGGAAGAACCACCATATTCCAAAGATGGATATGAGGAAGTTTTATGGAAAGGATCCTGTAACATGGATACTACGGATGGAGCAATATTTTGATCTCCATAACGTGCAAAACACACAAAAGGTACGCATTGCAACTTTACATTTAGAACAAAATACATTTGTATGGTATCGATGGCTTTGCTCCCGTAAAAAAATTGTCACTTGGTCAATTTTTACGGAAGAAATGATAGCACATTATGAGGATAGAAAGAGCAACACCTTCTTTAGCCAATTGATAAATCTCAAACAAAAGGGTTTAGTGGGGCAGCACATTGAGGACTTCCAAAAATTGAATATAAGGGTAACTGATATTCTAGAGGACCACATGATCGATCTCTTCATAGGCACTTTAAAGGATAACATCCAACATGAAGTTCGTGTTTTGGAACCAGATTCATTGGAGAAGGCATTCGGGTTAGCAAGAAAAGTTGAATGTAAAATAATGGCGACAAGGAAGCCTACCACTCAATTCTATAAAGAAGGAAGTGTTGCTACGTCTAGATTTCCACAACCTACAAGGTTGACACCACAACAATTGGAAGAAAAAGAGCAAAAGGGCTTTGCTACAGTTGTGATAGAAAATACACTAAAGGTCATAAGTGTGCTGAAAAGAAATTATTTTACATAGATTGTGAAGAAGAAGAAGAAAATTAACAAGAAGAGGATATACACCAGGAACCGGCCCTAGAAGAGGAAGAAATGAATCCGACCATATCATGTAATGCACTGGCAGGAATTACCACTCCTCAAACTCTCAAGATAGAAGGACGGATCAAGAAGAAAAAGGTAATAGTGTTGATTGATTCAGGTAGCACCCATAATTTTATTCATTGTAAGGTAGCCAAGGAATTAAATTGTTTCCTATACCCAGCACGAGAATGTCAAGTGATGGTTGCAAATGGAGGAACTATAAATTGCTCTGGGAAATGCCATAATATCAAGCTAACCATGGGGGAATATGTATTGACTAGTCCAATGCTTTCCATTCCTATAGGAGGTGTTGATGTTGTACTAGGAGTACAATGGTTACAATATTTGGGGACGGTAGCTTTTAATTTTCAAGAACTTTTCTTGAATTTTTTTTCAGAAGGAAAGGAAGTCGAATTACGGGGTATTGAAGGGAAGCCAGGAAGGATAATAAGCTCTAATGTCATGACAAAGCTTCTAAAGAAAGAAAAACGAGGCGTAATTTCACAATTATGCTCACTAGAAGTTCCGACATCAAAATCATCTATTTCTGCAGATCTCCAACAAGTCTTGGACAATCATTCCAAGGTGTTTGAAACTCCCAAAGGACTCCACCTATTCGTGATCATGATCATGCTATTCATTTGATTCCAGGAAGTGTTCCTCCAAACATCAGGCCTTATAGATATCCTTACTTCCAAAAGAGCGAAATTGAACGTATGATTGCAGAAATGTTAGAGGCGGGTATAATTCAACCTAGTCAAAGTTCTTTCTCTTCTCCTATAGTATTGGTACACAAGAAGGATGGATCATGGCGAATGTGTCCGGATTATAGGGAGCTCAATAAGCTCACCATTAAAGATAAATTTCCCATTCCTGTGATTGATGAATTATTGGATGAATTACATGGAGCAATTTATTTTACCAAGTTGGATCTTCGTTAAAGATATCATCAAATTAGAATGAAGACTGAAGATATTCCAAAAACAACATTTCGAACTCATGAGGGTCATTATGAATTTTTGGTCATGCCTTTTGGCCTTACCAATGCACCTTCTATATTTCAAGGGTTGATGAATTCCATTTTCAAACCCTTCCTTAGAAAATTTGTGCTAGTATTTTTTGATGATATACTAATCTACAGCAGGTCTTGGAAGGATCATGTTGAACATGTTGACAGGGTGCTCAAACTATTGCGGGAGAAACAATTATATGCAAAAAAATCCAAATGTTTCTTTGGAGTACAAGAGGTGGAATATCTGGGTCATATTGTATCTCACGAGGGTGTTAAAGTAGACCCTAACAAAATTAAAGCCATTAAGGAATGGAAAGTCCCCACAACAATAAAGCAGTTGCGAGGATTTCTCAGGTTAACAGGGTATTATCGCAAGTTTGTTAAGAATTATTGGAGAATAGCAGCACCTCTAACAACATTATTGAAGAAAGATGCATTTTCATGGACTCCTGAAGCAACTAAGGCCTTTGAACATCTTAAAGAGGCAATGTGCCTAGCACCGGTCTTAGCTACGCCAGACTTCACAAAAACCTTTATTGTGGAATGTGATGCCTCGGGAAATGGAATTGGTGCAGTTTTAATGCAGGAAGGAAGACCCATTGCTTTTGAAAGTCGTCCAATCAAAGGAAAGTATTTACAAAAACCTATTTATGAGAAGGAAATGTTAGCAATATTGCATGCACTAAAGAAATGGCGAAATTACCTAATGGGAAGACACTTCAAGGTAAAAACTGATCATGATAGTCTTAAACACTTTTTGGAACAAAGACTATCTTCAGAAGAGCAGCAAAAATGGGTCACAAAGATGTTGGGTAATGACTTTGAAATAATCTACAAAAAAGGAAAGCTTAATGTTGTTGCAGATGCACTCTCAAGAAAGAATGAAGAGGTGGAAGCATTGCTTTGTGCCATTTCTATTATCCAACCAGATTGGATAACCGAAGAAAGAGATGAATGGAAGAAGGAAAAAAATGTATGGACACTCATTCAAAAGTTGCAGCAAGATCCTAGTACATCTGATACATTTAGTTGGAAAAAATGATTCCTTATGGTACAAAGATCGCTTATATCTTTGTAAGAATTCCCAACTAAAACAAAAGATTCTTCTGGAATTGCACACTTCTCCTTTAGGAGGACACTCGGGATTTTTAAAAACTTACCACAGGGTGAAGAAAGAATTTTTTTGGGATGGCCTTAAATCTGATATTCAAAATTTTGTGACGGAATGTTTGGTTTGCCAGCAGAATAAAGTTGAGACAATTAAGACCCCGAGACTTCTACAACCTTTATCCATTCCAAGTCAACGTTGGGAGGAGATTTCAATGGATTTTATCACAGGTTTACCTAAGTTCGAAGGAAAGAGTGTCATCATGGTGGTAGTTGATAGACTTACAAAGTATGCACACTTTTGTGCATTATCTCATCCATTTAAAGCAAGTACAGTTGCTACTACATTTATGGATAGAATTCAAAAGCTACATGGAAGCCCAAGGGTTATTGTGAGCGACAGAGATCCCATTTTTACTGGAAATTTTTGGACGAGTTATTTTCTTGTTTGGGTACTCAATTAGCTCATAGCTCATCTTATCATCCTCAATCTGATGGTCAAACTGAGATCGTAAATAAATGTTTGGAAGGATATCTTCGTTGTTTTGTATCTGATAAACAAACACAATGGGTCAAGTGGTTACCTCTTGTTGAATGGTGGTATAACACTTGCTTCCATACTGCAGCAAAAATGACCCCATTTATGGCACTTTATGGATATCATCCACCATCCATCACATCATCTTTAAGAGAAAATTCTAAGGTTCAAGCAGTGGAAGATCACATCGAGCATCAGCAAGAAGTTCTCCAACTCTTAAAGGATAACCTGAATTTGGCACAAAATCGAATGAAACAACATGCGGATCAACATCGCAGCGAGAGAAGTTTTGATGTAGGAGATTGGGTATTTTTATGGCTACAACCATACAAACAAATGTCCCTCAAGCAAGCTAAGAAGGATAATAAATTATCACCAAAGTACTATGGTCCTTACAAGGTGTTGCAAAATATTGGTACTATGTCATACAAATTGGAGCTTCCTGCTTCTTCGCGAGTACATCCAGTTTTCCATGTTTCATGCTTAAAGAAGGTTATAGGTGAAAATCTTCCAGTTCAAACAGTATTGCCAGAACTTGATGGGGAAGGGAAAATCATATTGGAACCTGAAGCAGTCATGGAGAAAAGAACTCGACAACTACGGAATCGATCAATTTCAGAGTATCTCATCAAGTGGAAGAACTTACCCACTGAAGATTCTACATGGGAGGATGAGAATTTTATACAGAAGCACCTAGAGCTACTCAAGCGTTGAGGACAACACTTTTGTGAAGGAGAGGGGCATGTTAGGTCCCTATATTACTAGTATAGCCCCTTATTGTTGTTAATGTAACCCCCTTATTGTTATTATTGTACCCTTGTAACCCCCATTTTGTTATTATTGTGCCCTTAAATTATTATTGTTAGGTCGGCTAGGATTACATTATGGCCCACAAGGATTACATTATGGCCCCATGGACTCCTATATATAGAAAGGAGGTTTTGTAAATTGTATCATCCAAGAATTTTTCATTCATGTAATTTATTGGAGGTTTCCCCCTCGAAGTGGCTTATTTCTAAGGCGTTGATATCTCTTCTCTTCTCTTTTTGGAGATGGTTTCCCAACACAGATTTGGGCCTGTGATAGCTCGTTGGAAATATTAACCTGTATAATTTCCAAATACACCATTTTTTCCCTGATTGGAGTTGATTTTCCCTATAAAAGGTTGATTTTCCCAAGACTGGTCAAAAAGTGTTGAATGATGGTGCAAAAATGAAAAGTGATGGTGCATACCACTTTTGGATGCCTTTCGCAATTCCAAATTGAGCTCATGATAGCTCATTCGAAATATCTTCATGTCTAGTTGTCATTTGAATCATCACGAAATTCATTTGGACACTCTAGCTATGAGAAAACCTAATTTTCCCAAGGTCACTCTAGGAGTGTAGAAATTCTCCCGTGACACCTGTATTTTTGACATATATCCCAAACCATGATACTTGTGTAAAACCTGAAGGACGTTTTTCTTCTTGGCCCTATGAGGGACAAAAAAATCTCTCAAAGTTTCCAAATTCATCTTTTTTTTGTCAGAAACATATTTTTAAACAAAACTTGCCCTAGGTGTGGCAAATGACTTCACCCTTGGAATGAATTATTGGAAAATGATGGAGGCATGATGTTTATGAGTTGGTATGGATTTATGTTTTCTGATATGATGTATCATATGTATCCTTTGATTATATGCCTCCTTTCCATAGCAAACCCTAGCTTAGTTGGAAGAGGAAATAAGGGTTTGGTGTAGGGGATTTAGGACTGCCTTGTAGAGGGAGGGGAATGAAGGGGTTAAGGGTTCTCTAAATTCTTGGGGAAATTTTGGGGGATATGGATAGATTTTAGAGAGTAGAGGAAAGTGGAATTTCAAGGATTGAGTGAGGGAAAGGGTTCCAAAGTGGAAAAACACAGGCCTAGTCTCAAAAAGTGTCAAATTGTGGCAATAGACTAGGTTTTGTAGAAAAATGATGAGTTTGAGGGATAGGAGTGATGGGAAATGTTTATGAAGGTATATTAAGGATAGGGGAAGGTTTAAGAGCATCAGGATATAAGCCTTGTTAATTATTTAACCATGGAGGTCATGAAACCAAGAAGAATGCCCTCAAAAACCCTTGATGGACAATGGAGTCATACGAAAGGGAAAAACAGAGTAATGAGATTATGGGTATGAAAAATGATGGAAATGAGAAGTACAAGCCATTTGGAGTCTGTAGGAGTTACAAGGTGATCTTGAAATGACAAAATGGTAGGATAGTGAAAAGAAATTTCTCTAAGGATAATGAAGGCGGTGAGATTTCTAACACTCACAATGTTCATGGAATTTTGTTTTTAGAAATCTAGAACCAATATTTATTCATCTACGGATAGTGAAAATTACTGATGACTAACAGTGGCTCAACTTGGGGAGGGCAGCTCTTTTTCAGGAGGTCTCCAGAACTTTAGATCTATGGTTTTATGAAGACCAGTGCCTCATCCATTGGGAAGATTTTTCCTTCTTTTCATTTGTTGATGCTTCTTTGAAGTTGTGACCTCAAAATATGAAGAACATGATTACTTCAATATTCTTCTATACCTACCCAACCTACTTGGCCTAGCATTTTTTCTTCCTTGGGTGCACTTGAACTGGAAAACCCTTGACATTATTTTCTTTTGAAAGAAAAAAAAACTATCTACTTCTACTCTTATTACTTCCAAGAATTCAGATTATGCTAGTGAACTCTTTCTATTCTCTACCTAGACTATTTGACTATCAAGATTAAGTTGTACGACAAACTTCCTTCTCTAAGCTATTGACATGAAATTAAAAGCATGGTTTAAATCAGGATTAGGTAATCTAACTTACCATGGGTTGTGGCATTAGGACAAGCTGCACACAAACATTATTTTTGTACAAACAAAACTCGTAAAGTACGGGTTGTGATTTATCATTTGGTATGCATCCCCATCTTCCTCTTTGGTTCAATTTTGAGCATGTGGAACCAGTATCTTTCATTCCTAATCTTTCCTTTTTGACAAGTCAAGTTTGAATGATTTGACAAGCTCTCTTTCACTAACTTATCAACACAAATTTAAAGCATGTTCACCCATGATTAGGCTAGATGACTGAAAAAGATCTTCCTTTTGAACAAGTAGTGTAATTTAGGCTTGCACACTTTCAGTAGTACTATTTTTTGGGTATGGAGCTCTACCTCTTTTCAAATCTGCCCTCTTTTTTCATCTTTTCTCTGTTTTTGTACTTTTGTTTTCAAAACAATCTATAACTAAAATATGCTCAAAGGATAATCCTATTTGCATGCCTAACTATCCTAATATAATTTATACATGATATACATTCAGCTGGTGAAGTATTTTTTCCAATAAAAGTAATCAAGCAAATGATTCCATGAGGGACCTTGGTTCATTTTTTTGAGGGTTTTGACAAAATCAAAAGGCCACTCCCTCCTCACTTGTGTTTCAACAGTAGTGCCTAGACTTTTCTTTGATCCTTGCATCAAACTGATCTTGACATATTTTACTCCTCCTTCAAATGTCTCTAATAAATCAGCAAAGGGATCTTGAAACAATACCTGAATGTGAGGATTTAAAAAATGAGCTTGATCTAGGACTGCTTCTTCCTCCACTTGGCTGAACTTGGGACTCTTTTGGGAAAGACGCTCCACCTCTTCCTCATGATCATCTGCACTATCAGACTCATCATATATTACAATGTTGTCCTCTAACAAACCTGATGTTCTTTGATAGAGTAAGATGAATTATGCGTGAAGGCCATCATTTTGATGAGCAAGAGCATTCTTTATGAATAAATATTCTTGAGAAGGTAGTGCAAAAACTCTCATGTGATTATCAACTTCTATGCCTTCATTTTCAATTTTTAATTCAATGGAACTTGGTGGCTACAAATTTGGAGTTAAGGAGGATTCCATGTTCCAAATGATCTCCTCAACCATTTTAGGAGAAGGCTTCTTATTGACAATTTTCTCAAGAAGTTCATCATCCTCCTCAACCTCAACATCAAATCTAAAAGACTACTGATTTCCAATTATGTGAAATTTATTTGTTATGGACTGAAATGAAGTAGAGAAAAGAGTCATAGATCCCTCACTTACTTCTTAATTTTCAAGGCTTTCCTCATCAGTGCCATAGGTGACCTATATTGGATGATTACTTTTTTCAAGTTGATGATAGTGAACTTCATCCCACAAATCAACTGTTGATGGCTCTGCAAGGTTAGCTTATGTTTGGAGCACATGAATGTCGTCATACTAATCAAACTTTGGAAAATCTTCAACATGAATAATTTCACCAATCAAACATATTGGATTACCAATTTTTTCACTTTTGAATTGATCTATATGTTCACTTCCTGACTTATGGTAGACAGGATTAGCAGGAGAATAAACATAATTTTTTTGTTCATATGAAGGCTTAGAGGCTGTATGCATGTTTAGAAGTTGATTTATTTCTTCTTCAGTTAAAAAAGGAGGCATTTTTCTCTTTCTTTGGAGATAACTACCGCAGTTCTCTTTCTCTTGTGAAAGCTGATTAAGGGGCTGAATGTCTTCTTGAGCCCTACCTAGAAGATATGATGAATCATCTCTTGTGCCTTCAGAGAGATCTTGTGGGTTTCCTTCTATTTCTTGATTGGTTTCTTCCTCAACTAACTCATCTAGATTTTCGTGATAGTCACTTTGAGCATGAGATTCATGAGTTGCCTCTGACAGATTCTCAAGGTGCCAATTTCTTTTTATAGTCTGAAATGAATTAAAGCATAAGGTTAAGGACTTTAAATGTGTTGATTCCTCCTTTATTTCAGATTTTGTGAATTCAAGATGGTTGATTGATTCTTTAGAGCACTCCACTCTGTTTATTTTTTCAACTTGCTTGTAATGCTCTCTTAATAGTGAATCAAAAGATGTAGGAAGGTAAATAGTACCTACTTGACAACCTTCTTCACTCTCTTCTTTGCAGTCTTACTCATTATGCATATTTTGTTTGTTGTTCTTATCTTGTAGTGACTGAGTTTGTTCTTCTCAAGGAAAATGTATAGGTTGTTTTGAATAAGCAACACCAACCTTAACCTTGTATTTTTCCTCTTTCTTGTCAAGTATATGCATCTTTTTTCTAAATGTATCTATCAACATCTCTAGCTTTGCCTCTATTTTTATACTTGGATCCATCTTTGTTTAATAAAAAAGGGTCACTGCATATTTTCAATTAGTCTAGAGTCTTCTACGAGTGGAGTCATTAGGTCTATTGAGAGTTGTGGAGTCACCAGGTGGAGGATTTCAACTTTGCTTTCCACCATCAACAATATGAGGATTGATAGGTTTCATTTTCAAGGAAGTTTGTGAGAACTAGTGGGGTTAATAGGCTTACTGGAGGCTAGTGGAGTCGCCGAATGGATGTTTTTAGTTTTTTTTAGGATAGGTATGTTATGGTCCACCACCAATAACTGACAAAAAACAATCTAGGGATGTTTTTGGGGTTTTTTGAGTTCCTTTAGGGATACTAATATTTTTACTGACTCAAAGGTCCCATCATGATCACCATTATGTTAGTGATGGTGATGAGGTGGAAATGAATCAATAGATATAGAATGTTTCAGCTTGTGACTTACTCAGAAAGTCCCACTATAATCATCAAAATGTTAGAGTCCCGTGATTTAGTATATTGGTAGACCAAATGCACAGGGTAACATAAGACCATTCTTTGGAGTCCTAGGACCTAGCCTTCCTGGACTTAGAGAGGGCTCTCTATATTGTATGCAAAGGATGTGTACTTGTTTTCTTTAGATGGTTGATTTTAGGCTAGTTGTTAAGTGTAGGGTTTGTTGTTTGTTTTGGTTGGGAAAGATAACCAGGTAGAATAGGTGGAGTGATAGGTCTTCAAATCATTGGGCTATGGAGTCAATGAAAGTCATGTATATCTCAATAATGAAACAAGATGCAAAACAAGGAAAATATAGCATGGTCAAATGGATCTTTAATGTATGTGTGAGGTGAAATGAACAATAAGTTGGTGAAGAAAGTAGGTGTGTAAGGGAAGTGAATAATCCTTAAACAAATACCTTTTAAACAAGATGGTCTCAAACATTGATCAACATAAGAACATAATTGTTTAAACATGGAAAAAAATAGCTTTCTGATTATAGTTAAGCAAACAAGCATTCAAGATGAAAAACTCAATGAACCATAGAAAGAAAGAACCTAACCTAACTTTTAGTGATTTCACCTTCAAGATTTGGAAAACATTCAAGATAAAAAATAACTTTAATCAATGAAGAGGGAACACCTAAACATCAATGATCAAGCTACAAATAAATTTAAGGCAACTTCTCAAGCATGGAAAAATGGCATGATCAAAACATGCTCTTTGGCTAAAACCTAACAAGTAATACTTCAAAGGGAGATTCCAAAACAGAGTTTTAAATAGCATCAAATAGGCAGGGATAACCATAAAATATATTTGAAACTACTGTATTGAGCCATTCATGGAATAAACAAGCATAAGGAGGTCTAAGGAGCAGCTAAGAATTCTTTAAACAAACACAGCAAAGGAAAACACAAAGACAGTAGAAACAGGAAGGACTAAGGTGCCTCAAAGAACATTAATTAACCTATACTCTTATATTCTACTACAGCATAGAAGGATGGAAACATAATGAAAACATGAGAAAAAAATAACATAAGAGAGAAGAAATTCACCAATAACCAAGCTCAAGGATCCTGCAAGCTATCCTCCTTCATCATTAATCAAAACAAGGCATTCATAAACTCCACAAGACCAATTTCTTCTTCAAACTCAAGAAAACCATGTATTTCTCTCAAAACTCATCAAATTCCAACCTTTACAATGGAAACCCTCATGCTCTATTTATCTTAGCAAGTGAGGAGGTGGAAACCATAAGGGGCTTCTAGAAACACTAAATCCATCATAAATGTCATTTATGTGCTTGAAGACCATGCAAGGCGCAAGACACATAATATCTAAGCCTAATAAATGAAATATAACATAACATAACTCCTCAATAAAATCTGAAGTGATTTTTCCAAGAAAACATCCAAAAAAAAAATTCCATTAATTTGCGTGTTTTGTTGACTTTTTGGCCGAAAATACACAGTGTTGTCCATTAGCGCAGTGCCACTTTAGTCAGAAAATAGGTCCTGTTGCAGCCAAGTTTTGGGGGCCTTCTCGATGTCGGATGTTTCTCCGTGATGGCTTGTTGGAAATATTGCTAAGTCCTCTTTCTAGATATGCCTTTGTTTTTCTAATTTAGAATTTGTAACCTATTAAAAACGTCAAATCCCCAAGACTTCACGAAGCGCAGCACCAAGCCTAAAAAGGAGGCAGAATGGTGATAAATGAGGTGTTTTTTGACCTTTTTAGGGGTCAAAACTACTCCAATTGCTTTGAAATATCATGAGAATAGTGTTCTATCCATGAGGAATCCAAAAATGTAGAGTTTTCCCTCTGAGGATGCCTGAGGTAAAATCATAGCGACAGTGGCGCTGCGCTAATAGGCCTTCAAATTCTCAAAAATAAAAAAATTTCCCAAATTCATTCAAAATTGATGGAGGTCTTCTTCAAGGGGTTTAAGAGACCTGTAGGGAAGCTTGGGCAAAAAATATGAGGCTTTCTTGACCTTTTGCCTCTTTTAGTATCTATAGCTTGGAAAGGGTTTTCTTCAGTTTAGCCCTTGCAAATTGATTTCTCCGAGCATAATGTTTGGTCATATTTATTTGTAGATCAAGGTCCTTTTTGTCTAGCTCTGGAGCTAAGGTGGAGGGCATGGTCCCTTGCCTTTTAAGGCAGAAAACACAAGTCTAGGTCCCCTTTGGTATGCTGATGAAAAAAGAGAGAGTTTGGTCTTATTTGTGTCTTTATCATGGCTCTGATCTGTGTTGTCGTCATTAAGCTCTTCATTTTCATCATTAGCATCATCAGTCATCACATTCTCTATTTTATCATTTCCCTCTTGGTCCTCAACATCATCATCACCCTCACCCCTTCCTTCACTATCTCTATGAATGTCATGATTACCTTCAGCCTTTTCTTGACTTTGCTCATCATCATGGTCACTATGGGGGTCACTGTCTTCAATATTTTCATGACTGTCATGACTGTTGTCATGACTGTCATGAATTTTCTCTTCTTCGCTCATACTTTATGTTAGCTCCCTGTAATTTTCAAGATTGGAAAATACAAACTATAGAGAGAACACTTGAACCACTTTGGGATTCTAGGATCTAGCCCTCCTGAATCCAGAGAGGGATCTCTCTATAAGTGCAAAGATTGATTTATCTTTAAGGCTTTTATGTGTGATATTAGGCTTGTTATTAAGAACGAGGGTTTTGTTTGTTTTTGGATGGTTGAGCATGATTTTTAGTTGAGTGGAAAGTCCTAAATGAAAGAGTTTCAAAGGCGTGAAGTTGCAAGAAATCAAAACAAGCTTTGGCTAATAAGATAGATATAACACTGGTTTTTAGTCCATTGGGCTATGGAGTCATAAAAGGGCTTTAATTGTGCAAAAATTTCAAGAGTGGTCCAAGGGGAAAGTCATCTATATCACAAGATATTTGAGATTAAAATGATGGAATGGAATAATAAAAGTGTTGAAGGAGTGGAAACAGACAATAATTTCAACTAGGATTTATCAGTCTGTCCAAACAAGAAAAGCCTTTTAAGTAAATTTTTAAAACAGGCCAAAGGACAAGGCTAACCATAGACTTCTTTGGGCAAGTTCATATTAAAGCTAACTCAATATACAAACAATCTAGTAATCCGCATAATTACTTTCAGAAAGGATGAAAACAGATAAGAAAAACAAAGTGTAGCCTAAGATCAGAAAAGATACTTTTAAATCTAAGCTGCTTTCAACATACTCTTAGGGAAACTTTCAGAACTACGTTTGGAGAAAGAAGCTAGAAAACAGGGCACACCATCACTTTTCTAGTCTAACTTTACTAAACAAATAGTGAAAAAAACATTCAAGAACAATGTTTAAAGTAAATAGTAGGACGAGGGAATGCCAGCATTCCTAACTGCCTGAACTGTATTGAATCATTCTTAAATAAACAATTTGGAGGAAAACATTGAGATAAAGCTTATCAGTCAGAGAGTGGTACTGTAAATAGTAAATCCTAACTCTATGCTTTTTGTTCTTTATCAAAGAATAATGGAAAATTTGGCATACATGAAAGGAAAACAATAACACAGAAAGAAGCAGTTCACCAGTGATATAGACCAGGATCCCAAGAATCAGCTTGTATATTGATGTCAATCCAGTTACATTCTTCAAGTCCAATGTTTCAATTCAGCAATCATCTTCACTTCTCAGCCTAACTTATTTGAATACAAACAGAGCTTCAAGAGCCTTTGAACACTATTTACATGTAGAAGTTTCGAGCACAAGTATATTTCAAAGTTTTGCAACCAACCCTTTACAATGAGCTCCTCAAGAAGATTTTATAGGAAAATGAGGAGGTAAAAGAGAGAAAAGATCTATGGGTTCAATTAATACAGTTAATGCTTCTCAGCCTTTGAGGGAGGGTGTTAGGGTCCTGTGATTTGGCTGATTGGCAAGCCAAATGACAGTGTAACATCAAACCAAGCTTTGGAGCCCGAGGACCTAGCCTTCCTGGACTCAGAGAGGGCTCTCTCTATATGTGTAAGGGATATCTGTGTGTTTACTTATTATGTTCCGTTTAGGCTAGTTATGAAGTAAGTTTTTTGGTTTTGGTTTTTTAGGTTGTGAGGGATGAAACTGATCAAAGATATAAAATAGATAACAAGATGTTAGATTAACTAGGCTATGGGGTCAAAAATTCAAGAAAGCTATTAGATGACGATACAAGGCTGTTGGAGGGCCGATTTGATTCAAGGTAGAAAGGATCTTAGGGAAAAATGGAGTAAATGGACATCAAGTTTGTGAACAACAAAGAGTTTCAAGCATAACTAGTTTAATAGATAACATAAACATGGTAGGGAAAACCATTAATCATGCAAAATGTAACTACAAGCTAATCAATACATAGAAATAAACATTCAAGCCATGCATAGAAGTATAAGACCCTCTAACTTTGGGAAATGGCTATCAGACTTTGGGGAAAACACTTAAGGAAGACAAACAACTCAAAACACTATGCCGGAACACCTAAACACAGTACTTCAAGTTATTGGGCACTTTGAGCAACAAGATTTGCATAGTTTTAGGCAAAGGGCTAGATCGAAACTAGGCCTCCTTGGTTCAAACAAAATGATAATCTAATCAATCAAAGAGAAGTTTCATGGATGGAACTATAGCTAGCCATAGGTAATCAGGGCGTATCGTAAGTCCTTCTTAGCATGTATAAAACCATGAATGAAACAAGCAACAATATCCTAAATATTTAAAGAGCAGTCAAGAATTCTTTAATGTTACTTAGGAAGAAGAAAACAAAGAGGCTATGAAGAAACGGGAAATTTGAGGTGCCTCCATAGGCATGTCTCAAATTTTTTCTCTACTGATCTATAGCAAGAAAGAAACATGTATTCGTGAATGAAAACTAGAAGACAATAACATAGAAAGAGACACTATACCATTCTACCAAGTCATGGAATCGATCAACAATCCTTCTTCATTCATCCAAGAACATCCAAGAGTCAATCCAAAATCATAACACAAGTATTTCCTTCAAAGCTCATATGACCAATATATTGCTTCTCTTCTCAAGTTCAGCCTTTGCTCTTTTAAAATGTGGCCTTCCCAACCTTTGATATGTATTTCAACCAGCAAACTTTTAAGAAGAAAAACACAGTGAAAGGAGGATACACAGTCAATTGAATTTGTTGTGTATAGTGACAAGGTCACCCTGCTCTGTGATGTTTCGAGGTCAACAACCTATTTTGTATCTTTGACCAATGGTAAACTTCTCAACTTCACAATCCTGCCCTTGTCTAGTATGCCAATCAATCAACAAAGCTTACACCATATACACAGTCAAATTTAGTGCAGAGACAATCAATTTCACTGTTTATAGAACAAATGTGACAGATCTTTAAAATGCTTCAAAAAGTTTCAAAAAAGGCTGTAAGAGTTTTATCTTTCAAATAATCAAAGCTCCCTTTCAATATAAAACCCTATCTCTCTAGAAAATCACCTTTTCAACCATCTGAATATCAACTTATCAAATGAGCTTGAAGAACAAAAAGACAGTCAAGTAGTATACACAGTGAACAACTATCTTTTCTGTGGCTGGTAAGGGTAACCTGCCCTTTGATGCTTTGGAAGATATCAGATACCCTTGTCCTTTGAAGAGGCAAGGTGAAAACACAGTTTTGAGTTTCAAGACCTCTTTCCTTGTAAGCACTTCATCAGCATATCCAATACTCCAGCATAGTTTTAAACAATGGATATCCACACAGCAAAACATTGTTTTACATATATGGTGATGTAGCAGTTTAAATGTGGAGAAGCTCCCTTTGATCAAAATATTGACCCGTCATATGCAGTCTACCAATATGAAATGATATATAAACTCAGTCAATCAAGAGGCAAAACACAGTCCAAGGTTACTTGTGCTTAAAGGACAGAGTTTATTGCATTTAATTGATCATCAACTTTACTCTAACAACACACTGTTTTCTTCATACTATACTGCATCTTTGCACTTAAAACTGATCTATACACCTCTTAACTGTTTATTGCAGAATTTTTTACAGTTTCAAACAACGCATCTGCTTGATAGTTTCACCCTTGTTTCATCGGTCAATAGGAAAACATCACTTCGTTTTCACACCACAGCTTGAAACCATGGTATTCTAACCCTTCATACCACTTATCAGTTTTTTTGAAAAACCAAGAGGGCATACGGAAATACCTTTAAAACACGATGAAAATCCTCTTGAGGAGTTTGAGCTAGCTTCGTAGTCAGTTTGAGGTGTTGAGGGTTAATTATACTTACGTGCTTGACAATGAGTGTTGGGGGTGTGATTGGGTTGTCGGGTCGATGTTAAGGTCAAAATCTTAGCCTATAGGAGCGCCGTGTGCGGCTACAGGAGCATTGTGCGCGCTTGTCGCGTTAAGAATTTACGCTTCAGAGCGCCACGCGCTTTGCTAAAGACAGCTGCCGTAAGGCAAAAACTATCAAAAACGTCAAAAATTGTCCGAAACTTCATTTTATCGCTTGAGATTGCAAAGGGATGTCCGACTCTTCTGGAGAAATCGAAATGAGTTTGCCACTTCGATTTATTCTTTTGAAGAGGCTAAATCCCAACGGCCACTTTGTCTTTGTAAGGGCTTTCAAAGTTTTTGCTTTTTTCAATAATGCCTTTGGTGCACCTTTGAAACTTGGAAAAATTTTGACTGCGTTTGAGAGGGGCCCACCCTTTTCGAAATGATGTTTCCAGTGGGGTTTTCATGCCTTTAAACCATTGATGCATATAGGTTTTAGGAGTGATTTTCGCCAACTTTGTACCTTTGGTGACAATTTAACACAGAAGCTCCAACTTTGAAAAATACCCCATTGAACTGTGGATCATCCTTTATCACTTGTTTTGACACTGTTGGTGATATTCATTATGTAAAATCCACTCTAAATCTGTTAAAAAACACTGAAAAACTGCTTTGTCATTTTGAAAAGAGATGGCTTATCTTTTCAACTTGGTTGGACAATTTCTGCCTCTAGGTGCTTAATAAATCTTTTCTCCAACTGTAGGTGCCAACAATTTATTGAATTTATTCAGACTTTGCCATTTTTTGTTGATCAAGGAGGGCACTGCTTCCAACACACTTTCTCTGCTCAAAACATACCAATATGGTGTCTCTTGACCTTTAACTAATGAAGACCTAAATTTGTCTCAAGCTTTCCAAAAACTGACAGTATGTCAAAGCACCCCTTTTGCATATTATGAGCAAAAGTTTAAATTGTAATGCCTCTTGAGGAGATAAGCCAGATTTTCTGTGTCAGCTGTTATAAGCATATTTGAAAAGCACCTGTTTATATCTTTGTGTTGAGGAGACAAATATATGAGGTGTGAAATGGCAGCTAGAATTACTCATAGACACCAAGGCTTTTATTAGCCATTTTCCTCCTAATGGAGCTCTGAAATCACCAACCCTGCTGCATCTGAAGAATGTACTTGTCTTTGAGGTGGATTGTGGATTGCAATGCCAGGACTTGCACTCCGAGACTTGCACTGTCTCTTTAAATGATATCAAGATGGCTATGTCCTGGGGGCTATATACCACTTGCACAATTTTGCTCTATGTATATCTAGAAATCATAGGCTATATTCGCAACCCAATTTAAACATATGGGTACACTGCAGGTCCTTCTACCGAATTGACTTCTCAAGCCAAAGACCGATTTGAGCTAACTATACTAGCACTTCGGGCAGAGATGTTTTGTTACAATAGTTTTGATCAATGGAGTCTTTTTGCTGCGCCATGATGATGATGCTCCGAAATCAATTGATCTTCTTTTCTCTTAGGACATAAGACCTAAAATCTGCTTTCCATTGATTTGAACATTTCGATCTTAGCCCCGTTTTTTATCATCACTTTTCCTTAGAAACCTTAGTCATTGTTTCCCCACTGCTCATTGAAAACAACCTGTTTACAGTTATATTGAAATTTTTCAAGTTGGCACATTGGCCATCGCCTACTTGTAGGAGATGAACGAGGCGCCTTAACCCTCTGCTTATAGATGAAGGAGGTTCTTGGCCATGATAATTTACAAGTCTGTTTGACAGTGTTGTCTTTATTCTACTGTGTTTTCATGCTGAATGAAGCTGTAAGAGTTTGATGAATAACTCTTTGCCCTGCAGATGTATCTCAGGCTCATGTTCACATTGAGAAACAACTGTTCTTCTAATGTGGAGTCAAGAATTTTCTTCTGAGGAGCTGGCATGTTTCCTGCACTTGTAAAATCCATAAACAGTGTAAAACACCTAATAATCAGCTTGAGACTGTGGTCTATGCAGTGCTGAGACTTAGGGGCGTGTAAGTGGCGCGACTTAGAGCTGTGACTAAGCTCACTAGCAGAGTGGGAGGTATGTTATGATTGGTCTGTAGCAGATGGAGGTTTTTTGGCCTTTTGATGGTTGCCAAGGGTGAAATGCCTTAAAGCGCCACTTCCTAACTTAGGGGAGGGTTTTTGAACAGAATTGGATTGTCCTTTTAGAGCTGACAGGCAGGCTTAGTATTGTTGAGGTTAGGTAGGTTTTGATAATGGGATTTCATCTTGTCATGGGCGAACTGAAAGGCAAGGAGAGCAAAAAAGTTTTATGGGTGTTTTCTCAGCTGGAAAATTTGACAAATTTTAAGATCAGCTGTTGGAAAACTGGGCTGTTGAACTAGTCATCACTAATAGGTAAAAAAATACTGATGACTAACAGTGGCTCATTTGGGGAGGGCAGCTCCTTTTCGGGAGGTGTCCAGAATTTCAGATCTGTGGCTTATGAAGACCAATGCCTTACCCATTGGCGCAAATTTTCACTTTCTTTTGATGCTACTTCTGAAAGAGACAACATGATTAGCATCGATGATACTTCTACCTACCCCACTATCTTTCCTAACATTTTTTCTTCCTCTTTTGGCGCATTTGAACTAGCAGCCTTTTGACAATACATATTTTTCTTTTTACAAAATGAACCTATCTAACTCTACAATTATATCAGCCGGGAGTTCAGATTAAACTGATGAACTCTTTCATTACTCTACCTAAACTAGATCAACTGTCAAGATTAAACTGTTTGACAGGATTTTATTCTCTAATCTAAAACATGAAATTCAAAATGATCAAATCAGGGTTAAACTGTCTGATTTGTCATGTATTTGCGGCATGACAGGACAAACTGCACACAAATATTATTCTGCAACAAAAGGAAAACTAGAAAAGCGGGGCTAAGATGTACAATGTATTTTTCATCCCTCGCTTCTCTCTTTGGTTCTGTTTTAGGCATGTGGAACCAGAATCTCTCCCTAATCTAAGCTCTGTGATAAGTCAATCTCACACAATGTTGACTATCTTTTCACTCACTAACTTATCAGCAAATAAATTTAAACATGCTCAGCTATGATTAGGCTAGATAGCTGAACAAGACATTGAAGTACTAGTAGCGGCATTTAGACTTGCTCACTTTCCGAAGGACTATTTTTTGGAACATGGGGCCTTTGTTCTATCTTCACTCCCCCCCCTTTCTATATTTTACTGTTTTTGACTTTTCTATTTTTCAATATTTCAAACAATGGTATGTACAATGAATGAAAGTGTTTCAAACTCAGAAATGGAGCTCTTGACAAAAATAATGCTTTAATGTCCTGCCATTCACAGGACCCCCAAAAATTTTAGTCCCATCAGGTTCTTGCAAGAAGAAAGCATTGTTTCCACTGACTGAGCTGATGATGTAAGGCCCTTTCCATAAATTTTCAAACTTGCCATGTTTACCTTTGTCTTCTCTTCTAGAATCCCATTTTAAAACTTTATCTCCAATCTGAAAATCATTTTCCTTAGTTCTTCTATCAAAAATCTGTTTTATTTTGTCTTGTGCTAACTGAGCCCTTTGGTAAACTTCTTCTCTGGTTTGTTGTAAATGGATAGTCTGATTTACCCTCCTTTGCATGTCATTTTCTTCTATTTGAACTTCTTGTAACAACTTCATTACCGGAACCCCTAAAGATGTTGGGAAAATGGCATCTATGCCATAAACTAGTTGGTAAGGAGACATGCCTATGGATTTCTTGGTGGTTAATCTATCAGCCCATAAGGCGTGTACTAGTTTCCCATGCCATGCTTTTTGATTTTGTTCAAGAAGTTTTTTGATGATGTTGACTAGGCTTTTGTTAGAGGACTCGGCTAAACCATTACCTTGAGGGTAATAGGCTGTGGAATGTCCTAATGAAATGTGATACTTGTGACAGAAGTCAACCATTCTTTTGGAGGAGAAGGCAGCGGTGTTATCTGTAATGATCTTTCTAGGACAGCCAAATCTAGATAGGATATTGGTTTCTAGGAACTTGATGATGACTGAATCGGTGGCATTCCGGGAAGGTATGGCTTCTATCCATTTGGTAAAGTAATCAGTGGCTGTGAGGATCCATTTATGTTGAGCAGATGAGGAAGGGTGAATTTCCTCGATAAAATCCAGACCCCATTGCTGGAAGGGTCCTTCAACTATAATGGGATGTAAGGGCAAAGGTAAAAGCTTTTTCTTGCCATCAAAAATTTGACATTTATGGCATGTCATAACTAGTTTGTGAGTGTCAGGGAATAGGTTCGGCCAATAATAACCGGCTCTAAGGATTTTGTTTGCTGTGGTTTTCCAGTAGAGATGGCCCCCACATTCCCCTTCATGCATTTCGTGCATAATTTTCTCTGCATCAGACTCAAGCAAACATTTAAGCAGCATACCAGTGGGATTTTTCCAATACATAAAACCATCTATAATGCAAAACTTTAAAGATTTTTGTTTAAGGAATCTTGCTTTTGTTTTTGATAAGGTCGGAGGAGCATTTAGATAAGTTAATACATAAATAATATCTACATACCAAGGTGAATCCAGAAACATTTGATCAATAGGAGGGAGTGTGCATTCCTCCTGTTCTTCTAAGGCATCAACAAAATTTATATCTAAAGCTTGGAGGTTGGTTTCAGCCATTAGCCTTGCAAGTCCTTGTCCTTTAACTAGTTTGGTAGGTCAGATTTCTAAGTCATATTCTAGGATGATAGCGATCCATTTTCCCCTTTTACCATCGGGATCTTGGTTCAAAATGTCTTTGACGACAGTATTAGGGACAAAAGCTATGACATGAGAATGCAAGATGTAAACTCGGAAATCTTTCAGTGCTTTTACCAATGCGAATGCTTGTTTTTCCATGATGTTGTATTTCAAGGGATCATCTCTCAGGGATTTGCTGAAAAAGGCAATGGGTTGTTCTTGCCCAGCTGCATTTTTCTGTAACAACACCGCAGCTATTGTGTGTTCTGAGGCAAATGAAAAAATGTAAAAATCTTTGGTGAAGTCAGGGCTTATCAATACTGGTGTTTCAGTTAAGGCCCTTTTAATTAGTTCAAAATATTTTTTGGCTTCTATAGTCCATTTAACCCCGACCTCCTTTTTTAACATATTTGTGATATCTTTCAGGAGTTCAACAAGGTTTGGGATGAATATTCTTAAGAAATTTATCTTTCCGATAAAGGACTGTAACTCCTTTATGTTTCTGGGGTGACTTATCTGTAATATACCTTCGATTCTCTGTGGGTCTATTTTAATTCCTTCTTCTGAAATAATGTGACCTAGGAGTTTTCCTTCCTCTAGACCGAAAAGTGTTTTCTTGGGGTTTAGGGATAAACCATATTTTCTACATTTGTTGAAAACTTTTCTTAAGTGTACTAGGTGTTCTTCATCTGATTTAGAATATACCGTTATATCGTCAAGATATATGACTATGAAAACATCTATGTCTTCTGAGAAGGCTATGTCCATGGCTCTTTAAAATGTGGCGCCAGCATTCATTAGTCCAAAAGGCATTTTAACGTACATAAAAGTGCCCTAAGGGGTGGTGAAAGTTGTTTTATGTTGATCGGTAGGATAAACCAACACTTGGTTATAACCAGAAAAACCATCAAGCAATGAGATTCTCTTAGCGCCTACTACTTTCTGAAGTATGTGGTCCATTTTGGGCAGAGGATAGTTGTCTTTCAGACATGCCCTATTTAGGTTTAGGAAATCTATACAGAGTCTGATTTCACCAGTCTTTTTCCTAACTGATACTAGATTTGAGACCCACTCAGAGTATCAGAGAGACACTATTATCCCGGCATCATACATATTTTTGATTTCCTTTTCAACCAATGGTAGTAATACTGGGTTTATCTTTCTTAACTTCTGTTTGAAAGGCTTTTGGTTTTCTTTGAGGGGAATTTTATGTTGGATGATGCTTGTGTCATATGATTTCAAATCTTGGTATCCCCATGCAAACACATCTTTAAATTCTTTAAACAACTCAATGTATTTATGTTTTATATGAGGTGGGAGGGTTTTGGATAGTTTGACCTTTCTAGGTTCCTCCGAGCTTCCTATGTTATATTCTTCTATGTCGACCTCAGTGGATTCCATTTTCGTCTTTTTGGCCACATCGTTAAAATCAAACAATTCCTCTAGAGGTGCAAGCCCTCTGGGTATGGTGTCATTTTCACAATGTAAGACTTCGAGTTCTCTTGGGTCAACATCCTCTCCTATCTCAATTCCAGATGAAAGTTTTATTAGATTTAGATCTGTCAAAGAAGGAAGATTTAGCTCTTGGTCTTGATTGTGTTTGTATTCCCTTTCTTATTTTCCTATGTTTTTTCTGCTTTCTTCAAATTCATTCTTAGATTGTAAGAAATCATCAATTTGATCATCATCTTTGAATATTTGCCAATGATTGATATTATCTGGTACAATAAGGCGATGTTTAACTTGAATGTCATATTGCTCACTTAGACATGGTGTTTGGCTATTGCTTGCGGCAAAGGCGAGCTCATTTTCCAGACTATTTTGAATCCTGGGGATAAAGGTGAGTTCATACTTCTCGAAGGTTTTGAGGATATCTAAAGCTGCATTCCTGTATTCCCTTAGTCTGGGGTTTTTTGCTGAATATTCACCTTTGATTTGCCTGATTACAAGTTCTGAATCTCCCTGGGCTGATACTTTTTTGGCGCCTAAGTCCTTAAGTATGTGCAGACCAATGAGAAGGGCCTCATATTCCGCAATGTTATTAGCACATTGGAATTCTAATCTGAAAGAATGACCTTTATTAGTATTGTGTATCCAGATACCGGCCCCTGAACTAGTTTTTCTACAAGAACCATCAAATTTTATAATCCAAAGAACTTCCCTTTCATACAAGATACTAAGCTGTTTTTCAGGTTTCTTGGTACTTTGATCATTGGTTTCTATTTTCAGTAATGGGAAGTATGTTTCCGATGGTTTGAAAACCTCTTCATTTTCTATTATCTTCTTGTTCACATCACTGTCATTATATAAGATAAAAGAATCTAAATTGGAATGAATGGAATAAATGGGAGTGTTGTTCGGCTTATCCCGGTTACTAACCATGTATTTCATGTGAGTTTCTTGGTATAATCTCCTAGTCTGGTTAAAAACGGGGATGGTAGAAAATGACATATCCATTTGGAGATTACCTTGTATTTTGGTAGCCCATGCCCTTGATAGTAGCATTCCATACTTAGGATGGATATCGGCTACTACTACGTCCATGACCAGGTTTTTCGCTGGTAGCTGTGTTAGAGAAAAATCTAGGTTTTTTATCAGACCTAAACATTTGACCTGACTTGAGTCAAAAGAATACAGGTTTTTGTAAGGTTGAGTTACTTCTAGTCCCAGGTTTTCCATGACCACTCTAGGCATTAGGTTATGGGAGGCACCAGAATCTAACATGGCATTATGTAGTATCTTGTCCCGTATGTTCAAACTCACATAGAAAGGGGAGACAGATCCCTCTTGGTATTGACCTTCTATCTTTGGGCTGAATAGGAGCTCAGGTTTGTCATCAGTTAGATTCAAAGTATCTACCTCGCTTCCTATGTCAAAAAATTTGAAGAATTGAGATCTATACTTATCTATAGTTATTAGTTCAGTAAGGGGTATGGTAATTTTTATTTTGGAAATTTTCCCTTCGAAACTAAAAGAAAATTGTGGTCTGGACATATTTGTTTCAGCTTTCTCGGACATGACTTTTTCTATGCTCTTAATTTTCTGACTTTGGTTCGGGATTTGGTTTGACATAGCCATCTCGAGGATTTTTGTAGAGGTACTAGGAGTATTTGAGCCAATACTTGTTTGAATAGCTTTATCTTTGTTTTGGTCAATTTTCTTGGTCATGATTGTGTTGCTATCCATAGCCTTTTTAGGGATGGTATCGGAGGTTTTAGTAATTTCAGGACTACCCTTTTTGGAGCGGTTTTGGTTTTTTCTACTTCTAAGGTTATACTGCCTGTGAGCTTCTATTATGGCATTTTGAAAATCTATGGCAGGATCGTCGAGATCTTCATAGTTGGCCTCATCCTGATTAGGAGAAAAGAACGCTTGTTCTTCTTCTGTGAGGTACACCTCGCTCTCATTATTAGACCCTATGAGGTTCAAATGACTTTCATCAATGGGTTCTGTATCCCTATTTTCTTCTTCCACATAATTTTCATTAAATGGTGGCCTAATTTGTTGGTCGTTTTCCCTTGGTCTATTTTGAGGTTGCTCCCTCCTAAAATTTTGGTTTCGGTTTCTGTTTGGAGGGTTTGGCTGGTTGTCCCTTACAGGAGCCTTTTCATTTATCCTTTCCCACATTTTGGCCATGGTTTTGACTAAGTCATCTATTCTAGGATCTAGGGAAGGAGATGAAGTGGAGGCCTCATCTTTATATGTGACCTTTCTTTCTGATCTAGTCCTAGCCCTTTTTTCTGCTAAGTTGGCATCTGCTTTTATGGCTATTTGTTTCATTTCCTCTAAGGTAGGGGGATCTTTGTCTCTCAGATGATATGTCATGTCTGGATCGAAACCCTCGGGGAATTTTTCCAAGGCTAAACCAAGTGGGGGTTTGAAATGAGGTGGGAGGGAGTTATACACACTATTGAACCTAGTGCAGTAAGCCTGGACACTTTCCCCATTTTCCTGTTTTAGGTTGTTATATTCTGACAGGATTTGAATAGGGTTCTTTCGGACTTCCCACCTGTTTCTGAAGGTTTGACACAGTTCTGGGATGTTGTGGATGCTGTTTGGAGCTAAGCTCTTAAACCATGTTTTGGGTTCTCCGCCCAGGCTTTGGGCGAATATTCTCATTCTGACGGTCTCGTCTTGTACCTCCAGGTATTCAAAAGCATCACTAATCCTACTTATATGTTGTTGAGGTGTGGTGGTGTCTTCTCCGGTAAAGTGTGGGATTTTGTCTTGATATTTATTTGGGAGAGGAGCCAAAGGTAGTGGCAACACCAAAGGTGCGTACCAGGCTGCCATGACGGGAGCTAATGGATGATGTACAAGATGAGGACTAGTGGGATGAGCTGAGGTGGTTTGAACAGTGGCGGTTTGGACAGGTGTGGTGGATGAACTTGGACTAGTGATCTGGTTTTGAGCAGATCTGGGATGGTGGGAGCCAAAGTGATGGAGAAACTGAAAGTCGGGAGGGGTGGAAGGTGAGGCTTCTCTACTATGACTGTGTGATTGGTCTAGGGTTTCAAAATCATCAAAGTTTATCTTACTATGAGACCTGCTTCTGAAAAGAGTTTTTGATGACTCTAATTCAAAAGGTGAATCTGGTAGGATAGTGAGATGTTCAGGTACTGATCTTGTTTTACGGATGGATCTACCAGTAGCTAGATGGTCAGTTTCAGAAGCTTGCCACAAAATCTTCTCTGGGTCATCTACTATGATAGGGGGATTTGGGTCTGGATGGGATCTGGTGTTGATTCTTTGTGAAGCCAGATTTTGGATCTAGAGTTTAGAGAGGATGGTATTGACGAATGTTTTGGATGGGTGGTCTCTCTAAATTTCTACTAAGGTGAAGGATGGTCAAAATAAAAGGGATGGACTAGTGGAGTCACCAGGTGGCACTTGGTTGTTTTGTGAAGATAGCTATGGTCCACCACCAGTAACTAATCTGGGAATGTTTTGGATTTTCTGAGTTTTATGTGCAGTCTATGGTTTAAAGTATTCTAAACTTGTTTCAACACTTTGCTAGGGTGGTGATAACAAGAAGAGTTTACTCTAAATGGGTCTATGGGTTGCTTGCTTGTTTATGTATCTAAAGGACTAAAAAATCTACAAGAGTTTGCTAGACTATTGTGTACTCAGTGTCCTACCATCTCCTGCTATGTTAGTGAGCGATGGGATAGATCAATTGGATGGTAATCTAGAGTTCGATAAAATAGTAAGGCCTACTGGAGGCTAGTGGAGTCGCCAGGTGGAACTTGGTTGTTTTTGAGATATGTGTGTATGGTCCACCACCAATATTGACAAAAACCAATCTAAGGGAGTTTTTTGGGGTTTTTTGAGTTTTTCGTGCCTAAGGTTTGGAAGAGTGTCCTATAGCTGAGTCATCATTTTGCTAGGATGGTGAAAGGGCTAGTTTCTACTCTTCAAACAACTCTTAAGTTTTCTAAGCTTGATCGAGACTTCAGGAGTTACTAAGGTGTACTTAGATTGTCACTAACTCGGAAGGTCCCACCGTGATCGCCATTATGTTAGTGAGCGGTGGGATAAGTCAATCAAATAGTATTCTTAAGGTCTCTTAAGGTCTAGGGAATCTAAGTTTGTTTAATACTCAGAGTCCCACCGTGATCGCCATTATGTTAGGGTGGCGATGAGGTGGCTCAAACGGATAGTAGCCTAGATTTTAGTAAAGTAGTAAGGCCTACTGGAGGCTAGTGGAGTCGCCAGGTGGATTTTTAGTTGTTTTGAGGTATATGTGTATGGTCCACCGCCAATACTGTCAAAAACCAATCTAAGGGAATGTTTTGGGGTTTTTTGAGTTTTTATGTGCAACCTAGTTTGTAAGAGTGTTATAAACCTGATTCATCACTTTGCTAAGATGGTGAAACAGAGAGTTGACTCTAAATGATTCTAAAGGCTGATGGTCTGAGTTTAGTTTTGAAGGACTAAAGAGTCTATAAGAGTTTGCTAGACTGTCATGTACTCAGTAAGTCCCACCGTGATCGCCATTATGTTAGATTCCCATGATTTGGCTGATTGGCAAGCCAAATGACAGTGTAACATCAAACCAAGCTTTGGAGCCCAAGGACCTAGCCTTCCTAGACTCAGAGAGGGCTCTCTCTATATGTGTAAGGGATATCTATGTGTTTGCTTATCGTGTTCTGATTTTAGGCTAGTTATGGAGTATGTTTTTTGGTTTTGGTTTTTTTAAGTTGTGAGGGATGAAACTGATCAAAGATATAAAATAGATAACAAGATGTTAGATTAACTGGGCTATGGGGTCAAAAAGTCAAGAAAGCTATTAGATGACGATACAAGGCTGTTGGAGGGCCGATTTGATTCAAGGTAGAAAGGATCTTAGGGAAAAATGGAGTAAATGGACATCAAGTTTGTGAACAACAAAGAGTTTCAAGCATAACTAGTTTAATAGATAACATAAACATGGTAGGGCCAACCATTAATCATGCAAAATGTAACTACAAGCTAATCAATACTTAGAAATAAACATTCAAGCCATGCATAGAAGTATAAGACCCTCTAACTTTGGGAAATGGCTATCAGACTTTGGGGGAAAACACTTAAGGAAGACAAACAACTCAAAACACTATGCCGGAATGCCTAAACACAGTACTTCAAGTTATTGGGCACTTTGAGCAACAAGATTTTCATAGTTTTAGGCAAAGGGCTAGATCGAAACTAGGCCTCCTTGGTTCAAACAAAATGATAATCTAATCAATCAAAGAGAAGTTTCATGGATGGAACTATAGCTAGCCATAGGTAAGCAGGGCGTACCGTAAGTCCTTCTTAGCATGTATAAAACCATGAATGAAACAAGCAACAATATCCTAAATATTTAAAGAGCAGTCAAGAATTCTTTAATGTTACTTAGGAAGAAGAAAACAAAGAGGCTATGAAGAAACATGAAATTTGAGGTGCCTCCATAGGCATGTCTCAAATTTTTTCTCTACTGATCTATAGCAAGCAAGAAACATGTATTCATGAATGAAAACTAGAAGACAACAACAAAGCAAGAGACACTATACCATTCTACCAAGTCATGGAATCCATCAACAATCCTTCATCATTCATCCAAGAACATCCAAGAGGCAATCCAAAATCATAACACAAGTATTTCTTCCAAAGCTTATATGACCATATATTGCTTCTCTTCTCAAGCTTACCTTGTCTTTAAAATGTGGCCTTCCCAACCTTTGATATATATTTCAGCCAGCAGACCTTTTAAGAAGAAAAAACACAGTGAAATGAAGATACACAGTCAATTGAATTTGTTGTGTATAGTGACAAGGTCACCCTGCTCTGCGATGTTTGGAGGTCAACAACCTATTTTGTATCTTTGACCAATGATAAACTTCTCAACTTCACAATCCTGCCCTTGTCTAGTATGCCAATCAATCAACAAATCTTACACCATATACACAGTCAACTTTAGTGCAAAGACAGTCAATTTCACTGTTTATAGAACAAATGTGACAGATCTTTAAAATGCTTCAAAAAGTTTCAACAAAGGCTGTAGGAGTTTTATCTTTCAAATAATCAAAGCTCCCTTTCAATATAAAACCCTGTTTCTCTAGAAAATCGCCTTTTCAACCATCTCAATATCAACTTATCAAATGAGCTTGAAGAACAAAAAGACAGTCAAGTAGTATACACAGTGAATAACTATCTTTTCTGTGGCTGGTAAGGGTAACCTGCCCTTTGATGTTTTGGAAGATATAAGATACCCTTGTCCTTTGAAGAGGCAAGGTGAAAACACAGTTTTGAGTTTCAAGACCTCTTTCCTTGTAAGCACTTTATCAGCATATCCAATACTCCAGCACAGTTTTAAACAATGGATATCCACACAGCAAAACATTGTTTTACATATATGGTGATGTAGCAGTTTAAATGTGGAGAAGCTCCCTTTGATCAAAATACTGACCCCTCATATGCAGTATACCAATATGAAATGATGTATAAAATCAGTCAATCAAGAGGCAAAACACAGTCCAAGGTTACTTGTGCTTAAAGGACAAAGTTTATTGCATTTAATTGATCATCAACTTTACTCTAACAACACACTATTTTCTTCATACTATACTGCATCTTTGCACTTAAAGCTGATCTATACACCTCTTAACTGTTTATAGCAGACTTTTTTACAGTTTCAAACAACGCATCTGCTTGATATCTTCACCCTTGTTTCATCGGTCAATAGGAAAACATCACTTCGTTTTCACACCACAGCTTGAAACCATGGTCTTCTAACCCTTCATACCACTTATCAGTTTTTTTGAAAAACCAAGAGGGCATATGGAAATACCTTTAAAACACGATGAAAATCTTCTTGAGGAGTTTGAGCCAACTTCAGAGGTGGTTTGATAGTGTGTTGAGGGTTAATTATATGCGCGACGTGCTTGACAGTCAGAGTGCTGCGCAGGATTGGGTTGTCGGGTCGATGTTGGGCGCCCGTGACCCACGGCTACAGGAGCGCCGTGCGCGCTTGTTGCGCAGTGTTAAATTTACGCCCAGGAGCGTCGCGCGCATGTACAGGAGTGCCGCGTGGTGCAAACACTCCTAAAACTTGTTCAAACCTCTTCAAACCGATTTGAAAATCGTCCTTCGGCCTTGTGAAATTCAATGGGATGTTTTCTCTTGTGCTTGGGTGACTGCTCAACGAGTTTGCAATGGTCCTTTGACCTCTTGAAATGCCAAATGAAATAAAACCCGTGGTTTAGTTTTGTGAGGGTTTTCAAAGTTTTTTCTTTTTGTAATGATGCCTTGGTGCATATTTTGAAACCTGGAACAATTGTGATTGCGTTTGAGAGGGGCTCACCCTTTTCGAAATGATGTTTGCAGCGGGGTTGTCACGCCTTTAAACCATTGATGCATATAGGTTTTAGGAGTGATTTCTGCCAACTTTGTACCTTTGGTGACAATTTAACACGGAAGCTCCAACTTTGAAAAATACCCCATTGAACTGTGGATCATCCTTTATCACTTGTTTTGACACTGTTGGTGATATTCATTATGTAAAATCCACTCTAAATCTGTTAAAAAAAACACTGAAAACTGCTTTGTCATTTTGAAAAGAGATGGCTTATCTTTTCAACTTGGTTGGACAATTTCTACCTCTAGTTGCTTAATAAATATTTTCTCCAACTGTAGGTGCCAACAATTTATTGAATTTATTCAGACTTTGCCATTTTCTGTTGATCAAGGAGGGCGCTGCTTCCAACACACTTTCTCTGCTAAAAAACATACCAATATGGTGTCTCTTGACCTTTAACTAAATGAAGACCTATATTTGTCTCAAGCTTTCCAAAAACTGATAGTATGTCAAAGCACCCCCTTTGCATATTATGAACAATAGTTTCAATTGTAATGCCTCTTGAAGAGATAAGCCAGATTTTCTGTGTCAGCTGTTATGAGCACATTTGAAAAGCACCTGTTTATAACTTTGTGTTGAGGAGACAAATATATGAGGTGTGAAATGGCAGCTAGAATTACTCACAGACACCAAGGCTTTTATTAGCCATTTTCCTCCTAATGGAGCTCTGAAATCACCAACCCTGTTGCATATGAAGAATGTACTTGTCTTTGAGGTGGATTGTGGATTGCAATGCCGGGACTTGCACTGGCTCTTTTTGAATGATATCAAGATGGCTTATGTCTGGGGGCTGTATACTACTTGCCTGATTTTTCTCTATGTTTGTCTAGAAACCATAGACTATATTCCACAACCCAACAGAAACATAAGAGTACACAGAGGTCCTTTTTATTGAAATGTCTTCTTGCTCAGCACTGACTTGAGCCATTCATACTAGCACCCCTGCAGAGATGTTTTTTTACAATAGCTTTGATCAATGGAGTCTCTTCTTGCTGCGCCATGATGATGATACCTGAAACTTCAATTGATCCTCTTTCTTAGGACATAAGACCTAAAAACTCTGCTTTCTTTTGATTTGAACATTTCTGATCTTAGCCCTGTTTTTTATCACCACTTTTCCTTAGAAAACCTTAGTCAATGTTTCACTGTTCATTAAAAACAAACCTGTATTACAGTCAGTTTGCAATTCTTCAAGTCAACATTGGCCATCGCCCTCTACTTGTAGATGAAGGAGGCGCCCTAACCCTCTGTGTATAGATGAAGGAGGTTCTTGGCCATGATAATTTACAAGTCTGTTTGACAGTGTTGTCTTTCTTCTACTGTGTTTTCATGCTGAATGAAGCTGCAAGAGTTTGATGAATAACTCTTTGTCCTACAATTGCATCTTAGGCTCATGTTCACATTGAGAAGCAGCTGTCTTCTCATGTGGAGCCAAGAATTTTCTTCTGAGAGGCTGACATGTTTCCCGCGCTTGTAAAATCCATAACAGTATAAAACACCTAATAATCAGCTTGAGACTGTGGTTTATGCATTGCTGAGACTTAGGGGCGTGTAAGTGGCGCGACTTAGAGCTGTGACTAACTTCATTAGCAGAGTGGGAGGTCTGTTATGATTGGTTTGTAGCAGATGGAGGTTTTTTTGGCCTTTTGATGGTTTCCAAGGGTAAAATGCCTTAAAGCGCCACTTCTTAACTTAGGGGAGGTTTTTTGAACAGATTTAGATTGTCCTTTTAGAGCTGACAGGCAGACTTAGTATGGCTGAGGTTAGGTAGGATTTGATAATGGGATTTCAACTTGTCATGGGCGAACTGAAAAGTAAGGAGAGAAAAAAAGTTTTATGGGTGTTTTCCCAGCTGGCAAATTTGAAAAATTTTAAGATCAGCTGTTGGAAAACTAGGCTGTTGAACTAAATAATGTTTCAACAGTAAAAAAAAAAATACTGATGACTAACAAGGGCTCAATGGAGAATATTTCAGATATTTCTCTGTATTAATTGGTTTACATTAAATTTTAAGCTTGTTGGGAAGCTTTTGTTGACTTTAAGGCTCTGTGTCATCGTTGTAATAACTCTGCTGATATTCTATAATAAGTTCTTTGATTGAATTAGATGTTCGGCTGTATTGGGGCAAATATATTCTGTTTGGGTAATAACTCTGCCTCTACTGAATGCTTAGATGCTACAGGTGGCCTTTTGGTAGCTGGTGAGGAATCAATTAGCCTCTGATGTGGAAGTGGAGGCTCTCTCGGACTGATAGATATTTTGATTTTCTTTAAACATTGTTAATTCGCTTTGATTCTGTGTGTTTAGGCTTAATGAGGCCTAAATTATATCTGTTGTTTTTTAACTATGTTTAATTAAGTGGATTAGGCTTTTGATTGTTGATCTTAGCCGTAATCCACCAAAACTGTGATTCTACCTTCAATTCTTCAGTTCTGTTGTGGTTTGATCTTCAACACTGATACTCTCTGTTTCAATTAATCTTTGCAATTTATTTTTGATGTGCAGGTGCTACAGGGGTCTTCTAATGGAATCAGTGCTCATGAGGGACTGATGAAACGTGGCGTCGAACCCTGTAGATGGATATTCTTTGATGTATTAAGGCCTGGAGGATCATCATCCTCGACTTTCAACTTTTCTTTAAAATAATTGGAAATCCATTAAAACCTGCAAAATACACAAAATGCTATAAAAATCCTGTGTGGCTGGGTAAAAATTCTTTAGAGGCTTAGGTTTAGAGCATGGCCGTTGGGTGAAAGCATCCAACGGCAGAGATTGCGCGTTGATGTTTAAAGGGAAGCGATTGATTTAAACGGTGGTGAGATTAAGTTAGGGCCATTGATCTGTGTTGATCAACGGTCGAAATGAGTCGGGAAAAAATAAAGAAAAGGGGTCACTTTATAAAGAAATGGTCGAAAATGCGAGGAAATGGCTTAAAAACCATAATCAGCAGTGAAAAAGGCCGGATGAATTTTGGGGTTTCCGAAAAGGATCTGGGCCGTCGGATGAGATCAGCCCATGGAGATCAATGGTGGAGATCACTTATGAAGTCCCTTGGAGGAAGGCAGAGCGTGATAGTGTAATGGCCAAATTGAATGCTGGTTGTTGATCTGGATATATCAACAACGGAAGACGAACGCGATAGAATGCAGTGGAAATGGGGGAAAATGGTTTCAACTTGAGAAACCAACAGTATCACGGAACAAAAGGGGAGGAAGGTGGTTTCACCTCTTTGAACGCGATATGCATCAGAGGCCGCCACGTGGCTTTTAAAAACCACCTATATTGTATGATTTCTAAGAATTATCATTCGGGCTAAAAATCACGCGATATGGAGCGTCTTCCATTAGATCTGGGGCCTCAGATCGGACGGCTGGGAGTGAGCATGATATTGATAAGATGTAAGGATAGAAAGAGGTGGGGGCAGGGGAAGGTGGTTTTAATCTAAGCCGTTGGATAAAAAAAATGAATGGTGGAGATCAAATCTGGGGCGGGTAGAACCCAAAGGAGTTGGGCCTATCACTCTTATTATGAGCCGTTGGATGAAACGGATCAACGGTGGAGATTTGATCTATGGGATAATGAAATAATATATAAGGCGGAAAATGGGTCAGTATGGGCCGTTTATCTGCAAAGATCAACGGCTGAGATTGGCTGAAAAAACATTACACGATGGGGTTTATGAATTTTAACCAAAGTGGCGAGGAAAGATCTGGGCCATTGGATCTTATTACAGGAACGACCCAGATGCAATCGGAGCTTTTGTGATCATGGAGGAGAGAGGAAAGGGTGTCGAAGTGATTGATTGTGGTTTTTCAATCTGAGGATCAGATCAATGGTGGGAAATGCATCGGAGGAGGTCACGACGGGGGAAAAGGGCTTTGGGACAGAGCGATAAGGGTCTTCAGATCTGGGAAGGCGAGGAGGAGATCAATAGCTGATATTCCATCGGGAGAACGCCAATTGGGAGGGGGGTGAATAAAATATAAAATGCACCCAATGAAATCTCCGATGTGAGATTGTGCACGTTGTTTGATTGGCTTATGATCAACGGTCGGGAATGGGTTTAACCAATGAATGGGTGGAACCCTTTGAAACATAATAAAATCAACATTTTAATGAAATACAAAGGATTTTTGCGTCGGGGAAAGGTTTACTTATACGCTTAAGCGCCCGATTACGGGCTCTTGGGTTATATGAAGGAAATCGGAGGTCAGGGGTTATATGCACAAGAGGGGCGAAACGCATCGGAACAAAAGGAGAGGGCCTTCCAAATGCGCCCGACGAAAATCTCCGATGTGTGATCCTTTTGACTGTCGATCGGAATTTTAAATCGACGGTCCTTTCCTTTAAAAAAATGAAACGGCGGGTTTATATAAAAACTTAGGAGAATGGGTTTTTATGAATTTACAAAGGGAAAATAGGATTGGGAAGGGTTCATGTATAAGGTTTAGCGCCCTATTGCAGGTTCGTTGGTTATACAAAGGGAACAAGGGATCGGGGATAATATATAAAAGGGCCAATCGCATTGGGGGACTTAAGAACAAAGAAACGCACCCATCAAAGTTTCTGATGCGATAAGCGCTTGGGACTATTAGTGCTTGGTCCCAGCGCTAGGGCATATGGTGGGGAAGTGGTTTAGAGCTTAGCCCAAAGGGGCTTAAGCCTTAATACAAAAATGTGTTTTTTATGATTTTTTCAAGGTTTTTTAATGGATTTGGGGGTTTCGGTAAGGTCTAAAAATGATTTTCAAACCTTATAAAAGGGATTTTAATGAAGAGTAGAAGGGAAAAAAGGGAAAATCGAGGAATTTCATGGGGAAATAAGGGATAAAAATGAAGGTTAATATGAGTGAAAAGGAGGGGTAAAATGAAGGAAAAAATGGAGTTTTCAGTAGTCTTTTTCTTCAGGAAAACAACAGAATTTCGAATTTCAAGAGGGAAACAGCAGTGACCATTAATCAAAGGGTATGATGTCTTCATAAGACTTCAAGAGATAACAATTTTGCAATAAAACTTGTTTCTTGAAGGCTTTAAAAATGATTTAGCCAACTTTTGATATAATAAATTTTATAGGTGGCTAACACTTGCCTCATTACCTTCTGCATTTTTATCATTTGTTTCACTTGTAGTCATGTTGTCCTTTGCTTCATCATGAGTGTCATTGCTTTGACTGCCTGCCTGGTCATCTAAGTTGTTGCCCTGTTTGTCACCTTTGTCCATTTCCATGTCCCTTGCTTGTTCTTCATCATCTGCCTCTTCCTCATCTTCATTATCAATTGTCTCCATGTAATCTGCCTTTTGTGGGCTCAACTCATTATCACCCTCAACCTCATTAGGGTTTGGCTCATTGTCATATTTACCCCTATCTTCATTTGATTCTTCATTGCCACTTCCTTCATTTGATGCATCAAGAGAAGGGGAGGGAGGGAGGTTTGCTTGAGGAGGGGATAGAGGAGTAGAGGGAGGAGGATGAGATGAGGAAGGCAAGTTTAGTTGATGATGTGGCTGAGGGCTTGAATTTGAAAGAGGGCTTATTTGGAACATGAAGTGTAACTACCCCAATTCACTCTCCCTCAAATGACAATTAATTTGTTCAAGGAGGCCAAAAACAGAGGTTTATTATGCATTGAAGACCTAGGGCTTGCAAAACTAGGGTTTAATCATTCCATAGCCACCAAATGACTAAAAACACTTTAGAGGAGGAGAAAATAGGGCACCTACGAGCTTCACTTGCTTGCAGGTCTTTGGAGGCAAATTTGAGGGTGTCCTTGAGCCTTTGGGAAAATTTGTTGCAAGTCTGGAGGAAATTCTGCATTAGTGCAGCACTAGGCTATAAACGCAGCGCAGTGCAAAAAATGCACTGTGGAGAACCCTATTCGCGCAGCGCCAGGGTCTGTGAGCGCAGTGCTAGTCTCTGAGCATAGCGCCAACACAGGCAAAAAATGGCTCCACTTGCAGCCAAGTTTTGATGACCTTCCCGATGTCGGATTTGGGCCCGTGATAGCTCGTTGGAAAGCTTAACCTGTCTACTTTCCAAATACACCATTTTTTCCCTGATTGGAGTTGATTTTCCCTGTCAAAAGTTGATTTTCCCAAGACTGGTCAAAAAGTGTTGAATGATGGTGCAGAAATACAAAGTGTTGGTGCAGACCACTTTTGGATGCCTTCCTCAATTCCAAATTGGGCTCATGATAGCTCATTGGAAAGATCTTCAAGTCTAGTTGCCATTTGACTCATCAAGCAAGTCATTTGGACACTCCAGCTATGAGAAAACCTAATTTTCCCAAGGTCACTCTAGGAGTGCAATGTGGATCAGCGGTTGTCATTGATGTCAACCCAAGCAGCACCAGGGGCAAACCCAATATTGCATGGAAATTTTGACCTACCAAATTAATATATTCTGGGTCAATAATGCTTTTGATGGTTTCTACTTGTCGAGATGTTTCCGTTGATATATGGCACGCCATGTAATTCTTCACGATTTGAGAGATATTCATGTTTGAAGTTTGTACCCCCAGTTAGTGGGCTAAAACCCCATGGGGTTGGGGCACGAGTCATTGAAAAGTAATAATTAATATTTTTTAAGCTTCTAAAATCCCTCCCACGTTCACTTGTTGAAGCCCCTCTCAACCTAAGAATTTATATAAATTGTGATCCTCATATCCTCCTTATGTAAGGGATTTGGCTATCTAAAATAGGTCATCGTGGCATTTTCGCTCTAAATTTTTTGCTACGAAGGTTAAGAAGCTAAAATATTTATGAGGTGAATCCGAAATCTTGAGGAAACTCTTGTACAAATTTCAGATCAAGGTGCACAACATTTTCAGAGATATGATCTGTGGAAGTCAGTGTTTTTGCAGTCTCCTTTGCAAGCTCTGAAATTCATCTCAAAGAAAGTGACCTTGGTAAAATAGTCATAACTCTCTCTCTCACAGTATCGGATTGGAATTGTATCGGATTTGAATTACGTAAAAATTGATAGCTATTTCACATTATGTAGTTTTCTCTCTATCATTTTAGAGGCAAATGAAGAAACAGTGACACGTGGCACGCTAGTACAAATGTGCTGCAGTGAGACAATCCATAATTAGGGCATTGTGAGAAATTGGGTATAAATATCTCTTGAAGAATCCAAATTGGGTCAAACCTATGGCATTGGAAAGATGACTCATAGGACTACTATAGAACCAAAAATAAGATATTGAGGATCTGAAATAATAGAGATACACCAGATTCAATATCAAGCTCCTAGAAGGAAAGAAAAAGTTAAATCATGTGTTGTCAAGGATTGCAAAGGACCAGAATTTCTATGGCAGAAAAGAAAAGCAAGGTGCAGTAGAGGGTAGCATGATAAGAACAGTAACCAAGGTGCATAACAGCAGCAAGAAGTTCATCATATGAAGTCTTCAAGTGGGCAGCACTGCATACAATCATTGTAAAGGTATCATTGTACTTAGTCATTGTAAATACATTATTGTACAAATTGTACTAGTATCTATCTGCCAAGGGTTGAAGAGGAAGTGTTGGGAGGTCTAAGATCATCATTAGGTGGTTGTGTCAAAGTTGGGGTTATGGTCTAGTATATCTTCTTCTTCTACATCATTCTATATCATTGTAAATTGGACCATTTTCCCTGGTACGGGAGTCCATTCTTCTTTTATTCTTCTATAGGGTGGTAGGGTGGTGCTAGGGTGAGTTGTAGCTCATTGGGTGTTGGGGCATCCATTTAGTTGACTACTGAAGAATCTTAAGCATTGGAGCATCCATCCGGTGGGAGCTAGAGAGGAATGCTTTTCTAGATTCTAGGAAGTTGGAGCTTTATTTTCAATTGGAGTTGAATATGAAAGAATTATTAGAAAAGCATTATGTGGTTTTTGTCCCGAAGTAGGTTTCCACCTTAAAAACTGTGTGCATTTGTGTTCCTCTTGTTTACTGCTATCATTGTACAAACACTGATAATAATTGAAGATTAACTAATGCTCTAATTGAAAGGAATATTGATTCACCCCCCCTCTCAGTATTTCCAACAATTGGTATTAGAGCTTGGTTCCTTCAATAGCAATTTAACAGCTGGAAGGAGGTCATGGAGCATACCAAGAATGGTGTACCTCTATTCAATGAAAATAATTATGCACTCTGGAAAGGAAGAATGGAGGTCTATCTCTTAGCGCAAGGTTACGAAGTATGGGACACTATTCAAAATGGATTTACATCAACTACGGATGAACAAGGTAAGAAGAATTTGGTAAATGATGCAAAAGCAAAGAATATTATTATCGGTGGACTTATTGAATTTGCTTATCATAAGGTGTTGGGTTGTAAAACTGCCAAAAATGTATGGGACAAGCTTGAGAATATATATGCAGGTGACTCAAATGTCAAAGAAGCAAAGCTTCAAATATATAGAGCAAAATTTGAGCAACTCAGAATGAAAGAAGATTGCAACATTGCTACATACTTCCAATACGTTGATGAAATAACCAATACTCTGGAAGGATTGGGAGAGCCAGTTGATGAGAAGACTATTATATGAAAGATTCTTAGAACGTTACCAGGGAGATTCAACCCAAAGGTATCGGTCTTAGAATACAGTGCAAATCTGGACAAACTCAGCAAAGAGGAATTACATGGAGTTATCATAGCATATGAAATGAGACTTGATGAAGAAGAGGGTACTTCGCATCTAGAAACTGCATTCGTTGCATCTAAGAAAACCAATAAGGATAAACAACCTTCAATTGAAAAGACATGCGCCTGCAAGTGTGAAGAAAAGGGAGATGATGAAGAAGGTCTTTCAGATGAAGAGTATGCTTACTTCACGAGAAAACTACAAATTGGTAAGGGAAAATTCAAAGGTAAACTTCCATTGATATGTTTCAGCTGTAATGAGGTTGGGCATTTTGCAGCAAAATGTCCAAACAAAAGTAATGGCAACTCACAAAGAAAGAAAGGCTTTAAGAAATTCAACAAGCAAGGATCCAAAAGGAACTTTCTCTCTATATAAGATATCTCATCATCCAATGAAGACAATGATAGTGAAGAAGAAGCCAATGAGAGAGTATTGTTTATGGCCAAGCACAATAAGCAAGAGGTATCAAACAACGAAGAAGAAAGATGGACAATAGACGAATTTTATGAGGAAGCAATCAAGCTTATAAAATATCTCAAGGCGGAGAAGATCCGTTCCAAAACTCTTGAAGAACAAGTTCAAGGTCTCAAAATTGAAGTTGAAGAACACAAATGCATTGAAGAGTCACTTCAAAAGAAGTTGGAAGAAAACAACCAAGAAAGGGAAGAATTAGAAGCCGAAGTAGTCTTGCTGCGTGAGGAAGTGAAGAAAGGAAAAACTATCCAAAACTATGCCAACAGTTCAAGGGCATTGGAAGAACTCATCAACAATCAATGATCTTACAATCAAAAAACTGGCATCGGTTACAAAGAAGAAGAAGTGGGACCTTCTACAACAAAATACAATGAACCTATGAGATCTGACATGCATGTAGACTTCATTGGACAAGATTCGCAAGAACAGCCTTGGAAGACAATTCCTCGACAAAAATTTTCATCCAGGTACCAACATATTTTTTATGGCTACTGTTATTCATGTGAAAAATTTGGTCATAAAGCTGTAGAATGTCGCACGTACCCTAGGAACGAATACAATTCCAGGAGATCTGTCAAATATGAACCTCCTAGGGCTTAGCGAAACATCAATAGATTTGAACATTTAAGAAATTATATTGAATGTTACAAATGTCGAAACTTTGGACACATAGCCAAAGAATTTAGACTTGAAAATCCTCCAGAAGAATCTTCGAAGCCACAAAACGAACGAACATGGAAGAAGAGGAAGAATGATAATTGTGCTCTCGCTCTCAAGGCTCAAAAGAACAAATATGTGTGGTATGTTGATAGCGGTTGCTCTACACATATGACTGGAGATAGAAATAAATTTGTATCTCTGAAAGAGAAGAATGATGGAACCGTGTCCTTTGGAAATGATGGATCTTCAAATGTTATAGGATCAGGTACTGTTACTCTCGGAAGAAAATATTCTCTAGCCAATAATGTTCTATTGGTTGAAAACATGAATCACAATATGCTTAGTTTTGGACAAATGTGTGATCAAGGACACACAATACTATTCAACTCCATGAAATGTGAAATCAGGAAAGGCGTGTATGGTGAAATTGTGGCTACAGCAAGTCGAGCTCCAAATGACATATATGTTCTGGATGAAGCAACTAATTCATGTCTAATATCTAGAGAGGATGATACAATAATTGGTAGCAATGATGATCGACTAAGTAAGAAGTTTGCTACAAAGGTGCAAAGTGATTTCGAGATGTCTTTAATTGGTGAGCTGACATACTTCTTAGGGCTTCAAATATCTCAGCAAGAGAAAGGAATATTTATATGTCAAGCCAAGTACATCAAGGAAATTCTCAAGAAATTTAAAATGGAAGATTTCAAACCCATCCTTACTCCAATGGTAACAGGTTGCAAATTGAGCATAGACGACTCATCTAAGGATGTGGATCAAAGGTTGTACAGATCTATGATTACTAGTCTTCTATATGTAACAGCCTCCCGAACAGATGTTATGCAAGCAGTTGGAAAAGTAGCAAGATTCCAAGCAGCACCAAAAGAATCACATATTAAATATTCGCCAACATTGGAATATCTTTGCCAGAAGCTTGGGATTCTCCCAAGTTCTCATTAGATTTTCCTTTTTCAAAATATAAAGGGGGAGTGGAAGTAGATTACAGGTCTGCAGGATGGTTGTATGTCAGGGGGAGTGGAAGTGTGTATAGGTCCGCAGGATGGTTGTGTTTCAGGGGGAGTTACCCTTTGCCATTGATGTCAAATGGGGAGAGAATGTTGTAGGAATAGGTTTCATGATTGCATGGGGAGTACCTGTGTTTCCATCAATGCCAAAGGGGGAGATTGTTGATCAGTGGTTGTCATTGATGTCAACCCAAGCAGCACCAGGGGCTAACCCAATATTTCATGGGAATTTTGACCTACCAAATTAATATATTTTGGGTCAATAATGCTTTTTATGATTTCTACTTGTCGATATGTTTCCGTTGATATATGGCATGCCATGTAATTCTTCAAGATTTGAGAGATATTCATGTTTGAAGTTTGTACCCCTAGTTAGTGGGCTAAAACCCCATGGGGTTGGGGCATGGGTCATTGAAAAGTCATAATTAATATTTGTTAAGCTCATAAAATCCCTCCCACATTCACTTGTTGAATCCCCTCTCAACTTAAGCATTTATATAAATTGTGATCCTCATTTCCTCCTTATGCAAGGGATTCGGCCATCTGAAACAGGTCATCGTGGCATTTTTTCTCTAACTATTTTTTTACGAAGGTTCAGAAGCTGAAATTTTTATGGGACGAATCCAAAATCCTGAGGAAGCTACAGTAAACATTTCAGATCAAGGTGAACAACATTTTTGGATATATGATTTGTGGAATTCATGGTTTTTGCAGGCTCCTAAAATTCATCTCAAAGAAGTGACCATGGTAAAATCATCATAACTCTCTCTCTAAGTATCGGATTGGAATTTTGTAAAAATTAGTAGATAGTGCACAGTATTTAGTTTTTTCTCTCTCAATTTCAGAGCCAAATGAAGAAACAGTGACATGTGGCATGCCATACAAGTGCGCACTGCTGAAACAATCCATAATTAGGGCATTGTGAGAAATTGGGTATAACTCTCTCTTGAAGAATCCAAATTGGGTCAGACCTGTGGAATTGGAAATATGAATCAAAGGACTACTACAGGACCGAAAATTAGATATTTAGGATCTGAAATAATAGAGATACACCAGATTCAATATCGAGCTCCTAGAAGGCAAGAAAAAGCTAGATCATGTGTTGTCAAGGATTGCAAAGGACCAGACTTTCTATGGCAGAAAAGAAAAGCAAGGTGCAACAGAGGGTATAATGACAAGAGCAGCAACCAAGGTGCATAACAGCAGCAAGAAGTTCATCATATGAAGTCTTCAAGTGGGCAGCACTACATACAATCATTGTAAAGGTATCATTGTACTTAGTCATTGTAAATACATTATTGTACAAATTATACTAGTGTCTATATGCCAAGGGTTGATGAGGCAGTGTTGGGAGGTCTAGGATCATCATTAGGTGGTTGTGTCAAAGTTGGGGTTATGGTCTAGTATATCTTCTTCTTCTGCATCATTCTATATCATTGTAAAGTGGACCATTTTCCATGGTATGGGAGTCCATTCTTCTTTTATTCTTCTATAGGGTGGTAGGGTGGTGCTAGGGTGAGTTGTAGCTCATTGGGTGTTGGGGCATTCATTCAATTGACTACTGAAGAATCTCGGGAATTGGAGCATCCATCTAGTGGGAGCTGGAGAAGAATTCTTTTCTAGATTCTAGGAAGTTGGAACTTTATTTTCAATTGGAATTGAATATTAAAGAATTATTAGAAAAACATTAGGTGTTTTTTGTCTCGGAGTGGGTTTCCACCTTAAAAAATGTGTGCATTTGTGTTCCTCTTTTTTGCTGCTATCATTGTACAAACACTGATAATAATTGAAGATTAACTAATGCTCTAATTGAAAGAAATATTGATTCACCCCCCCTCTCAGTATTTCCAACATGCAGAAATTCTCCCGTGACACCTGTGTTTCTGACATTGCTCCCAAGCCATGATACCTGTGTAAACACTGAAGGAGGTTTTTCTTCTTGGCCCTATTATGGACAAAAAAATCTCTCAATTTTTCCAAATTCATCTATGTTTGGTCAGAAACATATTTTTAAACAAAACTGGCCCTAGGTGTGGCAAATGACTTGGCCCTTGGAATGAATTCTTGGAAAATGATGGAGACATGATGTTTATGAGTTGGTATGGATTTATGTTTTCTGATATGATATATCATATGGATCCTTTGCTCATATGCCTCATTACCATAGCAAACCCTAGCTTAGTTGGAAGAGGAAATTAGGGTTTGGTGTAGGGGATTTAGGACTGCCTTGTAGAGGGAGGGGAATGAAGGTGTTAAGGGTTGTATAAATTCTTGGGGAAACTTTTGGGGATAGGGATAGGTGTTAGAGAGTAGGGAAAAGTGGAATTTCAATTATTGAGTGAGGTAAGGGGTACAAAAGGGAAAACACAGGCCTAGTCTCAAAAAGTGTCAAATTGTGGCAATATACTAGGTTTTGTAGAAAAATGATGAGTTTGAGGGATAAGAGTGATGGGAATTATTTATGAAGGCATATTAGGGATAGGGGAAGGTGTAATAGCATTAGTATACAAGCCTTGTTGATTATTTAACAATGGAGGTCATGAAACCAATAAAAATGCCCTCAAAAACCCTAGATGGAGAATGGAGTCATAGGCAAGGGAAAAATAGAGTATTGAAATTATGGGTAGGAAAAAGGATGGAAATGAGAAGTAAAAGCCATTTTGAGTCTGTAGGAGTTACAAGGTGGTCTTGAAATGAAAAAATGGTAGGATAGTGAAAAAAAAAATTCTAAGGATAATGAAGGCAGTGAGGTTTCTAAAACTCACAATGTTCATGGAATTTTGTTTTAGAAATCTAGAACCAATATTTAGTCATCTATGGATAGTGAAAATTATTGATGACTAATAGATGGTCCACTGTAAGTATCTTCCCAACCAAAGGAAAAAGGATGATTCAGAAAACCTAAGATACAATGCAATCATTGCATAAGACCAACTGTGACCAAAAGGATATTATAGTTGAGATGACGATCTACGACTTCAATTTCCAAAGTTATCATTTTCCTACTAAGTGTGATGGGTTAGCTAGCAAGGTAGCATTTTGGGAGGAAGGTGTGACCATCGAGTTATTTGAGGGAATTTGATGGTGGAGACAAAGTAGGAGAACCCAAAGTGAGCCAGCACGGAGTTGACATTACGCAGGTTGAAGTACCTTCATCTATGACAGTGTGATGGATTGGCCTCCATTTTGACATAACTTGAATCTGGAAAGAAATATGGTGTGAAAGGTGAGTTTAAATTTTTCCATGTAGAAGATGGCTAGCATAGAATCCTGGGGGTAAATTCCACCAATGGCTAAAAGTAGAGCTTTCCTTTGTGCTGGGAAAGTTTGAAAAAATTCGAGTGCAGACATCGCTGACAGTGCTTGTGCGAAGTCTTATAAAATGTTATAGTTCAAGGAAGCACATGAAAAGGTGTTATGAGTTGTGCGTCGAAGGGTCCATTTGGGGGGACGAATGACAAGGTCAGCAGCAGGCCTTTCGATATGAAGATCATTGGGCAGTAGTGGATTCGAACTTGAACCAAGTTCGTGAGCATCAATGACTAGATTTCCATAGGTTTTGGCTTGGGTTTGGAGTTCAATAGTCTCCATGTCTTAAATGGCAGATGATCCTTCACTGGAAGGATGAGCACCACCATTGCCCCTTTTCGGGGGTTGTGGCGGGTTTGCAACCATGTGTTGCTGCTGCTGTGGATTAGGAAAAGGATTGTGAAGGACAAAAGGTGTCCTTCCAAAGTCCTTTTGTGTGATAAAATCTATGCATTCCTACAGCTGAGGACATTTATATGTCAAGTGGTCCTCTGCAGAAATTTTGCAAGGTAATTTTATAGATTTTTCCTTCCCTTTATCAGTTTTAGCAACATTTCTCTGATTTGGATTATTTTGAGTGTTGGGTTTCTTTTCAGAAGGAGCAGTATTTTTCTTATTCTTCTTATTCTAACCACTAGGTTTTTATGTATATTGCACAGAGTGTACCTCAACAGTGGGAGGAGAAACCGATTGGGTAGGGGTGGTGGCAATAGAAGATGGCTGGTAAGCATGCCTGCTGAGTTGTTTTACAACAACACTGGAAGTTGTGCCAAAGAGGCTGTTGGCATGCACTCTGGGTTGTTTGGTAGCGATAGGATTCAGGTTGCCAGGGGCATGGGGGAGTAACCTATATAGTGTGCTAGATTGCGAATATATGAGATCTAGATGTTGTGCACAATGAATGGATTGGTCCTTTGTGACTGCACCAGACAAGAAAACCTCCTTAGCAAGGGGTGGCAAGAGTGAGTTACAAAATCAATTCAATATAGATGATCCATGATTGGCACTTTGACTAACCTCCATCAATGTATCCATTCATGAATGTGATTGGAGATGTGGGTGGCAGTGTCTTGGAAAAATGAGGTTAAGAGTTCCGTTGTGGTTTCACATCAAATAGGTAGTTGAAAGTTATTAATAAATTTCGTTGCTAAGGCACCAAAATTATTCACTGCATCTCATGGTAACTCAATGTACCATTTGGTAGCGTTTCCTATGAGAGTACGAGGAAATATCTCGAGACGGATACTCTCGCCCACCGTGGAATTAGAAATAGACCATAAATGAAAGGTGGTGATATGTGTAGTTGGATCCTCCCCTTGTTTCCCTTCGAAATTAGGGATATCTGATGGAATATTATGCAGTACAAGAGGCCAAAGCGGGTTATGATTGATGGGATCATTGGTCAATTTATATATATCAGGGATGTTTAAAGCTGCCAAGAATGGAAATTGTGTTGTTTCCCTCGAGTCTAACCAAGGAGGTTTTCGCTGACCATTTGGACCGTAGGGTCCTCACATAAAAGTGTTTCCAACGGGATAACTAGGACTCGTCTCATAATAATTTCCATCTAATGGAGGTGTAGGGACATAAGGTTTTTGTCCATAGGGGATATTGTACTAGGGGACAAAAACTTGGTTTCCCCCAGGGTAATAGTTTCCCCCTTACCCCAATTTGTTTTAGGGAAGGGTTTCCCAAATAGACGCGATAGAGTTTGCTTATGGCATACTACTACTCGCATAATTGACCATTGGCATAAACCCTACACCATAAGGTTGACAAATAAGAGGAAAGGCATTAACAATGGATGGATCTACTTGTCCCATAGAAATTAGGGGTACAGAAGTGCCCCCTGGCATGTAAGTGTTGGTAACACTGCCCTCCGACATAGTAGCTAAGGGGTTCGAACTCATAAAGGGATTCCAACCGTAAGGGTTGCTAAAGGGAACCGAGGTAGCCCCACTAGTGGAAGTGAAAGCCGAAAGTGCAGGAGAAAACACATTAGGATAAAATACTGAAGAGTTCATAATTCCACTCACAGTTGTTGTGACAAAGTTTCTAGGACCAGGCATATTCTCGCTATTAGGGTTTCCAGTCAGCTATGAAGAATTGACAACTGGTGGGGAAGATGGTGGTGGAACCGAGTTAGCCACCAACAGCACTGACCTATAGGTCTCCTATTGTGTAGTGGATGTGGGTGCAACTGAAGAGTCAAGACATGGCTGGTACTGGTGCTACCTAAATCAATAGTGGCCCCAACGGGTCAATGAGAGGAGGATTATAAGGAGGCACAACTCCTTCCATGAAAGGATCCTCAAGAAACTTCATAATGTGAGGATAAATGTGTAAATCAATGGTCAACACTAGATACTGCTCTTCCGAAGAAGGCACTGGGTCACCAAGACTCGACACCTCCACGAGGGTCAATGGAGGGAGACCTTGATTGCACCTATATAAACGACAAGGGTCGAAGGATGCCATGATCACCAGTTAATTTTATCGAAATTTAAGTGATATATTATTAATTCTCAATGATAGTAGAACCAAAAACCTAAAAAAAACTAAAGTTAATCAGTCACACAGCCAGAGGGGTAAGACCTTGTTTGAGTACTACTGTTCACTAGAGATGAAATTTAGTATCACAATACAAATCAGAGAGATCTAGTCATATGTACAGTTATGGTTACTCTTGAGCTTTGCCCAAACCTCAGATAGTGGGGCCAAGAACTCTCGTGAAGATGAGTACCCTCCCAAAAAAATGAAGATAGAGTAGGTCTATCTGTGTCAGGTACTAAGGCAGCCTACCCTAGTCACCTTGTGTACCTCCCTAGAAGTATCGAAACTATGGATCCCTCAGATCAAAGACACTACCACGGGGGTCACAGTCATATATAACACGTTGTATGGGCAGAACAGCTAGATCCTTGATCTAGTGTTGACATCACCGAGGGGAACCCCAATACACGTAATTCCCACTGTTATGTGATCGAAGATGGCCTACCTTCTCACACACCCTAGTTTTATCTCGCGCTTAACTCCATTATGAGTGGAGTGGTCCCAATAGTATGGGTGCATCAGGATTTTCACTCTTTAATGACACTAGTCTCAAGTTTTATGATCTTGGGCAGTTTTATCACTTTGCCTATCCCAAGATCCTAGACTGAACTAATGTTGGTGTAAGATCAAAAAATAGTTATTGATTTATTCTATTAGCGCTTAATTTTTGTGTACTTGCTTATAAGTCTCTGGAGGGGGATTAGACGTATGAAATTTTATGCGACTCTGACTCAAACCATGTAGAAAATGATTTTTAGACTCAATTTGATGAAAGAGTTATTTATATAAGGAGAGATTTTTCACACATCCATTCAATAGAAAACATTCAATAATGCAGTTAAACCTATAAAATATTCATATATATATTATCACTAACAGTTATTTAACCCAAAAATTACAGAATGAAATCAACTATCTCAGAAAAACTAAAAAAAAAACATTTTATTTAAAAAAAGTAAATGCAACTAAGCTAAATTTTCAAACAAGAAAAAATAATATGCTAGAAGGCAACCAAGCACATATATCCAGTATACAGAAGCCAAAATGGCAGCCAACAACTCAACAATAGGGGTGAAATAACAATTTTTAGGTTGATTAAAATTTCTTAGCAAGGAATACAATGTGTTAATAGCAGGACTAATGCATTGTTCTCAAGTAGGAGTTACGTTATAACGCTCTGAAACACACACAGGGGGTGCGTTACTGAGGATAAATTTCAAATAATGGTAAGTCAAGGTTTTTTTTGAACAATGTGAGCTGATGAAATGGTCACAAATCACATGAAATGATCAAAAAGGGATGCGAGTAGAACAGGAAGTAATAGAGGGAAAGAACTAAGGGCTCAGAAATAAACAACTGGGAACTAAATATTAGTCCCTAGTGGAGTCACCAATTATACTTAGGGGTAAAATGCACAGGTGGTAGCTAGAGTAAGATCCCTCTTGGGCCTTCCTGGTACCCAACGCAGATAATCAGATTAGCTACAACATTCACAAAGAAACTACATGCATGTTCATGCTAATGCTTGATTGAAAAAGTGAAGTATTGAAGGATTACCTCAATGTATAAGGCAGATTTGCTGGAGAGCGCAATGCAGTGTGGTAGAAGTCCTCCTCACTGACTCCAAATCTGGATCCTATAAAAAAACACCGAATTACCGTAATCTTCACAGTATTATCACAAAAAATAATCAAACAAGTATATAATCTGTAATATTCCTACTTAGCTTAAGCTAAGAGGAATATTCAATTTTGTTTTACTTTTTGTTTCATGGATAAATGAATAAAGGAGGACATGTAAAACTCCTACGAAGATTGAAAAAATCAATGCCCATGTGAACACAGATAAATCAAGGCCATGTAAATAATCACTTGCAGGTGTGAAAGGGGTTTGAGCTATGAGACTGGGCCAACCTTGACCAAATCTACAGCGTTTTCTAGGTTCAATGTATCTCCTAAAGGAACAACGCAGTTCTAGAAGGAGGCCCCTCATGTGAAAAGAGCTAACTCATCAAGGTGGTTTAGGGTTTGCAAAGGCTCTCACCTTATAAAAGGAAAGGGAAGGCAGCAAGAGGAGGCTATTGATTGATCATATTTCTGAGTATTTTTTCTACTTAGACAAATACTATTCTCTGCTTTTTAGTGGAGGATTGTGCTTGGAATTCCTATGCAAGGATTTCACCTCTTCCTTTGAGGATTCTTGAGGGAGTGTTTTCTAAATTGATCCACTATTAGGCTTGAGGCCAAGCTCTACTTACAATTTCAGCACTAATCCATTAAGGGTTTTGTTTCTCTTGCAAGCTACAACAAGTGGGAGTCTAGATCTGCAGAGATCTAGTTTATTTTGGGAGCCTCTTCTCATGGAGTGTGTCTTTTAACCTCCTGGAAGAGTGCCTCTCCTGTTTATACTTCAGATCTGTAACTTGGTAGTGGCCACACATGTCATTTTGAGCTACAACGTTGTTTCCATTAATGGACTGTGTTATTTTGATATGAGGTTCTTTATGGAGTTTTGATTCTAGTTTTGATTAGAGATCTCTGGTGTTGGGCTTTGCCTTTCACTTTGGTGATCCATGGATTAGCTTTTTGATCCATGTTCTATTTAGATCTGACATATTGTAATGTAATGTTATATTCAGAAATTACTGTAGCATTTTACAGATCTGCAACTTATATCTCTGATCTACTCTTATTTATGCATGATTTGGTCATAAACCCAAAGGGATCTTGTAAAGAAAAATATCTAGTTTCCAGATCTGATATAGATCTGATGTTTTGTCCACAGATTTTTCCTAGATCTGAGTTGTAATATGCAGCTATGACAGCTCCTCAAAATAACACTGTTGAGCCATTTCCGCTGATATATATATATATATATATATATATATATATAGATATATATATATATATATATATATATATATATATGTGTGTGTTGCAGCTCTCTTTGCTGAAGATATCTTGCTCTCTTGTCTCATGTAATCTATATTGAAAGGGCTTCACTTTACTTCTGATTTACTGTTGTAAATTCATTTATTAATTATATTTGATGGCTTCCTACTTGAATTTTCAAATACTTCATTATTCCTGAAGCTACTTGTTGTGCATAGTTGCAGTCCCTCTTGTAGGGTGTTTTCCAGCTAGACTAGGTTGTGGGAGGCCTGTTTACCACACCTAGTTTGATTTTTTTTTTCTCCCCTCTTGTATTTATAATTTAGATATGATGATATAAGGGATCCAGGGGCTTCAAACTCATTTCTGTACATCAATATCCCAAGGAATGCGTTATTTTTCCAAGCCTGCTGTGCAATCCCAATTTGGGAACATTACAGTGGTATCAGAGCTCCTTTCTTGGCACAGATTGTGCTTGCCTTGGAGCACCAGCCATGTTGCATTCAGAAGAAGATGATCCTCTTACTGAGAGGGAGAAGAGGTATCATGGAAGGAGATAGAAGAAAGATGATTACACCATTAAAACTCCTTTGTATGAAAGAATAAATGGAGTAGAGTTCTCTAACATTCTTTCTTAAGCTTTACATGAACTAGAGGAAGAAATCAGAGGAGTGAGGAATGCAAGATTAGCAGATCTCTTAAGGGCACATGGAGGAAGCCCCACTACTTCCTTTGATTTGTGTGAGCATGCAGCCACACAATCTGGTCTACAACATTGCAGCATGCCTGCATTCCTTGCAAGAGGAGAAGATGATGGGAAGACACCAGAGAAAGAGACTCTTGGTGACTACATCTGAGAATATGAATCTCAGTCTAAAATATTGAAAGAGCATCTAGGCTTCCCAGAGTTTTTTCAACTCAAAGGAGGAAGGAGAGCCATGAAGATAACTCCATTTCAGAACATTGTTGGAATGGGTAAAGGTCTGCAACATTATTTGCCAAGGGTAAAGGCCTTACTTCAACAGGATAATTCTTCATAAGAAGAAGACCTAGATGTCCTTTCCTCAATGAGAGATCAAGAAAAAGGATCTCTTGTTAATGGGTCATACTCCATTGTTGAGGAGGAGAAAGAAGTAGAACTGGAAGGTTCCTCCAGTGTTGTGACAACAGGAGGGGATCTAACTTTGTTGAGAGATGGAGTTGAAGCCATTGCTTCCAATATGAGGACCCTTGTATCTCTGCAAGGAGGTCCCCAGGATCTTATTCATGGAAATGATGAGAAACATATGTCTATGATGATAGACAAGGAGACAAAACAAATAAGCACCTTAGACTGTGAAATCTTGCAGAAGGTGGGCAATGAAGAAGAAGATGGGGGAGTTACTCCAACCTCCCCTTATCCTGGTGCTTCCACACAACAATTAGAGATGTATTTGCATAGTGGGAGTAGTCACATTATGTTCCATCGGTAGCTCACATGGGAATGAGCCATGATACATCTTCATCTTGTGGTGTAACCCCTGGAAGGCCACCTGATTCAGATTTGATGGGAGATGTTTCATGCATTGATGCTCCTTCCCTAGATCCCCGAAGGAAGAGAGAATTAAGAGACCATGCTACAACTCTGAGAGTATGGGGGAGGTACAAATAAAGGGAGAGCATTTTTCCTTTGACTTCACTATCTATCCTCACCTCTCAAATTGCATTGAGGAGATATGCTACAAGGAGAGAAAATGGAACCATCATGAAGCATGGGAGGCAATATTTGAATCAGCAGACAAACTTGTTTGGAGAACACTCTTCCTTGCTGGAGGAGAGATGGTGGTCCTAAATGCATGCTTTGGCCAAAAAAGAAAGGCCTTGGATAGATGATAGCCTCCCATGGGAGACTAACTTCCAAGGGCTTCCTTTTCCTTTGAAGCATGTGCATGAGCAAGGAAGGCAACAAGGAGGGTTTGGTAACCTTCCACTTTGTACCTTTGGCATGGGATATGTCAAAGGGGAAGACAAAAAGACAGAGAAAAGGAGGGATCACAAGGGTTACATGACAAAGGATGATCCCCTTTTGCTAGAAGAAGATAAAGGAGCAAGTACTCCAATCAGAAGCACTCTTGCCTCCTTAAGAGTGATGCCACATTACCATGGGTCTTCCACACAAGGAGAAGAAATAGAATTGTGCAGTGGAAGCAGGAGTATGAAGATTCCATTTAATTTGCAGTGAAGATGAACAATGAGAGATCATTATCTTATGGTATGCAACCTGGGAGAGCACTTGATTCTATTTGGGTGGGAGGCCTTTCACAACATGATGCTCTAAGATCAGATCCAGGAGGGATGGGAGCATTAGAAGACAAGGTTACAACGCTGAAAGGATTGGCTAACCTCAAGGAAAAGGGAGAACCTCTTCCCTCATCATTAACACCCAAATCCATTTCTGGTTCTGCACTGTTGGAAGAATAAAAGGGAAGGTATGTCCTTCCAACACACAAATTTGACATAAGAGTTGTCAAAGAGGGGAGTAGCAACATGAAAACATCCCTATGGATGCATCATCAGCGCTGCCATTGTTGGGGAGTGTAGATCTCTATGGGATATCCCAGTTGTTGGAAGATTATTCCAAGGATCTACACACTTGTGTGATGCCTGATGGACAGATGTATAGAGAAAGCTATCTAGTCCATGAAGAATTCATCTACCATCATGGTAGGGTCTTCTCACCTAGATTCTCCAAGCTTAAGAAGGAGGTACTACAAAGAGCCTACAAAGAGTCCTCTTTCAACCACACCCATTCTATGAAGATCTACAACACTATCATTAGATGCTTTGAATGGGAAGGGTTTGGAAGGGAGCTACATCACACTCAAGGTGCCTTCATTTTATCTAGCTGGATTGATCTCTATTCACATTGAGCTGGCTTTATGTAGGATCCACTTCTTTGAGAATAAATCATGTTGACTTGGTCAAACTTGACCTTGCCCACATAGTTTAGACCTTGTTCACACATGTGGATGCTTGAAATGGTTATTATATGATCCCCTTTCACATAGGAAGGATTTTTATTCATATTTGAGCAAATTATGAGCCTCATTTCCCATTTATTCATCAATCTAAGTTTTAAGAGAAAAATTAATATTCCCATTAGCTGAAGCTAATTTAGGAATATTACAAGGATGTACCAATATCTAATTGTAACTGGAGAAGCCATCTAGCAAAGAAAATCTTCTAGAACCAAATACCCTTTGTAAAATATGATCCATTTTGGGCAAGGGATAGTTGTCCTTTAATGAGGCTTTGTTTAAGTTTCTAAAGTCAATGCAAAGCCTTATCTCTCTTGTTTTCTTCCTAACTGATACAAGTTTAGACACCCAATCTGAGTATCTAACGGGGACTATAATTCCAACATCATACATATTTCTAATTTCTTTCTCTATCAAAGGTAATTGAACAAGGTTGATTCTGTACAATTTTTGTTTAAAAGGCTTCTAGTTTTGTTTGAGGGGTATCTTATCTTGGATTATTTCTGTATCATATGATTTCAAATATTCATAACTCCATGCAAATACATCAGAAAATTCTTTAAACAGCTCAATGTATTTCATTTTATTGTGAGATGGCAGTGTTTTAGACAGCTTGATCATTTTAGGCTTGTGTTCACTACCTATGTTGCATTCTTCCACTTTAGCTTCAATAGGTTCCAGTTTTGGCTTTTTTGCAACATCATTCAAGTCAAACAATTCTTCTAATGGGACCAGTCCTTTTGGCAAGATTTGATTTTTAGATTGCAGCACTTCTAAGTCTTCTTTTTCTAGATCTGTGCTATTTTCTATTGTATGTCCAAGCTATTTTAATAACAGATTTATATCAGCAATATCAGGAGACTTTTCTTCTTCAAAAAGTGGGTTTTCTTCAATAGGACAGTCTTGTTCATAATCTGATTCTGAGTTTGGTATTTCAAATCCATTTTTGGACTATAGGAAGTCTTATATTTGTTTATCTCCTTCAAAAACTTGCCAATATTTTTCATTATCCAGGACAGCTATTCTATATTTGACTTGGATGGGGTATTGTTTGCTTTCATAAGGTCTTAGACAAGTACTAGTAGCAAAAGCTAATCCATTGGCAAGAATGTTTGGTTTCTTGGGACAAAGGTAAGTTGGAATTTAGCAAATGTTTTTAACAATTCCATGGCATCATCTCTATAGGCTCTAAGTATGGCATGTTTAGCAGTGTATTCTCCATTTACTTCCCTAATTATCAATTCTGAATCTCCCTGAACTGTTATCCTTTTGGCCCCTAATTTTTTCAATAAATGCAGGCCTAAAACGGGAGCTTCATACTCTGCTATATTATTTGTGCATTGGAAGTTTAATCTATAAGAATGACCCTCGGCATGATTATTCACAGTGTTGTGTACCCATATGCCTGTTCCTGCACCAGTTTTAGAGCAAGACCCATCAAAACTCATACTCCAAAGAGGAATTTTTTCAGATTCATCATTTATTTTATTGTTGTCCTTTCTGTTTTTTTTTACCTAATCTATCATTGTGTTGTTCCTGTAGGTCTGCAATATGTTGAATTTTGTTTTGTTCCTCAAGGTTTTCAATGTTTTGAGGATTTTTTCTTTGATTTCCTTGATTGGTATTATGTTTATGACTGTTTTGGACCTCAAGACCTTCAATTTGTTTGCTGTGAATTTCTGAGTTTTCAAACTGATCTAATTATTTCTCCTTTTCTGTACTTTCCCTCTATGGCTGCCACTATGTTTGGATGTGGAGTGACCACTATATTGGTTGATGTTTCATTGACTAACTCTTGCTCATTAGGAATCTCATCATTGTAAAGAATGAATGAGTCAAGGTCAGTGTGTATGGAATAAAAAGGAGATTTTTCTGGTCTTTCTTAGTTACTCACCATGTATTTCATGTGTGTTTCCCTATAAATTCTTCTAGGTTGACTAAAGACAGGGATGGTGGCATAAGTCATATCCATCTGCATAGTACCTTGCAACTTAGCACCCCATGATCTTAAAATAAGCATGCCATATTTGGGGGGTATATCAGCCACTACAATGTCCATCACTAAGCTTTTGGCTGGGATTTGAGATAAGTTAACACATAGATCTTTTATTAGGCCTAGGCATCTCACTCTGCTTGAATCAAAGGAATATAAATCTTTGTATGGTCTGGTTACCTCTAAGCCTAATTTTTCCATTATTACTTTGGGCATGAGGTTATGTGATGCTCCTGAATCAAGCATGGCATTGTGCAAAATATTATCATGGATGTTCAAACTGATGTAGAATGGAGGGGTAGTTCCTTCTTGAAATTTTCCTTCATTCTTAGGACCGAACAAAAGCTCTGGTGTGTCATTATTCAAGTTAACAATATCATGACTTTATCCTATGTTAAAATATTTCAAAACTTGACATCTATATACATTTTGAGTGAATAACTCAGTGAGTGGAACATAAATCTTGATTTTGGAAATTTCATTCTCTAGGCTAAAGGGAATCTGATTTTTCAAATTGTTTGATTCAGCCTTCTTAGTCACTGATTCATCAGCAAAGTCAGCTTGCTGATTTCTTCTCTTTACAGTAGTCAAAATGGTTTTTTCAGGAGCATTAGCTAAAATTCTAGTGCTTCTAGGTTCAACACTCTGTTTTTCATTGATTTGGGTGTTTTTTCCCTTATTTGGATCAGAACTTTCAGCCCCTGTTTTATGGTTTTCTGCTATCTTTTTGGAAGCATTTATAGGGTTGTTTTTGGCAGAATTGTCAGAGGTTTTATTTTTGGGAGTTTGTGGGTTCTTTTTGCTTCTTACGTCACATTTTTTGGGCACTCCTATGATGGCATTTTCAAAGTCTTGTTCACAGTATTCATTTTCTAGTCTTCAATCATCATAGGGTGTATATAGACCTTGTTTTCTTTCATGGAGGAAATGAGAATCCTCATTTCTTACTCCCAACATGTTTATATTATCATCATATGTTTGTTCATTTGTTATCCATCCTCGTTAACATAATTTTCTTGAAAAGGAGGTCTGATCTGTTGATCAACATCTCTTTGTATGTTTTGAGGTTGATTTCTCCTAAAGTTCTGATTTGGGTTTTGGGACTGGTTTCTATTTTGAGGAGCTGTTTGATTTTCTCTAGATTGAGATCTCTCATATATGTTCATCCTCTCCATCATCTTCTCCATCATCCTTTCCAGTTTTGAGTCAGAGGTGGAAGGTGCAGTTTCATCCCTATATGATACCTTCTTCTCAGTCTTCATTCTAGCTCTCTTCTCAATCAGATTTGCTTCCACACTAAGAGCTCCCTTCTGCATGTCTTCTAAATTTAAGGGATCCATTTCTCTTAGCTGATAGGGCATTTAGGTATCAAATCCTTCAGGGAATTTGGCCAAAGCTGAGCCTTGTGGAAGTTTAAAATATGGGGGTAGTGAATTATAAACAATATTAAATCTAGTGCAATAATTTTGAACACTTTCCCCAGTGTTTCTCTTGAGGTTGTTGTAATATGAAAGTATTTGAAGAGGGTTCTTCATAATTTTCCATTTGTTTATGAATGATTGATGGAAATCTTGGAGGTCATTAATACTATTAGGGGTTAATTTTTTGAACCATTTTCTTGCTTATCCCCCTAAACTTTGAGAAAACAATCTGAGTTTAACGGTTTCATCATCTATCTCATTTCTATCAAAATAATCATTCATCTTGTCCACATGTATTTGAGTAGTAATAGAACCACTAGCATCATATAATGGAATCTTGGACTGATATTCCTATGGAAAATTTACTAAAGGTAAAGGAAGGACTAGAGGAGCATACCATGCTGCCATGATAGGAGGTTGTGGAAAAAATGGGGGTTTACAAGTGGAGGGTTTATAAAAGGAGGGGGAGGTGTTGGGAAAAATACTGAGAGGGGGGGGTGAATCAGTATTTAGGGCATACTCTAATCTTTTTACTTTTTCACTCTCTAAAACCCATACGCTACTTTGCTGAACCAAACTAGCGTATACACGCAGATATACTTCATAAAACTCGCGTATACACAGAGATCTAATTATGCCATTAATTCTTCACTTATATCATTCCATCATTCATTCATTAGATGTTCAATAAACAGTAAAAATGTGCAGTAAGAACAGAATAAAGCATCACACATGAACACCAGGATTTTAGGTGGAAACCCAAGTCGGGAGAAAACCACCGCTGCAGTTGCTCAGCCTTCAATATTTTATTATAGAGAAAACATATTACAACAAATGTGCTGGCGCAGCCTCCTACCAGCACGCAGGCACCCACCTACGCTCGTTTACCAGCCTCTCCTGGAAGGGAGCTACAACCCCCTGACTTGTTTACCAGCCTCTCCTAGAAGGGAGCTACGACCCCCTGCTCTCGTTTACCAGCCTCACCTGGAAGGGAGCTACAACCCCCTGACTGAAGGCTACAACCCTCAGCACCTCTATGGACCACGCTTCATCAATTTTCACACTGGATCTAGAGGTTCCTTTAGAACACAACTTGCAGGCCACGTTTCATCATATTTTTAGATTGGACCCACTCCACACATTTAAGCTCAATCATACAACCAAACTGATACAGACAACTCAGAACTGTAGAATACAGATAGCAGTAACACAGCAGAACAGATCAGACATTTCATACCACAAACTTCAGCAAACCCTAGTTTTGCATACGCGCTTTCCTTTCACTGATACCGCGTATACATGCGCTTCCGTTCACATCAACCAGCATATACATATGTTTATACTTCAGGGCAGATACACGCTTTCGCTTTACCAAACCCACGTATATACGCGCTTCCGCTGTTCCGAGATAGAGTATACATCTTCAGTCATTATAGAGCAGCATACTTATTCAGATCAGATATTCAGTTCAGATTTAACCCTTTTACTTCAGACAGATGTTCACCTTATCTCAGATCTAAGCATTCCATAAACAGATCTAGTAGATACAAATACATTTTAGATCTAGATACCCTTCTTCATCATTTTCTTCATTGGTGCATCATGCATTCAGATCTATCATTCAACTGTAACCCTTTCCATTCAGATATACTTCAGAGAGAAGTATTTATTCAAGCTCAGACATCTTGCACCCACACTCATGATTTGCACAATGAATTTCTTCTCTTTATATAGGTTTACCCTTTTTCAATACCATGAGCCAAAACCACATTACTTCCGATGGTATTCCTGGACGGGGTCACATAGATGAATCATTACTCAATACAATGGGTCAATACCATGGTGGTTACCCCTGGTTTTTCACTTTATGAGCGTTTTTTCCCATACGCGACTTGGCACGTTATTTCCCGCGTGCATACACGACTTATATTAGACAAATCCGCGTATTCCTTGAGACATACTCTTTTCATCATAGATCTAGCACATGCTGAATTCCTTTCTTCATTACCGTCTGTACTCACTGTAGATACATCAGATTTACATCATTCAGCAAGTTTATCAATACATAATCTATCAAGCAAAACTTCATCAAGTGGGTTGCCATTCAAGGACAACACTCTATCAAGTGGGTTGTCATCAAGGACAACACTCAGCATCATATTGCCAACAAACATCATATCACATCAGATTTACATCATTTACCAAGTCCATCAAGTCAATAATAACTTCATCAGGTGGATTGCCATCAAGGACAACACATGCCAACAATCTCATGTCTTCGTCTTCATTAAGTGGGTTGCCATCAAGGACAACACTCTGCATCATATTGCCAACAATCTCCCCCTTTGGACTTGATGGCAACCATGATGGTGTTTGGTTACCACAATAGATAGGTACATTAAGAATACAATGACACCATGTCACTCTCCCCCTTTGACATCAAGGGCAAAGGGCGGATCAAAACCAACACACTCTGCCCCTTTTTTTTTCTCATGTAGAAGAAGCGCTCTATAGATCTGATGTACACTGAAGTGACCAAGCTCCCCCTGAGTTCATGCTGAATCTTCAAACATATTTTTCAAATGAAGTACATGACTCTATGAACTTCCTATCACAAAAGACTCATACTTACATCAAATATCCAACCAAGTGGATTTACATATGAGACCCAAATACCCAACCAAGTGGGTTTACAAATTTGACTCAGCTACCCAACCAAGTGGGTTTACAAATTTTGACAAGTCCTTATATGACTGAATATTACAATTTTACATCATGGGTCTCAACATGACATTTTCATCAAACTACAAATATAACTTTACATGACCAATACCAGAAAGACCTCAAGAAAGAGATCATTTTTCAGAATCAACATAATGCCAACAATGCATTATACTCAGCAAGGCCAATGCTCCCCCTGAATCTGTGCATCCAAGCATCCTTTCCATATGACTAAGGCTCCCCCTTAGTTTATGCATCCTGAACACTTTCAACCAATCATCAAGGTATCTTTATCAAAACATCAGAGATCGAAACAATATTATAAGAACTGGAACACCACCATAGATACCAAACAGTATCAGAGATACCAAACAGCAATGCAGTTGTGCTGAAGAAAGCTGACCCCAAACATAAATTTGTCAGCAACCAAACATACGTGGTTTTATGTGCATTAACTCACGTATATACGCGACTGTGTTTCAGTAAATCCGCGTATCCAATACCATCTTCTATATTTTAACCAGATCTGATCCTCTGTGAGGCAGAGACAGAGTTTAGCTTCTTTCTGAGATATTTGAATGCTTCCCTGGAATACAGATAGATAGAACAATGTAGTTGTGTCTTCAAGTGTCATCCAATGGTTGTAGCATAAGCACATTAGTAACCAAGCCTTCAGATTCTTTGCAGCATCAATACAATCTTTCCAAGAGAATTTATCATACCAGAACAACATCTTCAAATATGTGTCAATCATCCATGTGGTCCAATATCACCATATACCAAGTCATCATCATTTTGAGCATGAGTATCACAATAACCAAAGAATAAGCAGTCATAGTGCCAACAATGCAATCATTAGTATTCAACCTGCTGCTCCCCCTAAACCAGTGCTCCTCCTTAACTTGTGCAACCTGAATACGTTCATCAGCAAGTCATCAGCAACAATCTCTGCATGAACTGTCCTTATCTCCGAAATATAAGATTTTCATCTCAGCAACGAATACTCTTCATCAAAAAGCAAACAGGACTTATCCATATAAGAAACCAAGTATCATATCATCATTATTTAGAACTGAGAAACTAAGCTGATACTGAGTCAATAATATAGTTATTAACAGTCAGACTGATGCTCCCCCTGAACCTCTGCTCCTGATCTTCAGCTGTCATCCCAATTCTCTTATCATAAATGCATACGCGACTGTGTCTGCTGGAACTCGCGTGTATACGCGACTTTAGTTCACATAACCCGCGTATGGAAAGTGAAACATAGAATATTTCACATTCCTTCATCTCCCCCTGAGTTTGTCCTTCCTGTACCTGTCTTCTTCATATCAGATGCTCTGTCAGAAATACATATAACCAGAATAATCAAATCAACCATGAGAATCATCATACATTTCTCCCCCTGTGATGATACATCCCCATAATGTATCTCACATTACTTCTACAATCATTCAGAGAAGTAAGCTTCAGAAGCGGATGACTGCAGTAGGGTCAATATTCCCTACGTTTCTGATCGGTCCTCCATCTTTTTCCAGATTTGTTTGAACTTTCTATTTGTGTGCTGGAAGTTATCCAATTTATCATATCTGTTCATCCTGCATTCCTTTTCCACATGACCATACTTATTACAAGCATAACATCTCATGTGACCAGAGAAGTAAGCATAAGGATCATAGTGTGTTTCTCTGTTCTTCCTCCTATTGCAATCAGCTGCTTTCTGACCATACTTGTTGCATGAAAAACAATATCCCTTGAAGCTACCATAGTACCTTTCTGAATAGAATCTATTTGATAGTGACTGAAATGATCTGCTTCTGCAATTTGCTGCAACATGCCCATAATTATGACATTTAAAGCATTCCACATTATTGAATGATTTCCTTTGAGAATTCATGATTGTCGGTTGACCTTTTGCTTCTTTCAACACTTCAGGCTTTGCATTGATATCCTTTTAATCTTTAGCACTACCTTGTGAACTAGATTCTCCTTTAACAGTTTCATGAAAACCAAGACCAAGTTTAATAGAAGGAGACCTTTGACTGCTAAGAATATTGTCCAAAATCTTAGTACTATCTTGAAAGCTCAAAAGTTTAACCTTTTTTTCTAATTTACCTTTGAGAATGTTTACCTCCACCTCCAAGGCTTGGCATTGCTTCTTCACACTTTCTTCTTTCCTTCTTCCATCTTCTACTTGGTTATTCAGATTTAGAATCTCTTCTTTTAGCCCATTTTCTTGCTCTCCAAAAGTTTGTAAGAGTTCTTCATTCTTCTTCTTCGATGCTTCGAGATTTTCTTTCAGAGATATATTTTCTGCTTCAAGTCCTGCATTCTTCTTATTTGATGCATCAAGGTCTTCTTTGAGGGAGATGATTTTTGCTTCAAGACCTTTCTTTTCAAATGATTGTAGAGGTTCCTCATTCTTCTTACTTGATTCTTCAAGATCTGCTTGTAGAGAGATGATTCCAGCTTCAAGACCTTCATTCTTCCTTTTTGATATTTCGAGATCTGCATTTAGATCGTTGATTTCTGCTTCTAGTCTTTTCATTCGATTGGATGCATAAGCATGAAACCTTTGATACTTGTCTATAGATTCACTCTCCTTAGATGATTTTTTCTGATCTTCAACTTTAATCTTGACAGCTTCTTCTAGATCCATATTGTTACTTTCACTATCTTTACCTTTGCATGCACAAGAGAGTAAAATACAATAACAGTGATCAATACCTATTTCTTCTTCTTCAATTTCTGCTATACATGATTTCTGAGGTATCTCCTTTCCTTGAGTAACCTTCTTCTTTTGCTTCTTTGCCATGAGCACTTGTAGAACTTGGTCAGAATCTTCTTCATCTTCACTGGATACTTCATCATTATCTTCATTTGCATAATAACTCTTCCTCTTTTCAAATTGTTTCCCTTTACCATATTTTTCTCTATAAGGACATTTAGCAGCATAGTGACCAACTCTTCCACAATCAAAACATTTGAAGGGAAGCTTACCTTTGAATCTTCCAGTACCTAGTTGGAGTTTTCTCACGAAATTCGCTTCTTCTTCTTCGGATATATAGCTAGATTCTTTGACAACTTCCTTTTCTTTTCCTTTTGCAGATGCCTTAAAAGCAGCTTCTTTGATTTGAGAAGGACCTCCTTGTCTCATTTCAAAAGCAGTCAGAATACCATGTAATTGAACAATAGTAAGAGTTTGCAGATCTTGCCTTTCTTCAATAGCTGAAACTTTAGAATCAAATTTTGAAGTCAAAGATCTTAAGACTTTTTCCACCAGAGTAGTATCGGTTATGGTTTCACCCAAATTTCTCATTCGATTTACAATATCATCTAGACGAAGAAAGAAACTGGCAATACTTTCATCAATATGCATCCTTAAATTTTCATATTCAATTCTGAGAGTTTGGAGTTTTGCACTTTTTACCTTTGTATCTCCTTCATAGCTCAGAATGATTTTGTCCCATATTTCTTTTGCTAAATTTAGCTGCATCACTTTAGCAAATTTTGGCTCAGACATGCTTCCTAATAAGACATTCACTGCTTTGGCATTGATTTCATACTTCTTCCTTTATGCCGCATCAGTAGGAATACTTGCCGGATATTGATAACCTTCTTCCACGATTGCCCATACTTCTGCACCAAGACTTTGCAGATATGCTTTTGTTCGTACCTTCCAGAATATCAGATTGCTTCCATTGAATAGAGGTGGCTTTATGAACATTACTCCTTGTGACTTCCAATGCATGGATCTCCTTCAGCGATCAAGCTTATAACGGACCGGCTGCGATACCAGTGTTGGGAAAAATGTTGGGGGGGTGAATCAGTATTTAGGGCAAACCAAAACTTTTTTTACTTTTTCACTCTCTAAAACCCATACGCTACTTTTCTGAAGCCAACTAGCATATACACGCGGATATACTTCATAAAACTCGCGTATACCCAGAGATCTAATCATGCCATTAGTTCTTCACTTATATCATTCCATCATTCATTTATTAGATGTTCTATAAATAGTAAACATGTGCAGTAAGAACAGAATAAACCATCACACAAAGCATTACACATGAACACTAGGATTTTTAGGTGGAAACCCAAGTCGGGAGAAAACCACCACTGCAGTTGCTCAGCCTTCAATATTTTATTATAGAGAAAACATCTTACAACAAATGTGCTGGCGCAGCCTCCTACCAGCACGCAGGCACCCACCTGCGCTCGTTTACCAACCTCTCCTGGAAGGGAGCTACGAACCCCTGCTCTCATTTACCAGCCTCTCCTGGAAGGGAGCTACGACCCCCTGATCTCGTTTACCAGCCTCACCTGGAAGGGAGCTACAACCCCTTGTCTGAAGGCTACAACCCTCAGCACCTCTATGGACCACGTTTCATCAATTTTCACACTGGATCCAACAACTCAAATAGAGTACAACTTGTAGGCCTCGTTTCATCATATTTCAGACTGGACCCACTCCACACATTTAAGCTCAATCATACAACCAAACTGATACAGACAACTCAGAACTGTAGAATACAGACAGCAGTAACACAGCAGAACAGATCAGACATTTTATACTTTAGACTTCAGCAAACCCTAGCTTTTCATACGCGCTTTCCTTTCACTGATACCGCGTATACACGCGCTTCCGTTCACATCAACCAGCATATACATCTGTTTATACTTCAGGGCAGATACGCGCTTTCTCTTTACCAAACCTGCGTATATATGCGCTTCCGCTGTTCCGAACTAGCGTATACATCTTCAGTCATTATAGAGCAGCATACTTCTTTAGATCAGATATTCAGTTCAGATTTAACCCTTTTACTTCAGACAGATGTTCGCCTCATCTCAGATCTAAGCATTCCATAAACAGATCTAGAAGATACAAATACATTCCAGATCTAGATTCCCTTCTTCATCATTTCTTCATTGGTGCATCATGCATTCAGATCTATCATTCAACTGTAACCCTTTCCATTCAGATATACTTCAGAGAGAAGTATTTATTCAAGCTCAGACATCTTTCACCCACACTCATGATTTGCGCAATGAATTTCTTCTCTTTATATAGGTTTACCCTTTTTCAATACCATGAGCCAAAACCACATTACTTTCGATGGTATTCCTGGACGGGGTCACATAGACGAATCATTACTCAATACACTAGGTCAATACCATGGTGGTTACCCCTGGTTTTGCACTTTATGAGCGTTTTTGCCCATACGCGACTTGGCACGTTATTTCCCGCGTGCATACGCGACTTATATTAGACAAATCCGCGTATTCCTTAAGACATACTCTTTTCATCATAGATCTAGCACATGCTGAATTCCTTTCTTCATTACCGTCTGTACTCACTGTAGATACATCAGATTTACATCATTCAGCAAGTTTATCAATACATAATCTATCAAGCACAACTTCATCAAGTGGGTTGCCATTCAAGGACAACACTCTATCAAGTGGGTTGTCATCAAGGACAACACTCAGCATCATATTGCCAAAAAACATCATATCACATCAAATTTACATCATTTACCAAGTCCATCAAGTCAAGAATAACTTCATCAGGTGGATTGCCATCAAGAACAACACATGCCAACAATCTCATGTCTTCGTCTTCATTAAGTGGGTTGCCATCAAGGACAACACTCTGCATCATATTGCCAACAGGAGGATGGAATGGAGTAGTTTGAACAGTGGGTGTATGAATAACACAAGTACTTGGACCAGCAAGAGACTGTTGAGCAGATCTAGGATGAGAGAAACCAAAGTTATGAATGAAATGCAGATCAGGTGGGGTGGTTTCTTTGTTATCAGTATGTGCACCACTATGTTCGGGTGAGTGTGGAGGATCAAAGTCTATCTGATCTATATCACTAAGTGACTTAGTTCTTGATGGGTTTCTTATGAATGGTAAGTCAACTTGTGTATCTTGCAGAGCTGAGAGATTTTCGGGGATAGAATTAGCTCTATGAATTGGTCTAACAACAGTTGAAATCTTAGATTTAGGAGATTTCCTAAGGACACTTTCTGGATTATCAACTATCTCAGGAGGATTTGGGTTAGGATAGGCTCTAGTATAAATTCTTCTCGAAGCCACTATGTGGTGTTTTTAGACCTAGTGATAAGAAAAGTTCAGCTAAGTATGACAGTCTTTTAAAGGCTAACTAATATTTTTCAAAGAAAACTCAATCCTCAAAGTCTTCTTAACTTGGTTTGAATGATGTTTGAAGGATAAAATAATTTCCCAGTGGAGTCTTAGGAAAAACCAGTGGGGTCAGCAGGCTTACTGAATACCAATGGAGTCGCCAAGTGAAGGATTTTTACTTGTTTTCAAGGTTTGGTTGTTGTTCACCATCAATAATCAATAATAACTAGTCTTGGTGACACTTGTCTCATTTTAGGAATAGGGGTTTGTTGAGTTGTGAAGTTATCTATTACTCAATATTCTCCCTAGTATGGTCGCCACTATGTTAGGGTCCCCATAGTTTGAAATATTGTCAAGAAAAAACATTGCAAGGCCTACATCAGAACCACTTTGGAATCCTAGGATCTAGCCCTCCGGAATTCAGAGAGCGATCTCTCTATTTAAGTGTTTTCAAAAGATATTTCTTTATGATTATTTTATGATATTAGGCTAGTTATGAAGTACAATGGTTTTTTTTATTTTTGGTTGGGTAGGATATCATCAAAATAAAGGAATTCTTTTGAAGGGTAAAGGTGTTAGTAGGTTGAAAGAACAGTTCAACTGATAGGATAGGTAAGAGATAGTATCAATCCATTGGGATATGGAGTCACAAAGGATTTAATTGCACAAAAAGTTTCAAGAGTGGTCCATGGGGCAAGTCATCTATATCAAAGGATCTCTTTACATTGATTTTGTGAAATGGAAAATTAAAAGTGTTGGGAGAGAAGAAAAGCTAATAACCATTTAAGAGTCTATTAACTTCACTAAACACGAAAAGCCTTTTAAAGTAATTGTTTGAAGCAAACCAAAGGACAGGGAAAACCATAGACTTCTTTGGGAAAATTTTTAATAAAGCACACTTTTCAGACAACAATCCATCAATCTAACATATTACCTTCATAAAGTAGAAAACATATAAGAAAACAAAGGGAAGCCTAAGATCAAGTAAGGACTTTGAACCTATCCTGCTATTGGCATACTCTCAAGGAAAACATTTAAGAAAAACATAAAAAGTAGCCTAAGATCAGGTAAGGACTTTGAACCTATCCTTCTTTTGGCATACTCTTAAGGGATCTTTTCAAAGCAACTATTGGAGATAAACTAGAGGACAGGGATAACCATAGACTTCTCTAATTCAACTTTAATTAGCAGAATTTTCAAGAAATTTTAAAGACAATATCTCAAGTTGTACTCAAGAAACATGGGCTCACCAACACTTCACTGGTTATACTCTATTGAATTATCCTCAAAGCAACAATTAGAAGAAAACATAGAGATAAAGATTATCAGTGAGAAATAGGGTACTTTGCAATAAATCCTAATCTATATTTCCTGTTCTTTATCAGAGAAAGTGGACAGTATGAAAACATGAGGAAAACAAAAATTACAGTAAGAAAAACATCACCATTGACATAGACCAGGATCCCATAAATCGGCTTGTATATTTGATGTTCAAAATAGTTACAATCTTCAAGTCCAGTAGGTTTTTACAGCTTCAAACTTCTCTTCTCAGCCTATCTTTCTTCAATTACTAACACAGCTTCAGAAGCACCAACAACTATTTACATTCAATAAGTATTCAACCAAAAACAATATTAGGCTCCTCATATGATATATATAGGTAAATTGATGAGGTGGAGTGAAAGGAAGGTCTAATTATTTAATTAATACAAAGTAAATGCTTCTCGAACTTTGGGAGGCCTAATGGAGAAGATATCTAATGTCTTAACTCTGTTAATTGATTTTTACATTAAGTTTCATCTACTTCAGTCACTTTTGTTGAATTTTGAGGCTTTTGGTAGGCTGGTAATTACTTTCTGAGTTGTATTTGTAAATATCTCTGACTGTGCATTCAATTTGTATTCTTTTGAGGAAAATAAGCTGGCAGGTGGCATTTTTTGTCTTTGGAGAAATAAAGGCTTTAGGATGAGTGTTGGAGCATTTGCAGAGGAAGGGAGATGTGCAAAGAAGGGGTTCCATAGAAGGAACCAGGAGAAACTGGCAGAAAATTCAAATATGGGCGCGAAAATGGACAAGTGGTTTCAAAAAACCACGAATGGTTTTCGCGCGAGCAAAGGGTGGTAAGCGGTTTTCCAAAAATCGAACATGATATGGTTCATTGCTCGACATGTGGCTTTTGCAAAACCACTTATTTCGCATGGAAGTTGCATGTTAGGGAGACTTGGGCGAATTGAGCGCGAAAGGGATTTGGGGCCGTCTGATCTAGGAAATCCAGATCAACAGTCATGGTTGCACGTGATGGTTGAAAATCTATGCGGGAGAAGAGATAGTGGAGGACAGGTGTCCGGCGAAGAATGGGCCGGAAAACTCTTAGTGGAAGGTGGGCCAGCGGGTGACGTGGGCTCTTTTATCGTGGAGCGGGCTTTTTTTTTGGCAGGGTGGAATGATGGGAAATGCAGCAATAGCCATTAGATCTATAAGATCTACAATTGAGATCTATTGCGAGGGGTGAAGGGATAAGGGATGGTCGAGAGGATGATTGGTGGGAGTGATCGCGCGGTGACTGTCAGATCAAATATGATCAACGGTGGTGATGTATTCTGGGGGGAGGTGGTGGACGAGGAGTTGAGGAAGTGGGGAAAGCCCGATGGCCGTCGGATCTCCCAAATCAATGGTTAAGATGCATCAGGGGCACCATTAGTCGAGGTAAGGATTTTACAAAGGGAGAGGAGTTTTGGAGAAAGGCGGGGAATATAAAAGAAAGGGGCAGGTCCTGTGAATATTTTAAAGGACCAAGGGTGAATTTCGGAAGGGGCCAAGTTTTAAGCGCTTGGTTCTAGGGTTGGGGCATATGGAGGAAAAAGGGAAAGGGGCTAAAGCCAAGGGGGCTTAAAATCCCGAAAGGAGCATAAAAGCTTTATACAAAGGATTTTATGGGTTTTCAGTGTTTTTTAGGTTTCAGGTAAGGTGAAAAGGGTGTTTTAAACCAGTTTAAAGGGGATTTCATGGTTTAAAAAGGTTTTTTAAGGTAATGGAGGTTAAATGAGGGAGAAAAGGGGATTATTTGGGGAATAAGATGAATGTTTGGGATAAGTGAAAATGAGTGAAAATGAGCAGATGTGAAGATGAGATGGGGTAATGAAATGATGGAAATGGGGCCTTAGAAAACATTTTTTCTTTGGAAACAACAAGACTTTGAAGGATTATTTTGGTGAAGAGACCACTAAGATAGGCTCTTGGGATAATGAACATTGAAAGACTTCAAGAACTCATATATTTTGCATGAAATTTGTTTCTTGAAGGCTAAATACCTGTTTTAGCCATATTTGAATATGTCAAAATTATGGATGGCTAACACTCACCATGGAATCCAAACTATTTTATAAATGTACATATGAGAGCTAAATATTCTCAATGAATGAGGTGAGCTTCTTGTTGTTCTAAATCAACATTCAAACTCATGATTTATTCAACTCTGCCTATGGATTCATATTCTTTACCAAGTTAAGTAGTGCCCCTTTGTATCACATTTTCCATTATTGCACGGTGGTGATGGCAGCTTGCACATTCTTAAGAGTTTGGACAAATTTTTTGCTTTGCTACTGAAATCCATGCAAGATGTAAACTGCCTAATGTATGGTTATGATCTCCTCATAGAGGTCCCACATGGTCTCTCTAAGTGTTGATACTTCACCAAGTATCGCTTCTCTCATTTCCTCCAAGTAGACCTGAGAAGAAGTTGTGTTTTGCACTGCTGCATGGAGTTGCTCTATCTCTTGTTAGTCAACCTATAAATTTTGTACCAATTGTTTATTCTCGGCCGTAAAATACTAAGTGTTTTATATCGCTACACATGCAAAGGCAAAGTTTACTTCAAAAGTGGAATTTGGATTCCTGTTGGTGTCTGCCACTATCACCCTTTCTGTAATGAATGTAGGTGATGCATGATCCTCCAGAAAATTCTTTATCTGTTCTTGTATAATCCTATTTTAGAGTTCTTAATATGACAAACTGTATGCATCCATTACCATAGCATCATCAAGAGGAACTATGTCCTCTTCCTCGCTCAGGGATATCACTGCGAATAGAGGTGGTGGAGACTGAATGATAACCTCTGGTGCACTGGGCATCAGGTCAACATCTTCATCCTGTGACTTCGATTCAAAATCCATGTTCGTAACTTCAATCAAGTCTTCAATCTGTTGATAAAAGTCTCAATCCTACATCTATTCACTCTCTCCCTCTACTGTTGCTTGGTTTTATTCTTTCTCTTCAAATTGAATCGGAATTGTTTCTTCTGTTATGGCACCTTGCCTTTCTTCTTCTTCTTGATTTTTCTTCTCCTCTTGTTCTCTCCTCCTTTGTTCTCATTCTTCCTTTAGTTCTTGTTATGCTTTCTGCGCCCTTAGTTCTTCTTCCTGCAAGCTCTTTTTTTTTCTCTTAATTCGTTCTTCTCTCTGTTCTCTCTGCTTCTTCATTTCTTCTGCTACCAAAGCTTCTTGCATGAGGATTGGATATTATTTTATATTGCAACTTTGTTCTCCCTCTACACTTTCTGCAACCTTTCTCTTTCCCTTATCTTGTATCGGGTTTGTTGCCTTATGTTGCTACTACTTGTGGGTTTGTTTCCTTCTACTGCTTCTGATTCTGGGGTTGCTACATGTGAATTCCTTACTATACTGAACATCTCGTGGGTTTTAGAGGCATTTTACAAACTCTTCATGGATCCTCCTCCGACCAATGGATTTCCTAGCTGACTCAATTGTATTAGATTCTCGTAGAGTGGTATTTGCAAATTCCCATTGGATCATACCGATTGAATTATTTCGTAACAAACTAAAACTTTCCTATGGATTTTTCTTCGGTATATTCAACTTTGAGATTATTAATCTCGTATAATCTGATATACAATGGAAGAATGGGAAATCAGGCATTCTTATTCCTATGCAGTGTTGTTTACAATTCTATGGTGAGATTATATGACACTTCTTGCATGAAAATATTCTTTGTGGCATACCTTGGAAAAATATGTTGCATCTTCTATTGACCGAACACTCTAAGAAGCATGTCATTTGGTAAGGCAAAACAATCCACGATCTTTGATATTGCTTCCATTTCTCCTCGTGACATGCAAGGTGGGTCTTCTTAGAAGAGAAGCTTGTATAGTGGAATGACGAAATGATCAATTATTTGTTTTATAAATCCTCTATGGCTACAATCCAAAACCATCTTACAATAAATATGCACAACAGTACAGTCTCTCGTGGTGTCCATGTTCACTTCATGCCAGGAAACTGATTATATGCAAATATTTCATTTAGTAAGTAAGCATACATATAAAACCTTTCTTGCTCGCCCTTAGGAGGATCTCGATCTTGTGCTACATGGGCTCTCAACTTATGAGCCAACATATATGACTAGTTTAACTACTTCCCATTGTTCACCACCTATTTCAACAAGATTTCCCACCCTTCAGGAAAGGTATTTGTGCTCTGTTGACCATATATTCTGCAAGCTATGATAACCAAGAGCTGGTAGGATATCCTGAGCGACTTTGTGTTTTATGAATGGGTGGGTGTATGTCGAAATTTCAATGGCTCTTTCACCCAGCCTTTGATAATATCTCGCGTGTTCACATAAATTTTAAGTGGCATAGAAGCATGATTCCATCATCTTTGTTGGCTCGAGAAGATGATACATGTGTTGGTAATATTCTGTTCGAAAGGTAGAAATATTATGTACATTGGCATTGCTCAATTTAATGGTCTTCTCATTAATGTGTGACATAATATAGCTAATGACATCTGCACACTTGAAGACTAGATATGTGCATGCAACCCTTTGTAGTCTTCACTACTAGATTATGAGATAAACCTATCATTCCTCTAGATCTGCCTCAAGGTTCTTTGCTGAAATAACTTCATTAACTTGCTACCATGTTAGTGTTGACTCCTTTTCTATAAACATTTGAGTGTCTGCATATACTAACAAGTTTATTGGTGCTTTATCAACTGCTTCCCCAATACTTATTTCAATGATATATTTTGAAGAAACTCTCTTTGGTGTCATGGTAACAATGACTGTTGGAGAGAAGTTCTCAACAACTATGGTACCTGTGGGACAAAAAAGACATTCATGGAAAGAAAACATTAGTCTTTAGAAAATATATCTTCAAGTAATGGTCAAGCATCAAACCTAGAAACTGATGAGAGGGATTGAACAATTTTCAACAAGGGAGACTAGCTGTGCAATGTGTATTCCCAATAGCCAAGGGTGAAGCCTGATGCTTGAGATTGGATAATGCGCAATTCAACCTGGGAAGTTGACTGGGAGAGACTGCACATTGCGTAGTGTTAGTGGAAAAGGAAACAAACTATGCCCTAGAACTGTATAATGTGAATTTGGGCCACCCTATACTATGCCCTGCATAATTACAGAGGCCAAGATCTGAACTTGATCCTTAGTATTGCGCAGTGCCCAGCTGGGAAAAGTGAAAACTAAGCAAGGAAAGTGCATATCTGCCTAGTGTAAGTGTGGAAAATGATCATATATAAGTTATGATGTGATATTGAGTGTAGACCTTACTAAGTATGAATGAATCAATGCAGCTCAAATGCCGGAACTGCACAAACAGGAATAAAATCAAATCGATGAGGAGAGTCGTCGCAACAGCGACCATCGGTGCAGAAACAAAGAATCCGTTGCGACACTTGTGAAAGGAAAACAAAAACTTGAAAAAAAATTTCCATAAGATAAAACATGTTAAAATGCCATCATGCATGAATATAAATAAGAAAAACAACACTCACACAATAAAAATGAAAAAAAAGAGATTGAAAAAGAAGAAAAAGACAAGAAAAGCGAAAATCACCCAGGAGAGCGAAAACGACCGCATCGAAGGTTCCTTGATCTCCTCACTAATGTTATAGCTCCAAGATTGAATGTGAAAATGAGATCTAGAGGCATCGATTAAGTCAAATTGAGAAATGTAGGGTTTTTGATGCACATGCCTAAAATCAAGGGAAAAACGACACTTAGCGGAGGTTTCTAAGAAAACGAAAGTGCCTCCTTCGAGATACTAAAAATAGATTGCTATTTTTTAGGGATTCCTTTTCACTTTTTTTTTTCTATTTTGATTTTCTGGAAAAACTTGCCATGCACACTACTGGGAAAGATTGTGCAATTTTGGGGAATTGGGAAACGCTTTGGCTTAGTGCACTGCATAGTTTCTGAGCTCAGTGAGGGATTGTGCATTTTTTGGGCTTAGTGTTGGGCTTCTTTCCATGAATATGTAGTTTCTGAGCTCAAGGATGGCTACTAGCTTGAATTTTGTAATTCCAATCATCAAGGTTTATTTCCCTCAAGGATTGTGAAATTTATGGAGGCAAGACCAGAAGTTAGGAGGTTGGCTTGCGACTTAGAAAGATCATTTAAGTGTGAAAAAAAGTGAACAATAGCACAGAAAAAAGGATAAGTCTCAATCAAATCATGGATACTTGATAGCAGTGCTAGATAAGCTTGTGTGGATAGGAAGTAAGGCTCCAAAATCGAAGCATGGGAAAACTTTTGGAGGGTGGTTGTAGCCTCTACAACACTCTCATTCAATGAATATGATGGTGGATCAAGTCAAGGAGGAAATATTTATGAACATATCAAATCTATTATGTATGAGCAGAGATGTTAACTCTCCATTACTTTGAATGCAATTATTATTTTAATTACCCAAAAAAATTATTTATAGGAGAATTCTTTGAGGATTTTAGGTTGGTTCCTTTGAGAGAGAAATATATTGAGGAGCTTTGAGAGCCAATGGTTGAGGAGTGATATATTTGTGACAGATTGTTGGAGATCAGTTTTATTCATATTTTTGTGTGCATACTTCAGCAAATGTTTTGTACAGGTTTATGAAGGCATTTGATTAAGGATATTGTTGTTACCTTGTAGGATGGATGCTAGCATATTTTTTATGGAACATTTGTATTGCTAACATGGTGTATACAGGGAATCATAAATGAGTATATTATGTTTTCTTATTGCAAAAATTTTATATGGTTGTAGCATTGTAGTTTATGTATTATATGGTTGCTATTGTTAAGACATGGATGAGCTTTGTGATTAGATTTGTTATGTTTTTTATGGAGTTTTGTTGAGAGTGTGTATGTTGGGGTTTGTTTTTTATTGATGTATTGCATCAGGTTTGTTGTTGTAATATCCAAAAATGGGGGAATGTAGTAATAATTCACACAATATAAGAAATTACAGCAAGATAAACAAGAAATCTTAAGTACACATCAGAATATGCAGAAAGAGTTGAGCCATTTTATTATATTGGAGATGATTCAGTTACACAGGTATAGAATATAGGTAGATCTAGCCAAAGAGTTGAGCTAGGATCACCCTGAAAACATGTATGCAACAGGTACAACATAATCGGAGGGGCTCTGCAGCAAATAATGCACTGTCTCTTCAGCTGAATGTGAACATATAGCTGCAGGCTGAAAAGAGAAATGCATATCTACTCAAAACTAGAGCTCTGATGATGCCAAGATTCAATATCCAGCTAATGTGATGGATTCCCAAGATAACCCAGAAAGGATTTTCCAGATATGCAACTTTGGAAAAATCACCTCCCCAGGGTTTGATCCTTGATCTGCTTGGAAATGCAGATTTGAAGCTAGATCTGAAGAATAGATGGCTGAAATGTGTGCTCATATCACATCTATGCTTGAAGGGCTGATCTCTTCCTCAGATCTATGAGCTAGAAGCTCTAGATCTAGCTTCTCAATCCTCCAATGATGATTGCAGCTGCTGCAACACAACTGCCTCTAGAAACTGCGCTGTGAGGGAAAGAGAGGCCTTATGCCTGCTGAAATTTGCTGCAATAAACTCCAGGCTGATGGTGAGACTGATGGAAATGTGAGGGAATGATTCCTCACAGGATTTCTAGCTGAAGTACTACAACTTCCTTCCTCCTTTTTGATCTGTAACATGGACAACATTATTCCTGAAGGGAATACTGCTGCTAGGAGGTCAATAAATTTTGGCCTGATGCCAAATATGCAATGTGGCTTTGGGAGTGCTGATCTATAAGCCCAAGTGATGGGAATAATCCCTCACCTTGGTCTCCAGTAGAAGTACTGAAGACAACCACCACCTTCCAAACTGATCTTCAGAAATTTGCAGATTTCTAAATATGAATGTTCTGCAGAAAGTAGAAAAAAGGAAATGGCACTTAAAGCCTAATGTATAATTAAGTACAATCCTCTTTCTAGAGCTACTCTAAGAAAGAGGTGGGATTCTCGCCCGGGAACACCCTATGCTAAACAACACCTACAATCTCTGCTAAACAGCCCAAGAATGCAATGGAATGTCACTTGACAATTCCAGATCTAAAATATCATACATCAAATAATCCAAGATGCCTTTCACCTTTGTCTTCATCTCCTTTATAATGTTTGAGCCTCCCTAAGCCCTGGCCCTAATCTCAACTGCGTAGTCTCATGTAGACAAGATCCTCCAAGTGGGACTACACTGTTTGACCAAATCAACCAAACAGTCTAGGTGCAATGTACACCTCCTCCATCATGTGTGCTTCATTTGCACATGATCCTCCATCACTTGATCATGAATTCTTAATGATATTTTGTTTGACATCTTCAAGATCTTAGTTGATTGAATCAACCCTCCATGATTTTTCTCATTAAATGAGACATGATCTCCAACCTCATTCACATTAGTAGTTGCTCAACTACCTCTTTTTGCAAATCCAAGCTAAATTAATCCATATTCACACACACAAAGTGGATCTTTATTCTTATTGAGGATTGTGGGTCCCTCCACCATTTTATTTACTTAATTAATTAAGAAAATCAAGGACTCTAATATTCCAAATATGATGTGAAAATTTGGGAATATTACAGTCGCTTATCTACAATAAATTTGTATTACATATTTGATTGTGGCTGAGATTATAGATTGTTGAATAGTTTATTATATTGTAGAGAGATATTTTTTGGAGGGGATTGTATTCAGTTTGATCATAGAGGTTATAGTGAGTCCAATACGAAAATGGATGAAACAAGACTCACAAGTGCTTATTTTTAGTTTCAGTGAGCCATAGTTTGAAAATAGATGAAATTAGGTCCACAAGGGTTTAAAGATTAGGGCCTTCATTGTTGCAGGTAGAGGCTTGCAGGAAAGTGGTGGCTTTCAATGATATGTATTTATGTAGGAATTCAATAAAATACAAAAATAAACATAAACGAAAAAGATATAGTAGAAAATATACTTCATTTCATTAATATCAAATAACTAAAATAAGCTTACAGGCAAAATGGAATAAAATCGCTCGGGCGATGGTAGCTTATCTATGAGAAGATATGTGGTGGCTACATGCCTTTGAATTGTGTTACAATGAGGGTCAATGGCATATTTATTATTGAGAAATGATGGAAAAACCTAAACATCCAAAAACCTAACCCTATGAGATGAAGCACAAAAACTATGGGCTTTTTTTGAGTAAACTGGAACCTCAACTTCCCGGGGTTGTAAATTTGGCATACAATCTCCATTTGATGTGCACAATACCTCATTAGAAATGTCTATTTGAGAAATACAAATTTTGAGTGATCAACATCAAACAAAGACTCATTTTGATCTCGATGTTCACAAAAAAACGTTGTCCAGGGCCTCAAAACGACTCCGGAAGTTCAGGACTCGAAAAGCTACCAAAAATAGTAAATTGTGCTACAATTAAGGAAATTGAAAATTGAAAGAAAAAATGGTGGGGCCCCAACTGGAATAGGCGGGTGGTCACCAATATCCACCTGGATCAGTCCTCCCCCCTTAGGAAGCAATGGTCCCCATTGTGTTGAGTTCCTCCATGATATGAGGAAACTTTTCCTGAACTTGGTCCTTGGTGATCCACTTGCCTTGGTGCAGGATTTGGCCAGCTTTGACAACCTGATATAGTTGCACCTTCTGCGTGGGAATGTTCTTGATCTAATTTTCCATGATTCAATCAGTTGTGGCTTGTTCCATGTAGTCATGGTTTAGTTTTATTGCTGTGATTTGTTCTTCGATGTTTGATGTGTTCAGTAATGGTGGAAAGTAGGGCCGAAGGTGTTCCACACCGAACACTGCGTGCAAAACAAGGAATGGTGGAATACTGAGTTCAAAGTAATTTTCCCCGACATACTTGGTGATGGTGTATGGCCCATATCAGAGTGGGTGAAGCTTGCAGTGGGGTCCAATGAGGTGCTCCTTCTACAAGTGTAGCCAAACTTTGTCACCCATCTGAAACTTGTGTGGCACCCAATGTTGATCATGTCGTTGCTTGTACTTATAATTGGCCATGTCCAAGATGTCATGGATATATTGTCGAATGTGTTGAATGCGCTAAATGAAGTTGTTCTCCTTGTCATCTTCGAACTGGACATGAACCGAATCTGCTTGAGTAGCTACAAATGGTATGGCCACATCAATGGAACATAGTGGATGGAATCCCAAGCCCAAGTGAAAGGGACTATGGCCAGTTTAGCTATGGAGATCTTAGTTATAATTGTTCTAGACATAGGGAAGGCTTTCATTCCATGTGCGTGGATGCTTCGAGTTGTACATATGCAGAATGTGTATGACCATCCTGCTGACGACCTAAGTTTGGCCATCAGTTTGAGGGTGGAAAGTTGTGGAATTAGTGAGCTTGGTGTCCAACATCGAACAAAGACTTGACCAAAATGTATTGAGGAACCTGATATCCTGATTTCGGATAATGGACTGTGGGATCCCAAAGTGTACCCACACTCGCTCAAAGAAGTGTTTAGTAGTGGCTTCTGCTCTGGTATTCGAGTCTTGTAAGCTGCCATAATGGCCATCTTAGAGAATCTATTGACGACCACAAAAACACATTAATTGCAATGCTTGGTAGAAGGAAGGCCTGACATGTAAACCATGGAGATGGATTCCCACAGGCGACTAGAGGTAGGAAACAGAGTATATAAGCTTTGTTTCTTGATGGTAGGTTTGTAAATGGCATAGGCATTGTAGGATCTGATGTACTTCCTGACATCATGTCTAAGTTTCAACCAATAGAAATACTTTTGCAGTACTGCCATTGTGTTCTCAACCCCGAAATGTCCAATGACCCAACTGTAGTGTGCTTCCCAAATCATCTTGGCACGCACTTGAAGGAACACAGAGGTGTCCCAGGTGGCATAACAGTGCATCCTAGAGGACAAATTTTGGAGCTTTATTACCCTCCGAGATCGTCTGGTATGTGTTTCCAAATTCTAGATCACTTTTGTAGAGATGTTGCCAACCCGAAGTCTTGTGCCCACAAGAGTCGAGCATAGTGGTTAACGCTACAATCGACGGTCTGCTAAGGCAGTATGCAAAATTATTGGTGCTTCCCTTCTTATATGTGATGTTAAAATAGAAGTGTCGCAGGTATGTGGCCCATTTCTGATGGAGATCATTCTACAACTTCCCTTGTGTCTGTATGAACTGCATGGGTCGGTGATCTATGTGGATGAATTTTTCAATCCCCAAAATGTAATGCCTCCACTATCAGCAGGCCTTCACAATGCAATACATCTCTTTTTCATAGGTGGGATACTTTCAGACTATGTCTGAAAGTGTCTCACTTACTTCCATAATATCATAGTCATAGGCATCTGTCTCCATCTCAAATGGTTGTTGCAAGTCTAGTAATGTGAGCACTGGTGAAGAGCAGAGGCGATTCTTCAACTCTGTGAATTCCTTGTGTTGACATTCATACCAAAGTAATTTTTCTTTCGCTCCTCCCTTGGTGACTTGACTCAAAGGCCAAGTGATATGAGAGAACCCTAACATGAACCTACGGTAGAAATTGGAAAGATGGAGAAAGTTGCAGAGCCCTGTTAGAGTGGTTAGGGATGCGCAATCCCGAATGACTTAGATCTTGGTTGGGTCCACATGCACCCCCTAATCATCAATAGTGTACCCTAAATATTGAACCTAGGTCATGCCAAAAGTGTATTTCTCAAAATTGGCACACAACTTATGTTGTCATAATGTTTGGAGGACCTACAAAATGTGGTGGAGGTGCTCCTCCCAACTCTGGATGAAGATCAGGATGTCATCCAAATACACCACCGTGAATGAGTTAGTGAATGGTCACAATATTTCATCCATCAACCTCATGAAGGTTGCAGGAGCATTCATCAACCTGAAAGGCATGACCAATCATTTAAAAATTCCCTCCTTGGCTTTGAAGGAAGTCTTCCACCCATCAGAGGGTTCGATTACTATTTGGTGATACCCAGACTCAAATCAATATTGCTAAAATATTTGGCCCCCTTGAGTTGGTCCAAAAGGTCGTCAATCTATGGGATCGGATATCTATTCCAGACAATGATCTTGTTCAGCGCCCGATAGTCAATACAGAGTCTCCAAGTCCCATCCTTATTCTGCACCAACATGATCAGGCTCCCAGAGGGTGATGAACTTGGCCGAATGTAAACTTTCTGCAACCAACCCTGAATCTGCCTCTTGATTCCTCCATTATCCATAACAGAGCGTTGATATATTGGTCCATTGGGTAGCGGTGTTCCTAGGGTCATATTGATGGAGTGCTTGACTTGACAGTGCAGAGGCACCCCTGCAGGTGAGGTGAATATGTCCCTGTACTCCTCCACGACATTTTCCATCTATTTTTTCCATGTAGTGGAGCCTTGTCTGGAGGTCGTGGCCACAATATTCTTCTTTCCCTAAGGGCGGATCATAAGGAAAACAAATTTCCTAGTTTGGGAAATGAGCTTACTACATTTCTTTGTGGTAATCAAAGAGATGATGGTATGTGGTGCTACCTTTGATATACTGTACAAATTATTACCCAAAGTAACAATAACACCAGGAAGCTAAGACTCATACACAACATGTCACTTCCATAAGTATGGTTGGCCTAATAATACATCACAAGCTTCAAGAGGAGCAACATCATATAATACCTCATTTCTAAAGGGCTTGATGTTGTAGGGAAGGCAAAACTACTAGTTGACATAGAGATCATGCCCTTGGTGAAGCCACATGATGGTTATTTTGGCTCCCGCTATTGACAATTAACTGCAGCGGGGATCCCTTCACCCACATCTGGGAATGGAAGAGGTGCTCCCCCTCCTCTAGATCTTTGGGTTATTCCTTCTAGATCTTAGTGGTGGCAATGGTGGCACTGGGCTCCACATCGATAATATTCTTCCCTTTATCATTCCCCTTGTCGGTTCCTAACTCAGAGTCAGAACATGCATCTAATTCATAAGCCTTCAGCTTGGCCACCTGGGACTACTTGGCCCAACACTCACTTTTTTTGTGGGTGGAGCTGTTATGGAACTCACACCACTTTACTGTGTCCTTATTTGGCTTTGTGGTGTTGTTCTTTGATTGCATCTTCGACAGGTTTTCCTGGGTTACCCCTCCTTGGCCTTGTCCTTTGTTCTGTAGTTTGGGGGTGCCTTTCCCTTGCTTCTGATTCGTAGATCCAAAGTCTAGCTTCTTTTGTTTGAATTTTTGCTTAATCTTGGCAACATATGGGTATGATGCACCAAGCGAGGATATGTATAAGAACTCTATTTCCTCGTGGATGTATATATTCATACAAATGCGATACTTAAGCACCAAATGTTTCTCTGAATATTTGATACCCAATTTTGTGCACAGGGTATGGAATATATTCGTCAGCTCATGCACATCTTGATCCCTTTGTTGTCGTAGCGTAGTCCAATGTATGTACTTGTCCTCATAGCTCCCCATGGGGTAGTATTGTGCCTTGATGGCATCTTAAAAATAATTCTAAGTGGGTGTAGACAAGAATAGGGAGGATTCCCCCTTGTCATTTTTCTCATAGTAGGTTTCCCACTAGTCCTTGACATGGGGGGCGGTTTTGAGGAGTGCAAAAGTAATGTTTTCCCGATTAGAAAGTCATGAAACAAAAAATATCCTTCTAATAGATTCAGCCATCTATCTACGACATCTGCATCTATTTGGCCCTAAAATATGGGAATGTCGAAGTTAACTTGTACCTTAAAATGAGCAGTGCCTCCAAAGTGGTTACCGGATGAAGATGCGTCGTCGGTGGGTAGTCATCGAAGGATCTGGGAAAATTTATCCATCATCGCATTCCTATGTTTCTCGAGGGCCTCATTGAGCAATATTTTGATAAGATGGCTTGCTCCCTCATCTTTATTTTCCTCTGCCATGGGAGTTTGTCGGGGTTTGTGAGGCTGATCTTGTAAAGGTTCAGCCAAATTGATCCCTAACTTCTTATACCCCGATATCATTGGGGACATGCAAAGAAATATCGAGAAAGAGCAGACCGCTCTGATACCATTGATCTGTATTTATAAAAGAATGCAATAAAATACATAAATAAACATAAACACAAAGATGCGGCAAAAAATACACTTTATTTCATTAATATCAAATAACTGAAATAAGCTTACAGACGTAATGGAAATAAACTAGCTTAGGTGATGGTAGCTTATCTCGGAGAAGGGATGTGGTGGCTACATGCCTTTGAAATATGTCACAATGAGGCTCAACAGCCTATTTATTATTGAGAAACAATGGAAAACCCTAAACAACCAAAAACCTAACCCTAGGAGATGAAGTGCCGAAACTATGGGCCCCGTTTGGGTAAAATTGGTACATCAACTTCTCGGGGTTGTAACTTTGGCATACAACCTATGTTTGACACACAAAATACCTTATTAGAAAGATCTATTCGAGGAATAAAACTTTTTAGTAACCAACATTTGTCAATGAACCATATTAGTCATGTTTCTCCCAAAAAACGTTGTTTAGGCCTCAAAACAGCTTTGGAAGTTAAGGACCCGAAAAACTGCCAAAAATAGTAAATTGTGCTACAATTAAGGAAACTAAAAAACCAAAAGAAACAATGGTGGGGCCCCAAATGGAATAGGCAGGTGGCCACCAATATCTACCTGTATCATTCCAAGGGAGTTATGTCTTTCCAAGGGAGTTGTGGCTTCCTTCTAGTGGAGGTCGGAGAACTTGCTTAATGAGTAAAGGCTTACTACTAGTGGTGGTTGAAACATTAGTGAAGGCGGTGGCCTTCAATAGGTGGTGGCCTGCATCGTTTATGGGAGTGGTGTATTCTGAGTGAGTGGTGGCTCACATAGCTTTGCGAATAAAGGATTTCACACTAGTGGTGGCCAGTTACTATGTAAATAAGAAGATTTTGAATAATAATAAGAAGTAGATGAAGACAACAACAATGGTGGTTTTTCCCAGTTGGGTTTTCCACATAACATCTAGTGTCCCATTTGTGTGATTATTTTTATGTGTTGATCATTCATGTTCTCATGGCTTACATGTTTATGTGGTGTTGATGGTTACATGTTCATTTATATTATTTCACATATGTTTTGCATTATTATGGAACTAATAAATGCATTATTTATTAATCTGGAAGAAACTTCAAAAGAGGTTAAAAGTGATTCAATCCTACACTACTGATTCACATCCCCACCCCCCCCCTTCTCAGTAGTGTCAACTGTCCAACATTGACTTCTTCAATTATGAAATTAATCTACAAACTCCTTATTCCTTTATTGATTTATGAACAAAAATTGAAAGAAGTGTGAAAGAAAAACAATGTAGTGGTACCCCAAAATGTATTGAACTAAATTTTAGAAGGTGTGTTACATAGTCAATAGAGTTGTCATGTATTTGTTAATGATACACATCATTGATTGGTAATCAAATAATTTTTTCCATGTTCAAGATCAAATCATTTACACGGAGTGTAAATTCACACATTTGATAGCTTTGGATTGAATTCATTAGGTTGTAGTAGTATCTCACTCTTATGATATTGTCCAAGTTGCACATGTTGCACCAACAACCTATACACCATTGATACCGTTTTGGAGAACAATTTTGTTCTTTCGCTCAATTCTAGTTATTTTCCTAAAGTACACTAAGACACAGATCCATTGTATCTTTTGTTGTGGCTATGAATTGTATTTGACATGGATCCACCATTTTCACCATTTATCTCTTTGTGGTTTTTATTTTTCATTCTATGTACTTCATGGACTTGTAATATACTTGATTCGACAACCAAACCTGTCTTTCCACCTAAACATGGGCATGCCCACATTAGAGAATATAGTAATATCATACTTTGGTTATGTTTGAAAGTAGTTTTTTTTTTTTTTTTTTTCCTGAGTTCATTGGACTCAATTTGTGTCTACCTACCCAATTCCTCTACAATATTATCATCATATTGGCTTTCCTTTTGATTTCATATATTACAATACATCTAATATAACATTATTTGATCATCATTGACCCTGAATGACCCTTTTGGCCAAGATATTTCTATTTGGCCATTTCTACTCCACATAAGTAATTTAAAAAGGACTTTTTTACATTGTGTACACAATTTTCCTTAAGGAAAGAAGTGTACATATGTTATTTCCTATGAACCAAGGTGTGTATTCATTCCAAAACTGTAGAAAAAAAAAAATAGCATCTTAATTGCATGCTTGTTTCATACACATGTATATTTCTAATTTCCATTTCCATTTCCATCAAACTTAAACAAATTATAAAGTATGAATAAGGTTTATATGTTGGAGAAGCGGTATCGACCATTCTAAGACCATTATGTTATAGCATTGTATTGAGAATTTAGATTTGAATTTTTATGGTAATTTCCTTCTATAGAAACCTTTATTTATAAAGTTGACTCTCTTGATCAAGTTCAAGATCTATATTTTTGTTTTTTCCCATCCACATATAGTAGGTAAGAAGTAGAGTTAAAGTTTATAAGTGGTCCAAGTAAGGAGGAACATAAACGTTTGTGACAAAGTTGCCAATAACATATTCAAGCATTATGTTATTGTTATATTTTGATTTAAATATATAGATATTCCTTTCTTGCTCAATTTTGGAATCATTTTTTTTTATCCACCCACATATAGTGAGTAAGAAGTAGAGTTAAAATATATAAGTGATCCAAGTAAGGAGAAACCTATGCTTTTCAAACAAATGTGCCAACGACATATTCACACATTATGTTATTATCGTATTTACAACATATTCAAGCATTATGTTATTATCGTATTTTGATTTAATATATAGATATCACTTCTCCTGCCTCTAAATAATTGTACACTTCATTTGATTAATTATTATTGGTTATTTACTTAAAATTAATTAATATCATTTAATTACATGTAGTTACTTAATTTATTATATGTTTTATCATAAGTATAAGGGGTTTCCGTAGTGCATCATATTAGATATTATTTTTGGGATTCAACTGCGTTAAGTAACTCATTCATCTATGACTATTTCCATGAGAGGTAGTCGTAACTGAATAATTTCTCATGATTTTTGAATAGTTCACTTAACACTCATTGCATCGGGTGATGCTCACAGGGGTGAAGAAGTGAGATTGGAACTTAGCGTCAATCATTACTTCTAGGGCTTGCACCCGGTAACCAGGACTCCCCGGGAGATCACCCATCCCTGAACTCCTCTAGCTCAAGCGTGCTTAACTGTGGAGTTTTCCCCACAATCAGGCCCACTTAGCTTGCTACCCCATTTGCAAAACCTTAGTGCAAGCCCTGGAAGTGATGATTGACACTATGTGATTCATTTCACTAGTTTCAATCCCACTTCTTCACCCATGTGAGCATCACCCGATGCAATGAGTGTTAAGTGGACTATTCAAAAATCATGAGAAATTAGTCAGTTACGACTACCTCTCATGAAAATGGTCATAGCTGAATGCCTTAGTGTAGTTGAATCCCAAAAATGATATCTAATACTTTATCATTTTTAATTTTTGTACTTATCATTTAAAGTAAGTTATCTTTCCTACTCTATTTATATTTGAGAAGACGTTTAGAATATTAAGACATTTCTAATTTTTTTGAAATTAATCAAGAAAAATAACCAAAAAGTTAACTAAGTAATTAATTTAATTTTTATTTGAATTGATATACCTAAATCTGATCTTGAAAAATAAATATAATATTAAATTCTTTTGTTTATTTTACAATCGATTTGACTTTCATTAATTAATGTAAGATATAGTTAATTAGTATGAGATTATTAATTATTAAAATCATTATTACTAACGTTTTATTAAAATTAACATAAACCTTATATGTTATTATTTAACTATTCAAAACTAAATTTTACAGAAAATAATAAATTATCTCTATATTTATGCAAAATAATATATATATTGGTTGGTCATCATGTATTTGTCGATCATCATGTAAAGAATACTTGGTTATTTTTAATGATAAAATAGTAAGCTTTGATGGGTTACAATTGAATTAGTAGAACATACTCTTTTTTATTATATCGCATTCTTCTAGTGGAACGCTAGAAATACGTGACATGTAAGATTCTCATGCAACCAATGAATTTATATGATCATGATATATATTTTGTAAGCTTCTTTTCATGTATATAATGCTTTCTCAGTGGTTATATATATATATATATATATAGACTCGTGAAACCAATGAATTATTTTAGTTAAATTGATATAAAAACTTTATATAAAGTTTTATATTGGAAGTATTATCACGCAATTTTGAAAATACATATAATAAATTAAATAATAGAAAATATTTTATATATAACACCCTAGATACAAAATATAACACCACCTCATAATTACACTATCTTCTTTACATTTGAACATAGCTCATTCATATTAACAACATGTAAGGTTCTCTATAAACATGACATTTTTAAATAAAATATCCCACTCTGCATAAATATATATAATAATGCTTTGCAATTACAGACATTACTCCAATCAAAGTGTGTCAAAATGCAGTTGCAAACATTACTTAAAGAACAAGTTTGGAATCAAAGAAAACAATCAATATATAATATTTTATTTCTTAAAGGTACCATTTTTATATAATAAAAAAGTAATTTATTTTACTTTAAAAACCAATTGTAATGTGTTGTAATTTGACATTGACATGACATGCTCCACTTTTGTATATTCAGATGACTGAAGTTAAAGGTGAAAGATGAATGATCTATGCTCACTCTCATTATAAAAATATCATGTATAGTGAATGATAGTGATATTCTTATTATAGAAATATTATTGATAGATTATGGCTCTGCCAAAAGGTTTCTAGTGGAATTCTATCCATTAAATAAAAAGTGTAATAAGGGACAACCAATACGGCATGTTTTCTTGATGAGATTAATTTATATAGTTGATGTACACTGCCTATTTGACTCATGTGGAGTTGAATTGGTGGCTGATAGAGTGTGTCAGAGAATTTTATATAAATTCTCTGTTAAAATATTTCAGCTACTTTTAAACAATCCATAAATGAATGCAGTACAATAGGGTAGATTCACTTGGGTCATGGAAAGCTTTAACATTCATATTTGTATTTAATTGCTATTAAATACACAATAATGTTGGGAATATTCAACAAATCTATATGAAAAATCCATTAACTCACATATTCTTGGCATCAACTTATTGTTATCATTGTCTTCAGCATATTATTTGTTCACTTTCATGACCAATTTAATGATTTGTAAATAGTTATATTTATTCATCATTATTTTCAAGCATCTTCTACAGTTGTTAGAGCATGAAACCATATTCCTATGTGTACATATTCTATATTGGTACCTATAGAGAAAAAGTCATATTTGTGTAGAAAGTTGAGAAATAATTTGTACCTATAGATATTAAATAATAATACACCTAGTGCCATTGAGAACGCTTGTCCCCTATGTGGTACACTTGATTACCCTTTAATTTTCTATATTGTCTTATTATAGTCTCTCCCACTACTTTTTCCTTTTAACCCTCTCCCACTACTTGTGAAAGGCTTCTTAAATATTTTAAGAAGGAAGTGGTGTAAAAGTTATTTTTTTATGTATATTATCAACCTTATTTTAAAATATGTTGCTTTCTTGGGCAGTTTTTAATAGGCTTGTAATAGCTGTATATTTATATAGATCTTAGCCTTTAATTGTTGCTTTCTTGCGCAGCTTTTAATAGGCTTGTAATAGCTGCGTATTTATGTAGATCTTAGCTTTTAATTGTATTTAACAGTTTGCTTTTTTTGGGCAGATTTCAAGGGTTCTATATTTTAACTTTTAATTATACTAAATATTTTTCATTTGTAAATTTTAACAAAATTTAATTAATTTTAAATAATTAATATTTCTAATTTTCTAATTATATTTATAAATTTTAATAATTTTAAATATTAGTTTTTATAATTATAATTATTTAAATTTTTTTCTAATTATATTTATAAATTTCAATAATTTTAAATATTAGTTTTTATAATTATAATTATTTAAATATATTTTATTTTATTAAAAAATTTAAAGTGAATATTTATTTTTTTCCCATTTTCTATTGGAAATATAAGAAAACGTTTATTTTACTTTCTTATATTATAAATTCATTCACTACATTTTTAAGATTTTAATCAAATAAATATAAAACCATTTTTATATCATATAAAACCTTTAAAATGTTATCGAGGAATATTAAAGAATTTAATCTCATAGTTTTCATGGACTTCACCAAATTCGATGCTTTCATAAAACATTTTATATTACTTATTATATAGACATTCTCTGATTGTTTTTTTAAATCGATGATTGCAAAGTAATTACATAATTTTAAAAAACTTCAAATGTATGTATTGACCAAGTCAAAATATTAGCTTCAACATTATGCATAGTTTAAAAAAACACTTAAAGCTGGTTTATCTTTTTCTTTTTAATATTTTAATTCCCTTAACTTCTTTATTCCGTCCGTCACATTATTTAATGCAATTGATTTAGTCTATTTCATTCATTTGTTTTTGCCTTTTTCAATTATTTACTTAAGGTTTATATCCTTTTTTTTAATATTTATTTTGTAAATTAATATTATCTAGAATGCTTACTTTTTACTTTATTATCTCTTTTTTAAAATTCTTTTCTCTTAAATCTAGCTATTTTCTTCTTATTTTTTAACTTGTAACTTTTTCACCAATTATATATTCATCAATTTTAATAATCATTCTAATTTATTTTATTTTATTTTATAACAATATATAACTTTTTTAATATTAATAATACAAACATAACAATAGCAAGAGTAAGAGCACGAGGAATTATTTATCTTCCAATAAATGCAAGAAATTTAAATTTGTTTGGGGATTGGGAGTTTTTTCCAACAACCAAGTTGAATATTTAGCATTGTGGCAATGTCTAGATGGGAAATCACAAGCAAAATTTCTAATATTTTTGTTTTTGGTGAATTAATGCTCGTGATACAACAAATTTGAAAAGTTACAAAAAAATTTAATTCATCCCTCCCATTAGCTCTTTAGAGAATTATTTTGCTAATGCATCAATTTGAATATATTGAATTATATCATGTGTATAAAAACTTTAATTCTAAGGCAGATGAAATAGCCAATAAAGGAACAACACTAGCTCAGGGGACTCTGGAAATAGAACCAGGTTCAACATTATATCAACCAATCCCATGAAAATTATGAATCAAAACCCAATTAATATATTTGAATTTTCAGATCATCTCAACGTAAAATCTTCTTTAGAACAAATTTGATTTAATTGCAACATACTCGGGTGCCAAGAATAATTATTGCCATAGCGACCTCGATTTTTGGAAGACAAATCAATTACGAGTATCATAAGTGCAGAATAAAGGTGGAGTATGTATGTAGCATGGGTTGCAACACCTGAAGTACGCAAGTTGTACATGTGGAGGCAAACTCTCACTCCACTAAGTAGGTTATGGTGGTGACTGATGAATTGTTGGCCTTTTCATATGGGAAGGGCTTTAATTCTCCTTGGCCTCTTCGCTTCATTCTCCCCTTGGCATTCAATTCAAAACTCTCATAGGGAGGTTCACACAATCATGGCAAACCCACATTCAATTACTCTGCAATAGTGCTTCAGGGGTGGTGGGAATTATATATACGGTGCAATATCTCTACCCATTCTAGGAAAGACATGGACCTACCTTTCATGCCTGCTGCTCCTTCTAGTTACCCACTTGAACAACTAGACAGACCTTATAGCCCCAAAACATTGAATTAACAAATTCTTTCTTTGGAGGTACTGCTAGAGAATTGGGGATAAGATGAAACTACCGACTAGAGAGACCTTGACTTCACTTTTTCTTATAACCTATTTCTTTAACCAGGAATCAGATCATCAAATGAGGATAGGCACTAGGATATATGGACCTTGACATTATGAATTTTGATTGGTACCACATATGAACTCTTTTTCCCGCTGATGAGCTAATATGATTCATCAATTAGAATACTAAGGGTTAGGATCATTTATAGAGAAGAGAGATCAGTAGGGGGGGAATTCAATTTCGAGTCCTTCGAAGAGCTTTGTCACATCAAGGTTTATCAGTGGCTAGAAATGAAGATGAGGCCCATAATATTCTACACAAGAGATTAAATGCATTATTAGATTGGTTATTAACGACCATTGAAGGGTTGATGCAGGTAGTGTCAAGGAGGATTGAATTGGAAGAGAAAGGGATGTGAAAAAAGATGTAATTTTTGGAAATGAAGAAAACATTTGGAAGGAAATTTTGAAAAAATGGAGTTGGAAAGCAAGACATAAATGGTTGTGATGGAGATATGGTTGAATGAACTAGAGGAAAAATTTGATAACGAGTTCCAAGACAAGTATGCAGATATATATTCTACTGAGGATCTTGAGAGAAAGTAGAATAAGATAGACTGGGAACAATAAAAGGAAGGTCAAGCATTTGCATAGTAAATTGAAGCTCTCGCAAAGGGACCATCCAATGTCAATTAGTTTGTCAAAAAATAGTTTTAATTCTTTTATGTAAATATAAACTAATACTAAATGTCTTTTTTCGAGTCTAAAAAGCATATATACCAAATTATTGGTAAAAAAAATTTCAAGCATAGATTTTCTTCATTTTGAAATTATGAATACAATAACCATGAAAAACAATATGAACCTTTTAAAAACCTGGCCCATAATCCAACTTTTTAATAATTAAACCAATCATTTCTTTAAAAAAAAAAAATGCCTCTTATAAATACAATAATCCCATCCCATCTCTTAACTCATGCAACTAACATTTGTGAATAAAATAATCTCATCTACAAGACTTTGTCATAAGACTCATGCGAAAAATATACACACTCCACCTATGTTAGGAAGACAAAACATTGTAGTAAATGTACACACCTCACCTATTCTACTTTATATTATATTATTTGATTCTACTTTAAAGAACCTATTTAGGAAGACAAAACATTGTAGTAAATGTACACACCTCACCTATTCTACTTTATATTATATTATTTGATTCTACTTTAAAGAACCTATTATATACACATTCTCTGATTGGTTTTTTAAATCGATGATTGCAAAGTAATTTCATAATTTTAAAAAACTTCAAAGGTATGTATTGACCAATATTAGCTTCAACATTATTCATAGTTTAAAAAAACACTTAAAACTGGTTTATGTTTTTCTTTTTAATATTTTAATTCCTTTAACCTCTTTATTCCTTCCATCACATTATTTATGCAATTGATTTATTCTATTTCATTCATTTGTTTTTGCCTTTTTTCAATTATTTACTTAAGGTTTATATCCTATTCTCTTCGTTTTTTTTAAATTTATTTTTTAAATTAATATTATTTAGAAGGCTTACTTTTTACTTTATTACTTTTCTTTTTTAAAATTATTTTCTCCTAAATCTAGCTATTTTATTATTATTTTTTAACCTGTAACTCTTTCACCAATTATATATTCATCAATTTTAATAATCATTTTAGTTTATTTTATTTTATAATAATATATAACTTTTTTAATATGAATAATATAAACATATGAGTAGCAAGAGCATGAGGAATTATTTATCGTCCAATAAATTAAAGGAGTTTAAATTTGTTTGGGGATTGAGCATTTTTTCCAACAACCAAGTTGAATATTTAGCATTGTGGCAATGTCTAGATAGGAAATCACAAGTAAATTTTCTAATATTTTTGTTTTTGTTGAATGAATGCTCGTGATACAACAAGTTCAAAAAGTCAAAGAAAATTTTAATTCATCCCTCCCATTAGCTCTTCAGAGAATTATTTTGCTAATGCATCAATTTGAACATATTGAATTATATCATGTGTATAAAAACATTAATTCTAAGGCAAATGAAATGGCCAATAAAGGAACAACACTAGCTCAAGGGACTATGGAAATAGAACCAGGTTCAACATTATATCAACCAATCCCATGAAAATATGAATCAAAACCCAATTTATATATTTGAATTTTTAGATCATCTCAGCGGAAAATATCCTTTAGAACAAATTTGATTTAATTGCAACAGACTTAGGTGCCAAGAATAATTATTCCCATAGAGACCTCGAGATTTGGAAGACAAATCAATTACGAGCATCATAAGTGTAGAATAAAGGTGGAGTATGTATGTAGCATGGGTTGCAACACTTGGAGTACGCAAGTTGTACAAGTGGAGGCAGGCTCTCACTCCACTAAGTAGGTTATGGTGGTGGTTGATGAATTGTTGGCCTTTTCATATGGGAAGGGCTTTAATTCTCTTTGGCCTCTTTGCTTCGTTCTCCCCTTGGCATTCAATTCAAAACTCTCATAGGGAGGTTCACATGATCATGGCAGATACACATTCAATTACTCTGCAATGGTTCTTCAGGGGTGGTGGGAATTATATATATGGTGCAATTTCTCTACTAAGGGTCAAGATAATTTATAGAGAAGAGAGATCAGTAGGGGGGGGATTCAATTTCGAGTCCTTCGAAGAGCTCTATCACACCAAGGTTTATCAATGGCTGGAAATGAAGATGGGGCCCATAGTATTTTTCACAAGAGATTAAATGCACTATTAGATTGGTTATTGACGACCATTGAAGGGTTGATGTAGGCATTGTTGAGGAGGATTGAATTGGAAGAGAAATGGATGTGAAAAAAGATGCAATTTTTGGAAACTAAGTAGACATTTTGGAAGGAAAAGTTGAAAAAAAGGAGTTGGAAAGCAAGACATAAATGGTTGTGGTGGAGATAAGGTTGAATGAACTAGAGGAGAAATTTGATAATGAGTTCCAAGACAAGTATGCAGATATAGAGTCTAATGAGGATCCCGAGAGAAAGTAGAATAAGCTAGACTGGGAATAGTAGAAGGAAGGCCAAGAATCTACATAGTCAATTGAAGCTCCCGCGAAGGGACCATCCAATGTCAGTTAGTTTGTCAAAAATAGTTTTAGCTATGTAAATATAAACTAATACTAGGTGTCTTTTTTCGAGTCTAGAAGGCATATGTACTGAATTGTTGGTAGAAAGAATTGCAAGCATAGGTTGTCTTCATTTTGGAATGATGCACACAATTTACTATGAAGAACAATATGAACCTTTTAAGGGACCTTGCCCATAATCTAGCTTTTTGATAATATAATTAAACTAGTCATTTCTTTAAAAAAAATTAATACAAACATTATACTAATTGTACTACTAATAATAATTAATCTTATGAATACAATAATCCCATCCCATCTCACGCCTCATGCAACTAACATTGTGAATACAATAAGCTCATCTACAAGACTTTGTTATAAGATTCATGCAAAAAATATACACACTCCACCTATGTTAGGAAGACAAAACATTGTAGTAAATGTACACACCTCACCTATTCTAGGGAGACAAACCATTGTAGCAAGAAACACAACTTTGAACTAGATGACATCACTTAAAAGGATTGAAATTATTCCAAAGGATCAATGTTTAGCATCTTCTGAACTGCTCAATTATCACACTTACTTTTCACTTAAGAAATTATAAATGGTTGTTAAACATTATTAATAAGAAATTAATAAGAATTATTTTCTTATTAACTATTTATTAATGCAACCATATAAATTAAATGGTTGTTAAACATTGATAAAAATCAAAACTAACATTTACATGATACATCTCACATTGCAAAGATTAAAAAAACATAAACAGTAACTAAATTAAAGTTTATTATTATTATTATAAAAAGAATTAGTATATTAATTAAACATGTATACATTTAGAAAACCATGTAACTAGATTATTAACCAAGCAGATTCATCCCAACTTTATCACGGAAATTATTAACCTATAAAAAGGTTTTATTACAATACCATGGCTTAATAATACCACATTTTTATAGCTCAAAATATCACCCCTTTGGTCTATAATAGCTCAAAATATCATCCCTTTGGTCTATCATAGCTCATAATTACACTCACTTGGGTCCACTAGAGAAAAACCTCAAAATGAGGGGTAGATTTCAAGAAAAATTCTATGGAAACCCTCTCGAAAACTCATTTTTTCCTCTCCAACACCCATAGAACACTATGAGGAAGGGTTGAAATGCTCTAGTTGGTCTACCAGGGAGAGTTGCAATGCTTTGTTTACTTAGCAAAAGATATTTTGAACAACTAGAACTAGCACAATGAATGGATAAGGTTGGAATAGGTAAAAATTGATTAGATTTTGAATATAATGATGAAAGGACTATATGAAATATGGTCAACAAAGTGTTTAGATACATATGATCACTCCTCAAAGTTGTCTATCTAAGAAATGTTCTCTGTGGAGAAAAGGGAGAAAATTTAAAGATAGTGAAATGTTGTTGAATTTATAACCCACTTCTCTTTGTGATAAGTTATAAACACAGTGAGTTTGATTGTGAGTTGTGATGAGAGGAGGAGTCAGGGAAAGGATCACTAAGGGAGAAACATTGTAGCTTTTTTTGGTATGATAAAGGTCATACTTTGCTACCCAGCAACATGTTTTTTCTATTTTATTTTTAATGTATGTTTTTGGGTTATTATGAATGCTAATTCTAACATTGTTTATAGGGATATGGATATAGTGGTTTTCTATATTTTGTGTGCACGTTATAGGTGTAAGGAGCTAAAGGACCAATATTTCTAGGAGCTCCACCACTAAAAGTACTAATCATCCACCTTCCATGATAAGGTGCACTCTCATTCTTCTTCATCTTTACTTTTATGGGTTAAGTATATATCTAGTGAACTATCTACCAAAGGCCTTGAGCAAGCCTTTGGGTCAAAATTACTTTGTTATAGAGAAAATTGTATATAAAAAGAACTGATGAATCCATTATGGAGCCACAATATGTCTCTTTGTGGTGTTTTTTTTCTCATTTAATTGTTTTTCTCTCTTATGAGTCATTATTAAGGGTCTTAAGAGAACCGTTTTCTACAAAAATTGTGCTTGAAAAATTTCAAAACAAGGTATAAAACCCTTCAACTCTCCTCTACAGTCTTGACAGAGGGTTCAAAGCTTACCCAAAACTCTATATAGCTTATGAAAAAGTGTTGCAACTCTATGTTTTCTTTGTGAAAGAGAATTGGAGTGCTCAAAGTGGGGTTTCACAAGGGTTTTTATATGAAATCTCTTAGGTTTTTTTTGCATCATTTTGAGCCTGTGGTTAGGCTAAATTTATATCTAATTCTTATAGTACTTCTCAGTCATAACACCCTTAAATTCAATTCAAATAAGTGGGTTAGTAGTTTTGTACAAGGGTTTTGAATCCTCTTGGCTTTAATTCTCTTATCTCTTAATCTCTGAGGTTTTGGAAGAAACCACAGAAGTAACCGCAGAACCACTTTTGAGTTTAGGGTCTAGCCTTCCTAAAATCAGAGAGGGATCTCTCTGTCAGATTTATCTCTGTTGTATTGATAATTGTAGGCTATTTATTAATGCACAGTTGCTTGCTTTATTGTTTGTGATTTGTTTTAATTTTTTTGGTTGATTTAATACCTAAAATTCCATTGGGCTATGGAGTCTGCAAACTAACATGGGTTTGTCTCAGATTTTCAAAGGAGTTTCACAGGGTAGGGTAGGTGAAATAATTGGATCTTTTAGATTTAAATGAAATGTAATAGATGAAAAGAAATAGATTCAATTGAAGCCAAAGAGAAGTTAAGAATTCTTTAACTTGATATCAAAGGAAAACATTTAAATTACCCACAACCATAATCAAAGTGTATGTTTCAACAAATCTTGTTCATCAAATTTCTGTAAAGTAATTCAGATTTAAGAATACATAAGTATGGGAAAAAAAAATAATAATCACATAGACAGTGAGAGAAACACATCACCAAATAGTCCAACACATGAATCCTGTGAAGAATGTCCTTTTTATTACTGATCATCCCTTCAAATGAATAAGTACAATAGCTTATGGAATGCGAAAATCAACCCTCAATACTTCAAAAACTGAAGTATTTGTACAAAAAATTACAAAAATCAGTCATAACTGATCAGGATATATTCTAGTTAAATCTAAAACAAATTATATCTCCTATTACAAACTAATAAGACAAGTTGGAATTGTTTGAAAGGTGGCCCTGATTTGAAGGAAGTTGTTGTTGAGCTGTCAATTTGATCCTTGTTGCGTTGTTATTTCTCCAACTGAAGATAGAATTACTCACTTAATCTAGTAACTCACAAAGCTTCTCCTATCTTTTTTCATTCATAATTGACAAATTTAGTTACCCTCCTATAGATCTCATCTACTTCAGTGTACTTGGAAAAAGTAGGCTTGATGACAAAGATGTGATTTACCTCATGATGTGTGGTTAAATCATTCTCCAATGCCTCCAGAAAAGCTTTCCCTGTTATGCTGCCTTGTAAACCTACAAACTTGGAGCTTTCCTTAGCCACACCTCTCAATTTCATGTTGTAGTCCTACAGGGTCATCAATTTGTCATTTATCACAAGCAAAATTGGCAGGCCCTTGTTGTTCAACACTTCAATCCTATTGCCCTGGATGCGGGTGCATTCCAGTGAGGCGATGGCATTCAATGAGAAGGACGGCGCGTGGCAAGGCCACATGGCTACCTGCATCAAGAATTTATGGTGCCTCGATCGACTTAACCCTTCTGGCCGCCATCCTCAGAGGCATTTACGCCGGTGGGGAAGACGAGGCCGTGAGTTTTTCTTAACGCCGCTCTTCGACTTCAGTTTCTCGTCCATCACCCCTACGCATGAGTTCTCGGCTCTGTGGAAGCTTAATTTGACAGGTTCCATGAAGAATTTCCCCCCTCCGGTTAATTCTGGCTGCCCTCCTGAAGCGGAGCTTCCTAGCTCACGCATTGCACTGGGCAAACGCTGTCTTCTGAGTTGCTATTTGGATTTCCTCCCTGGTTATCACCATTCCCATAGTCCTTTCTGCCCTTCGCACTTCGGCCTATTGTCTCAGCCCAATTCACCTGCCTCTCTGTGTTTTTTAGCCTCCACGCAACGCAATTCGCCCCGCTCGCTCAACTCTGGTGGGACAATGCCTAGACTCAGGCACAGACTTAGGTGTCGCAGAGGCAGCACCCGAGCCCGGCCCTCCAACCATCGCCGCTCTCTCTCCACCAATTCTTCGACCTCTGCTTCTGATAGCACGCATGGCAGATATCTTGACATGCGCAACAGGCGTGGGCGCGGGCGTGGGTTTGGTAGCAGCATTCCCTCCCACTCGCGTGGTGCTTCGGTCCCTCTGTCTTCCCCCTGCCTCCGCAATGCTGACTTCGCTTATCTGGCCAACCCCTCCACTGCTCTTTTTCACTTCCAATGTCAAACCATTCGGTCTCTTGTTGTAGCGACCATCTCAATCACTTTTAAGGAAATCCCGCAAGCTACCTCTGATCCTCCCTAGCCTGCGCACCCTTCCAACCTGCAAGGCCCTTCCGATATTGCTCAGGTCTCTCAACTTGGCGTTAAAGAAACTTCTCCAAAGGCAGGCGCTAGCAGCTCTTGTCCTCCACAGGACAAAGACAAGCTAGAAGACTATGGCGCGGCGGGAGGAGAAGCAGCTCCAAAAGGAACAGCAGCAGGAAATTGTCCCATCCCAGAGGACGATGACGGCTACTGATGCAGAATTGAAGAAGAGCCCCCCTCTGATGAATATGGCCTCTAGTTCAGGCAGGCTCTCTCAAGTAATTTTGTTCAGATTTTATGTAATTTTGTTGTTTTTAGAAGTTTTAGTCATTGGGTTTGTCAAACTATAGTCACAGTTATATGGTTACGCTGAAGCTGGTTTCCTCATTCAAGGCAGCTCTCTCACTCTTTTCAGGCTGGTTTCCCCTTGCGGGCAGCCCTTTCTTGCTATTTTGTTGAACTCATGTCGCCTGTGAAGGCCCTTCGCTGTATGTATTATATGTTTCAGTAGTAGAATTTAGACTTAGAAAAAAAAAACACTTCAATCCTATTGAAAAACTTGTTAATAGAAAATTCCAGCCCTTGAAATTTTTTTTCCAGCTGAAGGACAAGGTTTGGTTTATTCATAACCTTATTGAATTCCAGTATTTTTTATGCTCTATCTTCAACTCCTAGTTCCTCCAGCTCATATTTATTCTTAGAATTAAAAATTTTAATCATATCACTGGCATCAGTGGGCTCGTCACCCAATTTTTCTTTGTTCTACACAATTGCTTCTTTGGATTTCTGAATTAATTCATTTTGTTCAAAAATGATTTATAGTGAAGGCCAAATCTCATTCACTGACTTAAGGATTTTTTACGATATGTTTGCTTTTTCTTGGGCTAAGGTTTGGCCCATGCTTGTCTCTTTTCCTAATTGATGTATCCTTCCCATCAATATTTGGGACTTTTGTGCCTTAGCCATGTGTGATGCTTCACTTATGTTCTTATGCTCCTATAAAGCCTTTACCTGTCCCTGCAACTTCTTGATTTCTTCAGTTTGTATTGACATGTCTTCCTTGGCTTTGGTGAGTTTTCTTGTAGCATCTGTGGGTTGGGTTGGAGGTGATGTTGATGTAGAAGTTCTTGTAGTTGGTATTGTTGTAAGACACACTTCATCCAAGGGAATCATGGCTAGTTTTGTATTTTTTTCCTTCTCCTTGATCAATTTATCCATATCTATCTCCATATTTTTGGTTTGTACATTCTGCTCCATGATCAATTTGAGAATTTATTCCTTTTGGTTTTCTGATTCTCCTATTTATTTCACATGTGGGTCTTCGGTTGGTGGCATATTTAGGTAATTTATAAGTGTTGTAATATCAACATTTTTATTCTTTATTAACTCTTCAACATCTTTGACATTCACTGGATCATATCCCATTCTTATGAACAGATCTTCTAATGATTTGATTCTGGTGTCCTTTGCCAGAGATGAAATCCTTTAAATATTAAGCTGAGATTGAACATTTGTGAGAGACACCTATAGCTTTGAAGCATTCATAGAAGTGTTAGTCAAAGTAGAAAAAAATCATCTCTCCTGTTTGCTTATGAATCTCCATCTAATCGATGGGATGAATATCTTTTGTGTCAAATTCAAAGGAGGTTTTCTTGTAATCGGAAGTCATCTGTGGATGTGAAATCTAAGCTTGCAAGTATTCCATTTGAATTCTCCCCTTCTCTGAATCAAAATTTAATAGCATCCTGCTTTGAGCATTAGGATTTTGTTTCCAGAATTGAATGTAGGTGTTGCCTTTAAGGATATCATTCTTGAGCTTTATCTCTTTGAATTTGTTAAAAAATAATCTTCTCTTTATCTCCCTGAATTAGCCTAGATTTTTGGGTTGGGTCTTGATGACCTTGTGACACTGATGATGTTGTTGGGGAATCTATGAATTTTCTACCTGATTGTGCAGAAGAGAGTGGCTCTTTAATGACTATGGTAGCTTGTTGTTGTTCTTCTTCTCCTAAATATGTCTTAGGACATCTTTGAGTTTTCTTTCTGTACATTATCTTGAATTCCTTTGGTGAACTTCCCAAAACTGAAGGATATCCTTACTCTTTATGTATTTTCTTTGTCTTATCTTGAGGAGTAGGATTTTGTAGAGTAGATGTTGGCATGAGTTGCTCCTCTTCTTCCTCTAAGGTGTTCTATATCCAGTCCAATTGATACATATACCTTTCAATATTTGGCCTCTATGTATGAACATAAGGAGTGGTTTTGTGTTCCACCCTCATCTTGGATATTAGTCCCAAAGGATCATAAGACCATGTAAAATTGATATTAAAATTCATTTGCTTGAGGAGTTTATTTGCTTCTTCACCAACTGCCCTGTTGTTACAAATAAAGGGACCAACCAGTGTCTTTATTCTTAACTGAGACTTCTTCTTTGCTGAGACAAAATTAATTTCATCTAAATTTATCATTTGTATTATATACACCAGGGAAAATACTCTCATTAGGAGGTATTTTGGTAGCTTGTATGGTGGAAGATCACACCCATACACCCTGATCTCTGTGTAGTTTTGGTAAAGGTACCAATATCCTGTTGTGGCCTGCTCTATCAGGTGCAGGATCTTCTTAATTTATTCACTGATCCTTGGCTCTGCATTTCTAGTCAGCAGACTAATGATTGGATGAATGAATTTTTCTACATATTCTTTGAAGGTGTACTCATCTGAATATTTTCTCACCAAAGAGGTCCAGAAAATCATTGACTGTGGGTTCCCTTCTTCATCTAATTTCTACAGCGAACATGGGAATCTGTCTGCTTGGTAATAAATGAACATATATGTAAGAACATAAGCATACTTGAATACTCATTAAGTTTGTAACTTTAGGAGTTGTTCATGTATTCTATTAGCCAAAAATCAACTAAAATTAAAAACAACTCAAGGTTTTTGATTTGTAGAGAAAATTGACAAAAAGCCAAGGAGAGGTTCATCTATCCACTCATCATAATAATAAACTAGTTGGAATGAAAGCATAGAAATGATAATTTTGGCTTGATCAGGGAACATTGAAGAAGAATAAGGTGGATTTTCTTGGGAAATTGGGCATTTTTAGGCAGAAAAATATCAAAAATATGTGTTCTTTTGGAGAAATATAACTTTTGATACAATTCTTTTAAGGATTCTACAGAAAAAGGTGTATTGGCTTCAATAGGAGGGACCTGCATCATCTGATCAATTGTTTTGGAAGTAATAGTGAATAAGACTTCCCCACTTGGAGCTACAATGGCTCTTTAGTTGGGTAGATAACATGCTTGAAATTTCCTAATGAATTCAAGGAAATGATGGGTCTGAGGGAAGATGTGGAGGGCTAAATTAGACTCCCAAATTCCATTTTCATAATTTTATTCTATGAATTTTTCTTCGAGCCAACAATAAAATTCGAAAAGGTTGAACTTGCACTTAGTCTGCAATTTTCTAATCCCTGTCTGCAAGTGGGATGTGATTGAGATTGACCAGTGGAGGAAGCATTGGGTTGATTGGGGCATTGTCGTTCTTCTTTTTAGGAGGCATCCTATCAATTATAATTGTAGTAATAGGAAGGTAATGGTGAAATACTAGGAATTTTTTGTGTGAGTCGAATATCAGTGGCAATGTTGTCTTTCCCTTGTGCTTGATCAATATCTTTGTCGGTTACGGAAGTGTATTGTGGCAATAGGAATTTGAAAGTGATGGTGTAGCGAATAATATGCAATAAAAAGGAAATAAAATGGTGATGGAAGGTTTTTGTATGGTTATGACGCAGTTTCCATTGGAGGCATGGTTCTGTTACCAATTCGAACAGTTATCCCAAGAAAGCATTCGATATGGTAACGGTCTAAGCCACATGTCGAGAAGTGAGTGGAGGGAGGTGCACGGGAAATATTGTGGGAAAGGAGGATGGTTTGGCAGATTTCGGAGGGGGTCGAGGTGGTTTATGGTTTGTGAGGGGGGGTGTGAAATGGTGAGAGGTTGACATGTAACGTAGGTCTAGCGGGGAGGATAAAACACATTATTGAGTGTTGTTTCCATTTATAGTCAGAAGGCTGATGACTGGATGAATGAATTGTTCTATGTATTCTTTGAAGGTGTACTCATCTGAATATATTCTCACCAAAGAGGTCCAGAAAATCACTGACTGTGGGTTCCCTTCTTCATCTAATTTTTGCAGCGAACATGGGAACCTCTCTGCTTGGTAATAAATGAACATAAATGAAATAACATAAGCATACTTGAATACTCATTAAGTTTGTAAATTTAGGAGTTGTTCATGTATGCTATTAGCCAAATATTAACTAAAATTAAAAACAACTTAAGGTTTTTGATCTGTAGAGAAAATTGACAAAAAACCAAGGAGGGGTTCATCTATCCACTCATTAAAATAATAACCTAGCTAGAATGAAATCATAGAAATGATAAGTCTGGCTTGATCAGGGAACATGGAAGAAGCATAAGGTGGATTTTTCTTGGGAAGTTGGGCATTTTTAGGCATAAAAATATCAAAAATATGTGTTCTTTTGGAGAAATCTAATTTCTGATACAGTTCTTTTAAGGCTTCTACAGAAAAAGGTGTATTGGCTTCAATAGGAGGGAGCTGCATCATCTAATCAATTGTTTTGGAAGTAATAGTGCATAACACTTCCCCACTTGGGGCTATAATGGCTCTCTAGTTGGGTAGATAACATGCTTGACATTTCATAATGAATTCAAGGAAATGATGGGTCTGAGAGAAGATGTGGAGGGGTAAATTTGACTCCCAAAGTCCAATTTCATCAGTTTTTTCTATGAATTTGTCTTCGAGCCAATAGTACAATTCGAAAAGGTTTAACTCGCACTTAGTATGCAATTTTCTAATCCCTGTCTGCAAGTGGGATTTGATCGAGATCAACAGGGGGAGGAAGAATCGGGTTGATTGCGACATCGTCATTCTTCTTTTTAAGATGCAGTCTATCAATTAGAATTGCAGTAACAGGAAGGTAATGGTGAATTACCTAGAATTTTTGGTGTGAGTCAAATATCAATGGAAATGGTATCTTTCCCCTCTGCTTGATCAGTCTCTTTGTCGGTTATGGAAGTGGAATTTGGAAGTGATGATGGAGTGAAGAATCTACAATACAAAGGAAAGAAAATGGTGATGGGAGGTTTTTTTTATGGTTATGGCGCAATTTCCATTGGAGGCACAGGTCTATTACCAATTCGAACAGTTATCCCATGAAAGCATTCAATATCATAACAGTTTGAGACACGTGTCAAGAAGTGAGTGGGGGGAGGCACATGAGAAAGATTGTGGGAAAGGAGGACGGTTTGGTGGATTTCGAAGGGGGGTCGAGGTGGTTTATGGTTTGTGAGGGGGGGTGCGAAATGGCGAGAGGTTGAGATGTAAGGTAGGTCCAGCGGGGAGGAAAACATCTTTTCGGACCCCCCCCCCCCCACCATGCCGGTAAAGAGAGGATGGAAAGGGGGGGCTGAAAAGGGTTGTCAGCCGTTGATCTGGTGGAGTGCTAATCGGGCAGCTGCGTAGAGCGAGGGACTTACCACATGCAACAAAAGCCTTTTGTCACTTTCGAACCTTATGACATGGGCGGAAGACTTTGGTTATAATACATAATGCTTTATGACTTAAGATAAAGTATTTTGATCCCAAACTTAAGCTAATAGCGCATATCTCATAATATTTCTCAAACTTAGGATAAAACACATTTTTGAGCCTTTCATATAAAATTAGGCACATTTTACCCTTTGCCCCTTTTTGAATTCAATTTTCTTCTAATCTAATACCATTTTTTACCAATAAAAAGTGTGCATTTGGACTAGAAAACCCTTATTTTATTTTCTTTGAGGAGAAAAAAACATACTCTATCCTATTTGCTGACTGCTTCATTGAGTCAGCTTAAAAATTTGTATCAGCCTTATTCATCTACCTAACTGACATTAGCTAAGATTAGACGGTTTGTATAATTTTATTCTCTAATCTAATTGAAAAAAATTTAAAATTGTTTGATCATGATTAAAATGTATGATCTAAACAATGACTCAGTGGTTCTGGCATTTTGAGCAAGCTGCACACAACATTCAATTTACTATATAAAATCAAACTATCTATCAAGTAGTGGCATTTAAATTTGCATCACTTTCAATTCTATTTTTATTTTTTCACAGGGTTCTCATATTTATTTTCATTCTTTCTCTATTTTTTTCTTTCTTTTTCTTTTATTTATTTATTTTCAAATACCCTCTTTTCATTTTTCATTTTTTTTTAGTATATTTTTTTTAAATCATTTGCAACATGCAATATTATTTACAATTTGATATAACTAAGAGAAAATAGTTAGTCACCTTGTGATCCCATAAATTATAGGACCCTAACAGTGGCTACAACTGGGGATGGCACTTTCTCTGTGAGGTGCCAAGAACCTTTGACCAGTAGCCTTGAATGTTATGCTTTTAGTATTTTTATGCATATGATTTATTTTGTGTTGTTGTAGTAGCTATGGTGGCACATTAATCAGGAGCTTAGGGCATTCTCTGCGGGCTTCAACTTTTGATAATAGGTCAACCAATCAAAATAATTAAAGACAATGATATTTACAATGTTTTTATCAAGAAACACTTATATTCCTGTGGAAAATAATGTTTCAACATCCCGTCATTCACAGGTCCACCAAGTAACTTTGATCCATCCAATTCTTTGAGGAAAAATGCATTATGACCCCTGTAGGCTTGGATGATATAAGGTCATATCCATAGGTTGTCAAACTGATCCGGATTTATGCAGGAACGCAACAGAATAAACATATAAACATAAATACAAAGATGCAGCGGAAATAACACTTCATTTCATTAATATCAACGAACTGAATTTTGCTTACAGACAGAATGGAAATAAAACTAGCTAGGGCGCTGGTAGCTATCTCTGAGAAGAGATGTGGCGGCTACAGGCCTCTGAACTGTGTTACAATGAGGCTCGAGGGCCTATTTATCGTTTAGAAACAATGGGAAATCCTAAACAGCCAAAACCCTAACCCTAGGAGATGAAGCGCCAAAACTATGGGCCCCGTTTGGGTAAATTGGTGTTTCAACTTCCCAGGGGCGTAACTTTGGCATACGATCTCCGTTTGACGCGTACCATACCTCGTTAGAAAGATCTATCCGAGGACTACAAATTTGGAATGGGAAACATCGGTCCATGGACCCATGTTGCCCTCCGTTTTCCCAAAAAATGTCGTTTAGGGCCTCAAAATGGCTTCGGAAGTTTAGGACCCGAAAAAATGCTAAAAATAGTAAACTGTGCCGAAACTGAAAAACTGAAATAGACAATGGTGGAGCCCCAAGTGGAATAGGCGGGTGACCACCAATATCCACCTGGATCATTCCTCCCCCCTTAGGAAGCAATGGTCCCCATTGCGTTAAGTTCCTCCATGAGATGAGGAAATTTCCGCTGAACTTGGTCCCTGGTGAACCACTTTCCTTGGTGCAGGAGTTGGCCAGCTTTGACAACCCGATATAGTTGGATCTTCTGCTGGCGAGTGTTCTTGATTTGCATGTCCATGATGCAATCTGTGGTGGCCTGTTCCATGCAGTCTGGATTTAACTCGGTTGGTGTGAGTTGTTCTGCAATGTCTGAGGTGTCCAGTAGAGGTGGGAAGTAAGGACGAAGGCGATCCACATTGAAGACTGGGTGCAGACCAAGGAATGGTGGAATACTGAGCTCGAATGCATTGTTCCCTACAGCCTTAGTGATGGTGTACGGCCCGTATCGGAGCGGGCGAAGCTTGCGGTGGGGTCCAGTGAGGCGCTCCTTCTGCAAATGTAGCCATACTTTGTCACCCACCTGGAAGTTGTGTGGCACCCGGTGTTGATCATGGCGTTGCTTGTACTTGGCATTGGCTTTGTCCAATATATCATGAACCTGTTGGCGGATGTGTTGAATGCGCTCGATGAAGCTACTTGCTTTGTCAACTTCAGACTGGACATGAGCTGAATTGGCCTGAGCAGCTGCAAATGGCATGGCTACGTCGATGGGACATAGTGGCTGGAATCCCAAGCCCACCTGAAAGGGGCTATGGCCGATTGAACTGTGGAGAGCCCGATTATAACTATGTTGTACATAGGGGAGGCTCTCGTCCCATGTGCGTGGATGCTTTGAATTGTACATGCGCAGAATGTGTACAATCATTATGTTGACGACCTCTTTCTGGCCATCTGTTTGGGGATGGAAAGCTGTGGACTTGGTGAGCTTTGTGTCCAACATTGACCAGAGGCTGGACCAAAATGTGCTGAGGAACCTGCTATCTAGATCTGATATGATAGACTGTGGGATCCCAAAGTGCACCCACACTCGTTCAAAGAAGAGTTTAGCAGTGGCTTCTGCTGTGATATTCTTCTTGCGGGCCGCCATAATGGCCATCTTCGAGAATCTGTCGACGACCACGAAAACACAGTCATTTCCCTGCTTAGTAGAAGGCAGGCCCGACATGTAATCCATGGAGATGGATTCCCAAGGTCGGCTAGGGGTAGGTAGAGGAGTATATAGGCCTTGCTTCTTGATGGTCGGTTTGGCAATGGCACAAGCAGTGCAGGATCTGATGTGCTTCTCGACATCCTTTCGAAGGTTCGACCAATAGAAATACTTCTGCAGGATTGCTATTGTTTTCTCGACCCCGAAATGCCCAGCGACTCGATTGTAGTGTGCTTCCCATATCATCTTGGCACGCTCGCTTGAAGGAACACAAAGGTGTCCCATGTGACATAAAAGTGCATCTTGGAGGTGAAAATTTGGAACTTGCGTACCCCCCAGGAGTGCCTTGTAAGTTTGGCCAAATTCTGGGTCACTCTCATAGAGAAGCGGCCAATCAGAAGTCTCGTGCCCACAAGCGTTGAGTACGGTGGTGAGCGCCACGATCGGTGGTCGGCTGCGGCAGTATGCAACATGATTGGTGCTACCCTTCTTATACTTGATGTTCAAATGAAACTGTTGCAGATATGTAGACCACTTCTGATGGCGATCATTCTGCAACTTCCCTTGTGTCTGTATGAACTGCAGGGGCCTGTGGTCTGTGTGGATGATTGTTTCCTCCCCCAAAATGTAATGCTTCCATTGTCGACAAGCTTGCACAATGGAGTACATTTCTTTGTCATATGTGGGGTACTTGCGAACTGTGTCAGACAATGTCTCACTGTGAAATGCCACTGGATGTCCCTGTTGAGTAAGAACTGCCCCAATAGCATAGTCAGAGGCATCTGTCTCGATCTCAAATGGATGTTGCAAGTCTGGTAAAGTGAGCACTGGGGCAGAACAGAGGCGGTTTTTCAGTTCTGTGAACGCCTTCTGTTGAGGTTCCGACCAAAAAAAATTTTCTCTCGCTCCTCCCTTGGTGACTTGACTCAAGGGCCAAGTGATATGAGAGAATCCCAGCACGAACCTCCGATAGAAATTAGCAAGACCCAGAAAGCTGCGAAGCTCTGTTATAGTGGTTGGGGCTGGCCAATCCCGAATGACTTGGATCTTGGCTGGATCCACATGCACCCCCCTTTCATCAATAATGTATCCCGGATATTGAACCTGGGTCATGCCAAAAGTGCACTTCTCCAAATTGGCACACAACTTGTGTTGCCGCAGTGTTTGGAGGACTTGTCGGATGTGGTGAAGGTGCTCTTCCCAAGTCTGGCTGAAGATCAGAATATCATCCAAGTACCCCACTACAAATGAGTTGGTGAATGGCCGCAAGATGTCATCCATCATCCTCATGAAGGTGGCGGGAGCATTCGTCAACCCGAAAGGCATGACCAGCCATTTGAAAAGGCCTTCCTTGGCTTTGAAGGCAGTCTTCCACACATCGGAGGGTTCAATTGGTACCTGGTGATACCCAGACTTCAGGTCGATCTTGCTGAAATATTTTGCACCTTTGAGTTGGTCGAGAAGGTCATCAATCCGTGGGATTGGGTACCTATTCCGGACAGTGATCTTGTTCAGCGCCCGATAGTCAATACAGAGTCTCCACGTCCCATCCTTCTTCTGTACCAACACGATCGGGCTCCCACAGGGCGATGAACTTGGTCTGATGTGACCTTTCTGCAACAGCTCCCGAATCTGCCTCTTGATTTCATCATTCTCCAGAACAGAGCGCCGATAGATCGGTCCATTAGGTAGCGGCGCACCGGGGGTCAGATCAATCGGGTGCTTGACTTGACAGTGCAGAGGAACCCCTGTGGGTGAGGTGAATATGTCCCCGTACTCCTCCACAACCTTATCCATTTGTTTTTGTTGTGCAGAGGAGCCCTGTCTGGAGGTCGTGGCCACAGTCTTCTTCTTGTCCTGGGGGCGGATCATCAGGAAAACGAATTTCCTGGTTTGGGAAATGAGCTTACTTCATTGTTTTGCAGTAACCAAAGAGATATCGGCAGGAGGTGGTACCTCTGGTATCCTGTACAACTTATTTCCCAAAGTAACAATAACAGCACGAGGCCGAGACTCATACACAGCATGACGCTTCCACAAGTATGGTTGTCCTAATAATACATCAGAAACATCAATAGGAGCAACGTCACATAGTACCACATCCGTGAAGGGCTTGATGCTATAGGGAAGGCGACACTGCCGGCTGACGCGGAGATATCGTCCTTGGTGAAGCCACCCGATGGTGTATGGATGTGGGTGAGCTGTGGTCGGCAAGCCCAACCGCTTCACGGCATCTGCTGAAATGAGGTTCTTTTGGCTCCCATTATCGACAATGAACTGTACAGGGGAGCCCTTTACCCACATCTGGGAGTGGAAGAGATGTTCCTCCTCCTCTGGATCTTCCGGTTCCTCCTTCTGGACCTTTGTAGTGGCAACAGTGGCGTTGGGCTCCGCATCAATAATCTGTTTCCCTTTTTCATTCCCCTTTTCAGGTTCTGATTCGGAGTCAGAGCATGCATCTGACTCAGAAGCCCTCATCTCGACCACTAGCGACTGCTTGGCCCGATACTCACTTGTGTTGTGAGTGGAGCTCTTATGGAACTCACACCACTTTCCCGTGTCCTTCTTTGGCTTTGCGGTGCTGTTCTTTTCTTGTGGCTTTGATGGGTTGTCTTTAGCCGCCATGCCTTGGATCTGTCCTTTGTTCTGTGGTTTGGAAGCACCTTTCCCTTGCTTTTGATTCGCAGATCCAAAGTCTCGCTTCTTCTGTTTGAATTTCTGCTCAATCTTGGCAGCATACCGGTATGCCGTACCAAGCGAGGAGATGTCGAGGAACTCCATTTCCTCCTGAATGTATCTGTGCAGAAAGCTGCGATACTTTAGCACCAAATGTTTCTCTGAATCTTTGATACCCAACTTTGTGCGCAGGGTATGGAACAGATTCGTCAGCTCATGCACATCTTGATCCCTTTGTTGTCGCGGCGTGGTCCATTGTATGTACTTGTCCTCATAGCTCCCCACGGGATAGTACTGTTCCTTGATGGCGTCTCGGAAAGAATTCCAAGTTGGTACGGCCGAGAACAGAGAGGGTTCTGTCTGGTCCTTGTTCTCACAGTAGGTTTCCCACCAGTCCTTAACATGGGGGGTAGCTTTGAGGAGTGCAAAAATAATCTTCTCCCGGTCTGAAAAGTCATGAACCGAGAAATATCCTTCTAACAGATTCAACCATTTATCTACAGCATCTGCGTCTATTTGACCCTCAAATATGGGAATTTCAAAATTTACTTGTACCTTAAAAGGAGTCGCGCCTCCAGAGTGGCTGCTGGATGCAGATGCACCGCCGGTGGGTAGCCGTTGAAGGATCTGAGCAAAGTTATCCATCATCACGTTCCTTTGTCTTTCGAGGGCCTCCTAGAGAAATATTTTGATAGGATCTCCTTCTCCCTCATCTTTCTTTTCATCCCCCATGGGCGTCCGTCGAGGTTTGCGAGGCTGATCTTGCAAAGGTTCCACCAGATCGAGCCCTAGCTCCTTATACCCCGACCTCGTTGGGGACATGCAAAGAAGGATCGAGAAAAAGCAGACCCTCTGATACCACTGATCCGGATTTATGCAGGAACGCAACAGAATAAACATATAACCATAAATACAGAGATGCAGCGGAAATAACACTTCATTTCATTAATATCAAAGAACTGAAATTTGCTTACAGACGGAATGGAAATAAAACTAGCTAGGGCGCTGGTAGCTATCTCTGAGAAGAGATGTGGCGGCTACAGGCCTCTGAACTGAGTTACAATGAGGCTCGAGGGCCTATTTATCATTTAGAAACAATGGGAAATCCTAAAAAGCCAAAACCCTAACCCTAGGAGATGAAGCGCCAAAACTATGGGCCCCGTTTGGGTAAATTGGTGTTTCAACTTCCCAGGGGCGTAACTTTGGCATACGATCTCTGTTTGACGCGTACCATACCTCGTTAGAAAGATCTATCCGAGGACTACAAATTTGGAATGGGCAACATCGGTCCATGGACCCATGTTGCCCTCTGTTTTCCCAAAAAATGTCGTTTAGGGCCTCAAAACGGCTCCGGAAGTTTAGGACCCAAAAAACTGCTAAAAATAGTAAACTGTGCCGAAACTGAAAAAATGAAATAGACAATGGTGGAGCCCCAAGTGGAATAGGCGGGTGACCACCAATATCCACCTGGATCACAAACCTACCTTGTTACCCTTTTCTTCTCTTTTTGAATCCCATTTTAAAACAGTGTCCCCTAACTGAAAATCATTAGCCTTAGTACGTCTGTCATAAATTGTCTTGAAAATTTCCTATATGACTTGTGTTTTTTTTTACACTTCTTCCCTAGATTGTTGCAGTTGTATGGTATGATTTATCCTTCTCTGGATATCATTGGATTCCACCTGCAACTCCTGCATCATTTTAATAACTGGGACACCTAAATAGGTTGGAAAGATAACATCCATTCCATATACTAATTTTTATGGGGACACGTCAATTGATTTCTTGTTGGTGGTTTTGTCAGCCCAAAGTGCACTTACCAACTTATTATGCCATGACTTGTTGTTGTCTTCCAGCATTTTTTTAATGATATTGACCAAACTCTTTTTTGAGGTTTCAAATAACCCATTCCCTAGAATTTTAATGCCCCAAAGTGATCTGATACCTGTTGTAGAAGTCCACTATTTTATTTAACTTAAAATTTGATGCATTGTTTGTGATAAGTTTCCCGGGACATCCAAATCTTGACAATATATTGGCTTCTAAAAATTTGATGATCACAACATTTCTTGCTTGTCTTGAAGGTATGGCTTCAATCCATTTAGTGAAATAGTAGTGGTTGTGAGGATCCATTTGTGTTGGGCTAAGGATGGTGGATGGATTTCTCCACTGAAATCCAAACCCCATTGTTGGAAAGGAATTTCAACAGGTATGGGTTTCAAGGGTAAAGGCAGTAGTTTCCTCTTGCCTTCAAAAATTTGGCACTTATGACAGGAAGTAAATTTTTTATGGACGTCAACAAAGAGCGTGGGACAGTAAAAACTAGCTCTTAGGATCTTATTGGCAGTGGTTTCCCAATACAAATTTCCAAAACATTCTCCTTCATGGAATTCCTACATGATCTCATCTGCCTCATCCTTCAATAAACAATTTAGTAGAATTCCACCAATATCTTTCCAATTCAAATGATTGTCTAGCATACAAAATTTCATAGCCTTTAATTTGAGAAATATAACTTTCATTTTTTTCATACTAGGAGGAGCTTGTAAATTTAATAATACAAAAATGAGGTCTACATACCAGGAGAGGTTGTAAGAGCCTCATCTATTTGTGGATTTCTCTACTCTTCTTGGTCATCCAATGCACCTACAAAATTAACATCTAAAGCATGAAAATGAGACTCAACCATTAACTTAGCTAACCCATGAATTTTAATGAGCTTGGTAGGTTTAATCTCAATATCATACTCAAGAATAATGGAAATCCACTTACCTCTCTTGCCATCAGGTCCATTTTGATTCATGATATCTTTGACTATATAATTTGGAACTTATCAAATAATGTGAGAATGAATAATATATACTCTGAAATCCTTAATTGCTTTTATTAGAGAAAATTCTTGTTTCTCCATTATATTATATTTGAGGGCAACATCTCTTAGAGCCTTGCTAAAGAAAGAAATGGGTCTCTCATGTCCTTGATTGTTTTTCTGCAAGAGGACTGCAGCAACAATGTGTTCAGATGCAAATGAAAAGATTATGAAATCTTTACTGAAGTCAAGACATATTAACACAGGTGCTTTTGTTCAAGCTTGTTTAACTTGGTTAGACGATTGCTTAGCCTCAATACTCCATTGTACCTCTGTGTCCTTTCTTAACATGTTGGTTATGATCCTAATGAGTTCTGCTAGGTTTGGGATAAATATTATTAGAAAGTTTATTTTACCAATAAATGATTGAAGCTCTTTCACATTCCTAGGATGACTTATCTTCAAAATGGCCTTGATCCTGTTGGGATAAATTCCAATTCCATGTTTGGAAATGATATTCCCCATAAGTTTTCCTTCCTCTAGGATGAATAGTGTTTTCTTGGGATTCAAGGAAATGCCAAACCTCCTACATTGCTCAAAAAATTTCCTCAAATGTAGTAGTCACTCTTCATCTATTTTGAAAAAAATAGTAATGTTATCCAAATATATGACTATGAATCTACCAATTTCATCAGAAAAATAAATGTCCATTACTCTCTGAAATGTAGCTCCAACATTCATCAATCGAAAAGGCATCTTCACATACATGAAATTACCCCATGGAGTAGTAAATGTTGTCTTGTGATGGCCATCAAGGTGAACTAAAACCTGGTTATAACCAAAGAAATCATCTAAAAGTGAAATTACACTATGTAATATTCCCAAATGGTAAAAGCAAGAATATAGTGCAAAATGTTGGAACAATAGCATTAAACATCATTTAAAAGAAAGAGTCCAATATGGAGACCTTTCATATGTTATAAAAATAGCAAAATATGCATAAATAATGGGCCATAAGATACACAACAAGAAAGTACAAGCCTCCAATGAACAAAATCCCTCAAAATGAGGTGTTGCAACTATGTATAAAAGTTGTAAGACCCTTACGGCATTGTTTTAAAAGCTCTGCTACAAAAAATGATTATACATCAGATCTAGGGTTGATATGTGCCTTAAAAGATAGATCTATTATAGATCTGAGCACTATACAACCTCCTTTGAATAACCCCTTAAGGGTTTTCAGCAAAACACCATGTACAAGATGGGGATATAGGCCCTAAGGCTGAAGATCCACTGCAAAATACAGATCTGGAAAGTGTGGCTGACATGATATGATCAATACAATAGCCTCCTCCAATAGAACCTCTAAGTGAAAGGAATATCCCCTTCACTAGAAAATCAACTCTCCAAATGGTGTGCCAAACCACCCTGCAACTCCTCCTACAGAAATACTGCAGATCTGGAAGAAAATTGCACTGTAGGGATAAATAACTAGTTGGCCTGATGCTAAGATCTAAAATGTGCTCAAGGGATTTCCTTACTGTCCTCCCAATGGAAAGGAAGCCTCCTCCACTGAAAATGAGCAATGAAATAACCCAGATCTAATCTCCACTGCTGCAACCTGCAAACACAACCAAACCCTCAACAAGATCTACATTGTAAATGAAAGATGAAGCTTGGCCTTAAGCCTAATAGTGGACAATGTAGTACAAGAATCCTCCAAGAGCTTCTCAATGGAAGAGGTGGGATTCCCGATCAGGAACACCCTGTGCTAAACAACACTCAATCTCAGCTAAACAGTAAGAGAAATATATATGTCTAAACAGACCATATATTCAGAAATATCATATACCTCAACATCCTAAACAATGGCTGCCATCCTCTTCCTTAAATAAGATATGAGATTGCAAACCCTAAGCCCCATCCAATAATGACACTACTTCCACACAAATCATTTCCATTTAAAACTATGGTGTCCCTCAATGATGACCACTCCTCCATGACAACATTGTTGATTTGGTCAAGGTTGACCCAGTCAAGGTGTTCTAGCCCCTTTTCACACCAAAGGGTGCTCAATTAAGCTGCCAAGATTTATCTCTTTCACATTTGGCATTGATTTATTCATTATTAAGGAGAATTATGGACCTCCATTTTCCTCTTATTCATTAAACAAAAAGTAAAAGTAAAAGTAAAATTTAATATTCCAACTAGATCATGGCTAATTTAGGAATATTACAATCCTCCTCTCCCAGGTGTTGCTTGTCCCCAAGCAACTACAAGGACAAAATTGAAAATGTGGGGAACCTTTATTCCCATATGGAGCTGCAATCTCCAAGCTATCATCCATACAAAATGAATCACCTTCCAAAGTGGTAATTCATAGAGAAACTCCTCCCATCTACTCATGAGAGGCACCTCCAAAGTGCTCAAGTTACCCAAATGGCTCATCCCATAAGGAAACAAGAGGCCCAATGTAGTAATCATGGATGGTCCAATGCTCTCCCAGACATATGAAACATAAGAAAAATGGAGAATCTTTCTCCCAAAGGACACATCCAATCCCTCCATCCTCCTTCCAATCACTCCCATGACAATAATAAGAACATCATCAACATATGGGATGAAAATTAGTGATACATAAACAATCAAATGCAAAAATGGAGGTGGTTTATAGTCCCACATATGGACCCAATGTAGTATATCTCCTGACTGCATCAGATAATTGTGTGGTAAGTGGTTTCCCCACCACTTACTTGCTACCCAAGTCTTCTCACAATGGCTGAAGATATGAGATATGTTTGGTGCTTTTGGAGTGCACCCACATTGGTACAATATCTCCTTATATCCTCCAAGGGAGTGGCCATGTTCAGAAATGTTTATGGCCCAAAGTTGGCCATGAAGTTTATATGGAATAATACTCCTCCTTGGAGCTATGACCTGCATATACATGGTAAAGGAATGCAAATAATAATCAAGTGAAACATCATGCCCATAAACATGTTCCTTGCCAAAATTTATGCTCATATAAATGGAGTGGTCCATAGATAAATCTCCTCTCATCGCAAAAGAGGAAAGAGGTGGTTGTGATAACTCCTCCATAGACTTATGTATCTCTTCCAACTCCACATGGTCCATGCATATTTTTAAATGCTGATATATCTCCTCTTCAAATCCTTCCCAAGTTTACCCCTCCATGATGGAGTGATATGCCCTCATAGAATAAGTATGGCTGAAGAGAAAATATTCATGTGCTCTTTGTAGCAACTTCTCGTTGAGCTTAGAAGCTCTAGATAAGAAGATTATACCATGATAATAAATGACCTCATCTTGGACTGAATATCCCTCTTCATGTAGTTGGTCATCAAGTATCATGCATGTAAAAGGATCCTTGGAATAATCTGTTACACCATTTTTTGGTCATCTAACCTGTTACTATTAGATGGACCTAATTAAACCATGTAAGAAAATTTTTACCCAAAGTAAAATTGCTTTCACTATGAAAAATAACTTAGTAAAACACCTTTAATAAGTTGTTTATGGTCTAAATAGGAAACCACATGAGGAAATATTAAATAAATCCACATTTGTTTGATTTTCCTTAAGGAATAATTAGTTAAACAATAGTCTAATTAATATCTTGGTCATATTTAACCCAAAACAGGAAAATTAACTAGATAAATTATTATTTATCTTATTATTTTCTAGGAATAATTATTTAGACCTTATTTAAATAATATTCCTTGTTAAATTTGACTAAATCGACATAAATAGTTAAATAAATCATTATTTATTTAATTATTACTCAACCATATCCTTAAAAAGATAAATAAATCATTTATTTATTTATTATTTACAAATAAAGGGATTTGACCCAGGTAAAATTCATTTTCCCTCCAACAAACATAATAAAATATTCCATAAAAGTTGGATCTTGATTTGGTTAATAATATTTTAACTATGCACTAATATCTAGACTAACTCAAAATTTTGTTATAAATAGAAGGGTTTTTTCATTCATTCATCACCTTTTGTTGCCTAAAGATCACTCTGGATCTATACTTTTGGTCTGACTTTGATCCACCATCATTGTCATATTTTTCTATCTTTTTGCTTGTGAGCTCCCTTTGAGTTCCATTTTTTGTTTAGGTTTTCTACACCATCAAGAGAGAGGAATTTTAGATCTGAAGTGTTGAGGACTTACAAGAACCCATCCCATTGAGGAGAATTGGTAACATCCTTCTATGTTTTCCTCCTAGGTACCCTTAATATAAAATTCATTCAACATATTCTTTTCTTGTCTATTGGATGCATGGAGTAAATCTCGTTTTTATTTACTGCTTAATGCCTTTTGATGCATAGATCTAGATTTTTTCAGCATTTATCTTGATCAACTAATTGTAGATCTGAAGATATTGGCATCCATATTTGTTTTTAGGGTTGTTTTTTATGCACAGCTAAAGTGGTCTTTTTTCATACACTTGCAATTAAGATTCATGCTAACAACTAGCGACTCCACACGGGTTTATGATTACGACTGCTGTCGTTTTTCTGATCCTTGGATATCCAGCTGCTTCAAACCCTAGGATTTCTCTTCAACCTCTTGATTTGTTTTTTTGATGTTGTTTTTAACCTATAAAACCCTAAAAAATTAAAAATTCTAACTTCTGTGTGTTTTCAGACCTATTGCGCAGGTGACAGACATCAGTGTCAGTTGAGATGACACTTTTTGCTAAAATCTGTTGCTGAGAGTGCCAGAAGTGCAGGTCACACTTTTTGGTTCTAAACCTGTGACTTGGAGCTTTAGGACGCACTTTTCAGCCCAAAAACTATGACCTCTGCAGAAAACAGGTCAGAAACTGCGACTTGGACTTTTTGCGGGAGTTTTTCTGAAAGTTTTCTTGGTTTGTCTAGGCCTCTATTCAGGGTTTTCTGACCTCCATCTCAAACCGTTTTGGACCTATACTTGTTTTGTTTTACTCAAATAGGTGGTAACCTAGCTCCCTAGGGCTTCAATACCCTCCACACTTTGTGGAAGAGTTTTAGTTGCTGCAGGTTGTCTAAAATTTTCAGAGTGTTCAACCATTTTTCAGATTTAATACCTCACCTTCAGATCTACTTCAGATTGGCATTTTATCCATCCATAGAACCTCACTTAGTTTTGTTTGGGTCTTTCTCTAGGGTCACCTCTACTTCCCCCCAGGATATAGCCTTTCGCCACCTCATTTACAACAATCTTTCCTCTGATTTGTTGTTGTTTTCTGCACCACTTTCTAGTAGATTTGACCTTTAGATCCCTGTCCCTCCTGACCTCAGATATATTGGCTATTTCAGTGTGTTTTGATTAGTTTTTTCCCACCTACAGACTAGTTGTTGAGAGGCCCACCTCCTTGGGTTTAGATTATTTCATTATTAGCTATTTATTTTCTATTATTTCAATTCCATATACTGTTATCTGCAGGTTTATTTACAGTTACACATCACACTTTTCCTTTTTCTCTACAAATGTCTGGGTTTTAAAAATTAAAATTTACACACTTTGCACAAAAACCCTAAGCAAAAAAGATCTTGGTTAACACCGCCAAGAAAAGACTCTAAAAATTTGAAATCAATTGATCTTGCGCCTCTTTGCCCTTGTTTCGACATTGTAATCAATTGATCCTACACCTCCTTGCCCTTGTTGGTCTGTTTTTCTCTTTGTGTCGTGTTTGTGTCATCATCATTGCGACACCAAGACGTTTATTCTAGAGACTTCTTGGCCTTCATCCTCAGTTTCCAGTAGGAAGACTTACTCCTCTGCGTAGGATTCAAGTTAGTCCTCCACCAAGTCCACACTCTGACTCTTCTTTTGGTTCATTGGGTTCTCCTTCTAATTCCACCCTCGGTTCCCCTCCTGTCACCTTCACCATGTCTGGTTCAGGACCTAATGCTGGTGGTAGCCCCGACCCTAATGTTTGGAATACCACTAGTGGAACCGTAGCAGGAACTATCCCGACTATTCCCTTGCTCCTCTATATGGCAGGCCTCAGTCTTCCCGATTTTGACCAGTTGATAAATGAACCTATACATGACAATGTTGGTTGGCCTGCAATGCCAACCAAGCTCCCTTCTGACATTCCTAAGTTTGAAGGTCTTGCTAGCGAAGATCCTATAAATCATGTTCGATCTTTCCACATGTGGTGTTCGTCTAACTCCATTACCGATGACTCTATCTGTCTTCGGTTGTTCCAACATATGCTTATAGGTGAAGCTTCTAAGTGGTATGTTGATCAGGCCCCATCCTCTCATACCACCTTTGTAAATCTTGCTCGGGTTTTCTTGTCTTATTTCCTGCTTCCCCTTTGTTATGACACTGGTACCAAACTTTTGACTTCTTTCTATCAATCATCTGTGACCCGCCTATCTGATCATGTCCAGGAATGGCGGAGAAGAAAGAGCCTATGTCGAGCCCCTACCTTCGAAGACCGTGTCTACATGGACTGGTTCCTTAGATCTCTCTTGCCTCCTATCGGCAAAGATATCGCATCGCATTTACCCTCAAACCGAAGAAGCCGCTCTCCAAATTGCATTAAAATATGACCTGATCTACGCTCATTCAGGTTATGTTTATAACGTTCTACGTGATATTCCTAGACCCGGTGGTGCTAATGCATAGGGGGCATCTCATGCCGCTGACGGTATCATTGGAGCTCTCTCTCATCCATACGCTCAGCCTCCCATGGGCTATGGTTTTCCTCAGGGGGGCCAGCACCTCCTGCACTTTTCTCCCTCCCGGTAGCATGTATCTAGGATACGACATGCCTCCTCCTTTTTCCTAGCCTCCTATTTACCACACTGTTACCCAACCTCCTTATTATCCATATCCATAGCTTGGTGCTCTAGCTCCTCCAGCATTAGCACCTCCTCCTCCCTTGCCTTCTTAATCCCCACAACAGCAACCATCGCCCCCTCAAGGGCAGGTGTATGCACAGTAGGGCCCGACTAATCCTCCTCCCTTAAAGAAGAAGAGGAAAGGCACTCAAAATCAATCTACTCTAGGTAATCCTGGACCTAATCCACAAAATAATGCCCCTAACACTGTTAACCAAAAACAAGGCACTCAGCCCAAGCAGGACAGGCATGTTCGCATGAACAAGCCTTGTTCTTGTTGTGGTGTTTATGGTCATTACACGCATGATTTTCCTCTTTTACCACATATGAAGCAGATGTGGGAGTCTCAAGCAACATTGTGAGGACAACAAGCCTCCCCTTCCATCCCTCCCAGTGTTGCAACTAGTCAGTTGGCTGTGTTTACTAATCCTTTCCCTCAATAAGGATTTGTGGCTACCCAACCACCTGAAGGTCAGGTGGCCACTCAACTTCTTCCATCTGGTACCTCTGATTACTAGATTCTCATGATGAATTCTAATCAACCCCTAACTGTATACATCAATCTTCAGACTCGGTCTTGTCAGTACAACAAGCCTCCCGCTACGTCTGTCCCCGAGCCACCTCCTTCGGTCTCTACAAAGCCTCTTTTGACACCTAATGGTCCTTTGCAGATTCCTCAACCTAAGGCAGAGGTTCATACCAGTATCCCTAAGGGACCACTATGCCGAAATTTTGCTTCTGGAAAAGCTGCCCATTCGTATAGTATAGTAGATGATTTGGCACAATCTCCAGTCTCCATTTCAATGCTGGAACTCCTCCAGTCATGCCCTTCACAACGAAAAGCTCTTCTATCTGCCATGGGCGATGTAGATCCTTCCGATGATCAATTGATTGTCTTTGATGTTGATCGGTCAGAACATCCTCCTCTCCCTGCTTCCGTCGCCTTCTAAAACCCAGTTAGGATCTGTAGCGCCAACGTTTCCCGGTGCATTATTGATGGGGGGCATCCACCTGTGTGATGTCCGCTTCGGTTTGGAAGCAACTCGGATCACATGAGTTGGCTCCTTCCATGATCACTCTCTGAGCATGGGATGGCCATGCCTCCCAGCCCATTGGCTTATTCCACAATTGTCCTATTACTCTTGCGGGCAAGACTATTTGCGTTGACGTCGAAGTCATAGATGCCCCCTTAGATTACAACATTCTATTGGATTGTAGCTACACCTATGTGTTGTTTGTTGTCCCATCTGCAGTTCACCGCAAGATTTCCTTAAACGCAGATGTCCTTCCCTCATAACGTAAAGATAGTCACCATTGACCAGTTGACATATTACGAACCGCAGTCTTAGACCTCCCCTGAGTCCAACCACTAGAAAATTTGGTGCAATTTCCGACAGCCACTTCGTCGCTATTCTAACACATAGTCATCGCAAGAGCGACAGTTCAAGGACGAGAAAAATGTGGTTTTCCATAACATCGCAATTCCGATGCACTGATAAAGTGTCGCACTACCGACACTTTTTCCGTTGATTCTAAACAAGCGTCTCTCTACCGACGTTTCCCAAACCATCGTGCTTTCGACGTTTGTAAACTGTCGCAATTATGACAAAATGTGGTCCGACGTTTTGAACGTCGCTCTTCCGACGTTTGTAAGCTGTCACAATTCTGACAAAATGTGGTCCGACGTTTTGAACGTCGCTCTTCCGATGTTTTTATACTGTTTCTCTTCCGACGTTTTTAAGCTGTCGCAATTTCGACACTATACAAAAGTGACGCAAGATCGACGCATTGCAAAGGTGTCGCAAGACCGACGCGTCCCATAGGCGTCACAATACTGACGCATTCCAAAAGTGTCGCAATACCGACCCTAGGAAGAATTGTCGCAATATCGATGGACATCACAAGACCGACGGAAATCGTTCAAGACGTCGGAAGACCGACGCTTCAAAGCATCGGTATACCGATGACAAGTTCAATTTAAAAAAAAAAATGAAACTTTAAAACAGGACAGTAAATCTCCAATATTTGTTATGAATTGTGGGCATTCCAATGACCGTGAAATATTAATATAATAACCCACCCCGCAGCACTTCGACTATAAACAATCATATAAACATGGCTCTGTATTTCAAAAAACAGGTTTAAAATAGAAACAGGGCAACATTTTTTTTTTCCAATTCTTATGAACATAATTCGACCGTGAAATATTAATATAATAAACCACCCCGCAGCGCTTCGACTATAAACAATCATATAAACATGGCTCTGTATTTCAAAAAACAGGTTTAAAATAGAAACAGGGCAACATTTTTTTTTTCCAATTGTTATGAACATAATTCGACCATGAAATATTAATATAATAAACCACCCCATTGCGCTTCGACTATAAACAATCATATAAACATGGCTCTGTATTTCAAAAAACAGGTTTAAAATAAAAACAGGGCAACATTTTTTTTTTCCAATTGTTATGAACATAATTCAACCGTGAAATATTAATATAATAAACCACCCCGTTGCACTTCGACTATAAACAATCATATAAACATGGCTCTGTATTTCAAAAAACAGGTTTAAAATAGAAACAGGGCAACATTTTTTTTTCTAAGTAAAGTTAATCTATTAACAGTGGGAATAAAATTACAGCATGAACGAAGTCAAAAACATTGCCCAGACTTATGGCAAATTTGTTATCAAAAAATCAAAAAAGAAGACTGCCATCATACGGGGAAACCAGTCTTGAACGTTTATAGAATTCAAAAATATTACAGAGGTCCAGCATAGTAATATAATCTAAAACATGCCCAATTAAGTGGGCCGTGAAGCAAGAAAACCAAATTAACCAAACTACTCCTCCGGTGGTTCCTCGACGATTCGGCACCATCCTTCGGAAGGCCCAAGATCGCCAGATGCTATCTCCACATTCACGCCACCGCTCCCCTCCTAAAGGCCCGAATGTTGGCCAGATTTTTCTGAGCTCAGACCCGCCGGACGGGTGCATTGTTCCTCCACTTGGGCCTCCTCATGGAAAACCATGGTGATTGAAGCTGTGATTCATGGGTGGTTCAGAGAGAAATTAAAGGAAAAAATCGTAGTGCGCATCGTGGGAGAAGGTGAATAGGTGGGGAAATGAGGAGCAGGGGAGCCCATACGGTGGCCAGATCCTAGAACCCAACTCCGCCCACTTCTAGTGTTTGGATAGCAACCTGCGTAATAATCACTGGACTGGCCAGAAGACAACTCGATTGAGGGGCTGGAGGGAGCGTGCAGGGGTTGACCTCTATTGCTCCCCCTGCAGCAATGCATCCTTTGACGCAGGCGAGGCATGGGTGCAGTCTCAACAGTGGGCACAAGAGGAGACCGAGAAGCAGTATCCCAAGAAACCGAGGAAGATAGACACAGACCAGATCGAGAGAAATGCAGATTTGCACCAAGGTCTAAGCAGCAGTTCAGCTGGCCACTTCTCCTTCTCGTCACTGTGAGCAGGCAGTGTAACCCAGCAACCGGAGATCATCTGCAATTCAAAGGTTGCGGCTCGTCTGAAAAACCATAGCAAAACGCCATTTTATCGACCCAACTGCAATGGCATCGAAGAACTCCCGTCATAATTAATCTCTCATTAATGAGAGCCGAAGGCCGGCGGATCATATTGGAGCATGCAAAATCGCTAACAGGAGTGGAGGTCTGATCTTGAACAGCGTTAAAACTTAATGTGATTTGATGTGAAAACCTTGGAACTTAAATATCGGCTGATTAAACAGCGTTAAAACTTAATGCGATTGATATGAAATCACCACATCCATGTCCCATTGCCTTAAATGCCATCAAATGCACCTGCATCTGGGAATAGGGAAACTTTTTATTGAGGACACATGGCATAAATTGATTGGAGCGGATCTTTTTTTAGGTCACTCGCGCAATGGAAATCCGGACCCGAAAAAGATTAGGGCAAATTTGATAAGAAATTCGTGTCACAACTCTCTCTCTCCGTACACCAACCCAAATTCAGACCCGAAAAAGATTAGGGTGGAATTCATTTGGTTTTCGCGTCAAAAAATTGGCCCACATCAGCAGGCTATTTTGGAACACGAATTTGGTTTGAATTATGGTTTATCGCCGTTTGAAGTCCAACGGGCTCCACGGCTAAAGGGTTCGTTTGAATTTTTGACAAAGGTTTTGTTATATATTTTATTTTATATAATGCGCGGCGGAATAGTTTTATTGTTTATTAAGGTCCCACACTAGTTTTGGTAATATTTTCTTTTAAATGCGACGTATATATGTTATATATATATATATTTCACATATATATTAAAACATTTATAAATTGTGGACCCCAGGAGCATTTTAATAGATTTTTTATTTGCATAGTTTTGTTATGTTTTTAATATATGCGTTGCATATAAAAGAAAAGGGCTGTGAGCCTGTTTTGGAATGTAGTTGTAAAGTTTATTACTAGCAATTGCACCAGGAGGTGCAAGGGAACGCCGAAAGGAGGCAATAACATTACTTGAGCTCGCATTAGTGAGGCTCATTGACCTATTTGAGTAGAAGGATACAGAAATGGTTGTCAATCCCTCTCAAGCCTCTAGAAATGGAATTGATATTGGTTGCCACAAACTGAAGCTTGTGTTGATTAACATCACTAAATTTTGAGGCATGATAAACCAAGATACCCAATATTAGTTCTACAAATTCAAATCGGGGATTATTGTTAATATAAGGAAAATAAATTGCCCGATTTTGATAAACCAACACTAATATATGCACATAAGGCTGCTTTAGGACTCTCGAGGGGATATGAAACTCGACATGTAGAGTAATGTCATTATGCAAAAATTCAATGCATGCCATGTTCACTGGACAAATAAAATATGGAACACTACACAATTAGAAAATGGCATTGCAATAGCAAGTCAACAGAAGTTCAACACATGCGAGGACAGGTGGGTGACACTGTTCAAGATTATGTCAGTGATGATGAATCGGAACAGTGTCCTAAACATAAACCCAAAAATTTTCCATTTCCTTTTAAGGAACCAACACAAATTATGCAACACCTATACAATTGGGTAGGGATAGAATAATGTGAAAGAAATATTATGGGAAACTCTGAATTTCCATATACACGATTCAAATAAGGAGATACTTCAAAAAAATAAATTATGAAAGAAATAACAAGAAATCCATTCAAAAACTATCAAATTTGGAATTTTAGAAAGAATGCCCTCAATTGAAAAGTCAGATATAATCCATCTACAAATTTAGACTTCCAATATAACAAAAAACATATCTTAAGCATATCCAAATTTAAATATATTTAAATATGTATTAGGTGGGAAACCTAAAACAACTCTAAACTTGGTATGTAACCTAAAATTCTTCCACAACAGGTTCAAGTGACTCCCAAATTCAAATGTAGGATTCTACAAGATCACGATAGTGCTTGGCATATTTTCTCTGTGCAAGGCAAATAAAACAATAGACCATTTTCTTTGAACCATGCTTGAGCAACATGTTGAAAAGATGCCTTCCAAAGGTTTGTATCATAGTCTCAAAGATGTAAATATTGTCAAAACCACTGTCACGGTCTTGTAGGCAAAAAAGCAATGGGCCATTCTCTTTAAACCACGCCTGACTGAGCAACATGCTGAAAAGGTGCCTTCCTCAGGTCTGTATCTGTCTCTCAAAAACATTAATATGATAAAAAGCACAACCACGGTCTTGTATATCCCCAGAAACCTACAAAGAAATTGATATCTGCCAAGGAATGAACCATCATTAGCTAACCCAGAAGAGTGCCACAACTTACACATTAATTATTAGGATAACAACTTGTTTGACGGCCAATCAACAAATAGCATAGCACCATTGCTTCGCTGTGAAATCACTGTAAATATGTAAGAGGTTTACATGAGTATTGGTTGACACTTGAAAGGCATTAGATATGTGTAACAGGAGAACAAAAAACATAGAATGAAAAAGATAGGCAGAACAAAAACTAAGAATGCATTTTCAACTTTTTTTTGTGTTGTTTTATAACAATGACGAATGGATTTGAATTTTATGAAAATAAGAGCAAAGAAGGAAATAATAAGGAGAATATAAAAGAATGTGACAGAAAATGAAAGATTTAGGTTGATTAAACCTGATCACCCACCTTGGATACACTACATAAGAGCGAGAGATGAGCAAAAGGACCTCCTAAATGAGACAGCAGAAATAGGAACAAAAGAACTCAACGAGGATGACATGAGCTAAGTAGATATAAACAGTAATATGTTTCGATCCTCAAATCAAATACAAGTTATGCTTATTAAAGCATATCTTGAAGATGATTATTTATAATGAGATCTCCACGCCGAAAACTCCACGAGTGAATTCTATGAAAATTGGAAACTATTGGCTTGCCACTAACTGCCAAAACAAAAACACTTGCAACCCATGACTTAACATGTTATATTACCTAGAAAAAATGGAGGGTTGTGAAGTATCACAACATAGTGATTTACTCAATGACCTAAACAACAAAAGTCTAACCAAAATGCTAATGAATCTGGCATACATGTAGTCAATGAACTTTGTGGATAATATATTATAGATTCAACATGTTAAAGTTTTCATTGTCTTTTAGACAAGGGCATGACATAAAAACTGCAGAACAATGTAAAAAATATCCCTTAGGAATTTATAGATATGTTTAACGAAAGAAAAGGGAGAAACACATTAGTCAGTGTTACCCTTTAGGTTGATGCCTTACGAAAAGGTTAAATGAAAAAGCCGTACAACTTTGTAAGACTGCCTCTTGAACAATAATGTTGGTATAGTGCATTAGGTGAGCTTTACAGACTCTGTATCAGGGAAAGTCCAAAGCCTTCCAAGCCATATTTTTCAAGAAAATTCTAAATATGCTCATAGGCATGAAATATTCATCGATTTTAGTTAAGTTGTTATAAAAAAATAGACAGTAGAACTCGGCTTGAAGAAATCTCTGAACCTCAGAAATGGTATATTAACTCTATTACCAGAAAAAAAATTGTTGTTTTCTGAAAGTGCAATCCGAGATTGAGAATGTGGTTTAAATTATGAATAAAAATAGATTAACTCATGTATAGGATATCCAAAGGGAAAATTTAGTTTTAATGCTAAGAAGGACAATACCAGATGTTAATATACACAACCAAATGATTATAACCACAGTTGTAACTCACCATCTGTTTATAATCAGAGGACTGCTTCACACTGCTTGATATGTCCTCAATAACTTCAATTAAGACTTTTATATCAAAGTCACTTAAAATAAATCATAGTAATCTGCTTATTGTAGGCTGTGTGCTATTTCACAGTTAGCAAGACCTTGGTTGATATATAAGCTTATTTTAAGCAACGATTTGACAGATATCAGTCTAAAAACCAGAATCTATGGATTTGTTCCTAATTTATTTAAGCCTAATGCATAAATTAATCTAGAAGTGCAAAATGGCCTTTAATCTATAAATTTGCATTCTAAGTCTTATTAAAAACTCGGCATAAAGACAACATTGTAGAAACACAGTATAAAAGAGAAATCCAAAAAATGATGAGAATGATACAGAGAATTACCGTGCAATATACAAGGTTTCCTTAAACCCTAAACCTTCCATATCCTTACGCTGAATGTTCGGTAATTTCACATATAGCTAAGGAAAATCAACCATGCACTCAGGGTGTCAGAACTGTACAAAATACATAATCACCAATAGTTTCTGTACTAAAGACAAATAATTTCTGATTATTTTCTGCATCAGTTTGGAGATATTCTAGTTAGATCGAGGTGATAAACTCTGCAAGGACAACATTAAAAGTGGATTACTATGGAAATTCTCTATTGTGGGAACAAATACAGACCTTGATCTGTTTAACATCTGTTTCACTTTACTTATCATGATTCATGGTGTAGACATTTAGGAAATGAATGATTATATTGTGAGATATTCAATCCACAGGCAGATAACTCAGGTTGGGAAATAGAAACATCACGTTGTAACAGAGGTCTTGGACATAGAACAGGGGACTTGGGTTTTTTGGAATCAAACTTCAGGTTAAGATGCTCATCTGAAGAATGGCACAGTGAGCCTTAGCATGGAGTTGGGAGTACCAATTTGAAGTGCAGGTAGGGTATTGTACAATAGACCAGTTAGATTTCTCGACCCTAATAAAAAAGTTTCTTCTTCTTTCAAAACGTGTTTCTCATTTTCTGTAACTAATGTGGGACCTGTTCTTGTTTCAATTGGGGATGGATCAGCATTTTTTATTGCTCCAGATGATCACACTCTAGGTAGCCCCGGAGGCTATTTGGGGGTGATGAGTCCAATAGGTCTCAATGAAATGTTGCCCTCGCCGGGGAATACTATTGTAGTGGAATTTGATACTATTTTGGATGTTGAATTCCACGATCCTAATGGAAACCAGTACCTTCAGCTCCAGTACCTGTTCAAAAAAGAGGGTGCCATAGTCATTCATGCGTGCAGAGAGGGTGAATTGCAGGCATTGCAACAGGAGGTGTTGTTTTTGTTGCATTGGCCACTAGATTGTTTGTCTGGTTCTGTTACAAGCACAGAGTATTGAAAAGGACAGACAAATTTAGTTCAGATATTGTGAAATTGCCTCGAAAATTCACCTACAAAGAGCTCAGCAATGCTACGAAAGACTTTTTTTGAATGTGATTGATAATTGATAATTGCAAGCAAGGGTAATCCCCTTGTGAAACCCAAATTTCTGAGCATTTTCTAAAACCTGATGACAGAGTCATTGTAATGAACAAGCACCTAGGTCCATATTACGTCCAAATCTACCAAGCACCAAGATCTATAAAAAAAATCCACAGTATCTGCGAACTAAGAATAAGAGGCAGAAAATGTATTCTGCTTACCTGTTTGAATAGTGGTTGGGGTTTACCATGGAAAAAATTTGATAGAGCCCATGTAGCATTTCTTATCATTGAAATTCTGGCAGTATCATTCAATTGGGAAAGCACTTGCCTTAGAGATCCATGACTGAGGGCAAGATCCCTAAATGTTGCAAAGTCTGCAGCAATATTTCCCAAAGCCCAAACAGCCTTACACGAACACCAGTTGAACTCAAAGTTAGGTACTAGTTTTTTAAATCAAATTCCAAAATTACAGACATATAAAGATAGTTGGGAAGAATAATTTTATGCCTCTAAAATAAACATGCTACCTGTTCTCGAACATTATCATTCCCAGAGGTAAGAAGTTCCACAAATATAGGCAGTGCCCTATAATCAATCACAACCTTTGTATTCTCATAGGTTCCTGAGACTATATTAGTCAAAGCCAAAGCTGCTTCAAACTGCATTATCAATCACAAGGTATCACCATCAAAGCTATAATTTTAAGATAACAATTTATCTACCATTGAAACTATAATTTTAAAATAGATACACCTAGTGATATAGACACCTAGTGAGAGTAGAGTTTAGGAAATTATAATAAGAATTATTACAAGATATCACTCACAGTGCAGTTGATTGTTCATTGTCTGCTGTAACTATAATTTTAAAGAAGAAACACTTAGTGATATAGACACCACCAAGTGAGAGTAGAGGTTCTGAAATTATAATGAGAATTATTTCAAGATATCATATTACTCATAGTACAGTTAATTGTTTATTGTTTGGTGTAATATTTTTTTATTATTTATAAACAGAATCAAACATATTATGAGGGACGGTGATGAAATTGACAATGGTCTCATAACACACCATAATGGGCACATCCCCTGGCAAGATAGACTCTGAATAAGAAAGAAAGCAAAACAAAGTTATTACTTACAGGATCATAGGCTTCCTGAAGAACAAGATCCAGAGCAGCATTTGTAGCCCCTAAAGCAACACCTCTCTCTACAAGATGAATCGCTACATCTTTCATATGTAGTCTAGCAAATTTTCTGAGCTCATCACGAGAAAGAGGATCAAATACAACTATCTCATCAAGTCTATTCAATAGCTCTGGCCTGAAATGTCTTCTAACCTGCAAAAATATTCAAAGGCATGTCAAAGCACTGCAGCCAACTTTGTGATAAAATTATATGAAAAATATGCATACACAGAGTCCAGGAGAATGAAACGACAAGGGTATTGGCAGCTGCCGAAATGCAGCAACTAAAATGGCAGGTGTATTGGCAGTTGCGGAAATGCAGCTACTAAAACGGCAGGTCTGTCGACGGTTGTAGGTGTGTGGATTGTTGCTGGTATTTTTAGACCGATTCCATGGAAATATACCATAAAACAGTGGTATGTCAAACCTAGAAGGTAACCCAAGAGACTGTGACCGTCAGATTAAACAAGTAACAGGTGTCGTGCCTAGATAAGAAGTGTTGACGAAAAAAAAATTGATCTCTTTCATAACAGAAGGCCTATCGGTCTAAATATCTAGGACATGTGGCACTCCATGATAAAGACACATGGTGTGTGGATTTGAGTTTTTCAAGTGGTCAAGTAGGCTGAAAATAGGTGAAATGTGGCACCACTCAGAGATTGACATGTGTCAATTGGTACAAGTGGTAGACAATTGGCATGCTCAAACAACGAGGTGATGCATGAAGGACATGAGGGAGAAAATATCAAAAAAGCCCCAAATCTGGAGAACTAAAGCTCATCACCAACCTGAGATTGAGAACTTTACATGATGTAACCTATGAAATCGTAAATGGAGAAATCATAGTAACAATAAAGTGACCTATGTAACAATAAATTTGGATTCATCCTAGGAGTGGTAATGGGAGAAATCATAGTGAACAACAGGAAACATGCAGAGTTGCTGTTGTATGGATTAATCCGTCTTGCGGACAAGACCGATCTCCAACTGGATAAATCGTCGATGGCTTGGTAGCAATTGACCCAAAGATAATACCTAGAAACTGGATGAAGACTTTCAAATGAGGTTCGATTAACTGTTAGGCAAAGGATTTCCCAACCCAGGTAATTGAAAGTGTCGTGTTCAAGAGTGGTTAACCAGATTTTCGAAAAATCAAAATACAACAAATAAGTCATTTTTCTCTCTTTTCCCCCACCATTTCTGGCAAGTACCTCTTTATTTTTGACAAGCTTGAGGAGGATAACATTTGCTTGTTTATAAGCTCATCCTTCGGATGAGTCCAACTTAGTTTAAGATTGGAACCCTAAGAAGGAGTGGTTCGTTCCTGTTTGAAAATTAAACAGGTCCTTTACTGTTAAATTTTAACGAGTCCAGTATAGGAGAAACTCGGTGTTTTTCAATTTTAGGGAGTCAGAAGAAAAAACTTAAGAAAACTCCATGGGTGTAATTTTTCGTAAATTTAGTCTCTCGAGCCTGAAAAAGGATAAAATAATGCGGGAGAGAACTCTATTGACCGTAATTAGTCAACGTATACCTTTTTCGTAAATAGTCCATTTTAGTCCGTAAAAGGGGTAAACTTATACTGAAGGGACGATTATTCATTTACTTTAACGAGTTCGAACAATCAAGTACTCGACAATCTTTTCATATTTAGAGAGTCTGAAAAGGGTTAAAAATAGAACTCCAATGTTTTGCTTTTTCGTAAAATTTTGAAAGAGTTCGAAAAGTGATAAAAGTATGCTCTTTGTTGAAAAATGATCAATTCTCCTGAAAAATCCAATTTCTGCACAAAAACTTGAAACATTACACATACCTGTTTAAAATAAGTAAAAATGCTTTCAAGATACCCTTTTTAAAGTGAAAAATAAATAAATTAAAAATTCATCTATTCGAAAAAACTTATAAAAAGAACTTTTTCAACTTCATTTTTATCGTTCAAGTTCAGAGTGAAAAAGTAGAAGCTTTTGGGTAAAAAAGTTCTTGTGAAGATTCCGGAAGATCCATCCGACGAAATCGAGAACCGTCAGTCCCAGGTAATCCATGACCTCTTAATCTTGCTTTTCATCCATTTACAATTCTTTTTTAGGCTTTAGTTTTTATTTTTTAAGGGAAAAATATGTTTAAGAAACCGCCCGCGAGGGTCCACAGGCACAACACACAAGACCTACGGACCCCGACCTTTTTCTATGTAGAAAAAGGTCGTGGGTCCACACTTTACCTACAGAACACGTGCGTTCCTACGCACTGTGTACGAAGGAAAAGTGCGGTCCCCGCGCAATTGAATTTCAAAATCAAAATTTTCATTTGCCACCCAAAAATTTTCAAATTAGATTGTTCTAACTTATCTTTTTATGCATTGTAGGATTAGCAAGATTTTGATTTGGAGAGAACGTGAACATGAGGATGTGGATGATGCCGCGATGCTCCATTTTCCCACAATGCAGGCTTTAAGAGCATGCGGTTTGTATAAATTCTGGGCCATTCAAGGCATGAGGGCACAGGTAGACCTCCTGACATGGCTGGTAAACAGGTGGAACGTGCAGGACCAGTGTTTCATTATTGGCGGCCACCGGCTCGAAATTGAGCTGGAGGATATTTATTTTCTAACTGGTTTGTCCAAGAGGGGCGAACAAATTTCCTTGTTTGGGACTAGGCCAGGTGGCCAAACTGTCGCTAGTCTTCGACAAGAGTTCTGTAATGATGAGGCAGACCCCAGGGACAAACGGATTGATATAAAAACTATCATCCGTCCCGAGCTGAAAGTTATTGCATTTACTATTACCAAACTGTGTGGGAGTGCCACACTGCATGTGGCTACTGGTTCCCAGATGCGTATTGATGTGGACTGTTTTCGAGGCACCATTTTCAACTGGTGCGAAGCTGTGTTGGCCAATGTAAAAGGCCAACTGACTAGAGCGAAAAATGGCAAACTAAATAACTTTGGATATGGATCCATCGTGGTCACTTTTTCTCTAGAGAGGGTACCCATGCTAGCTCCGCAAAGTATTCTTGTTGATGCTGGTCGACCCCGAGAACCTAGGATGGTTCGTTGGGTTGCATTGATGGCCCGTCATGGTATTGAGGGCGCTGAGATTGTTCGATTTCCTCCTTCATATTTTTGTTGGCTGGACCGCCAAATTTTTGTCATTGAGGACTTTCCATACGCCAGGATATATTTCTGCAGCGACCGGGAGATGACTCTCCCAGCAGGGGAACAGTGGGATGAATCAGGTAAAATCATTTTCAACGAATAGCATACTTTTATCACTTTTTCGGACTCTTTCAAAATTTTATGAAAAAGAGAAACATTGGAGTTCTCTTTTTAACCCTTTTCAGAATCTCTAAATATGAAAATATTGCCGAGTACTTGATTGTTCGAACTCGTTAAAGTAAATGAATAATCGTCCCTTTAGTATAAGTTTACCCCTTTTACAGATTAAAATGGACTATTTACGAAAAATGTATACGTTGACTAATTACGGTCAATAGAGTTCTCTCCCGCATTATTTTATCCTTTTTCGGGCCCGAGAGACTAAATTTACGAAAAAATACACCCATGGAGTTTTCTTAAGTTTTTCTTCCGACTCCCTAAAATTTAAAAACACCGAGTTTCTCCTATACTGGACTCGTTAAAATTTAACAGTAAAGGACCTGTTTAATTTTTAACAGGAACGAACCACTCCTTCTTAGGGTTCGAATCTTAAACTAAGTTGGACTCATCCGAAGGATGAGCTTATAAACAAGAAAATTTTATCCTCCTCAAGCTTGTCAAAAATAAAGAGTTACTTGCCAGAAATGGTGGGGGAAAAGAGAGAAAATATTTTTATTTGTTGTGATTTTGATTTTGAAATGCAGTTAACCATCTTGAACACCACACTTTTCAGTTACTGAGGGTGAAATCACTGCAACTTGATTAATCGAACCTCTACTGAAAGTCTTCATCACGGTTTCTGGGTATTAGCTTTGAGTCAATTGTCACCAAGCCATCTGCAGTGTCGTTATGTGTCCAAGAGAACAGTTCAAATAAAACCATTCATCTGCAAAATATCTGTCATCCATCATTGACCATCCCTGAGTCAGTCCTTGCCGACATATTTTTCAAAACTTGATCTATGATTTCGTGTTGTGGGCTTGCCTGCGACAGATCACTTTCTATCGACATCAGCACATTATCTAGGAAGTTGATCCAGAAATCGTCAGTACCTTGAAATCTGCATGCCTCAATGGCAGGTTTCTCGCCTTCGACGACAGGTTGCATCATTGACCTTCGATCGAATGATTCCGTGACATGTTTGACTTCAGCTCATTCATTCACATTTCATGGATTTTACTAAGTACTTTGAGAGCCATTGACATTACTGGTGGTTACTCTCACACTTGTTAATAGTTTACATCATTGACTGGTAATCAAGTGGTTTCTACCATGTTCGACTTCAACACATTTATTCACATGGATAGAATCGTACTAGTTCGAGATGCGGAAATCAAGACCCTGGATCTAGTTTCTACCATCCAAGCTGTGAGGAATTTTGTTATCATTTATACAGTGGACTATTTATAAACAGATGGCTATGTCCATACTGTAACTACACATGTCTATACTGTGATGTACTCAAAATCATTCCTGTATCAGAACAGTTTGAATTAGTTTCTAGTTAGTTTTTGATCTGAGTATGGGAATGCCTACCTCAGCGATGATATATATATATTTTTCATTGAATGTTTTTACAGGTTCCGACTGGGGTGACCACAGGATGATACTTGAAATGATAAAGTACTGCACTCTTCATATATGACAGACTTCAACATCATCTATTCCATACTTTCCACTTTAGGGGGCAATCTGTTACACTGAAAATTGTCATCCTGAAATTCTGCTATGTGTATGAGTTCATTATTACTCATACTTCTCCCTTTTCAAGTCTAACATATCAGTTCCTCATGTCAAGCCTTGAAAATCAGAGAAATGTTCCTAAAAATCTCCTAAACTTTGGTGTCGCACTTTATCTCTATCTTTCCTGCGGTCCTGCACCTAATGTTCAGCTTTTCTGCGTACCTAAACGCACTTTATTTGTGTTAAAAGTGCAGACCCCTGTAAGATAAAAAAGGCGCAAGTAATTTCTAAAAAGCTCAATAAAAGTGAATTCTAGAAGCTTCTAGAAAATATATTACGGTGATAGAACCGCTCTTATGAGGTGCATGTATCCCTTACCTTATGGAGCTAACCCCTTGATGTGAGGAGCTTATCCCTTTGAAGGAGGATTCTATCCCTTCATAGTTGGAACAGAAAACCTCCTCTATTCTACTATAAAAAGAGGCATTGGGTAGCCTCAAAGGGAGTTGAAGCTTTAGAATATTTGAAGTTAAGTGCTGTTGAGATTCAGACTTAGTTGATTAAGAATTTTGTGAGGAAAGATTACATACCTCTATTTGTCTTTATTGAGGAGTGCAGAGCTTATCAAAGTAAAGGAGATTCCTGCTTCGGACCCCGGAAAGTCCTGTGCAACATCAAGGCTCAGGTTGTAAGGATTTTCTTCTTTTGAAATTAATACAAATATACTCATTTTTCTCAATAAGATTTCAATCAATGGTTTATTTCATAGATTCCTTGATCACTATGATAAGCATGGTTTATGATGATTTCTATACAGGTGCTATGTAATATTTTTCTTGTTTGTGATTGCAGGTTTACGAGGAAAACTCCTTCAAGTGCGCGAGGGACAACAACGACTTCAAACAAGTGCTGGACAAATGGTAAGTCCTTAACACCTTGATAGAGCTTTTCATGGATCATATATGCTTAGAGAAAGATTAGTTTATTTGGCTGTTTGTTGCTAGATACTTTTAGTACTAGGGAGATTGGTCTTGTCCGCAATTTGTTGGCTGGATAACCATGTCGAGGATTCTATCGCAACTCCACTGGATTCTAAGGCTCCGGCCGGATGAATCTCTCTTGTGGACAAGATCAATCTCCCTAGTGTCAAAAGACAATCTAGCAACAAACGAAAAATTAAGTTTTTCTTTCTCTAAGTATATTTGTTTTACAAATAAATGCTATGAAGGTGTCGATCCTACCTTAGATCCAAATGCTTATTTGCGGTCGTAGTGCTTCCGTCACATCAAAATCCTTTCGTCGCAACAAGAGTTCTTTCATCGCAAGAAAGTGTTGTATTTCGTTGACCTGAAATCACAAACAAGAAAATATTAAATATCACCTGTATAACAAATAATCATAAAACATACCTATCATAGTGATCAAGGAATCTATGAAATAAATTATCAAACGACAGCTTATTGAAATAAACAATAGAACGACAATTTATTGAGAAAAACAAAACTTGATTGTATTAATCTTAAAATAACAGAAGAACCTTACAACCTTAGCCTTGATGTTTGAAAGGCCTTCCCAGGGTCCAAAGCAGGAGTCTCCTCCACTTTGATAAGTCTTGCACTCTTCCTCTAGGAGCACAAAGAGGTATGTGATATTTCCTCCCAAAAGCTCAACAGAAAGAAGACTAAATCTCAACAGCACTTCAACTCAATCACCCATAAAGCTTGAACTCTAATTCTCAATCTCCAAAAAATTAATCTCTAAAATCTAACTCCAAAATCTCAATCTCCAAAATCTAACCATTTGAGGCTACCCAATGCCTCCTTTTATAGAGCAGATGAGGAGGTTAGGATTCCAATTTTTAAGGGATAGAATCCTCCTTCAAAGGGATAGACTCCTCACATCAAGGGATTAGTTCCTTAAGGTGAGGGATACATGCACCTTATCAAAGTGTACTCATCCCCAAAAATTATCATCTAGAACCTTCTATAATTGACCTCAAACCACTTTTTAACTTTACTTTCTCGCCTTTTTGAGTTTGAGGAGGGTACGCAGGCATTCTTAAGGAAAACTGCGTTCTAGAACGCAGGTAAGCAATGTATTACTTGCATACCCAAGCTAGGAACGCAGGCAGACCTCATGTTACCTGCGTACCCAAAGTTTCAGAGATTTTTAGGGTTTTTCCTCCTGTTTTAGCATTTGACATGAGGAGTAAAGGTTGTAAGACTTGCAGAGGAGGAATGTATGAGTTTTAATAAGCTCATACAGTTAGCAAAATGTCAAGGTGACAATTTTTAGTGTAACAGATTGCCCCCTAAAGTGTGAATTTTGGAATAGATGAAGATGAAGTCTGTCATATATGAAGAGTGAAGTACTTTATCATTTCAAGGATCATCCTGTGGACACCCCGGTCGGAACCTGTAAAAACATTCAATGCAAAATATATATATGTAATCATATCATCGCTGAGGTAGGAATTCCCATACTCAGATCAAACTAACTAAACTTTTTCTGATACAGAAATGATTTTAATATTACATCAATAGTGTAGACACGGCATGGGCACAACCATCTGTAATAAATAGTCTACTGTATAATAATAAAACTCCTCACAGTCTGGATGGTGGAAACTAGATCCAAGGTCTTGATTTCTGTCTCTTGAACCAATACGATTCTATCCATGTGAATTAAGTGTTGAAGTCGAACATGGTAGAAACCACTTGATTACCAGTCAATAATGTAAACTGTTAACAAGTGTGAGAGTAACCACCAGTAATTTCAATGGATATCAAAGTACTCAGTACAATCCATGAAATGTGAATGAATGAGCTGAAGTCGAACATGTCACGGAATCATTCGATCGAAGATAAATGATGCAACCTGTCATCGAAGGCGAGAAACCTGCCATTGAGGCATGTAGATTTCAAGGTACTGATGATTTCTGGATCAACTTCCTAGATAAAGAGCTGTCGTCGATAGAAAGTGATCCGTCGTAGGCAATCCCACAACAAGAAATCATAGATCAAGTTTTGAAGAAATATATTGGCAAGGACTGACTTAGGGATGGTCAAAATGGATGACAGATATTTTGCAGATGAATGGTTTGTTTGAACTGTCCTCTTGAACACATAATGACACTGCAGATGGTTTGGTGACAATCAACCCAAAGCTAATACCCAAAAACTGGCTGAAGACTTTCAATGGTTTGATTAACTTTTAGGTATAGGATTTCCCAACCCATGTGAACAAAAAGTGTCGTATTCAAGAGTGGTTAACGATTTTCTGAATAATCAAAATGTAAAAAACAGGTTCATTTTTCTCTCTTTTCCCCCACCATTTCTGGCAAGTGCCTCTTTATTTTTGACAAGCTTGAGGAGGATAACATTTGCTTGTTTATAAGCTCATCCTTCGGATGAGTCCAACTTAGTTTAAGATTCGAACCCTAAGAAGGAGTGGTTCGTTCCTGTTTGAAATTGAACATGTCCTTTACTGTTAAATTTTAATGAGTCCAGTATAGGAGAAACTCGGTGTTTTTCAATTTTAGGGAGTCAGAAGAAAAAACTTAAGAAAACTCCATGGGTGTAATTTTTTGTAAATTTAGTCTCTCAAGACCAAAAAAGGATAAAATAATGCAGGAGAGAACTCTATTGACTGTAATTAGTCAACGTATACCTTTTTCGTAAATAGTCCATTTCAGTCCGTAAAAGGGGTAAACTTATACTGAAGGGACGATCATTCATTTACTTTAACGAGTTCGAATAATCAAGTGCTTGGCAATCTTTTCATGTTTAGAGAGTCTGAAAAGGGCTTAAAAAAGAACTCCAAGGTTTCGCTTTTTCGGTAAGTTTTAATGAGTTCGAAAAAGGGATAAAAATGTACTCATGGTTTTCACTTTTTCGTAAGTTTTAACGAGTTCGAAAAAGGGATAAAAATATACTCTTGTGGCCGAATTTCAATTTAATTTACGAGCAGGAAAAGACGGAAAGAACTCGGCATTTCATGTATTTTACGAGAATGAAAGATAGAAAAATAATCTCTGGATTTTCATGAGTTTAACGAGTCTTGAAAATAACTGAAATTGACTCAAGATAGGTTTCATTTTTATAAAAGCTTGAAACAGAGAAAAACTATGCTTCAGAGTGGTTTCAATTTTACACAAGCTTGAAACAGAGAAAAAATTGTGCTTGATGCCCCCTAAGCGTAACTGCTAGAGAGCATGCCCCCCCATCTTCATTTCATTCAACTAAGTACACAGATGGTAATTAATAGCTGGATGGAATGAAGGTTCATTTACGAGATCATATGAAAGACCCGACCTAAAACTGTAAGAAAATTATGTAAAAACTGAAATAACTAACCTAAATATAAAACTTAACATTTATGAGATCTAGTCAAAGACTCGACTCAATTAGGGGAGGATTTGTTTCATTTTTTAAAAGAGATTGACACATGAAAAGAACTATGCTCATGGCAATGTGTTTCATTTTTTAACGAGGTAGACACAGTAACAAGAACTATCCTCACCTACATGTTTCATTTTTTAACAAGGTTGACACAGTAAAAGAACTTTCCTCAAAAACTACTTATTTCTAATCTATCTATATAACCTACTGATTCATTTTTTTAATGAGGTTGACACAGGAAAAGAACTGTCCTCATACCTGATTCATTTTTTAACGAGGTTGAATCAGTAATAGGAACTATCCTCTAACTAACTGATTCATTTTTTAACGAGGTTGACACAGGAAAAGAACTGTCCTCATACCTGATTCATTTTTTAACGAGGTTGACTCAGTAAAAGGAACTTTCCTCATAAACTACTTATTTCTAATCTATTAATCTACTCTCTACAATCTATCTACTGATTCATTGTTTAATGAGGTTGCCACAGGAAAAGAACTGTCCTCATGGAAGCTTGTTTCATTTTTTTTTAAATGAGCTTGACACAAGAAAAGGAACTATGCTCTCGACTAACTGATTCATTTTTTAACGAGGTTGACACAGTAAAAGGAACTATCCTCACAGTCACTGATTCATTTTTTAACGAGGTTGACACAATAAAAGGAACTATCCTCAGAAACAATTGATTCATTTTTTAACGAGGTTGACACAGTAAAAGGAACTTTCCTCAGACTCACTGATTCATTTTTTAACGAGGTTGACAGAGTAAAAGGAACTATCCTCACACCAACTGATTCATTTTTTAACGAGGTTGACACAGTAAAAGAACTGTCCTCACACTCACTGATTCATTTTTTAACGAGGTTGACATAGTAAAATGAACTCTCCTCGGGCCAATTGATTCATTTTTTAACGAGTTTGACACAGTAAAAGAACTGTCCTCGCACTCACTGATTCAGTTTTTAACGAGGTTGACACAGTAAAAGGAACTCTCCTCGGACTAACTGATTCATTTTTTAACGAGGTTGACACAGTAAAAGGAACTTTCCTCGGAGACCCCTCTTTCATTTTTTAACGAGGTTGGCACAGGAAAATAACTATCCTCAAAATAGATTATATAGGTAGATTAATAGATTAGAAATAAGTAGTTTATGAGGAAAATTCCTTTTACTGAGTCAACCTCGTTAAAAAATGAATCAGGTATGAGGACAGTTCTTTTCCTCTGTCAACCTCATTAAAAAATGAATCAATTAGTCAGAGGATAGTTCCTTTTACGGTGTCAACCTCGTTAAAAAATGAATCAGTAAGTCCGAGGATAGTTCCTTTTACTGTGTCAACCTCATTAAAAAATGAATCAGTGAGTCCGAGGATAGTTCCTTTTATTGTGTCAACCTCGTTAAAAAATGAATCAGTGAGAGTGAGGATAGTTCATTTTACTGTGTCAACCTCGTTAAAAAATCAATCAATGAGCCGAGGATAGTTCCTTTTACTGTGTCAACCTCGTTAAAAAAAATGAATCATTGAGTCTGAGTATATTTCCTTTTACTGTGTCAACCTCGTTAAAAAATGAATCAGTGAGTACAAGGATAATTCCTTTTACTGTGTCAACCTCATTAAAAAATGAATTAGTGAGTCCGAGGATAGTTCCTTTTACTATGTCAACCTCGTTAAAAAATGAATCAGTAGTTTCTGAGGATAGTTCCTTTTACTGTGTCAACCTTGTTAAAAAATGCATTAGTGGCTTCGAGGATAGTTCCTTTTACTGTGTCAACCTCGTTAAAAAATGAATCAGTGGGTCCGAGGATAGTTCCTTTTACTGTGTCAACCTCGTTAAAAAATGAATCAGTGAGAGGAAGATAATTCCTTTCACTGTGTCAACCTCGTTAAAAAATGAATCAGTGAGTCCGAGGATATTCCTTTAACTGTGTCAACCTCATTAAAAAAATGAATCAGTGACTGTGAGGATAGTTCCTTTTATTGTGTCAACCTCGTTAAAAAATGAATCAGTTAGTCGAGAGCATAGTTCCTTTTCTTGCGTCAAGCTCGTTTAAAAAAAAATGAAACAAGCTTCCATGAGGACAGTTCTTTTCCTGTATCAACCTCATTAAAAAATGAATCAATAGATAGATTGTAGAGAGTAGATTAATAGATTAGAAATAAGTAGTTTTTGAGGAAAGTTCTTTTACTGTGTCAACCTTGTTAAAAAATGAAACATGTAGGTGAGGATAGTTCCTGTTACTGTGTCGACCTCGTTAAAAAATGAAACGCGTTGCCATGAGCATAGTTCTTTTCATGTGTCAAGCTCGTTTAAAAAATGAAACAAATCCTCCCCTAATTGAGTCGAGTCTTTGACTAGATCTCGTAAATGTTAAGTTTTATATTTAGGTTAGTTATTTCAGTTTTTGCATAATTTTCTTACAGTTTTAGGTCGGGTCTTTCATATGTTCTCATAAATGAACCTTCATTCCATCCATCTATTAATTACCATCTGTGTACTTAGTTGAATGAAATTAAGCTGGGGGGGCATGCGCTCTAGCAGTTACGCTTAGGGGGCATCAAGCACAGTTTTCTTTCTATTTCAAGCTTGTCCAAAAATGAAACCACTCTAAAGCATAATTTTTCTCTGTTTCAAGCTTTTGTAAAAATGAAACCTATCTTGAGTCAATTTTGGTTATTTTCAAGACTTGTTAAACTCATGAAAATCCTGAGATTATTTTTCTATCTTTCATTCTCGTAAAACACATGAAAATGCCGAGTTCTTTCCGTCTTTTCCTGCTCATAAATTAAATTGAAATTCGGCCATAGGAGTACATTTTTATCGCTTTTTCGAACTCGTTAAAACTTACAAAAAAGTGAAATTTGGAGTCCTCTTTTAAGCCCTTTCAGACTCTCTAAACATGAAAATATTTCCGAGCATTTGATTATTTGAACTCGTTAAAGTAAATGAATAATCATCCCTCCACTATAATTTTACCCGTTTTACGGACTGAAATGGACTATTTACGAAAAAGGTATACGTTGACTAATTACAGTCAATCGAGTTCTCTCCCACATGATTTTATCCTTTTTCGGGCTCGAGAGACTAAATTTATGAAAAAGTACACCCATGGATTTTTCTTAAGTTTTTTCTTCTGACTCCCTAAAATTGAAAAACATCGAGTTTCTCCTATATTGGACTCATTAAAATTTAACAGTAAAGGACCTGTTCAATTTTAAACAGGAACGAACCACTCCTTCTTAGGGTTCGAATCTTAAACTAAGTTGGACTCATCTGAAGGATGAGCTTATAAACAAGCAAATGTTATCCTCCTCAAGCTTGTTAAAAATAAAGAGGTACTTGCCAGAAATGGTGGGGGAAAAGAGAGAAAAATGGGCGTGTTTGTTGTATTTTGATTTTTCGGAAATTCAGTTAACCACTCTTGAACATGACACTTTTTTTCACTTGGGTTGGGAAAATCCTTTGCCTAACAGTTAATCAAACCATATTGAAAGTCTTCAGCCAATTTCTGGGTATTAGCTTTGGGTCAATTGTCACCAAACCATCTGCAGTGTCGTTATGTGTTCAAGAGGACAGTTCAAACAAACCATTCATCTACAAAATATCTGTCATCCATTTTGACCATCCCTGAGTCAGTCCTTGCCAATATATTTCTTCAAAACTTGATCTATGATTTCGTGTTGTGGGTTTACCTACGACATATCACTTTCTATCGACGACAACTCATTATCTAGGAGTTGATCTAGAAATTGTCAGTACCTTGAAATCTGCATGCCTTAATGGCAGGTTTCTTGCCTTCGACGACGTGTTGCATCATTGACATTCGATCGAATGATTCTGTGACATGTTCGACTTCAGCTCATTCATTCACATTTCATGGATTGTACTGAGTACATTGAGAGCCATTGACATTAATGGTGGTTACTCTCACACTTGTTAACAGTTTACATTATTGACTGGCAATCAAGTGGTTTCTGCCATGTTCGACTTCAACATATTCATTCACATGGATAGAATCGTACTAGTTCGAGATGCGGAAATCAAGACCCTGGATCTAGTTTCTACCATCCAGGCTGTGAGGAATTTTGTTATCATTTGTACAGTGGACTATTTATAAACAGATGGCTGCGTCCATACTATGTCTACACATGTCTATACTGTGATGTACTCAAAATAATTTCTGTATCAGAACAGTTTGAATTAGTTTCTAGTTAGTTTTGGTCTGAGTATGGGAATGCCTACCTCAACGATGATATATATATATTTTGCATTGAATGTTTTTACAGGTTCCGACTGGGGTGTCCACAGGATGATCCTTGAAATGATAAAGTACTTCACTCTTCATATATGACAGACTTCATCTTCATCTATTCCAGACTTCGCACTTTAAGGGGCAATCTGTTACACTAAAAACTGTCACCTTGACATTATGCTAACTGTATGAGCTCATTAACACTCATACATGCCTCCTCTGCAAGTCTTACAACCTTTACTCCTCATATCAAGCCCTAAAATAGGAGGAAAAACCCTAAAAAACTTTGAAACTTTGGGTACACAGGTAACATGAAGCCTGTCTGCGTTCCTAGCTTGGGTACGCAGGTAATACACTGCTTACCTACATTTTAGAATGCAGTTTTCATTTGCAATGCCTGTGTACCCTCCTCAAAGTAAAAAAGGCAAGAAAGTAAAGTCAAAAAAGTGGTTTGAGGTCAATTCTAGAAGGTTCTAGATGAGAATTTTTGGGGATGAGTACGCTTTGATAAGGTGCATGTATCCCTCACCTTAAGGAACTAATCCCTTGATGTGAGGAGTCTATCCCTTTGAAGGAGGATTCTATCCCTACAAAAGTGGAATCCTAACCTCCTCATCTACTCTATAAAATGAGGCATTGGGTAGCCTCAAAGGGTTAAGTTTTTTAAAGATTTGGAGATTAAGGATTAGAGTTCAAGCTTCAGGTGTGTTTAAGTTGAAGTGCTATTGATATTTAGACTTCTTTCTGCTGAGCTTTTGAGAGGAAAGATCACATACCTCATACTCTGGAGGAAGAGTATGAAGACTTATCAAGGTAGAGGAGACTCCTGCTTGGACCACAGGAAGGCCTTTAGAACATCAAGGCTAAGGAGTTTAAGGTTCTTCTGTTATTTTAAGATTAATACAATCAAGTTTTGTTTTTCTCAATAAATTGTCGTTCGATTGTTTATTTCAATAAGCTGTCGTTTGATTGTTTATTTCATAGATTCCTTGATCACTATGATAGGTTTGTTTTATAATTATTTTTTATACAGGTGCTATTTAATATTTGTTTGCTTGTGATTGCAAGTCGACAAAAGACGACACTTTCTTGCGACGAAAGAAATCTTGTTGCGACGAAAGGATTATTGTTGCGACGAAAGAACTCTTGTTGCGATGGAAGGATTATTGATGCGACGGAAACTTTATGACCAAAAATAAGCATTTGGATCTAAGGTAGGATCGACACCTTTATAGAATTTATTTGTAAAATGAATATATTTAGAGAAAGACAAGCTTAGTTGTTTGTTTGTTGCTAGATTGTCTTCTGACACTAGGGAGATCGGTCTTGTCCGCAAGAACGATTTATCCGGCCAACAGAGAGCTGTGAGCCTCACTGTTGCCTTCAACACCCTCATCATTATCACCCCCTTTTCTATCTTTAGTGTTGTTACCTTGTTCTTGGATTAGATCATCCACTTCCGCATCAGCTTCACTTTGGCCCTGTTCATCATTAGAAGGCTAATCTGTGTCATGACTATCATGACTGCTGTCATGACATTCATGAATTTTTTCTTTGCTATTTTTCTCATCATTGAATGTCCTATCAGTGTCATTTCCTTGGTCACTGCCTACCTCTTCAAAATATGTTTCAGCTTCATTATTTCTTTGTTCTTGATCTTCTATTTCCTCATCATCACCTTTTGTTTCTTCATGTTCATTATCTTCATCCATTTTGTCACTGTTTTCACTATGACTGTGCTCACTGTCATGCTCATGCACATTTTTCTCTTGGTTGTCATGTTAACTTTCTTGTTGACTATCACCCTCATCATTGTCTTCACTATCTTCTTGGCCTTCATCCTGCTTATCAGCAACACATTTTTTTGTACTTGGGAGTGATTCATTTGTATCATCACCATCATTTCTTTCCTCCAAGTGCTCTGTTGGGGTTCCCATGTTTTGGCCATATTGGAAAGACCAAAAGATGAGACAACATCAGAACCACTTTAGGACCTCAGGATCTAGCCCTCCTGGGTTTAGAGAGGGATTTCTCTATAAATACAAAGAAGGATATATCTTTGAAAGCTCAAAATGAGGTATTAGGCTAGGTATGAAGTGCGAAGGGGGTGTGAAATGATTTGGTTGGTTGGTTGGTGGGTTGGTCATGAGATCATAGATTGAGAAGGTAATGGGAGGAAAGGAGCAAAGCAGAAGGAATTTTCGGTCAAAGAGGATAGGTCAAGAAAGTGCCATCCATTGGGCTATGGATTCATGAAAGGGGATTACTTGCAAACCACTAGCCAAGGCTTTCAGAGAGAAATTCATCTATACTAAAGGATATTTTAGATAGATGGTGGAATGGAACATTAAGGATTGAAATTGAAAGAAGGAAAACAACCCAATTTCTGTCTATAGATCAGGTCAGAGGTTATTTAACTCCAGACCTGCTTGGACATACTCAAAGGCAGCTCTCCATGAAGTCACAAGGGGGCAGCTTATAGATCGGACTAGAGGTCATTTAACTCCAGGTCTGATTTAGCATGCTCCAAGGGAAAACAGAGATAAGTTTAATAGAGCCAGGGTCTGTAGATCAGAGAAGGACTTTGAACCTTCAATTATTTGACACCAGCAAGAGATGTTAGAAAGGCTAGCTGGTCGCATAAGGACCCTAGTGGATAGGGCTAACTCTAATCCCCAATATCCCAAATATTCCAGCTTAAACCCAACAAGAACAACTAGACAGTAAACCCCGAATTCACACATCGGCTAGCAGGAAGTAACATCTGCTACACTGGTTAAACCACGGGAGTCTGCTCTTAGTTTCACTATCAGCAGAAAACATTAAGGGCAAGGAGAGCAGAAACATAGGGTACTTAACAAGGGTAAATCCTATGCTAGATTTCTGATGCAAGCCAGAAGAAATGAACAGTATGAAAAATGTAATAAACAATGCGATAAGAAAACATCACCTGTAGTAATAGACCAGGATCCAAAGAAATTGCTTGTTCAATTGATGTGCAAAACCAGTCACATACACTAAGATCAATGGCTAATACAGTCAGAACTCTCTCCTCCTAGCCTACTACATAACAACTACTCTGCTACTCCCTCCCAAGACTGTGCTAACAGTCAAAATGAATCCCTCTAACAGCAACGAAAAGAACCAAACAACCACTTACAATGATTTTCTTCATGAATTTTATAGCTGAAAGACGGGAAGATGAGGTAGATGGAAAAATAAATGCAGCATTAAAACTTAGAAGAGGAATAGGGCCGAGGCCCCGTTCTGTTTTAAATTCTGGGCATTTATCTCTGGTACTCTTTGGATGAAAGAGTGGTCTTCGTCAAGCTTCCATTTACTCCAGGTATGTCTTTGAAGTAATTGTTGTAGCACTCTGGTGAATTAAACAAAAAGGTAGAATAATGACGCTAGGGTCTGCCACACCGTGTAACAAATGCTTCTGATAGCATAGGACTGTTGTCAGGGATGGAATTTCCTTAGGAACACGGTATAGAATGGAGATAGTATGGGCACTTCTTCCTTTATGGAAAGAACATTATGCTGATGTGAAAACCTGGTACTATTATTTTCTGTGCATCGGACCTTCTAATTGATCCTCGGGGTCTTCAATCTGGTACACTTTCCTTTTAAACACTGGATTAAGGCCTAAGATCTTCAACAATGTGCATTAGACCCTTTAATACCTCACTGATACTCTTTGTCGGCTCATGATTATCACTATCTGCGATATCTGCGCTTTAATGGCTCTGGGCAGGTTTTTACAGAGTTTAACCCTATTCCTTAAATGGCAGTCATGTCATAACACCTTCCCAGGCTTTTCTTCATGATTTCGATCTCTGAACATGGTCTTCCTTGCGTTCCTTGCCACTATAATAGTGACTGTGAACCATGGTGGTTTTCCGCCTGCCTGTAACCCTGCAAAACACGAAGCATGTTAAGAAGATCACACACGGGGATGGTGAATGCAGCAGGGTCGATGAGAATGGACGTGCAAATTGGTGAAATGGAAAAAATAGTTGCAGGTTGATGGCGGAAAATGTAGCGAATAGTGAAAACTGGTCATGAAGAAAGTTGGCGGAATGCAGAAATTTGACACTCTGGCCTTTGGACGAAATATATAGGGGAGCCGACGATAATGCGGCAAAAACACGTGGAATGGTGACGTGGCAGGACCCGGTCGATGGCGGGGCATGCATTAAATCTGGACTGTCCGATCTCAGGAGGAGATCGAGAGCTGAGGACATGGCGGAGGGCGACAGATGGTGGGCCATGGGTGTATTTTGCCTTGCGCTAATTCCCACGCAGCTTCATGGCATGATGACCGTTGGATGGGCAGCTCTGGATTGGACGACGCATGCACATATCGCACCGGGTCAAATGCTGAACTTTAACGTGCGATGGGGTGCGGTTTTCAAATAGTGCTCAGTGCCACATGTCTTACGGTGAGAAGAATCGCTCCAAAATGAGAAATACCACCTGCCCTCCGAAGGCGGTGCGATGGAAACCGACGGTTTTCTGCACGGTGTTTTGGCGTAGGGACCACTGGGGTGGGTGAACACAAACCGTTGATCGACGGGTTGAATGGACGGTTGTGATGCGATCGTAGGTGCAAACGGAGAGGGCCACAGGCACTATGGAGCTTGCGACGACCGTCCGATCTATATAGATCGACGGCTCAAAATGCTCTCGATACATATTTGTGATAAGTGCCCTTCGGGCTAGCGTCAGGTTGTAGCACCCAGGTCACATGGGGAACGGCTTTAGGGGCTGGCCGAAGGGGGGATAGGCCTGTCCTAAGGTGGGAAATGGGTTTTTGGCTCGTTTTTAGTGCATTTCAAGGCCAATGGAGGGTAACGATAAGGGAAGAAAGGGGAAATTAAACCAAACCGGGGGTGTGTGTAGGATTTAGAGGGTTAATGAGGGAAATTTAAAAGGGGAAAAAGGGGGTGGAAAGTGGGGTTTAGTGGGAATAAAATAGGAGGAAATGGAGGCTTAACGGAGATGGAAAAAGAGGAACAGGAGGCCTTTTGGGCATTCTTTTTCACAACAGAGAGGATTTTTCATGGAAACAGCAGTGAGGATTTAGCAAAGGATAAAGGCACAAGGAGGCTTCAAGGATGATGTGTTTTCAGAGGAAATGCATTCCTTGAAGGCTCAACCAACATTTTAGCCCCCTGTTTGTTTGCCAAAAAATTCATAGGGGGCTAACATGCTCAATGTCTTTGTCTTCATGACTTCCATGTTCATCTCCCTCCTCCTTGTCATCATCATCCTCCTACTCTTCCTCATTAAACTCTGTGTATGCACCACTATTTTCATTATTTCCACCAACATCTTCTTATTCATTATTTATACTATCAACTCCTTGTTCCTCATTTAACTTTGTATCTGCCTCACTATTTTTTTCATCTCCACTATCATTTGCTTGTTCTTCATTGCTACTGCCACCCCCTTTTCCATCATTACCATTGTCATCATCTTCACTTGATGCATCAGGAGAAGAAGAAAGAGGTAAGTTTCCTTGTGGAGAAAGCATAGGTGGAGGTGATGGAGGAGTGGAGGTAAGTGAGTGTGAAGTGGAAGGAAAATTTTTTTGAATGAAGGCTTGGGGATTTGCAAATATATCATGTGAGATGAAAACTTCCCAAGGGACTCCCTGTTGCTCTAGCTGGTGCAAAACAATCATCTTAACTAAGGAGTGGTAAAAAAGGCTTTGCATTTGGTGGGCATAACTCCTTTTCTTGACTACTGAAGCCATCTTGTCAATGCTCTAGTAGAGATAGTATGGTAGGTTTAGCAATTTAACTCTAGCAAAGTGCATTAGCAGCCTTATGTGATATGAATAAATCCTGGAGTACCTCCCCTCACAAGTGAAGTACTTGATAATTTGCCTCATTAGTAGGGCATATCTCTCTAGCAAGTGAGAGAAGGGGAAAATAGTCTTGCAACCCTGTTGATAACTAGGTTTGAGGAAGGGCCCATAGTAGCTTAAGGCCAATTTATTCTATTTGAACCATCTCTCACCAATATCTGGTATTCCTGTGGCTTTAGCAATGGATTTGGATGATATTTCAAATTTTACTCCTGCTAGGTTGACCTGGTGGTTTTGTAGGCTGAGAATGAACAACCTAGTCAACTCTGAGTGGTTTTGGACTTGTTTAACCTTCTCACAGAACTGATAGCATCCTACATATTGAAAACATGCAAGGATCATGGGAGAATAGGTGATTTGAATGGTATCTAAAGGCTCAAACCTGTTAGCCCTTCCTCCCTTATGTTTTGGCTTGATAGGCCTTCGGCGTTCATCACTACTGGTACTGATCTCTTCTCCAGACATGGTGGTTGATTATATCCTTGAAAAAAATGGTTTTTAACTTGGTGAGAGATTTAGGTCTAGGGAGGACAAATGAATGATGGTGAGGGCATATTTTAGCAAATGAGGGAAAAATGAAGTAAGTCTAGGAATTCTTTTAGAGTTTAGGAGGAGGCTTAGCTTTTATTGAGAGTATTTATGCTAATGACAACTCTCCAATTGGTAATTATTGCCCTAGAAGGTTAAATATTTGATTGCCATGAAGGTTAGGGTTTGGCCAAATTTAGGTTTTTGATATTCTCCTTTGATTATGAATGAAACAAAATCAATTTGGAGGGCAAATAAAATGACTACCAACCTTATCTAACTCATGTAGGAGCCTGGAGAAAACTTGAGGAGGAGAAAAAGTGAGTTTGAGCAATTTTTGGCAAATTTAGCCAAATCTCCTCTGTGCGTAGCACCACCCGACAGGTCATTCCTATCGGGCCTTCCTTGTTCGCAGAGCCGGGTTAGGTCAGGCCTTCCATGTGCGCAGCGTCGGGTCGGGTCAGGTCTTCCCTATGTGCAGTGCCTTTGAATGGTGGGAAATTCGGGCTCGAACTGGGCCTGTGCGTAGCGCCAGCCCTTCGATGTGTATCGCAGTGCTTTTTTGCACTATATCTGCCTCCTCTTTGCGCAGCGCCGACGACTCTGTGTGTAGCACCTCCATCGGTGCGTAGCACCTGAAAAATTTAACAAGTTTTGCAGAAAATCCTAAAAAAACGTTTTCAACGACTCTCCTTCTCTCCTGCAAAGATAAAAATGAGTTGGGAAGAGGGAGAGGAGATCTTTATACTCCTTTTTCAAAAAAAAAAATTAGGATCAAACCCACTTTCTAATGTTTGTTTCCCTTCTCACTTTTTCATTGTATTTCAGTCTTTTTGTCCTGTAGGTGGCAGAATTTAAAAAAAATGGTCTTGCCTTGGCTGTAGCATCTTGGTGTTTCTCTTGGATTTACAAAACTTTTAAATAAACTTAAACTTTGCCTCTTATCCACATTTTGGAAGCATGAACCTATTCTTAAAAAAGAAAAAGGTACTTTGACAAAGTTTCGAGGAAAAAGATAGACAGTGACATTAGTGCTCTTTGAAGGTCTTCTCCACTTTATCCTTTTCATGAATTTCAAGGTTTGTAAATAGTAAACATGTGATCATTTTGGCAGCGTCACCTTGGAGTCTTCAGTCCTGTATCTTTTTGCCTTTGATTTCTTGGTGGATAAGACTGAAGAGAAGAATTTTGACCTTCTTTCAATTGGCATTTTGTTATGTTTTCTCTTTGGAGCAGTTAAAACTTCTTGGTGTGAAAACCCTATCAGTGGGCATCAAAATTTCCTTTGGTCTTCATAGGTGCCACCATTGTGATAAACATTAGGTTTTTCTGACCTTCTCAATCTTCCTGTAGGTAGCCTATCTTTGACAATCCTGCAGAAGTGTCATTCATGGCTAACTATCTTTTGCAGAATATACTTTTGATAAGGAAACCCTTGTTGGAGGCTTCTCTGCTTTTTAGACCAATTACATGTTTTTTCCTTTGATCATGTTGACAGTGGTATATCTCTGGTTCCTCCTTAGTCTTTCCATCTCATGCTTTCTTCCCTTTTGACCATTTTTAAATCTTCTAACTGTATTTGAAAACTCAGGCCCTTGCACTGATACTCTTTTTTATTTGTCATTTTGGTGAGGTGGAATCAGTGCTTCTTTGTCAAACCCTTAGAGGGAAACTTGAAACCCTTTGAATTCCATCTGCTATTATGAAGGAGGCTTTATCATCATTTTTTTACCACTTTGTCATTCTTCCCAAACTCCTAGGTTTTTAGGGCTATTTAGAAAAAAATTAAATAATGTTGTCTTCTAAGTTCTATAAAAACTTTCAAAACTCATTAATTATTTCTAAAAATCTTCAATGTGCACTAGATGGAGTTGACGTGACCTTTGTCCTTGTAGCTCTAGTACTGATTCCTTGCACTGTTTCACTTATTTTGTCAATTAGTCACAAACCTTGATTCTCTTCAAACATAGGCCTTGCTTCCTTCTCTTTGTTGTTGATGGTCTTCTTGTGATGATTTTCCCATTACCTTACCTCTTTCTAGGTTGATGGCCATCTTGATCTTTGTGCAGTAATGTGAGCAAGGGCAGTTGTCCCTTGCAGAATTTGTGCACTAGGCCAAGGAGGCCTTTCTTTGAATGACTCTTTTATCAATTTTGGACAAAATTACTTGTCCCTTTTCTTCTTTGAATGTAGTCTCTTTACATAGGAAAAATAGAGATTTTAGGATACCAAATCCACCCTTTGACTTGTGAAACCCTAGGTGACCTAGTGGAAAGTTCCTTGGACTTGGCTTTGGACTAAAAACTTAGATTTTGGGGTCATCAAGTGTAAAACAGAGTTTATGATAAACTGATGTATTGAAGATCCAAAACCCAATGTACTTTATTTATCTAAAGAGCCTACAAAGACAGTTTTGAGACTATCCATGCTGGAGGTATTCTTGGGAGACATAACAGAACTATTTGATTGGTGGCCTTAGGGAGCAGTAGGGGGTTAAGGCAAAACAAAATAGAGGATTTGGGCCAAAAGTGACAAAATATAGACAAAATGAGTGACATGAGCCTCTAATGGGTTTTCTGGGACTCATAAGCAGAGCTTGACATGATGGAATGATAAAATAGTGAAAAATTATCTTAAGGATGATGAAGGCAGTGAGATTTCTAGTACTAACAATGTTCATGAAATTTGTTTCTAGAAATCTAGGGAAATAATTTAGTCATCTATGAAGGCAAAAAATTACTGATGACTAATAGATGGGATTAGATGGGTTCTAACCATGAAATCCAAACTAGTATATATTTGTACATACATGGGCTGAATTCTTCTGATAAATAAGGCAATTTGTTTGTTTTTCTATATCAACATCCAAACTTTGGCCTGCTCTAACTCTTCTTGTGGCTTCATTTTATTTACCAATGTAAGTGGTGCAGCCTTGTATCACATTTTCCACTCATACACAACAGTGATGGAAATTTGTATATTCCAGAGCATCCTGAAAAACTCTATGATCTGTCGCAGCAAGTCATTCAAGTGAAAAAATGCCTTATGTATTGTTACCAACTCCTCATAAATATCCCGAATAGTGTCTCCAGTTGTCGATACTTCAGCAAGTATCACTACTCTTATTTCCTCATGGTAGACCTATGCAGAAGGTGCACTTTACAGTGTTGCATAGAGTTGTTCATTCTCTTGCCGAAGTGCTTGTATGTTCTTGGCCACAAATCATTGGGTGTTAGATCTGGCTACTCCTGCGAAGGTCCAGCTGGCATTGGCAATAGCATTTGGATTCCTACTAGTGTCTTCCATGATATCCCCTTATCTCATCAACATAGGTGATGCATGATCATACAAAAACTTCTTTCTGCAGGCTTGTACAATATTCTTCTGCAATTCATCAAATGATAGATTGTACACATCCATGATTGGATCATCATCAAGGGGAACTACCTCCCCTTTCTCACTCGGGGATTTCTCTATGGCTGAAGGTGGTGGAGTCTGAATGGTGGCCTAAGGTGCACTAGGCATCAGGTCCACATCTTCAACTATTTTCTCTAGTTCCACTTCCATGTCCATGAGTTTAATCAATTTTTCAATTTCTTGAGAAAATTCATGTTCCTGCATTTTTTCGCTCACTCCTTCTGATGTCAGTTGATCCTATATATTTTCTTCAACCTATATAAGTGTCATCTCTCCTGTCGTGGTACCTTGCCTTTCTTCCTCTTCTTTCTTATGTTTCTACTCTTTTTCTCTTCTTATAATCTCTTGTTCTTCCTTCAACTCTTGTTTTTCTCTTTGTGCTCTTTTCACTTCTTATTTTAAGGATTACTTCTCTCTCTTTCTCCACTCTGCTCTCTGCTTCCTTTTTCATATTTTCACTTAGATTTCCAAAGCTACTTGTTAGTGAGAGGATCTTCCTTCATTTTACAACTTTTTTTCTATTCTTTATTTTCAGCTACCTTCCTCTTTCCTTTTTCATGCACCAGACCAATGCCTATTGTTGTTGTTGCTTATGGAACTCTTGCTGCCTACAAAACAACTTTAGAATTCCTAACTATATTGATCAGCTTGTGACGTCGAGAAGAGTTATAATATTTCCTCCATGGTTCCTCCTTCAACCACTGATATATCCTACTCACCAAGTTAAATTATACTCTCGCATAGTTTTCTTTTCAAATTCCCCTTGGGTAATATAGATTGTAACTCTTTAAGTCGAACTCCAACCTGATGACGGCTTTCCCTTCGGCATCTACAATCTTGATACTATTAATCTCGCATAATCTGGCCTGCAATGCAAAATTTGGCTATGTTTCCTTCTTTGTCCTATACAGTGCTACTAACAACCCTATGGAGATATGATAAGATACCTCTTCCATGACAGGTTTGTTGATGGCATATCTCGGTAGAAGATGTGGCTGCTTCTACCCGCTGAAAGTTCAATGTGTCATCCAGTAAGGCGAAAAAATCAACAATCTTTGATATCGCCTTTAGATTTTCTCATGACATGTGTTGGCTTGAAGGGGTCAAGACCCAGGTTCGGAGTAGCTATGATACCAAAAAAACCCTCTATTACTGACCCTTTCGACAACGATCTGCAATGCAACTCACAGTCTAAACTAGGTCTCTGCATCCAGAGGGATAATAGCACATTGATTTACTGCTAGGATTCTCTCTTATGCTTTTTCATCCATGCAGACAAAATTATCCACTTTTACATTTGATGCCCTAATTACTAATGAATATTATCGCGTATTGTGCCTTTACTAGTCCTATGCAATATTCAACCCAATATAACACATATAAATAGCATAAAATACTACAATATGCATAAAACAACATACAATACTTCATGATACATAAAACATCTTCAAATATAGATAATAGACAAATTGCGCATATAACCAAAAAATACTCTAGGACTATCCCTTCCTTTCTCCCACATTGGGTTTCCACCTTAAATCCTAGTGTTCATGTGTGTTGCTTATGTGTGATGGTTTACTTTGTTCTTACTACACATGTTTACTGCTTATTAGATGTTTGATGAATCAATGATGCACTGGTTTAAGTGAAACAAATGAATATTTATCTGAATTATAAGATTATTGGATATACGCTAGTTTCCTGAACACATTCATGTACATACGCTAGTTTTCTTTAGTAAAGTTGCGTACAGTGATTAGAAAAAGTAAAGTAAAATTTTAGGAGAGCTTTAAAATATTGATTCACCCCCCACCCCCCCCCCCCCCCCACCCCCTTCCTCAATAAAAGTCACATACATACGCTAGTTTTCTTCAGTAAATTCACGTACAGAAATCTAAAAAATAAAAGTAAAATTTTAACAGAGTTTTAAAATATTAATTCACCCCCTACCCTCAGTATTTTTCCAACAAGTGGAATCAAAGCAGGTCCTTCTGAAGAAGCTTGATCACTTGAAGGAGATCCATCACGATGGGAAGTCTCCAAGCAGTATTTCCTATTAGGCCACCATTTCTCAATGGAAGTAATATAATCTTCTGGAAGATACGAAAAAGGCCTTATCTGTAAATTCTTGGAGCAGATAGTATGGGGAATCGTAGGAGGTTATCATTATCGAGTAATCATTCCTACAAATGCAGCAGGAAAGAAGAGATATGAAACCAATGTAAAAGTTGGCAATGCCTTGTTGGGAAGCCTAATAGAATCATAATTTGTCAAAGTATTCTAGTTAAATTAAGAAAAGGAGATATGGGACAAGATCATCTAGAGCTATGAAGGCAATGACAAGGTAAAAAGTGATAAACTTCAAACTCTTATAATTCAATATGAACCTCTCAAAATGCATAATGATGAAAGTATTGCAAGTTTCTTCCTGAGAATATATGAGAATGTGAATTTTATGAGAAATATGGATTAATATATAAAAGGATCAACCTTAGTAGAAAAAATCTGGAGACCTCTAACTCCAAAATTTGATTCAAAAGTGTTTGCCATTTGTAATATTCCCAAATGGGAAAATCAACAATACATGCACTGAAAACGAATTTTTCAAAAATATAAGCATTAACAGAAAAATGTATCGCATGGATCCATTAGATCTGACATTATTACAACCAAATCCAAGATGAAATCAGAAACAAATCACTTTTTCCTAGTTAAACAAGCCTCCTATGGCCAAAACAACCCAAAAACACTAAAACCCCAAGGCTACTACAACACAGAAGTTACTGTAGAAAGTGACAGAGCAATTTATTAAGAGTTATACTAAAAAATATGAGAGAAAAAATATAGCTTCTTATATATTAATCATTGAGGCACAAAAACAGAGATATAGCCTCTTTTACAAAAATCCAAGATGACCTGGCAAGGGTTTCTTGATAAACATGAAATACAAGAAGCATTTGTTGCAGATCTATGGCTGAATCACATTGTATGGTAGAAGCTCTGCATAAAAATGGCTGATCATGCAAAGAAATGGTTGTAGCTCCTCCTACTAGCTTTCCGGGAAAAAGGTTGATCCTCCTCCTGGGAAACTAGCTCATAAAACAAGGGATTAAACCCCTCCACTGCAATACCTTAAGAAATAACACAGTTTATGCAAGGGACTATGCTAGTTTTGAAGGGGATTGCTTGTCTTTTTTAGGTCTCTATAATAAGAAAGATTGGCAAAATTCCGATCACAGAGCTAACATCATTTCAACCAACTTTGGGATTCTAGGATCTAGCCCTCCTGAATCCGGAGAGGGATCTCTCCAATATGTACAAAGATGGATTTGTCTTTGAAGTTTAGGGTAATGATATTAGGCTAGTTATGAAGACCAAGGGTTTTGTTTACTTTGGTTGGACAAAGATAAATGAAGGTGAAGGAAGTCTAAATGAAGGGTGAAGATGAATGAAAGCGAAAATTGATTCAGCTAAGAAAGATAGGTAAGAAACAACTTCAATCCATTGGGCTATGGAGTCATAGTAGGGTTTTAATTGAAACAACAAGGTTCAAGAGTGGTCTATGGGGCAAGTCATCTATGTCTAAGGATCTCTTTAAAGTTTGATTTATGGAATGGAATGATACATTAAGAAGGGGAAATAAACAGATGTAGAACAAAGAGCAGTCCAGGATCTGGTAAGTACTTTCAAACTATCCAGCCTTTGATACACTTTCAATAGAAAACATATAAAACACAAAGGGAAGCTTGAAGGCAACTTTTGGAGTAGAAACTAGCGGGCCGGGCTCACCACAAGTCCTCTCCTAGCTCTTCCTTACTTGGCTACTTTCAAGACAATCACAAAGATAACACAGAATGGCCTAAGATCTGATAAGTACTTTGAAACTAGTCAGCTTTTAACACATTCTAGGGAAACAATCAGACAGTTATGCAGACAAGTCTGGGACCAGGGCTAACCATATCTTCCTTCCAGTTCATCCTCACACAACATATGCAGAAAGTAACATTCAAGACTGACATTCAGCTAAGACAATAAGACGAGGGAACGCCAGCATTCCTATGTCTAAACTGAATTAAATCATTCCTAAATAACACAGATTGGAAGAAAACATTCAAGTAAAGATTTCTCAGCCAGAGAAGGTTACTGATATACAGTAGGCCCTAACCCTGTTTAAACTGTTCTTTACAGTGGAAAATGAAACAAAATGAAAACAGAAACAAAATAACAAGTTACAAATGAGAATAACACCATCGTCAACATAGACCAGGATCCCATAAATCAGCTTGTATTGATGTTCCAAACCAATTACAATCTTTAAGTCCAATGGTTCTTTACAGCTTCAGGCTTCTCAGCTCAACTTAGGTATTTTCTCTTACAAACAGAGCTTACAGCAGCTTCAGAAAACTATTTACATGCTACAGATATGCAGTGACCAACAGTTTCTCATCTTCTACAGAATTATTTATAGAAGAATGAGGAGGTGAGATCTGCTAAAGTAATTAATACAGATTCAAGACTTCTTGGCCCTGTGAGGGGCTCGATGAAGAAGTTTACAGGTGGTTCTCTGTATTAACTATTTTACATTAACTATCAGGTATGCTGGAAAGAATTTGTTGACCTTTGAGGTTTGGCGTGAGATTGAATAACTCTGCAGATATTTCTCGCATTAAGTTCCTTGCAGAAGTAACTTCTCTGCTGCGTTGAGGCAAAACATCTTCCTTTGCAATAACTTCGGCCCTGGTTTGAAAGGTTTGAGGCAACAGGTGGCGTTTAGTTGCTGGGAGGAATCAATTCGCCTCCTTTTTGTGGCGGTGGAGGGTTTGCTGTCACTAAAACACTTTAGGTATTCTGCAGACTGTGTTTTAGATTGGGGGATTAGGCTTTTGATAACAGTCTTAGCCGTAATCCCCATAAAACTGTCTTCAATTCTCTGTGCTGGCACATTTCTGGTCTTCTACAGCTGATACTCTTTGACTGTGCCGGATTCTTGGTGCTTCGTTGTTACACAGGGCTACGCATGGTTATATGGCATCAATGCCTCATGAAACACTGATGAAAACGTGAATTTGCACCCTGTGGCCGATTTCCTTTGACAAATCAAAAGAGGCAGGGTCGTCACCCTCATCTTTCGAATTTCCTTCTGAATATAGCGGAAAACGTTAAACCCTACAAAATACAAACGCAGGTTGAAATCCTGCGTTTATAGGTTAAACTACATTGGAGGTTGTGCGGAGCAAGCAGGGTCGTTGGATCATGGAGCGGGGATGCAGATCGACGGCGGAGATGCATCGGCGGGATGTAATGGGCAAAACCTTTGTAAACCACAAAATATATCATTTTCGACTTTACAAAAGAAAAAAGCGTTTTTATATGAAAGGTGGGGGTATCATATGGTGGGCCCGACGAGATCGATCGCAAATCGCAAAAGGTGGAAAATGCGATGGCGGATTTATGCGACGAAGAGAAAATGCGATATTGCGATTTGCGATGAGTGCTGGGGAAAAATGCGATTGGAGCGGTCGCATCGCAAATATTTGCGATGCGATCAGATCGCATCGCAAATATTTGCGATGGATCAAACTGTTTAAACAACGAAACATGTGATTTGCGATATGCGATGGATCGCATCGCAGAAACTTGCGATGAGATTTTTAGAGGAAAACTGAAAATTGCGATCTGTGATCTGCGATGGATTGCAGTGCAAATATTTGCGATGCATCAGTTTTAAAAATAACAATTTGGAAATTCTATGATCTGCGCTTTGCGATAAGCGCCAAAGGGTTAAAACTTGGTTCCAAGGTGCGGGCGTATGGAATAAAAGGGGCTAAGGGCTTAAGCTCGAGGGGCTTAAGTTCTATACATAAAAACATGTATTTTCATGGTTTTTGAAGGGTTTCTTGAAGGAAATGAAGGTTTCGGTAAGGTTAAAAAGTGGGTTTTTAACCTTATAAAAGTGATTTTAATGAAATGGAAAGGGAGAAACATGAAATTGTGGGTTTTTCATGGGAAAAGGAGAATAGAAAATGAGGTTAGTGAGGAAGAAAAGGAAGGGGACCAAGGGATTCTGCAGCAGTATTTAACTTGGTATTTTTTAAGGATTTCAAAGGTTTTTAGAATGTAAACAGCAATAAGGGATCCAGACAGAGGCATGAGGCCTTAGAGAGACTTCAAGAGCCAACAATTTTTAGTGATAAAATTGTTCCTTGGAGGCTCAAAAAAGATTTAGCCACCTTTTGGTATAACAAAATATTATAGGTGGCTAACAGTGGCTCCACTTGGGGATGGTGCCTTCTTGAAGGCATCAAGAATTCAGACTTGATTTCTCTGGGACGCTAACTTGTGCTTGATCCATTGGGCTGCCCTTCCTTTGCTGGATGATCTTGTTTGAAAACATATTTAGCAGCCATGAAAACAATGGTCCTTCATCAATACAAACTTTCTACCTACCCAATCCTACTGATCTAGCATTTTTTCTTCATCAGAGTGCACTTGGATTGGAAAACTCTATTCACAACATTTTATTCTTTTGAAATCAGGAAATATAATCTATTTCTACTCCTTATTTCTCCCTAAACTCAGATTAAACAGTTGAGCTCAGATATTTCTCTACCTAATCTACTGTCTGTTGGGATTAAACTATCCAACAAACTTTCATTCTCTAAATTCTACAACAGAAATTTAAAAACAGTCAAGTCAAGATTGAGCTGTTTGACTTGGTTTGATCTATGGCATAAGAACAAGATGCACATAGATTATTATTTGCAGAAAATTAAAATAAAAAATGGAAGGCTTAAGATCTGAAAGTTTCTCATCATGGCCTTCTCTTTTTTTCACAGCTCTGTTTTTGCTTTTGTTTGAGCTGTCTCTTCCTTGATATCTGATTCAGATTTTGGGCAAATTAGAACCAGTTTTTCTCTTTTATGACTCAGAAAATAAAACAATTTTGAGTCATCTCTCTTTGGAAACTTTGGTTCAGATTTTGAGTTTGTTTGAACCTTCATTTCTATCCTAATCTATCTACTGATAAGCCAAGATTGAATAGTTTGGCAAATCGAATTCACTATCCTATCAGCAGAAAATTTAAAGCTAATTAGTCAAGATTAGGCAGTTTGACTAACTAGAAGTGTGTTTTGAGGAGTGGCATTTGAGCTTGCACACTTTTAGATTTATTTCTCTTTTTGGCATGGGGCTGTGCCTTTCTTGTTTTCATTTCTGTCCTCTTTTCATTCTTTCTTTGTTTTTGTATTTTTGGATTCTTGACTTTTCTTCAAAGCAGAAAACAACAACTAACTACATGCTCGGAACTGAGCTTTATTGACATTCCTATCTAACCTATTCTAAACACGGAGTAATTACATTCATCATATGATACAAAAATGCCAATGCAGCCAACTGAGTAATGTCAAGAAGAAGAAGAAACTCTGGCTGCTTGTCAGAGGTATCCATAATATATTTTGAAGATTAATTTTCAAAACCGAGGCTATCACAGAAGGTGACAGCTTTTCATGTCTCTGGCTTTTGCAAAGGATCAATGCTTGATAATTTGAGCCAGTCAGGATTTCCACACACTCTTCCATAGGATCAACAAAGAAAAGATGAAGATTCTCTTCCTTTTGGTCCTCCACAATTGGTAGATCATCTACTTCCAAGACATCAGCTTTGAGGACTATCTCTTTAGTATGTAGCTTGGAAGTATCATCATTCTTAACCTACAAAATAGCAAACAGTGAAATATCTTCTTTCTTTGAATCTATGCTTGCTTCTGATATAAATTCAGGCTCTTTAAATGACAGAATAATATCAGTGAAGGGATAAGTTTCTTCTCGAGAAGATGATATATCCACAACAGGATAGTCTTCTATTTTTTTTTTCTCCTTCATCTTCATCATCTTCTGAACTGGAGGACTCATCATATTTGACAGTGTTGTCCTCTTGTGGCCCTTGTATGCTCGTATTCAGTGGACTAAATTCTGTGAAGAGGTTATTATATTCTTGAGCAGGGGAGTACTTCAAGGTTTCCTCTTTTTCAAGAGGAAGATCCTTTTGCTCAAAAATTTCTTTATTGCTCTTCTCTTCACCTTCTGAGTTGAAAAGCTGTTGATTCCCAATTATGTGAAAGCGATTTGTGATAGATTGAAATGGGTGATTTCTGCTTTCAAGTTGATGATGGTGAAACTCATAACACCAATCGAATGCAGGTTGCCCTGCGTGATTAATTTTTTCTTGAAACTCATCATCATCATCAGACTGATCGAAATTTGGAAAATCATCGGAATAAACAATTTCATCAGTCGAACATATTGGGTTATCAGCAGGTCTCTCTTCATTATGATTTACAAAAGAATTTTCTAAATCTGTACAACAAAGTTCTCTATGCGAATGGGCAAGAGTGTTTGTTTTGAAAAAAGTTTCAAAGACTAACTGTTTATAAATAGTTTGTTCTATTTCCTTCTCTTTCAAAGGGGAAGATGCTTCCATGTCCCTTTGAACAGAAGTACAAAAATTCTCTGTCTCTTGCGAAGACTGATTTTGAGGCTGGATGTCTTCTTGAGCCTCAGCTATAAGGGATGATGAATCAATATTTGAGTTTTCAGGGATATCTCGAGGAACGTCCATTATTTCTTGGATCATCTCTTCCTCAACTGATTCATCTATATTCTTAAAAATTTTCAATAGGAGATTAAACTCATGAATGGCTGTTAAAAGATCTTCAGGATGCATCACTTCCAAAGCTTCCTCATTATATATAATGTGTTGGCTGATGTTTTGTGATGGATCATAATATATTGCACCCCATGATAATGACGTAGCGTTTTCTTCATAGTTCTCATAGAACACATATTCAAGGTCTCTTAAAGAAAACAAACTACTAGATCTTAAGCATTCATACCAATCCCTAGCTTTTCCTTCTAATGTTAACATGAACATTTTCATTAGGCAGTCTTCATGCCACTCAAATTTCAACCTCCATACATGTGTGTGAAACTTGATAAGATGTAATAAAGGGTTATCAAACTTTTCACCTTGAAAAACAGGCAGGTTGTCATCCCAATTCACCCGGGGCATCTTATGTGGAAACCCAGGGATATGATCTCTACTCATTGGGGCATATCTTCGTTGTATTCTTGGAATCATGTTTGTAAATCCAGAAAGAGGTCACTGTGTCTGGTCAATCAGTTCAGGGTCTTCTACCAGTGGAGTCATTTGGTCTTCTGGGAGTTTCAGAGTGTGGAGTCGCCAGGTGGAAAATTTTTAGCCCTAAAGGAGGTAAAATGTTTTATGGTTCCACCACCATGTTTATTGCATACCAATCTGAAATATTTTTGGGTTTTTCTGAGTTTTTGTGATTGTATGGAAAACTAAAGAGTCTATAAAAGCTGGCCAAGCAACTATGAACTCAAAAATAGTCCCCAGCTGAGTCGCCAGAAATGTTAGGTGACTCCAGCTGGTTAATAAAGCAAATGATCTATGAACCAAATCTCTGATGTCATATGATTATCTTTAAATGAAAATGATTCGGGGTTCTTCCCCAGTGGAGTCGCCAGAAATGTTAGGTCTCTGTAATAAGCAAGATTGGCAAAAGTCCGATCACAGAGTTAACATCATTTCAACCAACTTTGGGATTCTAGGATCTAGCCCTCCTGAATCCAGAGAGGGATCTCTCCAATATGTAGAAAGATGGATTTGTCTTTGAAGTTTAGGGTAATGATATTAGGCTAGTTATGAAGACCAAGGGTTTTGTTTGCTTTGGTTGGACAAAGATAAATGAAGGTGAAGGAAGTCTAAATGAAGGGTGAAGATGAATGAAAGCGAAAATTGATTCAACTAAGAAAGATAGGTAAGAAACAGCTTCAATCCATTGGGCTATGGAGTCATAGTAGGGTTTTAATTGAAACAACAAGGTTCAAGAGTGGTCTATGGGGCAAGTCATCTATGTCTAAGGATCTCTTTAAAGTTTTATTTATGGAATGGAATGATACATTAAGAAGGGGAAATAAACAGATGCAGAACAAAGAGCAGTCCAGGATCTGGTAAGTACTTTCAAACTAGCCAGCCTTTGACCAGGCACTTAAGAAAGACATGAAAGCAAACTAGGATCTGGTAAGTACTTTCAAACTATCCAGCCTTTGATACACTTTCAATATAAAACATATAAAACACAAAGGGAAGCTTGAAGGCAAATTTTGGAGTAGAAACTAGCGGGCCGGTCTCACCACAAGTCCTCTCCTAGCTCTTCCTTACTTGGCTACTTTAAAGACAATCACAAAGATAACACAGAATGGCCTAAGATCTGATAAGTACTTTGAAACTAGTCAGCTTTTAATACATTCTAGGGAAACAATCAGACAGTTATGCAGACAAGTCTGGGACCAGGGCTAACCATATCTTCCTTCCAGTTCATCCTCACACAACATATACAGAAAGTAACATTCAAGACTAACATTCAGCTAAGACAATAAGATGAGGGAACGCCAACATTCCTATGTCTAAACTGAATTAAATCATTCCTAAATAACACAGATTGGAAGAAAACATTCAAGTAAAGATTTCTCAGCCAGAGAAGGTTACTGATATACAGTAGGCCCTAACCCTGTTTAAACTGTTCTTTACAGTGGAAAATGAAACAAAATGAAAACAGAAACAAAATAACAAGTTACAAATGAGAATAACATCACCGTCAACATAGAACAGGATCCCATAAATCAGCTTGTATTGATGTTCGAAACCAGTTACAATCTTTAAGTCCAACGGTTCTTTACAACTTAAGGCTTCTCAGTTCAACTTAGGTATTTTCTCTTACAAACAGAGCTTACAGCAGCTTCAGAAAACTATTTACATGCTACAGATATGCAGTGACCAACAGTTTCTCATCTTCTATAGAAGTATTTATAGAAGAATGAGGAGGTGAGATCTGATAAAAGATATGCTAAAGTAATTATTACAGATTCAAGACTTCTTGGCCCTTTGAGGGGCTCGATGAAGAATTTTACAGGTGGTTCTCTGTATTAACTATTTTACATTAACTATCAGGTCTGCTGGAAAGAATTTGTTGACCTTTGAGGTTTGGCGTGAGGTTGAAATAACTCTGCAGATATTTCTCGCATTAAGTTCCTTGCAGAAGTAACTTCTCGGCTGCGTTGAGGCAAAACATCTTCCTTTGCAATAACTTCGGCCCTGGTTTGAAAGGTTTGAGGCAACAGGTGGCGTTTAGTCACTGGGAGGAATCAATTCACCTCCTTTTTGTGGCGGTGGAGGGTTTGTTGTCACTAAAACACTTTAGGTATTCTGCAGACTGTGTTTTAGATTGGGGGATTAGGCTTTTGATAACAGTCTTAGCCGTAATCCCCATAAAACTGTCTTCAATTCTCTGTGCTGGCACATTTCTGGTCTTCTACAGCTGATACTCTTTGACTGTGCCAGATTCTTGGTGCTTCGCTGTTACACAGGGCTGCGCAGGGTTATATGGCATCAATGCCTCATGAAACACTGATGAAAACGTGAATTTGCACCCTGTGGCTGATTTTCTTTGACAAATCAAAAGAGGCAGGGTCGTCACCCTCATCTTTCGAATTTCCTTCTGAATATAGCGGAAAACGTTAAACCCTAAAAAATACAAATGAAGGTTATGAAATCCTGCGTTTATAGGTTAAACTGCATTGGAGGTTGTCCGGAGGAAGCAGGGTCGTTGGATCATGGAGCGGGGGTGCAGATCGACGGCGGAGATGCAGCGGCGGGATGTAATGGGCAAAACCTTTGTAAACCACAAAATATATCATTTTCGACTTTACAAAGGAAAAAAGCATTTTTATATGAAAGGCATGGGTATCATATGGTGGGCCCGGCGGGATTGATCGCAAATCGCAAAAGGTGGAAAATGCGATGGCGGATGTATGCGACGGAGAGAAAATGCGATATTGCGATTTGCGATGAGTGCTGGGGAAAAATGCGATTGGAGCAGTCGCATCGCAAATATTTGCGATGGATCAAATTGTTTAAACGACGAAACATGCGATTTGCGATATGCGATGGATCGCATCGCAGAAACTTGCGATGAGATTTTTAGAGGAATACTGAAAATTGCGATCTGCGATCTGCGATGGATCGCAGCGCAAATATTTGCGATGCATTAGTTTAAAAAATAACAATTTGGAAATTCTGTGATCTGCGCTTTGCGATAAGTTCCAAAGGGTTAAAACTTGGTTCCAAGGTGCGGGCGTATGGAAGAAAAGGGGCTAAGGGCTTAAGCTCGAGGGGCTTAAGTTCTATACATAAAAACATGTATTTTCATGGTTTTTGAAGGGTTTATTAAAGGAAATGAAGGTTTCGGTAAGGTTAAAAAGTGGGTTTTTAACCTTATAAAAGTTATTTTAATTAAATGGAAAGGGAGAAACATGAAATTGTGGGTTTTTCATGGGAAAAGGAGAATAGAAAATGAGGTTAGTGAGGAAGAAAAGGAAGGGGACCAAGGGTTCTGTAGCAATATTTAACTTGGGATTTTTGAAGGATTTCAGAGGTTTTTAGGATGTAAACAGCAATAAGGGATCCAGACAGAGGCATGAGGCCTTAGAGAGACTTCAAGAGCCAACAATTTTTAGTGATAAAATTGTTCCTTGGAGGCTCCAAAAAGATTTAGCCACCTTTTGGTATAAAAAAATATTATAGGTGGCTAACAGGCTTAACACCAGATAGTGTAAAATGTAGTACAGGATACTCCTCTTATATCCCTTAAACAAGTTCTTCAAGAAGAAGTGGGGAATTCCCGCATGAGAAAACCCTTGCACTAAACAGTGCAGGAAACTTAGCTAAATAGCCAAATAATGCAAGAAGTCTAAACATACCACATACAAAATATAATCTTCAATCATGCCCCATATGGCTTCCATTCCCTCCATTATATAGTTAATGAGCTTCCTCACCATGGGTCCCACCCAATTATGAGGTTAATTCCATGCAAAGGCACCTCCACCAAAATTACGTTGTCTCCATGAGTCCCACTCTTCTATTTATAGCTTTGTTTGATTTATTCAACCTTGAATTTATCTTCATGCATTGTCTTTTTTCACACCCAAGGTGTCTTCATTTTTACTAGCTAGATTGATCTTCATTCACACTGAGTTGTCTTTATTTATGATCCACTCCTCATATAATAATTTTGTTGACTTGGTCAAACTTAACTTTTCCCACACATTTTAGACCCTGTTCACACATGAGGATGTTTGATCTAGTTATTAAAATGATCCCTTTTCACATTATGATGGATTTTATGCCTACTTAAGAAACTTATGGGCCTCCTTACCCATTTATTCATCTAACTAGATATTAAAAGAAAAAATAATATTCCTATTAGCTGCATGCTAGTTTAGGAATATTACAGTCTTAGCCTCCCAAATGTTGCTTGTCCTCAAGCAACTGCAAGGGTGCTACAAAATATCCCCTCCTCCTCTTGGGGCCTCCACATCCAATAGTCTCCACCATAGCTTCAGACATTCTTCAATAACTTTTTCTTCCAATGGTTCCTCCCAAGTGTGTAAGTTGGCCTTTGGTGGATAAACCAATAGGCTCTCATCATGAAAGAATGGAAGGTGTATATGGAAACCTCCTTGTTCATCAATGGCCTCCTCAAGATAGAAGTGATGAAAACCATGGGGAACTTCATTACCAATGAAAGGCTGCCATCTCCATGTTATCATCCAAATGAAAAGAATCACCTCCCATCTTGGTAATTCATAGAAAATCTCCTCCTAATTTCTCATGAGAGGCATGTCCCAAGTGCTTCAAACAATAATATGGCCCATCTCATAAAGAAACAAGTGATCTGCTATAGTGGCCATATAATCTCCCATGCTCCCCTTGAAAAATGTAGTGCAAAAAGTTTGGGAAATTTCTTCCCCCAAGGACACATCCAACCAATGTGTCTCTCCTCCAATCATGTTCCCCAAAACTTTAAGAACATATTCAGCATATGGAATCATAATTAAAGTCATGCTAGCTGCCATATGTAGTAAAGGAGAAGGACCATGGTCCCTCATGTGCAACTAGCACAGTTTTACTCCCAACTGCCATAGAATATGATATAACAAGTGTTTTTCCCACCACTTGTTTGTTGTCCCATTCTTCTTGTATGCTTGGAGAAGGTGTATGATAGTTGGTGCTAATGAATCACACCATGAAGAATACAACATCTCCCCAAAATATTTTAGGGAATGGTTAATATTTCCATTTCTCATGGCCCCAAATAGCCCATGAAGCCCACAATAAAAGGTGCCCCCTCTTGGAGCAATGCCCTATACATGAGTGTTAAGAAAATACAAGAATATAGTAAATGCATCATGATGTTTATAAATACAATTCTTACCATACACTTGATTTTAATCTATCAGGTATCTCATGGATGAGTTCCCTCTAACACCCAATGAATAAGGAGGTGGCAATAATAACTCTTCCCAAGAGCTATGTTCCTCCTCAACCAACAAATAATCTATGCACTTTCTCATGTGATAGTTCATCTCATTTTTGAAATATTCCCATATGAATCCCTCCAATATGGGACAATATGCTTTAATAAATTCATTGGGTTTAGAAAGCAATATCTCATAGGCTGCATTAAGTATTTTATCCTTGAGCTTGGATTCTCTAGTCAAATAGATCTGATCATGAGAGTAAATGACTCCATTAACCACTTTATACCTCCTATCCATCACATGCCCATCAAGAACCTTACATGTGAAGAGGTTCTTGGAATATTCCATCAATAGTTGGGATTCCCAATATGGATCTAGGCTCCCCAAAAATGACAGCGCTGTAGAAATCTGAAATGCATCCCCTGTCATAACATGGCTCTCCCACATTATAAAGAAAAATATTACAATATTGTACTAGCACAAACTCATAACATCGTGGAGGCACCCACCTATAGAAGGCTACAACCTTCACTCATTCTCTAGCTCCAACTGGAAGGGAGCTCTAATCTCCTGATATCATTTACCAACACTCACTAGAAGGGAGTTACGACCCCATGATGTAATTTACCAACACCCACTGGAAGGGAGAAGCGACCCCCTCACTGAATTTTCCGAACCTCAGCACATTGGGTTTCCACCTTAAATCCTAGTGTTCATGTGTGTTGCTTATGTGTGATGGTTTACTCTGTTCTTACTACACATGTTTACTGCTTATTAGATTTATAATGAATCAATGATGCACTGGTTTAAGTTAAACAAATGAATATTTATCTGAATTATAAGATTATTGGATATACGCTAGTTTCCTGAACACATTCCAATACATACGCTAGTTTGCTTTAGTAAAGTTCCGTACAGAAATCAGAAAAAGTAAAGTAAAATTTTAGGAGAGTTTTAAAATATTGATTCACTCCCCCCTTCCTGAATAAAAGTCGCATACATACGCTAGTTTTCTTCAGTAAATTCACGTACAGAAATCTAAAAAATAAAAGTAAAATTTTAATAGAGTTTTAAAATATTGATTCACCCCCTACTCTCAATATTTTTCCAACAAGTGGAATCAGAGCAGGTCCTTCTGAAGAAGCTTGATCACTTGAAGGAGATCCGTCATGATGGGAAGTCTCCAAGCAGTATTTACTATCAGGCCACCATTTCTTAATGGAAGTAATCTAATCTTCTAGAAGACACAAACAAGGCCTTATCTGCAAAGTCTTGGAGCAGATAGTATGGGGAATCGTAGGAGGTTATCAGTATCGAGCAATCATTCCTACAAATGCAGCAGGAAAGAAGAGATATGAAACCAATGTAAAAGTTGGCAATGCCTTGTTGGGAAGCCTAATAGAATCAGAATTTGTCAAAGTAATCTAGTTAAATTAAGCAAAGGAGATATGGGACAAGATCATCCAGAGCTATGAAGTCAATGACAAGGTAAAAAGTGATAAACTTCAAACTCTTATAATTCAATATGAACCTCTCAAAATGCATAATGATGAAAGTATTGCAAGTTTCTTCCTGAGAATATATGAGAATGTGAATTCTATGAGAAATATGGATGAATATATAAAAGGATCAACCTTAGTAGAGAAAATCTGGAGACCTCTAATTCCAAAATTTGATTCAAAAGTGTTTGCCATTTGTAATATTCCCAAATGGGAAAATCAACAATACATGCACTGAAAATGCATTTTTCAGAAATATAAGCATTAATAGAAAAATGTATCCCATGGATCCATTAGATCTGACATTATTACAACCAAATCCAAGATGAAATCAGAAACAAATCACTTTTTCTTAGTTAAACAGGCCTCCTATGGCCAAAACAGTGCAAAAACACTAAAAACCTAAGGCTACTACAACACAGAAGTTACTGTAGAAAGTGATAGAGAAATTTATCAAGGGTTATACTCATAAATATGAGAGAAAAAATATATCTTCTTATATATTAATCAATGAGGCACAAAAACAGAGATCTGTCCTCTTTTATAGACATCCAAGATGACCTCGCAAGGGTTTCTTGATAAACATGAAATATAAGAAGCATTTGTTGTAGATCTATGGCTGAATCACATTGTATGGCTGAAGCTCTGTATAAAAATGGCTGATCATGCTAAGAAATGGCTGTAGCTCCTCCTAATAGCTTTCTGGGAAAAAGGTTGATCCTCCTCCTGGGAAACTAGCTCATAAAACAAGGGATTAAACCCCTCCACTGCAATACCTTAAGAAATAACAAAGTTTATGCAAGGGACTATGCTATTGTTGAAGGTGACTGCTTGGCTTAACACCAGATAGTGTAAAATGTAGTACAGGATACTCCTCTTATACCCCTTAAAAAAGTTCTTCAAGAAGAAGTGGGGAATTCCCGCATGAGAAAACCCTTGCACTAAACAGTGCAACAAAATTAGCTAAATAGCCAAATAATGCAAGAAGTCTAAACATACCACATACAAAATATAATCTTCAATCATGCCCCATATGGATTCCATTCCCTCCATTATATAGTTAATGAGCTTCCTCACCATGGGTCCTACCCAATTATGAGGTTACTTCCATGCAAAGGCACCTCCACCAAAATTACGTCGTCTCCATGAGTTCCACTCTTCTATTTGCAGCTTTGTTTGTTTTAGTCAACCTTGGCTTGATCTTCATGCATTGTCTCTTTTCACACCCAAGGTGTCTTCATTTTGACTAGCTAGATTGATCTTCATTCACACTGAGTTGTCTTTATTTATGATCCACTCCTCATATAATAATGTTGTTGACTTGGTCAAACTTAACTTTGTCCACACATTTTAGACCCTGTTCACACATGAGGATGTTTTATCTAGTTATTAACATGATCCTTTTTCACATTATGATGGATTTTATGCCTACTTAAGCAACTTATGGGCCTCCTTACCCATTTATTCATCTAACTAGATATTAAAAGAAAAACTAATATTGCTATTAGCTGCATTCTAGTTTATGAATATTATAGTATTCCCCTCCCAAATGTTGCTTGTCCTCAAGAAACTGCAAGGGTGCTACAAAATCTTCCCTCCTCCTCTTGGGGCCTCCACATCCAATAGTCTCCACCATTGCTTCAGACATTCTTCAATAATTTTGTCTCCCAATGGTTCCTCCCAAGTTTGTAAGTTGGCCTTTGGTGGATAAACCAAATGGCTCTCATCATGAAAGAATGGAAGGTATATATGGAACCTCCTTGTTGACCAATGGCCTCCTCAAGATAGAAGTGATGACAACCATGGGGAACTTCATTACCAATGAAAGGCTGCCATCTCCATGTTATCATCCAAATGAAAAGAATCACCTCTCAACTTGGTAATTCATAGAAAAGCTCCTCTTAATTTCTCATGAGAGGCATGTCCCAAGTGCTCCAAACAATCATATGGCCCATCTCATAAAGAAACAAGTGATCTGATATAGTGGCCATATAATCTCCCATGCTCCCCTTGAAACATGTAGTGGAAAAAGTGTGGGAAATTTCTTCCCCCAAGGACACATCCAACCAATGTGTCTCTCCTCCAATCATGTTCCCAAAAAATTTAAGAACATCTTCAGCATATGGAATCATAATTAAAGTCATGCTAGCTACCATATGTAGTAAAGGAGAAGCACCATGGTCCCTCATGTGCAACCAGCGCAGTTTTACTCCCAACTGCCATAGAATGTGCTATAACAAGTGTTTTTCCCACCACTTGTTTGCTGTCACATTCTTCTTTTATGCTTGGAGAAGGTGTATGATAGTTGGTGCTAATGAATCACACCATGAAGAATACAACATCTCCCCAAAATATTTTAGGGAATGGTTAACATTTCCATTGCTCATGGCCCCAAAGAGCCCATGAAGCCCACAAGAAAAGGTGCCCCCTCTTGGAGCAATGCCCTGTACATGATGTTAAGAAAATACAAGAATATAGTAAATGCATCATGATGTTCATAAATACAATTCTTACCATACACTTGATTTAAATCTATGAGGTATCTCATGGCTGAGTTCCCTCTCACACCCAATGAATAAGGAGGTGGCAATAATAACTCTTCCCAAGAGCTATGTTCCTCCTCAACCAGCAAATAATCTATGCACTTTCTCATGTGATAGTTCATCTCCTTTTTGAAATATTCCCATATGAATCCCTCCAATATGGTACAATATGCTTTAATAAATTCATTGGGTTTAGAAAGAAATATCTCATAGGCTGCATTAAGTAGTTTATCCTTGAGCTTGGAGTCTCTAGTCAAATAGATCTGATCATGAGAGTAAATGACTCCATTAACACCTTTATACCTCCTATCCATCACATGACCATCAAGAACCTTACATGTGAAGAGGTTCTTGGAATATTCCATCAATATTTGGGATTCCCAATATGGATCTAGGCTCCCCAAAAATGACAGTGCTGAAGAAATCTGAAATGAAACCCCTATCATAACATGGCTCTCCCACATTATAAAGAAAAATACTTACAATATTGTACTAGCACAAACTCATAACATCATGCAGGCACCCACCTATAGAAGGCTACAACCTTCACTCATTCTCTAGCTCCAACTGGAAGGGAGCTCTAATCCCCTGATATCATTTACCAACACTCACTGGAAGGGAGTTACAACCCCATGATGTAATTTACCAACACCCACTGGAAGGGAGAAACGACCCCGTCACTTAATGCTCTGAACCTCAGCAGATTGGGTTTCCACCTTAAATCCTAGTGTTCATGTGTTTTGCTTATGTGTGATGGTTTACTCTGTTCTTACTACACATGTTTACTGCTTATTAGATGTCTGATGAATCAATGATGCACTGGTTTAAGTTAAACAAATGAATATTTATCTAAATTATAAGATTATTGGATATACACTAGTTTCCTGAACACATTCGTGTACATACACTAGTTTTCTTTAGTAAAGTTGCGTACAAAAATCTGAAAAAGTGAAGTAAAATTTTAGGAGAGTTTTAAAATATTGATTCACCCCCCCCCCCCCCCTTCCTGAATAAAAGTCGCGTACATATGCTAGTTTTCTTCAGTAAATTCACGTACAGAAATCTAAAAAATAAAAGTAAAATTTTAATAGAGTTTTAAAATATTGATTCACCCCCTACTTTCAGTATTTTTCCAACAAGTGGAATTAGAGCAGGTCCTTCTGAAGAAGCTTGATCACTTGAAGGAGATCCGTCACGATGGGAAGTCTCCAAGTAGTATTTACTATCAGGCCACCATTTCTCAATGGAAGTAATCTAATCTTCTGGAAGATATGAACAATGACTTATCTGCAAAGTCTTGGAGCAGATAGTATGGGGAATCGTAGGAGGTTATCAGTATCGACCAATCGTTCCTACAAATGTAGCAGGAAAGAAGAGATATGAAATTAATGTAAAAGTTGGCAATGCCTTGTTGGGAAGCCTAATAGAATCAGAATTTGTCAAAGTAATATAGTTAAATTAAGTAAAGGAGATATGGGACAAGATCATCCAGAGCTATGAAGGCAATGACAACGTAAAAAGTGATAAACTTCAAACTCTTATAATTCAATATGAACCTCTCAAAATGCATAATGATGAAAGTGTTGCAATTTTCTTCCCGAGAATATATGAGAATGTGAATTCTATGAGAAATATGGATTAATATATAAAAGGATCAACCTTAGTAGAGAAAATCTGGAGACCTCTAACTCCAAAATTCGATTCAAAAGTGTTTGCAATTTGTATTATTCCCAAATGGGAAAATCAACAATACATGCAATGAAAATGCATTTTTCAGAAATATAAGCATTAACAGAAAAATGTATCCTATGGATCCATTAGATCTGACATTACTACAACGAAATCCAAGATGAAATCAGAAACAAATCACATTTTCCTAGTTAAACATGCCTCCTATGGCCAAAACGGCCCAAAAACACTAAAACCCTAGGGCTACTACAACACAGAAGTTACTGTAGAAAGTGAAAGAGAAATTTATTAAGGGTTATACACAGAAATATGAGAGAAAAAATATATCTTCTTATATATTAATCAATGAGGCACAAAAACAGAGATCTAGCCTCTTTTACAAAAATCCAAGATGACCTGGCAAGGGTTGCTTGATAAACATGAAATACAAGAAGAATTTGTTGCAGATCTATGGCTGAATCACATTGTATGTCTAAAGCTCTGCATAAAAATGGCTGATCATGCAAAGAAATGGTTGTAGCACCTCCTACTAGCTTTCCGGGAAAAAGGTTGATCCTCCTCCTGGGAAACTAGCTCATAAAACAAGGGATTAAACCCCTCCACTGCAATACCTTAAGAAATAACATATTTTATGCAAGGGACTACGCTATTGTTGAAGGTGACTACTTGGCTTAACACCAGATAGTGTAAAATGGAGTACAGGATACTCCTCTTATATTCCTTAAATAAGTTCTTCAAGAAGGAGTGGGGAATTCCCACATGAGAAAACCCTTGCACTAAACAGTGCAAAAAACTTAGCTAAATAGCCAAATAATGCAAGAAGTCTAAACATACCACATACAAAATATAATCTTCAATCATGCCCCATATGGCTTCCATTCCCTCCATTATATAGTTAATGAGCTTCCTCACCATGGGTCCCACCCAATTATGAGGTTACTTCCATGCAAAGGCACCTCCACCAAAATTACGCCGTCTCCATGAGTCCCACTCTTTATTTACAGCTTTGTTTGATTTAGTCAACCTTGACTTGATCTTCATGCATTGTCTCTTTTCACACCCAAGGTGTCTTCATTTTGACTAGCTAGATTGATCTTCATTCACACTGAGTTGTCTTTATTTATGATCCACTCCTCATATAGTAATGTTGTTGACTTGGTCAAACTTAACTTTGTCCACACATTTTAGACCCTGTTCACACATGAGGATGTTTTATCTAGTTATTAACATGATCCCTTTTCACATTATGATGGATTTTATGCCTAAAGCAACTTATGGGCCTCCTTACCCATTTATTCATCTAACTAGATATTAAAAGCAAAACTAATATTCCTATTAGCTGCATGCTAGTTTAGGAATATTACAGTCTTCCCCTCCCAAATTTTTCTTATCCTCAAGCAACTGCAAAGGTGCTACAAAATCTCCCCTCCTCCTCTTGGGGCCTCCACATCCAATAGTCTCCACCATTGCTTCAGAATTTCTTCAATAATTTTGTCTCCCAATGGTTCCTCCTAAGTGTGTAAGTTGGCCTTTGGTGGATAAACCAAATGGATCTCATCATGAAAGAATGGAAGGTACATATGGAAACCTCCTTGTTGATCAGTGGCCTCCTCAAGATAGAAGTGATGACAACCATGGGGAACTTCATTACCAATGAAAGGCTGCCATCTCCATGTTATCATCCAAATGAAAAGAATCACCTCCCACCTTGGTAATTCATAGAAAATCTCCTCCTAATTGCTCATGAGAGGCATGTCCCAAGTGCTCCAAACAATCATATGGCCCATCTCATAAAGAAAAAAGTGATCTACTATAGTGGCCATATAATCTCCCATGCTCCCCTTGAAACATGTAGTGCAAAAAGTGTGGGAAATTTCTTTCGCCAAGGACACATCCAACCAATGTCTCTCTCCTCCAATCATGTTCCCAAAACATTTAAGAACATATTCAGCATATGGAATCATAATTAAAGTCATGCTAGCTGCCATATGTAGTAAAGGAGAAGGACCATGGTCCCTCATGTGCAACCAACATAGTTTTATCCCAACTGCCATATAATGTGATATAACAAGTGTTTTTCCCACCACTTGTTTGCTATCCCATTGTTCTTGTATGCTTGGGGAAGGTGTATGATAGGTGGTGCTAATGAATCACACCATGAAGAATACAACATCTCCCCAAAATCTTTTAGGGAATGGTTAACATTTCCATTGCTCATGGCCCCAAATAGCCCATGAAGCCCACAAGAAAAGGTGCCCCCTCTTGGAGCAATGCCCTGTACATGAGTGTTAAGAAAATACAAGAATATAGTAAATGCATCATGATGTTCATAAATACAATTCTTACCATACACTTGATTTAAATCTATGAGGTATCTCATGGATGAGTTCCCTCTCACACCCAATGAATAAAGAGGTGGAAATTATAACTCTTCCCAGGAGCTATGTTCCTCCTCAACCAACAAATAATCTATGCACTTTCTCATGTGATAGTTCATCTCCTTTTTGAAATATTCCCATATGAATCCCTCCAATATGGTACAATATGCTTTAATAAATTCATTGGGTTTAGAAAGCAATATCTCATAGGCTGCATTAAGTAGTTTATCGTTGAGCTTGGACTCTCTAGTCAAATAGATCTGATCATGAGAGTAAATGACTCCATTAACCACTTTATACCTCCTATCCATCACATGCCCATCAAGAACCTTACATGTGAAGAGGTTCTTGGAATATTCTATCAATATTTGGGATTCCCAATATGGATGAAGGCTCCCCAAAAATTACAGCGTTGTAGAAATCTGAAATTCAGCCCTTGTCATAACATGGCTCTCCCACATTATAAAGAAAAATACTTACAATATTGTACTAGCACAAACTCATAACATCATGCAGGCACCCACCTATAGAAGGCTACAACCTTCACTCATTCTCTAGCTCCAACTGGAAGGGAGCTCTAATCCCCTGATATCATTTACGAACACTCACTAGAACGGAGTTACGACCCCATGATGTAATTTACCAACACCCATTGGAAGGGAGAAACGACCCCCTCACTAAATGCTCCGAACCTCAGCACATTGGGTTTCCACCTTAACTCCTAGTGTTCATGTGTGTTGCTTATGTGTGATGGTTTACTCTGTTCTTACTACACATGTTTACTGCTTATTAGATGTATGATGAATCAATGATGCACTGGTTTAAGTTAAACAAATGAATATTTATCTGAATTATAAGATTATTGGATAGACGCTAGTTTCCTGAACACATTCATGTACATATGCTAGTTTTCTTTAGTAAATTTGCATACAGAAATCAGAAAAAGTAAAGCAAAATTTTAGGAGAGTTTTAAAATATTGATTCACCCCCCCCCCTTCCTGAATAAAAGTCACGTACATACGCTAGTTTTCTTCAGTAAATTCACGTACATAAATCTAAAAAATAAAAGTAAAATTTTAATAGATTTTTAAAATATTGATTCACCCCCTACTCTCAGTATTTTTCCAACAAGTGGAATCAAAGTAGTTCCTTCTGAAGAAGCTTGATCACTTGAAGGAGATCCGTCATGATGGGAAGTCTCCAAGCAGTATTTACTATCAGGCCACCATTTCTCAATGGAAGTAATCTAATGTTCTGGAAGATACGAACAAGGCCTTATCTGCAAAGTCTTGGAGCAGATAGTATGGGGAATCGTAGGAGGTTATCAGTATCGATCAATCGTTCCTACAAATGCAGCAGGAAAGAAGAGATATGAAACCAATGTAAAAGTTGGCAATGCCTTGTTGGGAAGCCTAATAGAATCAGAATTTGTCAAAGTAATCTAGTTAAATTAAGCAAAGGAGATATGGGACAAGATCATCCAGAGCTATGAAGGCAATGACAAGGTAAAAAGTGATAAACTTCAAACTCTTATAATTCAATATGAACCTCTCAAAATGCATAATGATGAAAGTATTTCAAGTTTCTTCCTGAGAATATATGAGAATGTGAATTATATGAGAAATATGGATGAATATTTAAAAGGATCAACCTTAGTAGAGAAAATCTAGAGACCTCTAACTCCAAAATTCGATTCAAAAGTGTTTTCCATTTGTAATATTCCCAAATGGGAAAATCAACAATACATGCACTGAAAACACATTTTTCAAAAATATAAGCATTAACAAAAAAATGTATCCCATGGATCCATTAGATCGGACATTACTACAACCAAATCCAAGATAAAATCAGAAACAAATCACTTTTTCCTAGTTAAACAGGCCTCCTATGGCCAAAACAGCCCAAAAACACTAAAACCCCAAGGTTACTACAACACAGAAGTTACTGTAGAAAGTGACAGAGCAATTTATTAAGGGTTATACTCAGAAATATGAGAGAAAAAATATATCTTCTTATATATTAGTCAATGAGGCAGAAAAACAAAGATTTAGCCTCGTTTACATAAATCCAAGATGACCTGGCAAGGGTTTCTTAATAAACATGAAATACAAGAATCATTTGTTGCAGATCTATAGCTTAATCACATTGTATGGTTAAAGCTCTGCATAAAAATGGCTGATCATGCAAAGAAATGGCTGTAGCTCCTCCTACTAGCTTTCGGGGAAAAAGGTTGATCCTCCTCCTGGGAAACTAGCTCACAAAACAAGGGATTAAACCCCTCCACTGCAATACCTTAAGAAATAACACATTTTATGCAAGGTACTACGCTATTGTTGAAGGTGACTACTTGGCTTAACACCAGATAGTGTAAAATGTAGTACAGGATACTCCTCTTATATCCCTTAGACAAGTTCTTCAAGAAGAAGTGGGGAATTCCCGCATGAGAAAACCCTTGCACTAAACAGTGCAGAAAACTTAGCTAAATAGCCAAATAATGAAAGAAGTCTAACCATACCACATACAAAATATAATCTTCAATCATGCCCCATATGGCTTCCATTCCCTCCATTATATAGTTAATGAGCTTCCTCACCATGGGTCCCACCCAATTATGAGGTTACTTCCATGCAAAGGCACCTCCACCAAAATTACGTTGTCTCCATGAGTCCCACACTTTATTTACAACTTTGTTTGATTTATTAAACCTTGAATTTATCTTCATGCATTGTCTCTTTTCACACCCAAGGTGTCTTCATTTTGACTAGCTAGATTGATCTTCATTCACACTGAGTTGTCTTTATTTACGATCCACTCGTCATATAGTAATGTTGTTGACTTGGTCAAACTTAACTTTGTCCACACATTTTAGACCCTGTTCACACATGAGGATGTTTGATCTAGTTATTAATATGATCCCTTTTCACATTATGATGGATTTTATGCCTACTTAAGCAACTTGTGGGCCTCCTTACCCATTTATTCATCTAACTAGATATTAAAAGAAAAACTAATATTCCTATTAGCTGCATGCTAGTTTAGGAATATTACAGTCTTCCCCTCCCAAATTTTGCTTGTCCTCAAACAACTGCAAGGGTGCTACAAAATTTCCCCTCCTCCTCTTGGGGCCTCCACATCCAATAGTCTCCACCATTGCTTCATACATTCTTCAATAAATTTGTCTCCCAATGGCTCCTCCCAAGTGTGTAAGTTGGCCTTTGGTGGATAAACCAAATGGCTCTCATCATGAAATAATGGAAGGCATATATGGAAACCTCCTTTTTTATCAATGGCCTCCTAAAGATAGAAGTGATGACAACCATGGGGAACTTCATTACCAATGAAAGGCTCCCATCTCCATGTTATGATCCAAATGAAAAGAATCACCTCCTAGCTTGGTAATTCATAGAAAATCTCCTCCTAATTGCTCATGAGAGGCATGTCCCAAGTGCTCCAAGCAATCATATGGCCCATATCATAAAGAAACAAGTGATCTACTATAGTGGCCATATAATCTCCCATGCTCCCCTTGAAACATGTAGTGAAAAAGGTGTGGGAAATTTCTTCCCCCAAGGACACATCCAACCAATGTGTCTCTCCTCCAATCATGTTCCCAAAAAATTTAAGAACATCTTCAGCATATGGAATTATAATTAAAGTCATGCTAGCTGCCATATGTAGTAAAGGAGAAGGACCATGGTCCCTCATGTGCAACCAGCACAGTTTTACTCCCAACTGCCATAGAATGTGATATAACAAGTGTTTTTCCCACCACTTGTTTGCTGTCCCATTCTTCTTGTATGCTTGGAGAAGGTGTATGATATTTGGTGCTAATGAGCCACACCATGAAGAATACAACATCTCCCCAAAATATTTTAGGTAATGGTTAACATTTCCATTGCTCATGGCCCCAAATATCCCATGAAGCCCACAAGAAAAGGTGCCCCCTCTTGGAGCAATGCCTTGTACATGAGTGTTAAGAAAATACAAGAATTTAGTAAATGCATCATGATGTTCATAAATACAATTCTTACCATACACTTGATTTAAATCTATGAGGTATCTCATGGATGAGTTCCCTCTCACACCCAATGAATAAGGAGGTGGCAATAATAGCTCTTCATAAGAGCTATGTTTCTCCTCAACCAACAAATAATCTATGCACTTTCTCATGTGATAGTTCATCTCCTTTTTGAAATATTCCCATATGAATCCCTCCAATATGGTACAATATGCTTTAATAAATTCATTAGGTTTAGAAAGAAATATCTCATAGGCTGCATTAAGTAGTTTATCCTTGAGCTTGGAGTCTCTAGTCAAATAGATCTGATCATGAGAGTAAATGACTCCATTAACCACTTTATACCTCCTATCCATCACATGCCCATCAAGAACCTTACATGTGAAGAGGTTCTTGGAATATTCCATCAATAGTTGGGATTCCCAATATGGATCTAGGCTCCCCAAAAATGACAGCGCTATAGAAATATGAAATGCAGCCCCTGTCATAACATGGCTCTCCTCTTTGACATGCTTGATGCCAAAGTCACATGTTGGAGTACTATCTTTATTTTTCTACCTCTCTTACAGCTGATCTTGCTCAATACAAGATTGAAGCAGATGGAAATCAACCTCTCCTTGAAAAAAAATTTCCTTCCAAAACTTCCTTAATTTGGCCCATGCATGCAAGAGTGTTGAGATCCTCTTCTCATGTATATTAATCTTATTTGTGTGTGAAAATATCATAGGATGACCCAAATATATGGAGTGTGTTGAGCCTCAAAATTGTGCTTTCTTTCATTCCATCTTACCTCATTTTCCTTTGTCCATTGCTATCCTAGACCCAATTGATCAATGAATATAGTTAAAATTACTTCTAGAATGATTTACATGACTGACTTGCTAAGTTTTGTGATTTTTGCCATTGTAAAGCATTTTGGCCGGAACTAGCTGCAGAATGCAAACATTTCGTAGCTAACCGGCGATTCTGCAGTTGTCTTCACGTTTGAGTATGTTCCAGGTGGCCTCTCAAGAAAAACCGCATATGGGCATAATCCACGTCATGTCTACATGGTTCGTTGCTCATCATGAAGGAAGAAACGAATTCTGGGTATGGTTTTGGAACGTGGGAACACATTTAGGAAGGAATAATTCTATTAGGACTGTCTCAGTCCAGATGTCTTTTCCTTTTCACGCAGTCACTTCAAAGAGTCCTAATGTGATTCCGATAAGGAAAGACAGTGTTCCTGAATTGTTGCAAATCTTGTTATTTACATTTGTTATATAAACACTTGGGAAACCAAGAGCTAGGAGATTTTGATGTTAGATTTTATGCTAGATTTTGTTTAGATTATGTGCTACATTTTTGAAGACGCAAAGTGCTATGTTCAAGTTCTTTCATCTTTAATGGAGCAGACAGTGTTGTTTTGAAAGCGTGATTTAATTTGGAGTTGAATTCCGTCAGGTGGTAGAGGGCCCCTGCCTCTTGCACGGATTTATTTTGCGTAAATTAGATAAGTCTTCTAGCTACCTTTATGTTTTGAATTTGAGTTAATAGTTTTTTTAATTAGCTACTGTAGTTGTACTCATTCTAACTCTTCCACAAGAAGAAGCTCTTCCAAAAGACTATAATGATGAATGGGAAATGACTATAGTATTGTAGGATTAGGAGTTGAATTCATAGTTGTTTTTAATTAGCTACTGTAGTTATATTCATTCTAACTCTTCCACGAGAAGAAATTCTTCCAAAATATTATAATGATGAATGAAAATGGCTATAGTACTGTAGGATTTAGTTGTAATTTTTGTTGTTCACTATCACAGTTACACTTGTTCTAATCACTCTTCCACAAGAAGAAACTCTTCCAAGAAATTCGTAAGAAGTTCAAGACATGACCGTGATAATGAATGATTTAGTTGTGTGTTTGCACTAAGTATCATCTCTGTTCTTGCTCTTAAACGCTTGCCCAAAACATCATAATGACGAGTAGGATAAGGATATGATATCTTAGTTTTTCATTACTTTCAGTCTTTTTGCTTGCATTTGCATTCAATTACACAGTCAGAATTGCTCTAATACCTCTTCCAAAAGAAGGAACTCTTCCAAAATATCACTAATTATGGACAAACAGATTGTGTAACTTCATAGAATAATGCATGATAGCATAGTTAGGATACTCCGGAGTTTAATTGCACTTAATTCATGATTCAGTTATTTTATTTTGGGTTTGATAATGGCTTGTAGTTTAACATTGTTTTAGGCTAGTGACATCTTAGGTTTGGTTGTAGTTCAACTCATTGCACTTGCACTCCACATTCAATTGTTGTTCACTGCACATTAGATTACTTCAGTTGTTAAGATTAACAAAACAACCTTCATTATTCACAAACCTCTTCTTGTTCCAAAATTCATAATTGATCTATAACCATATGAACAGAAGACAACATCATTTTAAGGCCTGAAGTACCTCTGCAATTTCCTCATCATTTTATAAACAGAGCTTTTCCTCAAAAGACTACTTTGAAAAGAAATCAATAACTCTTGAGTAAAGGTTTTGTGACATTTAATTGAATTGCAGAATAGAGTTAGGGATTAGCTTTAGAATAGAAAATCTTATGATGATATCAATGTTTTACTCCAACATACTTCAACAAATCTCTAATCAAGGACAAGATGTTGCATCATTATAAGTTAGTTGTTTAAATTGTTTAGTTAGGAAGATTTGCATGTTTAGTTGACCATGTTTCAAGCTCTCTCTCAAATGCCTTTGATGAAAGAATTTGACAAGTTTAGTTTGTGTTTTGAATCATTTTCTTAAAAGTCATTATCAAGCTTTGTTTCTGATTGGTCATAGTTTAGATTTGACTCTGTTTTTAGTATTCCAATTGCATTTGTCATTTGTCATCCATCAATTAGGATCCACTCTGTTTTTAATCATCAACTCATTTCCATCAGCTTTTTAGGCATTTTCCTTGTGAACATAAAACCACCAAAAGACCAAAAACATCATAAATCATCACAAAAGACCAAAAACATCACAAAACACTACACACAATGCATTAGGAAACAAGTACCTAGGTACATACAGTACACTTCACTTCAGCAGTTTACAAATCCTGGTTGACAATTAAATGAGCTCAGTTTAGGAGACTAAACTGAGACCAAACATTTTGGCGCCGTTGCCGGGGAAGTGAAAACTAGGTAACCTTTGTTTCTTAGCATCCAAAAACAATTTTATGCGTAGGGAGAGAGATTCAAGGGGAAGATTTATAAGCAGCAGAGGCAGAAGTTTGATTTCTAGAATACCATTTGTTTCATCTAGATCCAGAGCTAGTACACCTTCAACTCAAACCCATATTCCATCCTCCCTTGATCCTGGACTTCTAGAAGATCTAAGGTCAAATATTCCATTAGAAAAACCTTCCACTTCAACCACTGAACCTGCCATAGAAGAAAATCTAAAAACTCTTGTTGGGGACACAAACCTTTCCACTACCACAGGAGAGTCAACCATGGCAGAAGAAGGAGGAGGAGGAGTTTTTAATGGAGAAAACACACTATTTGGAGGAAGAGGTAGAGGTAGAGGAGAAGGAGGTAGAGGTGAAAATGGGGGAAGAGGTAGAATAGGAAGCTCTTTTGGGTTCCCTATACTTGATGAAGAAACCAATACAACCATGAAAAACGTTTCACCCTCTGTCCTTCCAAACTTCTATGGACTTAAAACTGAAGATCCTGAAACTTTATTATTCGAATTTGAAGTGCTATGTAGAACCTATGACTACCTACAAGATGCTCAAAAACTGAAATTATTTCCTTCAACTTTGAAGGGAGCAGCATTGAAGTGGTTTATGAGTCTAATCAGTAGTTCTATTAGAACATGGGAAGACATGAAACAAGCATTTCTAGAGAGATATTTGGATTATTGTATGCCGGTTAATCATAAGGAAGAAGTTTTCAAGATGTTACAAAAATAAGATGAAAACTTAGAAGATTTGTTGGAAAGATTTAATTACAACATCAAAAGGGAAAAAATGGAAAATCTAGATCAAGACACCTTAAAATCTCTTTTGTTGAAAACAATTAGGGATGAATGGTTGGATATTCTTAACATGATGGGAAAAGGGGATATATCACAACTCACATTACCTGAAATATCTGAGTTATGTATCAACCTTTCAAGAGGGAAATCTAAAATTGTCAAAGGTCCAAGAGATCCCGCTCTTGCAAGGGCAAGTAAGTCTGCTTCTGGGACAGTAAGTAGATCAGAAATAGGACACATGCTTGATGATTTTAAATCTGACATCTTAGGGAGTCTTAGTGAACAAATAGACACCCTTAAGATACAAAACAAGCAAAAGTCTGAATCTGATGCTTTGGCAATCTTTTGTCCCAAATGTAGAAAGAAACATGCCTTAAGAGAATGTCCTTTAGATGTAAAAGTTGTAGAGACCTGTGTCATTTGTTCTAAAAAACATGAGACCAAGAATTGTCCTTCTCTTCCTAGTCTCAAAGTTGTCTTTCAGGAAGAAACTCCTACAGACTCCACAGAATCTCTTAACTTTGTATCTAGAAGACCTTGGCAGGGACCTCAGACACAAGGATTCCATGATCAAATGTATAATCAACCTCCATCTTGGAATTCTTGGCAGCAACCTTGGCCCCAATTTCAAAATCAATCTCAATCTTGGGCACAAGGAACACAAAGTCCCTATGGAAGATACTCTCCATATTATCAGTATCCACCATCCTATCCACCATATCCACATTTTTATCCTCAAAATCCTCAACAAAATTTCCCTCAAAATTTTCAAAAAAATCCTCAACAACATCATCCGAACCAACCACATCAAAATCAACCACTTCCATTACCATTCCCTCAAAAATCCAATCAATTGCCAGCTCAACCCATACCAAACCCCAATAATAAGAACCCTCAGAATACATACATGATAGAAGGCCAACAGTTTCCAACTTATTTAATTACTCCTCTAGACCTTAGTGATGTTCAACTTAGGTCTGGCGGGATACTTGAAAAGAGGAAACCTTCTGTGATCATACAAGAACAATATAATTATGAGGAAGACTCTCTACAGGTGAATAAAATTCTTGAGGAAGACACATCCTTTCAAGACCCACACATTGAAAAACTAAAACAAAAAGATCCAATAAATCCAACTCCTGTATTAGAGCAACCATCCACATCTACTTCTATACCTCCCTTTCCGGAAAGATTACAAATTGATAGAGGTGTAGAAAAACAGATCATAGTGCCTAATTATGATTTCTTAGATGAATTGAGAAATGTTTTCATTAAAATTCCATTATTGCAAGCCATCAAGGAAATCCCAATTTTAGCCAAAACAATAAAGGAGTTGAGTATGAAGACAATAAGAAAAAGAATAAGAGAAACCAAGAAAATTCAATTGGTAGGAAAAATAGCAGACATTATGATGGGTAAGATTACTATTCCAAAGTACCTTGACCCAGGAAATCCAGTTGTCAAAATTCACATCAATGGAATTGAAATTCAAAACACACTCATTGACTTAGGAGCAGCGATAAATATCATGAGTAGACAAATCATGGACAAACTGAAACTTCCTAATCTTCTCTTTACACCCACACTATTACAATTAGCAGATAGATCTGTGATCAGACCAGATGGGGTAATAGAAGACATTCCGGTGTCCCTAGACTCTTGGGAGTACCCTGTGGATTTCATGATCCTGACACCCAAGAATAATATAGGAGGCCATCCTGTTATACTAGGAAGACCTTGGTTGGCTACAGCTGATGCTTTTATTAGTTGTAGGTCCGGTGATATGTATATTTCTGATGGTAGTTCAACTAAGAGATTCACTTTATATCCTCCAGCTAGGACAATTACAGATCTAGATGAAACTCAATGGATAGAGGATGAAGAATATTTACAACCACTCTTCACAATTTCAGAAATTAGTGAAGATAATCAAATTCTGAATACTCTAGAAAACTTTGAATCCTCTCCAGAACACAAACATGAATCATTTCAAGAGGGATCCAATATTGAGTTTTTGTCATCTAGGCATATGTCTCTTTATTCTATGGACAAATTTGGCAGCTCTACAAGTGAAATTTTTCCAGGCAAAACCTTGAACATAAACAAAAACCTAGAAAAATCTCAACAATAAGAGTTAGTCAAAGTATTACAGAGACATTCTTCTGCATATGCATGGGAATACACTGACATGAAAGGGATAAGTCCCAAGACTTGCACTCATCACATCTATATAGAGGCAAATTGCAAACCAATCAGACAGCCTCAAAGACGGATGAATCCAAATCTTAGGGAAATTGTCAAGGAAGAACTGCAAAAATTATTAAATGTTAATTTCATCTATCCTATTTCAGATAGTCAGTGGGTTTCTCCTTTGGTGATTGTGCCTAAAAAAAATGGAAAATGGAGGGTGTGTGTTGACTACCGAGAACTGAATAAAGCTACTCTTAAAGACCATTTTCCCTTACCTTTCATAGATCAAGTATTAGATACATTAGCTGGCAAAAAGTACTTTTCATTCCTAGATGGGTTTAGTGGTTACAATCAAATCCAAGTAGCACTTGAAGACCAAGATAAAACCACATTTACTTGTTCTTGGGGTACCTATGCCTACCGAGTATTGCCATTTGGATTATGCAATGCACCTGCAACATTCCAAAGGGCAGTATTAGGAATTTTTTCTGATCTAATACATGACTGTGTAGAGGTGTACATGGATGATTTCACAGTTTATGGGAATACATTTGAAGAGGCTTTAGAAAACTTGGAAAAAAGTCTTAAAAAGATGTCAAGAAGCAAACCTTTCACTTACTCATGAAAAATGTTTTATGATGTTCACTGAAGGTATTGTTTTAGGGCACCACATTTCAGGGGATGGGATTAGAGTTGATGAGGCAAAAGTTGAAGTCATTTATAACCTATCCATTCCAAGTTGTCAAAGAGATGTAAGAAGTTTTCTAGGATTTACGGGGTACTATCGGAGATTTATAGAAAACTTCACCAAAATAGCATCTACTCTTTTCAAATTACTCACCAAAGATTGTGAATTTAAGTGGACTTCTGATTGCCAGTTAGCTTTTGAAACCCTGAAAACCAAAATTTCTGAAGCACCTATATTAAGGGGACCTAACTTGAAGTTACCTTTTCATATCTCGACAGATGCTTCCGATACAGCTCTAGGAGCAGTATTGGGACAGAAAGACTTGATTCCCTATGCCATCTATTATACCAGTAAAAATTTGACTCCTGCAGAGTTAAACTATACTGTAACTGAAAAAGAGTTTTTAGCTGTTGTTCATGCCATAAAAAAATTTAGACACTATATAACAGGCTATGAAACTTTTGTTCATACTGATCATTCTGCAATTAGATACTTAATGAAAAAATCAATCACTAATGGCAGAGTTATAAGATGGTTGTTACTATTGCAAGAATTCAACATTACTATTCTAGATAGGCCTGGAAAACAAAACACTGTGGCTGATTTCCTATCTAGAATCCAAAATATCAAAGATGACACTCTGGTTGAAGATCAATTTCCTGATGAATATCTTTTTGCAATCTCTACTCAAACTCCATGGTTTGCTGATATTGCCAATTATTTAGTTTCAGGAAAATTTCCTTCAATTATGAATGCAAGGGATAAAAGAAAAATCATTAATGATAGTGCAAGATATTCATGGGTCGCGAATGAGTTGTACAAGACAGGTCCAGATTTGATCATTAGAAGGTGTGTTCGTGAAGATGAGATGCCTGAAATTCTCAAGGCATGTCATGATGAACCTTGTGGCGGACACTCTGCAGATAAGAGGACAGCCTATAAGATCCTTAACTTAGGATAATTATTGGCCATCCTTGTTTAAAGATGCTAAGGAGTATGTCAAAAGGTGTGACAGTTGCCAAAGGGTAGGGAAACCTTCTCCTTCAGGTGAGATGCCATTACAACCTCGGGTACACATTGAACCTTTTGAAAAATGGGCTTTGGATTTTGTAGGACCTATTAGTCCTCCATCAAGACAAAATAAATATATATTAGTTTGCACTGATTATGTTACTAAGTGGGTAGAAGCTAAACCATTACTTGTTGCTAATGAATCATATGTAGTTACTTTTCTTTTTGAGGATATTTTTACTCGTTTTGGTGTCCCAAGGGAAATTGTTACAGATCAAGGAGCTCAATTTACATCAAGGCTAGTGGAGCAAATGATGGAGAAGTACAAAATCAGACATAGAAAAACTACTCCTTATCATCCACAAGCAAATGGTCAAGTGGAATCTACCAATAAAGTCATTGAAGGAATCCTAACAAAGACTGTTCATTTACATAGAAGAGATTGGGTAGATAGGCTTTCTGAAGCCTTGTGGGCCTATAGAACTACATGGAGAAACACAACAGGCCATACTCCTTATGAGCTTGTTTATGGAAAGCAAGTTTTGTTTCCCATAGAGTTCGAAATTCAAACATTCAAGATGGAAGTTCAGCTAGGACTTGATCTAACGGAGGCACAAAAGCATAGACTGGAGCAAATTAATGAATTGGATGAGATCAGACAAGATGCAGTTCAGAAAACAAGTCTAGTCCAATAGCAAAGGGCTAGATGGCATGACAAGTACATCAAGGAGAAGAAATTCAAAGAGGGAGACTGGGCTCTCTTATTTGATTCAAAATTCAAGGATTTTCAAGGGAAATTTTAGACACATTGGCTTGGGCCATATGAAATTGTTCGAATTTTTGATAATGGGGCAGTAAAAATCAGAACTATAGATGAAGAAGAGGTCACTTTTCTTGTGAATGGTCATCGATTGAAGTTATATCATAAACCACTCTCAAGAGAAGAGTTTGTCAAGAAGTTCCAAGAAAGCAATGATGTGAAGTTAATGAAGAAGAGTTTCTCTTCTTCATCAACTTGATTAAATTTTCTGAAGCATTTCTCTTTGAAAAAAAAAAAAAAAGGTATAAACATGAAAACCAATAATTGATTGGCATGTTTATACAGAAAAGATAGGGTGAAAATCAGAGTCTCTCTGACACTCTAACTTTTCCCATTTTTGTTTTTACAAGCAGTTGTTACAAAAATCATAAGTTCAGATCCATAGTGCTTATGATCCATCTCATTTCATTTCACTCCATTCACTTATTCATCCATACTCCATTTCATTCCATCATTCATATTTCACTTCATTCCACATATCATTCATCTCATTCCATCCTTCATTCATCTCATTTTCATGTCAAAATACAAATTTGATGTCTTGCTGTAAGTGAATAAAACATGTCATGAATTGCAGTACAATTCTTATGTTCTTTCACTTCATTTCATAAACTGAATCCATTCCATTTCATCATCCACTTCATACATATCATAATCCATCATCCATCTTCATTCATACCATATAAAATTTCACCCATATTCCAAAAACGCTCCATTCCATGATTAAAATGCTCTACAGGAACATTCTGCAGCTCAGTAGACATTCTGCAGCTGATCAGCCTTTCTGCAGCCAGACAGTCTTTCCGCAGCTACAAACTCTGAAGGCATCAATCAGCAGACATTATAATTGCAACAAAATGACCCAGTGTATCCATGAATCAAAAGCATCAAGAAAATTATGAGGACTCTTCCAAAAGTGAACAAGAAGACAAGGACTACAAAAATCAAATGAAAGGCAGAGGTAACAAGTTTAAATTATAATGGCATTTCATTAAAGTTTAGCATAGTTTTAGTTATGGATTGTTCGAAAAGGTTGTTTTAATTATTTTTATTGATCAAGACCAATAAACCCTCCACAAACTTTGGATTAAAACCTCTCAATTCAAATTCCATATCCGACATCATTTAAGCGGTTAAAATGGTCGAGGTATTTGAAATCTTCAAGTCTCTTAACCAAATCATTCAATGATGATTCCCTCTGCCGTCGTAAAAATCTCCGCCATCTCTTCAATCATTAATTCATTCCCTCCACCTCACTCCACTACTTCATTCCGTGACCACTGCCATCACTCCATTCTGTAGCCGGCATTTCATTCCGTAGACAGAGATATTTTTATCACCGAGAGCAGAGTCAAAGAATATCAGTTTGAATAGCATTGAGCATTGTAAACTCAGAGCAGAGAAAAAGGGTAAATTCAGAGGTATAGCAGCGTGAGAATTTGAAGCCATTTGATTCCGTGGGCAGACAAAATATCACTGTGGGCAGAGATTGAGCATTTTCACTATAAACACAGAAGTGTAGCAGTGTGGAGTTTGAAGTCCTTTGTCACTAGGAGACAGAGGTGTTGCAGTGTTGAATTCGAAACCATTTGCTACCAAGAGCCAGAGGTATTGCAGTGAAGAAATTGAAGCCAGTTGTCACTGTCAAACAGAGACATATCAGTCCAAAGTTCAATTGTTAACAGAGGCATATCAGCCCGAAGTTTTGAATCTGTTTCCACTATCAATCAGAGGTATGTCATTCCAAAGTTTGAAGCCATTTTCATTCAGAACTTGAAGCCATTTCAATTTAAAGGTGAAAGTCATTGTTTTCGTGGGTAGAAGAGTGTTAATTTGAATATTGAAGAAGCAATCATGGGTTTCATTGTAAGGACTGAACCAGTGGGTTCAAAATATTTAGAAGGCTACCCTCAATGCAAAGAAATGTTACAAAAAATAGGATGGCTTCAATTTTTGGAGAAATTTAATGGCTTCCACAAGGAAGTCACTAAAACATTTGCAAGATCATTTCAAGGAACCGAAGTTGAGGTGGGAGATGTCAAATTTACTGTCATTGAAGTTTTCATTGCAGAGGCTACAGGGTTGCTCAGAACTGGAGAGAGATGGTTCAAAAATAGATAATTCCACAATGACTCCTGGAAACAAATTTTAAAATCACCAGGTATGGATGTTACTGTATTTAAGAAAGGAATTCCCAGTTCTGCATTGAAAAATAAATGGAGAAACATACTACTTCTTCTGCAAAAATTTATTACATGTGAGGGTAGATATGGAACATTTTATGTCTACCACATTAGATTGATAATGCATTTTATGGGGGAAGACTTAAACCTACCATATTTCTTGCTTCAAATTCTGAAGAAGATGGCTTCCTGTGTTCAAAGAAGGGTTCAATTTTTAGAGACAACTCTATATCATCATGGTTTAGTCAAAATTTTTATTGAACATCATCTAGCTAAAACAAATGATACATGGGACAATTTCTTGGTAAGAAATCATTTTGAAGAGCCAAAAGAACCCTCACCGGAACCACAGCCTACAAAGAGAAGTAGGAAATGGAGGACTTCAAAAGTTGAAATTGACAAAACAGTCCAAGAGAGTAGTGAGGAAATCATTTTAGAGAAGTTGACCCAAATCAAGAGGAAACTTAAGAAAGAGAAGTTAATTAAGAAATCTGCCACAGAGAAAGGAGAGGGATCCTCTCAGCCAAGGAGAAGCCACAGACTAAAGGGAAAACTAAATAAAACCCAAATCAAACAAACAGGGGTGATTGATATAGAAGATGAGGAAACATCCATGGAAGAAGATATTAAAGAGGATTTTTATGAAGGAACCCCTGAAATTGACCCTGCTCAACAGGAAATTTATGACTATGTGGAAAATTTGGAGAGGAGAGCTTCAAAAAGCAGAGAGAGAACCCCCAGTCCTCCACTGTCTGAAATAGATATATTAAGAAGGGATAGGTATGAGTTGGAATTACTGAATAGACACATCAAAAATGAGAATGAAATTCTCAAGGATCAAGTCAAGCTCAAAACAAATATGAACTCAACCTTATCCCTCCATATAAACAAAGTGGAAAAGACCAATGAGAAGTTGAAGAAAAGGAACAAGAAGCTAACCAGGGCACTCACCAACCTAAGGTTCAAACTTGTTATCAGAAAACCCAGAAGATCTCTAGCTTCCAGACAAAGGAGAAGAAGAGGATTAGATGTCCTTGCAGAAGCCTCTAAGTTCATAGGATAATTTGCATGAGGACATGCAAAGAGACATCAGTGGGGGTATGTTGAGCCTCAAAATTGTGCTTTCTTTCATTCCATCTTACCTCATTTTCCTTTGTCCATTGCTATCATAGACCCAATTGATCAATGAATATAGTTAAAATTACTTCTAGAATGATTTACATGACTGACTTGCTAAGTTTTGTGATTTTTTCCATTGTAAAGCATTGTGACCGGAACTAGCTGCAGAATGCAGACATTCCGTAGCTAACCGGCGATTCTGCAGCCGCCTTCACGTTTGAGTATGTTCCAGGTGGCCTCTCAAGAAAAACCGCATATGGGCATGATCCACGTCATGTCTACATGGTTCGTTGCTCATCATGGAGGAAGAAACGAATTCTGGGTATGGTTTTGGAACGTGGGAACACATTTAAAAAGGAAGACTTCTATTAGGACTGTCTCAGTCCAGATGTCTTTTCCTTTTCACGCAGCCACTTCAAAGAGTCCTAATGTGATTCCGATAAGGAAAGACAGTGTTCCTGAATTGTTGCAAATCTTGTTATTTACATTTGTTATATAAACACTTGGGAAACCAGAGCTAGGAGATGTTAAGATTTTATGCTAGATTTCGTTTTTAGATTACGTATACATTTAAGAAGAGCCTTGATTGCTATGTTCAAGTTCTTCATCTTTAATGGAGCGAATGGTGTTATTGTGAAGCGTTGATTTAATTTGGAGTTGAATTCCGTCAGGTGGTAGAGGGCCCCTGCCTCTTGCACGGATTTATTTTGCGTAAATTAGATAAGTCTTCTAGCTGCCTTTACGTTTTGAATTTGAGTTAATAGTTGTTTTAATTAGCTACTGTAGTTGTACTCATTCTAACTCTTCCACAAGAAGAAGCTCTTCCAAAAGACTATAATGATGAATGGGAAATGACTATAGTATTGTAGGATTAGGATTTGAATTCATAGTTTTTAATTAGCTCATAGATATTGTCTAACTCTTACGAGAAGAAATTCTTCAAAAGATTATAATGATGAGTAAATGGCTATAATCTTGTAGGATTTAGTTGTAATTTTTGTTGTTCACTATCACAGTTACACTTGTTCTAATCACTCTTCCACAAGGAGAAACTCTTCCAATAAATTCTTAAGGAGTCCAAGACATGACCGTGATAATGAATGATTTAGTTGTGTGTTTGCACTAAATATCATCTCTGTTCTTGCTCTTAAACTCTTGCCCAAAACATCATAATGACGAGTGGGATATGGATATGATATCTTAGTTTTTCATTGCTTTCAGTCTTTTTGCTTGCATTTGCATTCAATTACACGGTCAGAATTGCTCTAATACCTCTTCCAAAAGAAGGAACTCTTCCAAAATATCACTAATGATGGACAAACAGATTGTGTAACTTCATATAATAATGCATGATAGCATAGTTAGGATACTCCGGAGTTTAATTGCACCATTCTTGATTAGTTATTTTATTTTGGTTTGATAGTAGCTTGTAGTTGCTTTCTTTGTTTTAGGCTAGTGACATCTTAGGTTTCGTTGTAGTAACTCCATTGCACTTACTCCACATTCATTGTTGTTCACTTTTGATGACTAGATTACTTCGGTTGATAAGATTAACAAAACAACCTTCATTATTCACAAACCTCTTCTTGTTCCAAAATTCATAATTGATCTATAACCATATGAACAGAAGACAACATCATTTTAAGGCCTGAAGTACCTCTGCAATTTCCTCATCATTTTATAAACAGAGCTTTTCCTCAAAAGACTACTTTGAAAAGAAATCAATAACTCTTGAGTAAAGGTTTTGTGACATTTAATTGAATTGCAGAATAGAGTTAGGGATTAGCTTTAGAATAGAAAATCTTATGATGATATCAATGTTTTACTCCAACATACTTCAACAAATCTCTAATCAAGGACAAGATGTTGCATCATTATAAGTTAGTTGTTTAAACTGTTTAGTTAGGAAGATTTGCATGCTTAGTTGACCATGTTTCAAGCTCTCTCTCAAATGCCTTTGATGAAAGAATTTTACCAGTTTAGTTTGTGTCTTGAATCATTTGCTTAAAATTCATTATCAAGCTTTGTTTCTGATTGGTCATAGTTTAGATTTGATTCTATTTTTAGTATTCCAATTACATTTTTCATTTGTCATCCATCAATTAGGATCCACTCTGTTTTTAATCATCATCTCATTTCCCTTAGCTTTCTAGGCATTTTCCTTGTGAACATAAAACCACCAAAAGACCAAAAACATCATAAATCATCACAAAAGACCAAAAACATCACAAAACACTACACACAACGCATTAGGAAACAAGTACCTAGGTACATACAGTACACTTCACTTCAGCAGTTTACAAATCCTGGTTGACAATTAAATGAGCTCAGTTTAGGAGACTAGATTGAGACCAAACAGAGTGTACATTTGACATCACATCCATGTCATCATAGACTTCTGAATCCTCTCTTTCGATTGGAAATAGCTGAGTGGGAGATAGAAATGTCCATTTCAGAAAATTGCTTACCTCTCCCTTGCTCCTATTAGCCACTTGTAAAATTTGTTATATCAAAAGGTGGATAAATCAGTTTTGGAGCCTTCAAGAAACAATTTTATTGCTAAAAGTTTTATCTCTTGAAGACTCATGAAGACATCATGCCCTTTTTTTAAATCTTCACTGTTGTTTCCCTTTTAAACTCTGAAAATCTGCTATTTTCATAGAGAAAAGACTGCTGCAAAATCACCATTTTTCCCTTCATATTTGCTTCACACTAACCTTCATTTTTTAACCCGTTTTTCCCCATGAATTTCCTCTATTTTCCATTTTCCCTCTTTCCCCTTCACAAAATCCTCTTTACAAATTTTAAAACTCACTTTTAAACTTTTCCGAAACCCCCAAATCCATCAAAAACCGTGAAAATTTTCATAGAAAATAAGTTTTTAACTGCAGGTTTAAGCCCCTTTGGGCTAGGTCCTAACCACTTCCCGACATATGCCTTGGTGCTGGAACAAAGCACTAATGATCCCAAGTGCTTATTGCATCGGAGAAAAACATAGTGCGCAAGTATTTTTTGCTTTATTGAGACCTCCGATGTGATTGGCCCCTTATTACATAGCCCCGATCCAATCACCGCTTCATATAACCTTTGGGTCCACATCCGGCACTTAAAAATTGTGAATAAAACCATCTCCAATGTAAATTTCCTTTGTAAAACATAAAAACCCACTTTTCCTAAGTTTTGGTCTAAACCCGCCAGAACGATGTTTTTAATGAAAATGGGTAGATTGAAAAGCCCTGCACCAATGTTCCGATGCAATTGAGCCCCGCTGTATAAACCTCCACCCCTCTCCATATAAGCCTACGCCTAGGGCTAAGATTTAAATTCCCAAAGCACTATTCGCATCAGAGACATTTCCAAATGGGTAGATTGAAAGACCAATGCTGCGCCTCCGACCCGATTGGCCCTTATACGTTTTAAACCCTGGGCCTTTGTTTTCCAAGTATCCATAGGCCCCACAATCAGGCACCAACCCACATATGTATAATCCGCCCCGAGCCATGAAAAACCTTTGCATTTCATAAACTTTGGGTTTTTATAAAGTATTAAGGGGTTTCTGCAGGTGCATGTTTTGAAACCATATCCGCCGTTGATCTTAAGCCGATAAAACGACCCACGCAATATCGCATCGCAAGTTTTTATTGGGCACATTTTATTCCCATTCCCGATTTACTACCCCCGATGGATCCTCCGTTGTTGGATCTACCAGCCTTATCTCTGATCCAACGACCCTTATTTGCTCCGATCATAAGCTCTCCCCTCCACTTGGAACCCCTCCGATTCGTCCTCCACTGTCAATCTGATCTGCCCATCGATGGCCCACAACCAATTGCATCGAATCCATTCAAGTTATTTCCCCCCACCAATCGCATGCCTCCAATTTCATCTGGGCCGTCCATGTGTCTAGATCGAACGGTCCAGATCGCATTTTCCGACATTGGCTTAAAATCATATACCCGCTTCATAATTTTTTAGGCCAAATCCTGGCCGTTGATCTCCCTAGATCAACGGTCCTTCTTCACCCTTTCTCCGCCTGCATATTATTTTGATTAAAACTCAGAATCAATCCTGACCATTAGATCCTTTACATCTGACGACCTATATTAACCCCGACAGGCCCTACCCATGTGGGTCCTGCCTCCCTCCAGATATAATCTCCACCGTCCAAATCTTTGATCCAACGACCCAGATTAAAACCGCCTTGCCTCTTATCCCCCACACATCTGGCCGGTTTCACGCTCACTCTCCACTATTCAATTTGAGGGCCTAGATCTGACGGCCCACGCAGAGTTTGGCGCAATTTTCAGCGCCGAGGTTAATTTCCAAAATTTACATGATATAAGTTGTTTTCTAATGCCACGTGTCAGGTGGGGACGCATATCGCGTTTGAAAAGGCAATACCGCCTACCTGCCTTTTTCTCACGCAAAAACAACTATTTTTCCCTTCGAAAATGCCTTTCCCCATTTCTATTATGATTTGTCGCATACGCTCCCCACCGTTGATCTCTTCAGATCAACAGCTCAGATCTAATCTGGCCTTTCATTATCGCCCTCCGCCATATTCCAAGGGTTTTCAACATACATTATCCACCGTTGATCTCATGGGCCGATCTCATCCAATGACCCACGATCATCCCGAAACCCCAATTTCAATTCTTATACATTTTACCTCCGCCGAAGGAAATTTCATCTATTTCCTTTGTTTCTCTCTCGAATTTCCAATAATGTGACCATTTGCATTATTTTCCTCCCAATTAATCCTGACCGTTGATCTCTGCAGATCGACGGATCTGACTTAATTCTTCCCCCACTTTCTTCTTTGACCACTACGCGCAGATCTCCACCATTGGATGCTGACATCCAATGGCCATGCTCCTACCCGAAACCTCTAAAGCAATTTTTACCCAATAACGCAGAATTTTCTAATTTTTATTGGTTTGTGCATAATTTAAAAAGTTTTTTCAAATATTTAAAAGGAAAAATGAAGGTCGAGGGTGACGACTCTCTGGGTTTTTATTTCATAAGAAAAATCATTCCACAGGGTTTCAAACTTCACGTTTCATCAATGCTTCATGGGCATTGATGCCATATGAATCCCTTTGTGGCACCTGCACATCAATAAGACAAAGACAATTAAATCAAAGCTAAAAGGTATCAGTGTTGAAGACTTAAAACACAGCAGAACAGAGGATTGAAGACTGTTTTCACAGTTTTGGAGGATTACGGCTAAGATCAAAAATCAAAATCCTAATCCTCCGAATTAAAACACAATTAAAGACAAATCAAAAGATTTATCAGTCAGAAAGAGCCTCCACCGCCACATCAGAGGCTAATTGATTCCTCTCATCTACTCACTTCCACCTGTAGCCTCAAAGCATCCAACAGAGGCTGGGTTATGATCAGAAAGGAAGATATTTGCCTCAACGTAGCCGAATAGTTAATTCTGCCAAAGGAAATTAATGCAAAAAATATCAGAAGAGTTATTACAACATGAAACAGAGCCTTAAATTCAACAAAAGCTCTCACCGAGCTTAATTCTTAAATGTAAAACAATTAATACATACAGAACATCTATAAACTTCTCCACTAAGCCCATCAAAGGCCGAGAAGTATTAAAGTCTGTATTAATTGACCCAGGAGATCTTTTATCAGATCCCACCTCCTCATTTCTTCTATAAATACTCCTGCAGAAGATGAGAAAATGTTGGTTGCAGAACTTTGAAATATACTTGTGTTCGAAACTTCTAATTGTAAATAGTGTTCAAAGGCTCTTGAAGCTCTGTTTGTGATAGAATAGTTAGGCTGAGAAGTGAAGATGATTTTTGAACTGAAACATTGGACTTGAAGATTGTAACTGGTTTGAAGCATCAATATAAGCTGATTTATGGGATCTTGGTCTATGTCGACGGTGATGTTATTTCTTATTGTAAATTTTTATTTTATTTCTTTTTTCACTTTGTCCATATTCTCTGATAAAGAACAGAAAGCATAGAGTTAGGATTTACTGTATATCAGTACCCTTCTCTGACTGATAAGCTTTATCTATATGTTTTCTTCCAAATTGTGTTGTTTAGGAATGATTTAATTCAGTTTAAGCAGTTAGGAATGCTGGCATTCCCTCGTCCTCCTGTGTAAGCTAAATATTATTCTTGAATGTTATTTTCAGTTTATGTTAAGTAGAGATGAACTGAGGAAGTAATGGTGATCCCTGTCCTTTAGTTTTATCCCCAAAAACTATCTGAAAGTTTCCCTAAGAGTGTGTTGAAATCAAGCTAGGTTAAAAGTCCTTACCTGATCTTAGACTATTCCTTGCTATCTCATGTGTTTGTCTTGAAAGTATACCAAGTAAAGCAGAGCTAGGGAGGTCTATGGTGAGCCCTGCCCTCTATTTTCTTCTCCAACAGTTGATTTTATAGTTTCCCTTTGTGTTTAAAGTGTTTTTATATTGAAAATGCATCAAAAGTTGGCTAGTTTCAAAGTACTTACTAGATCTTAGATTACTTTTATGTCTTTCTTAAGTGTATGCCAAAAGTAGGATAGTTTCAAAGTACTTACCTGATCTTAGGCTGCTCTTTGTTCTTCATTTGTTTAATTCCCCTTCTTGTTGTATCATTTCATTCCATAAAATCAACTTTAAAGAGATACTTAGACATAGATGACTTGCCCCATGGACCACTCTTGAACCTTGTTGTTTCAATTAAACCCTATTATGACTCCATAGCCCAATGGATTAAAAACCAGTGTTATATGTATCTTTTAGCCAAAGCTTAATCTGATTGCTTGCAACTTCACACCTTTGAAACTCTTTCCATTTTAGAACTTTCCACTCAAATAATAATCATGCTCAACCATCCAAAACAAACAAAAACCCTCGGACTTCATAACTAGCCTAATATCATTACCCAAAAGATTTTAAAGATAAATCCATCTTTGCACTTATTGGAGAGATCCCTCTCCGGATTCAGGAGGGCTAGATCCTAGAATCCAAAAGTGGTTGAAATAGTGTTCTCCCTGTAGTTAGACTTTGCCAATCTTGCTAATTATAGGGAGCTAACATCTTTTGGCGACTCCACTGGGGATTGGGTTATTTTCTTGTTGGATACTTTAAATATCTCAGAAACCCCTTTACTCACTAAACATTTGGCATATTGGCCAGCTGAGCCACCAACAGCTAACATCTTCTAGCGACTCCGCTGAAGAACTGAGTCCAAAATTCATCTTAGGTTCCCTTAAACACTTCATAAAATCTTGTGAGTAAAATCAGCCATTTCAAGCACTACCAATCAAACGGTAATCATGATGAAACTTGTTTGAATCAGTGACAAACTAGGCAAAACCCTAGGATTCTCATAAGATCTTATCTAACCTTGAAGGATCAGCTAGCTTAGCCATAAGAGTAGACTGTCTTTGTCTCATAACCGTAGCTAAGTTTTGAAACAGATTTAGGACACTCTTAAACAACCAATAGAACTGAAAAATAACTCAGAAAACCCAAAAATATTTCAGATTGGTATTCAATAAACATGGTGGTGGACCATAAAAACTTTTACCTCCAAAAGAGCTAAAAATTTTCACTTGGCGACTCCACAATTCTATACAGACCTTAAGAATCCACTGGGAAGAACCATTATCATGATATCATCATTTAAACTCAGTTAGAGGACTGTTGGATTAAAATTTGTGTGAAACAGATCAGTTAACCTCTTAAAGACTGTCATATGGGTTGAAATTTTCCTGTTTATTTGGGTCTGAAAAACACAGCATAGTAGCTCCTAGAAAGATTCATACTAGAGCCTATCCTAACCCAAACCCACCTGAGATAGTTGATAACCCGGAAAGCATCCTTAGGAAGTCTCCTAAGATAAAATTTTCAACTGTTTCCAGATCACCCTTGAGAGAAAATTCAGTTCCTGAAAATCTTGCAGCTCTACAACAATCACAAGTAGACTTAAGAAATCCATTTAGAACTAGGTATCTTGATGATTTGGATCAGCTAGATTCCGAGTCTTCACTTTCATATCCTGAAACAAGTGAATATCCTGGTAGTAGAGAAACAACACCACCTGATTCACATTTCCTTTCCAATTTAGGTGTTTCTCATCCAAGATCAGCTCAGCAATCTATTCCTGGTCCATCCACATCCGTTCATCCTACATCCACTGTCCAAACCACTCCACTCCAACCCACTTTCTCTCTTGTTAATCCACCTCTTGTAAATCCTCCCCCACCACATATCATGGCAGCATGGTATGCTCCCTTAGTCCTTCCTGTTACCTTAGTCAATCTTCCACAAGACTAGCAGTCCAAAATACCATTGTATGATGGCAGTATTGCTACTACTACATCACAACATGTGAATAAGATGAATGACTACTTTGACAGAAATGAAATTAATGATGAATCTGTCAATCTTAGATTATTTGCTCAAATTCTGGGGGGAGAAGTAAGAAAATGGTTTAAAGGCTTAACCCCCCACAGTATAAATGATCTGCAAGCCTTCCATCAAACATTTCTAAACAAATGGGAAGTCAGAAAGAACCCTCTTCAAATACTTTATGATTACAAAAATCTCCATAGAAACACCGGGGAAAGTGTACAAGCTTACTGCACTAGATTTAATAGTGTGTATAATGCCCTTCCCCCAGATTTAAAATCTCCACAAGGCTCAGCGTTAAACAAGTTTCCTGAAGGGTTTGACCCTGAAATGGCCTATCAACTGAGAGAAAGAGATCCTCTAACCCTTGAAGATATGAAAAAAGGGGCTCTTGCTGTGGAAGTTAACTTGATGGAGAAAAGAGCAAGAATGAAGAATGAGAAGAGAGTGTCCTTCAGAGAAGAATCTACACCTTCCACATCCAGTTCAAAAATGGAAAGAATGATGGAGGAGATGATGAAGAAAATGAGCATCCTTGAGAGAGCACAAGAAAGTCAAAACCAAACTGATCCTCAAAACAGAAATCAAAACTAGAATCAGAATTTTAGAAAAAACAAACCCCCAAATAGACCTAGGGAAGATGATCAACAGATTACTCCTCCCTTTCATCAAAACTATATAAGTGAGGTTGAGGAAACAGATGAGAAAACAGAGGAAGATGATATCAACATGCTGGGAGTAGATAATGATGACTTTGAGGTTCATTATGATAGAAAACAAGGTCTTTACACACCCTATGATGACAAAAGAGATGATGATGAAAGCTATTATCAAGACATGGAAAATGTTATCATAGAGTCTCAAAGAGAATATGACCTTAGAAGTAAAACCAATCAACAAACTCCCAGCAACAAAACCTCTAAAAAATATTCACAGAACAACACTGTAAACAAACCCAAAGTTGTCAAACAAAAGGACAAAACAGTGGCTGGAAATTCTGATAAAGGTAAAGAGAAAGGCACTCAAAACACTTCAAAGCAGAGTGCAGACCTTAGTAGTGTTAGCACCTTGGCTAATACTCTTGTGAAAACAATTTTGGAAAATTTAAATAGAACAAATCAGCAGACTGAATTTGTTGATAAGGTGGCAGTTAACAAGGCTAAAACAAGTACTTCAAAGAATCAAATTTCTTTCAACCCGGAGAAGGAAATTTTAAAGATTAAAATCTATGTTCCTCTTACTGAGTTAGCTGCCCAAAATGTATATAGAACCCAGATTTTGAAGGCTTTAAACATAGAAGAGAATACTGACACAGTCAATCTTAATGATGACTAACTAGAGCTCAATTTTTGTCCAAATATTGAAGGTAGATATCAAGAGGGATCTGTTCCTCCCTTTTATGTAAATTTAAACATTCATGACAAGATTTTGCATAATACTATGCACGATTCAGGGGCCTCTCATAATTTAATGCCAAAATCTATAATGGAGATCCTGGGTCTAGAAATCACTAGACCTTATAAAGACCTTTACTCCTTTGACTCAAGCAGAGTAAAATGTTTAGTATTAATAAAAGACCTCTGTGTTAACTTAGCACAGATTCCAGCCAAATGTTTGGTTATGGATATTGTTGTGGTTGATGTGCCCCCAAAGTATGGAATGTTGTTATCAAGGTCTTGGGGGGCTAAGTTACAAGGAACTATGCAGATGGACATGACCTATGTGACCATTCCTGTGTTTAATCAGACAATAAAACTTTACAGGGAGTCCCATATGCAGTACATGGTGACTAGTCAAGACAGACCTCAAAACTCTCTTTTGTATTCTATAAATACAGGCCTCGATTCTTTTATCCTGTTTAACGATGAAACATTCAGTGAACAAGTCACTTTAAATGAATTAATGGCCGATAGAGAGGAAAAGGAAAGCATCACAGAAGTGTTAAAACAGTTTGCTGCATTTGAAAACTTTAGCAAACCAAACACAAGTCTTGAACTACAAATCCTGCGTCCATCACTTTTTAACCTTGAGAGTCAAGAAAGCAACCCTCAATGCAGTGGAAAACCTGAGGAGTCAAAACAAATTCAACCAAGTGTTGATACACAACAACAATCCGAAAGCACTGTGTTTGAAGAGGACAGTACCCAAGATGAACCTAAAACTAGTCCTCTATGGAGTATGTACTTTGATGGGTCTTGCACTAGGAGCAATGCTGGTGCTGGTGTCTGGATTCGCAACACTGAGAACAACCACACAGAAAGCATTTCCTGTAGATTAAACTTCCAGTGTTCGAATAACATAGCGGAATATGAATCCCTGCTTTTAGGCTTACGCCTATTGAAGAAATTAGGAGCCAAGAGAATTAAAGTTTATGGGGATTCATAACTAATCATTAGGCAAGTCAACGAGGAATACAACGCTAATCACCCTAGACTTAGGGCCTATCGAAATGATGTCGTGGATCTTTTGAAAACTTTTGAGGAGTCCTAGTTGATTTTTGTCCCAAGAAAAAAAAATATCGTGGCCCACAGCTTAGCTTTTGCAGCTAGAACATGTTTAACACCATATGAAACTAAATAATGCATAACTCAGATTAAATTCAGACCAGCCGTTCTGGATAACAAAAAGTATTGGCAAGTGTTTGATGAAGAGAAACAAATAGAAGACTTCATGCAATTCAGAAATGAATTTTAACTACACAGTTCGGATTCATATTATGAAACAGACTGCAATAGTGAAGAAAATTTTCTTGGTGAAGAAGAACAGTCTCCCGAGGTTGCCAATATTAATCTGCTGTCTAGCAAACTTTAAAAAAAAAACGGATATAAATGTAGAGTTAGAAATAGAAGACTTAGAAACTCTGCAGTCTAATGATGAAAGTTTGCCAAAGGGTCTGTCTCCTTTAGAAGAGTTGTTCGATTTCAATGATGTGGCCAAGAAGCCAAAACTGGAACCTGTAGAGACTGAAGTTGAGGAGTGCAATATAGGCAGTGAACTAAAACCAATGATGATCAAACTGTCTAAAACTTTACCAGCTCACATTAAACTTAAATACATAGAGTTGTTTAAAGAATTTTCTGATGTTTTTGGGTGGAGTTACGAAGATCTTAAGTCCTATGACACTAAAATAATTCAGCACAAAATTCCTCTCAAGGAAAACCAAAAACCATTCAAACAAAAGCTGCACAGAATAAACCCTGTTCTGTTTCCTTTGGTGGAGAAGGAGATCAAGAAAATGTATGAAGCTGGTATTATTGTCCCTATTAGATATTCTGAGTGGGTGTCTAATCTGGTGTCAGTTAGGAAGAAAACAAGAGATATTAGGCTTTTTATAGACTTTAGAGACTTAAACAAAGCTTCACTCAAGGACAACTACCCTTTACCTAAGATGGATCATATTTTACAAAGGGTAGTTGGTTCCAAAAGAATTTCTTTGTTGGATGGCTACTCAAGGTATAATCAGATTTTAGTTCACCCTGATGATCGATTAAAGAGACAGTTTTTACTACACCATGGGGCACTTTCATGTATGTGAAAATGCCTTTTGTTCTAATGAATTCTGAAGCAACTTTCCAGAGATCCATGGACATAGAATTCTCGGAAGAATTAGGCTACTTCATCATTATCTACCTTGATGATGTTACTGTGTTTTCAAAGACAGATGAAGAGCACTTAGAACATTTAAGAAGAGTATTCAAGAAATGCAGAAAGTTTGGCATATCTTTAAACCCTAAGAAAACACTATTCGGTCTCCAAGATGGTAAACTCCTTGGGCACATTATTTCACAAGAGGGTATAAAGATAGATCCAAAGAGGATTGAGGCCATATTGCAAATCTCTCATCCTCGAAACATCAAGGAATTACAATATTTCATTGGAAAGATTAATTTCTTGAGAAAGTTCATACCCAACTTGGTTGAGCTCCTTAGGAATATAAAAAACATGCTAAAGAAGGAGCAAGGGGTAAAATGGACCTTGGAAGCAAAGAATTCCTTTGAGCTGGTGAAACAAGTGTTAACCAAAACACCAGTTCTGATTAGTCCTGATTTTTCAAAATATTTTTATATTTTTTCATTTGCATTAGAACATACAATAGATGTTGTCCTTTTAAAGAAAAATCCACAAGGACAAGAGCAGCCTATTGCATTCTTTATCAAGGCATTGAGGGATGTTCCTTTGAAGTACAACATTATGGAAAAGCAAGCTTTTTCTTTGGTCAAAGCTTTGAAAGACTTCAGAGTATACATCCTTCACTCACACATCATTGCCTTTGTCCCAAATTCAGTTGTGAAAGACATTCTCACAGGACCCAGATAGTAAGAGAGGTAAGTGGATTGTGGTTATTCTTGAATATGATTTAGAGATCAAGCCCACTAAACTCATTAAAGGCCAGGGGCTAGCTCGATTAATGGCTGAATCAAATTTTGAAGTTCTTGATATTAATATGATAAATGCTTTAGATGACCAAGAAGAATTCTCAACTCCCATTGTTGAAGAAATTTTATGAATTCCTCTTAGTATGTTGATATTTTATTTGTTTTGCTTAAATTGAATACACCTCCCGATTTATCAAAAACAAAGGCAAGGTTTTTGAAGTTAAAATCTGTAAACAATTGCATTATAGATAGATGTCTTTATTGGAAAAATGCAAGTGGTATATTGCTTAAATGTTTGCCTGAGTATGATGCAGAGAAGGTTAAACATGAGTTCTGTGAAGGCGAGTGTGGAGGCCACCTATACTGAAATACAACAGCCAACAAAATCCTGAGGGCTAGTTACTATTGGCCTACTCTTTTTCTTGATGTACATAAGATGATAATTTCTTGTCATAAATGTCAACTTTTTGTAGGCAAAAGGAAGCTGCTACCCTTACCCCTGCATCCAATCACTGTTGAGGCTCCTTTTCAATAGTGGGGACTTGATTTCATAGGATAAATCCATCCACCATCCTCTTCCCAACATAGATGGATTCTCACCGCCACAGACTACTTTACCAAATGGATAGAAGCCATCCCTTGTAGGAAAGCCAATGATTCTGTCATTATAAAATTCGTGGAGACTAATATTCTCTCTAGATTTGGTTGTCCTACCAAGATCATCACTGATAATGCAGCAGCATTTGGATCAAAAAATATGGTTGAATTCTGTCACAAATATCAGATAACATTGGGTCATTCCACAGCCTATTACCCTCAAGGTAATGGACTTGTAGAATCCTCAAACAAGAGTTTGGTGAACATAATCAAGAAGCTATTGGAGGACAAAAAGAAGTCTTGGCACACAAAGCTTGTTCATGCACTTTGGGCTGACAGATTGACATTGAAGAAATCTATTGGTATGTCACCCTACCAGCTTGTGTATGGCACTGATGCAATTTTTTCAACTAGCCTTGGTGTGCCAGTTATGAAATTGATTCAAGAGGTTCAGTATGAATACAATGACATGATTATAAGGATAAATCAAACTATCCACCTTCAAAAAACCAGAGAGGAGGTTTATAACAAAGCATTACAAAAGCAGGACAACATAAAAAGGCTTTTTGACAGAAGAACAAAGGCCAACAATTTCAATATTGGGGAAAAAGTTTTAAAGTGGGACTCAAGGAGAGAAGACAAGGGCAAGCATGGGAAATTTGACAACTTATGGCTTGGCACTTATCTCATTCATTATGCTACTGGTAATAATGCCTTTTTATTGCAGGAGTTGAATGGAGCAGAGCTGTTCGGAGGTCCTGTCAATGGCAGGATGCTCAAACATTACTTTTCTTGATCCATGCCATGTTTTAAAGAATTTTTATCTTTTTTCCATTATAAATATTTCATCCACCATTGCATTCAAATTTAGAAAAACAAAAATACAAAAACAAAAGAAGAAATAAAAGAGGCCAGATTGTAAAAACAATAAAGGTACAACCCCATACCAAAAAAGAGAAACAAATCTGAAAGTGTGCAAGCTTAAATGCCACTCCTGAAGAACACACTTCTAATTAGTCATACAACCTAATCATGACTAATTAGCTTTAAATTGACTGCTGATAGGATAGTGAATTCGATTTTCCAAACAACTTAATCTTGGCTTATCAGTAGGTAGATTAGGCTATAAATTAAAGGTTCAAACATGCTTAAAATCTGAACCTAAGTTTTTCAAAACAAGAGTGACTCAAAGATGTTTAAAATTCTGAGTCAAAATAGAGGAAAAACTGGTTCTAATCAACTCAAAATATCAACCAGAGAACAAGTAAAGAACAGCTCAAAACAGAAGCAAAAACAGAGCTGAAAAAAGATGAAGGAAGTGCTCAGAACTTTCAAATTTAAAGCCTTTTTTTTTTATTTAATTTTATGCAAAAATAATATCTATGTGCAGCTTGTTTTTTATGCCATAGATCAGCATCAAGTTAGACTATTCAATCCTGACTTGTATGCTTTTAAATTTCTGTTTTATAAATTAGAGAATAAAATCTGTTAGACTATTTAATCCTAATAGATTGGTAGATTAGGTAGAGAAGCATATGGATTCAACTGTTTAATATAAGTTCATGGAGAAATAAGGAGTAGAATTAGATTATTTTAATGCTTTTAAAATAATAAAATGTTGTAAAAAGATTTTGCCAATCCAAGTGCACTCTAAAGAAGAAAAAATGTTAGATCAGTAGGATTGGGTAGGTAGAAAGCTTGTATTTATGAAAATCCATTGTTTTATATGGCTGCTAACATTCTCCAGAGCAAGAGAAGAACATCCAAGTAAAGAAAGACAACCTAATGGATAAGGCACTGATCAGCTTCCCAGAGAATGCAAGTCTGAAGTTCTTGATGCCTTCAAGAAGGCACCATCCCCAAGTGGAGCCACTATTAGCCACCTGTAAAATTTGTTATATCAAAAGGTGGCTAAATCATTTTTGGAGCCTTCAAGAAACAATTTTATTACTAAAAATGTTATCTCTTGAAGACTCATGAAGACATCATGCCCTTTTTTAAAATCTTCACAGCTGTTTCCCTTTTAAACTATGAAAATCTGCTATTTTCATAGAGAAAACGCTGCTGCAAAATCACCATTTTTCCCTTCCTATTCACTTCACACTAACCTTCATTTTTTAACCCTTTTTTCCCCATGAATTTCCTCTATTTTCCATTTTCCCTCTTTCCCCTTCACAAAATCCTCTTTAAAAAGTTTAAAACTCACTTTTAAACTTTGCCAAAACCCCCAAATCCATCAAAAACTGTGAAAAAATTCATAAAAAATAAGTTTTTAACTGCAGGTTTAAGCCCCTTTGGGCTAGGTCCTAACCAGTTCCCCACATATGCCTTGGTGCTAGAACTGAGCGCTAATGATCTCAAGCGCTTATCGCATCGGAACAAAACACAACGCGCAAGTATTTTTTTCTTTATTGAGACCTCCGATGCGATTGGCCCCTTATTATATATCCTCAATCCAATCACCGCTTCATATAACCTTTGGGCCCGCATCCAGTGCTTAAAACTTGTGAATAAACCCATCTATGATGTAAATTTCCTTTGTAAAACATAAAAAATCACTTTTCCTAAGTTTTGGTCTAAACCCGCCAGAACGATGTTTTTTAATGAAAATGAGTAGATTGAAAAGCCCCGCACTAATGTTCCAATGCAATTGAGCCCCGCTGTATAACCTTCGTCCCTCTCCATATAAGCCTACGTCCAGGACTAAGATTTAAAGTCCCAAAGCACTAATCACCTCGGAGACATTTCGAAATGGGTAGATTGAAAGACCAATGCTGCGCCTCTGATCTTATTGGCCCTTATACGTTTTAAACCCTAGGCCTTTGTTTTCCATGTATCCATAGGCCCCGCAATCAGGCGCCAACCAACATATGTATAATCCACCCCAAGCCATGAAAAACATTTGAATTTTATAAACTTTGGGTTTTTATAAAGTATTAAGGGGTTTCCGTAGGTGCATGTTTTGAAACCATATTCGTCGTTGATCTTAATCCAATCAAACGGCCCACACAATATCGCATCGCAAGTTTTTATCGGGTGCATTTTATTCCCCTTCCCGATTTACTACCCCTGATGGATCCTCCGCCGTTGGATCTACTCGCCTTATCTCTGATCCAATGGCCCTTATTTGCTCCGATCATAAGCTCTCCCCTCCACTTGGAACCTCTTTGATTCGTCCTCCACCGTCGATCTGAACTATAGATCGATAGCCCACAACTAATCGCATCGGCTCCATTCAAGTTCTTTCCCCCCGCTGATCGCATGCCTCCGATCGCATTTAGGCCATCCACGTGTCCAAATCGGACTATCCAGATCGAATTTTCCGACTTTGGTTTAAAATCATATACCCACTTCATAATGTTTTAGGCCAAATCCTGGCCATTGATCTCCCCAGATCAAAAGGTCCTTCTTCACCCTTTATCCGCCTATATATTATTTCGTTTAAAACTTAGAATCAATCCTGAACATTAGATCCTTTACATTTGACGACCTATATTAACCACAACAGGCCCTACCCATGTGGGTCCCGCCTCCCTCCAGATCTGATCTCCGCCGTCCAAACCTTTGATCCAATGGCCCAGATTAAAACCGCCTTTCCTCTTATCCCCCACACATCTGGTCGGTTTCGCGCTCACTCTCCACTGTTTGATCTAAGGGCCTAGATCTGATGGCCCACGCGGAGTTTTGCGCAATTTTCAGCGTCGAGGTTAATTTCAAAAATTTACATGATATAAGCTGTTTTCTAATGCCACGTGCCGGGCGGGGACGCATATTGCATTCGAAAAGGCAATACCACCTACCCGCCTTTTTCTCATGCGAAAGCAGTTGTTTTTCCCTCCGAAACCGCCTTTCCCCATTTCTATTATAATTTGTCGTGTACGCTCCCCGTCGTTGATCTCTTAAAATCAATGGCTCACATCTAATATGGCCTTTCACTATCGCCCTCTGCCATATTCCAAGGGTTTTCAACGTACATTCTCCACCGTTGATCTCATGGGCCGATCTCATCCAACAGCCCACGATCATCTCGAAACCCCAATTTCAATTCTTATGCATTTTACCTCCGCCGAAGGAAATTTCTTCTATTTCCTTTGTTTTTGTCTGGAATTTCCAATAATGTGACCATTTGCATGTTCGGTGTGGAGCCTAATTATATTTTTTACTTTGTATCACAGCATTGGACCCCTGTACCTTAAAAGGGGCGGCAACGCCGCCCGTAATTAATCGCTGCCGTGGGGGGTCCAGGGGGGGCGGCAGCGCCCCCGAAGCTAAAAACAGATGTAAACTTGCCTTGTAAAAGTATAGTAATTTCTAGTCAATCTGGGCCATTCATTAGGCAAATGATCTGACGGTAGAAGTTATGTTTAGATTAGGGTTTTTTTTCCCTAGAAGGCAACCCCTCGCTTTTATCAGGGCATTGTATTGCGGCTGTGCATGGTATGTGTATTCTCGGAGCGAGAAACAGAAAGGGAGACTGTGAGAAAGAATAGAGGATATTACAGCTGATCTGCTGTAGGTTTTGTCTTTTCATTTTGCTAGATAATAGAAAGGAAGGACTAGCTATTCGGGGTGGACGTAGCCCAAACTGGGTGAACCATGTATATCTGTGTCTCTCTGGTTTTATGTGGTTTTAGTGTGCTTGTATTTTCCGCATATTTTATGTGTTGCATTTCTCTGTAATATTTAATTTTCTAACAACTGGTATCAGAGCCGAAGGTATATTTGGCTGATAAACTCGCAGGAAAGAAGGTTTCCTGGTTCGAGTGGGAGCAATGGAAGATGAAGGTAAGTTTAGGGTCGAGAAATTTAACGGCCAAAACTTCTCGCTGTGGAAGATGCAGATGGAAGATTATCTGTATTAGAAAGATCTATACCTACCATTGAGCGGAAAAACAAAGAAGTTGGCGGCCATGACAGACGCGGAATGGAACATTCTTGATAGAAAAGCACTCGGAACAGTACGGTTGTGTCTTACGGTGTCAGTCGCCTTCAATATTTCGAAGGAAACAACAATAGAGGGTTTGATGAAGATGTTGGCGAAACTATATGAAAAACCCTCGGTCTCAAACAAGGTATTTCTTATGAAACGACTATTTAATATGAAGATGTCGGAAGGTGGATCTGTTGTAGACCATTTAAATGAATTTAATACAGTTACCAGTCAGTTAAGTTCTGTAGGGGTAAAATTTGATGATGAATTTAGAGCTCTGTTATTATTGTGCCCATTGCCAGAGATTTGGAATGGTTTAGTAATGGCCATTAGTAAATCTGTCTCTGGATCTAGCACTTTAAAGTTTGATGATGTTGTTGGTGTTATCCTTAGTGAGGAAATGCGACGGAAAAGCTCCGGTGAGACATCAGGTAATGCTTTGAGTGCAGAGTCTAGGGGAAGAAGAATGGAAAGAGGAAAGAGCTTGGGATATCGTAGTAAATCAAGGAAAGGCAGATCCAAGTCCAGATCGGGGATAGTGTGCTGGAATTGCGGAAAGAAAGGACACCTAAAGAAAGACTGTAGATCTCGGAAGGAAAAAGAAGGAGACACACAACAAGAAAACAATCATGAAGCAAATGTGACAGGTGATGTGTTACAAGATGCTTTGATTCTTTCTTTCGAAAATGTTACTGATTCTTGGGTTGTAGATTCAGGGGCTTCATTCCATGCCACACCCGATAAGAAATATTTTCATGACTATGTTCAAGGAGATTTTGGACAAGTTCGTTTGGGTGATGATAAACCCTGTAAAATTGTTGGAATGGGTAAAGTTCTTGTAAAAAAACAGAATGGAAACCAATGGCTACTAAAGGAGGTAAGGCATGTTCCAGATTTGAAGAAAAATCTGATTTCAACAGGGCAGTTAGGTAGTGAAGGTTGTGTGACAACTTTCACAGATAAAACTTGGAAGGTCACCAAAGGAGCGTTGGTAATAGCAAAAGGTGAAAAGGTTGGTACATTGTATTTATGCAATGGTATTTCTAACTCTGTTAATGCTTTAACTTCCAAACGAGCAGATGCAACATTATGACATCATAGGCTCGGACACATGAGTGAGAAGGGAATGAAGATTCTTCACTCAAGAACTGGTTGCCTAAGAATGTTGATTGATTTATGAATTGCATGCTATGGTGTACAAAAGAGACTCAGATGTGAGTTGTGAGTTGTTAATATTTTAAAAATTGGAGTCAGGCATGCATGTATGGGTACCTGCTCAAGTATCATCTCTCGGTGGCTCTCGTTATTATGTTACTTTTATTGATCATGCAACTAGAAAAACTTGGATTTATTGTATTCAGAATAAATCTGATGTATTTGATACTTTCAAGAAATGGAAATCTTTGGTTGAGATTGAGACAGGAAAGAAGTTGAAGTGTCCCAGATCAGATAATGGAGGTGAATATTGCAACAAAGAGTTTGATAGGTACCGTTCGTGGTGCAGGACCTCGGAAAGAGAAGATACCTGGGAACACCACAAGAAAAGGGTGTGTCAGAAAGGATGAACAGAACAATCATGGAGCGTGCAAGGTGCATGAGATTGCATGCAGGATTTCCTTTACAATTTTGGGTAGATGTTGTAGATACTGATGTTTATCTAATAAACAGAGGGCCTTCAAGTTCCTTGGATGGTGTTATTCCAGAGGAAGCATGGACAGGTAAAAAGGTAAACTATTCCTTTTTAAAGCCTTTTGGTTGTGAGGCCTTTATCCATATTAATAAATAAAACAAAACAAAGCTTTAGGAAAAATCAAAGAAATGTACCTTTATTGGATATGGTGCTAATGATTTTGGTTATCGCTTATATGATTATGAAAATCACAAAATCATTAGGAGCAGAGACATAATATTCAATGAAAAGGTCTTGTATAAGAATCACAGAAAAGAAACAGGAAAAAGAAAACAAGGAATACGCGGTTCTTGATGAGATATCTGAAAAAGTAAAGGTGCCTAAAAATAATAATAATCAACAACCACATCAGCAGCAACCACCACATCAGCAACAGACACCTCAAACACCTGAAACTGGTGTTAGAAAATCTACCAGGATAAGTAGACCCCCTAAATGATACTCTCCTTCATTATATTATTTATTGTTAACTGATTCTGGTGAACCTGAATGTTATGAAGAAGCAATGCAGGTTGAAAGCAGGAAGAAGTTGGAGCTAGCCATGGAAGAAGAGATGGACTCCTTAATGCATAACCAGACTTGGGACTTAGTCAGGTTGCCTGCAGGTAAAACTACATTGCAGAATAAATGGGTTTACAGGCTGAAGGAAGAAGATGGAGGAAAACAGAGGTACAAAGCTATACTTTTGGTGAAGGGGTTTGCAAAGAAGAAAGGTATTGATTTTTATGAAATATTTTCTCCTATTGTTAAAATGAATTCAATCAGAACTATTTTAAGTCTTGTAGCAACGGAAGATTTACATCTTGAACAGTTAGATGTAAAGAGAGAATTTCTCCATGGATATTTGGAGGAAGAGATATACATGCAACAACCAGAAGGATATGAGGTAAAAGGGAAAGAAAAATTGGTGTGCAGGTTAAAGAAGAGCTTGTATGGTTCAAAACAGACTCCAAGGCAGTGGTATCTAAAATTTGACAAGTTCATGTCTGAACAAGGTTATACTAGATGTCACTCTGATCATTGTGTTTATCCAAAAAGGCAAAATGATGGCAGCTATATTATATTGTTATTGTATGTAGATGACATGCTTGTTGCAGGGTCTAACATGCAAGAAATAAATGTGCTCAAAAGAAAATTGGCAAATTCATTTGCAATGAAGGATTTGGGAGCTGCAAAACAAATCCTTGGTATGAGGATAACTAGAGACAGGAAAAATCGCAAATTAACATTGTCTCAGAATGAGTACATAGAGAAGGTGTTGAAAAGATTTAATATGCACAATGCAAAACCAGTTAGTACACCTTTTGCTATCCATTTCAAACTTAGTAAGGAGATGTGCCCAAAGACCCAAGAAGACATGGATTATATGTCTAAAGTTCCATATGCATCAGCAGTTGGAAGTTTAATGTATGCAATGGTCTGCACAAGGCCTGATATTTCACATGCAGTGGGAGTTGTAAGCAGGTATATGAACAATCCAGCAAAAGAACATTGGATGGCAGTAAAATGGATTCTCAGATATTTGAGAGGTACCACAAATCAAGCATTATGCTTTGGTGGTTCAAACATTGCTCTACAGGGATATGTTGTTGACATGGCAAAAGAAATAACATGAGGAGTACTATAGGATATGTATTTTTATCAGAGGTGGAACAACTGTCATGGGTTTTAAAATTGAAAGTGTTGTTGCACTACCACTCTGGTTGCCATGTTGTCGTTGGCGAGGCTAGTAAAGAAATGAATTGGTTACAAAGGTTTATGGATGAATTGGGTAAGAAGCATGATATGGGTACACTATACAGTGATAGCCAAGGTGTTATTCATCTTGCAAAGAACTCAACATTTCATTCCAGGACTAAACACATACATCTCAAGTACCATTTCATACGGTCAGTATTGGAAGATGGAGAGTTGAAGCTGGAAAAGATATACACTAGCCAGAATCCTGTAGATATGCTAACAAAAGTTGCAACCAGGGAGAAACTGAGAACATGCTCAGTTTCAATTGGTCTTCAAGGATGACGATGAAGATGAGAAACAGCTAGGTCCAAAGAGGATTCATTGTCTAACAAATGAAGCAGCGGCGAAGTTGCTACAATTAGTCTCCAAGTGGGATATTTTTGGGTGTGGAGCCTGATTATCTTGTTTACTGTGTATCACAGCATTGGACCCTTGTACTTGAAAAGGGGCGGCAACGCTGCCCGTAATTAATCGCTGCCATGGGGGGTCTAGGGGGGGGCGGTAGCGCCCCCGAAGCTAAAAACAGATGTAAAATTTCCTTGTAAAAGTATAGTAATTTCTAGTCAATCTGGGCCGTTCATTAGGCAAATGATCTGACGGTAGAAGTTATGTTTAGATTAGGGTTTTTTTCCCTAGAAGGCAACCCCTCGCTTTTATGAGGGCATTGTATTGCGGCTGTGCATGGTATGTGTATTCTAGGAGCGAGAAACAGAAAGTGGGACTGTGAGAAAGAACAAAGGATATTACAGCTGATTTGCTGTAGGTTTTGTCTTTTCATTTTGCTGGATAATAGAAAGGAAGGACTGGCTGTTCGGGGTGGACATAGCCCAAACTGGGTGAACCACGTATATCTGTGTCTCTCTGGTTTTATGTGTTTTTAGTGTGCTTGTATTTTCCGCATATTTTATGTGTTGCATTGCTCAAATATTTAATTTTCTAACAAAAGGCAACCGGTATCAAAGCGAAGGTATATTTGGCCGATAAACTCACAGGAAAGAAGGGTTCCTGGTTTGAGTGGGAGCAATGGCGTACGATGGTAAGTTTAGGGTTGAGAAATTTAACGGCCAAAACTTCCAGCTGTGGAAGATGCAGATGGAAGATTATCTGTATCAGAAATATCTATACCTACCATTGAGCGGAAAAACAAAGAAGCCTACGTCATTTACGTACGTTGAACGGAACATTCTCGATAAAAGCACTTCACAAGACAGTCTCTGTGTCTCGCGTGTCAGTCGCCTTCAATATTTCAAAGGAAACAACAATAGAGGGTTTGATGCAGATGTTGGCGAAACTATATGAAAAACCCTCGGCCTCAAACAAGGTATTTCTTATGAAACGACTATTTAATATGAAGAGGTCGGAAGGTGGATATGTTGCAGACCATTTAAATGAATTTAATACAGTTACTAGTCAGTTAAGTTCTGTACGGGTAAACTTTGATGATAAAGTTAGAGCTCTGTTATTCTTGTGCGCATTTCCAGAGAGTTGGAATGGTTTAGTAATGGCCATTAATAACTCTGTCTCTGGATCTAGCACTTTAAAGTTTGATGATGTTGTTGGTGCTATCCTTAGCGAGGAAATGCGACGGAAAAGCTCCAGTGAGACATCAGGTAATGCTTTGAGTAAAGAGTCTAGGGGAAGAAGAATGGAAAGAGGAAAGAGCTTGGGATATCACAGTAAATCAAGGAAAGGAAGATCCAAGTCCAGATCAGAGATAGTGTGCTGGAATTGCGGAAAGAAAGGACACCTAAAGAAAGACTGTAGATCTCGGAAGGGAAAAGAAGGAGACACACAGCAAGAAAACAATCATGAAGCAAATGTGACAGGTGATGTGTTACAAGATGCTTTGATTCTTTCTTTGGAAAATGTTACTGATTCTTGGGTTGTAGATTCAGGGGCTTCATTCCATGCCACACCTGATAAGAAATATTTTCATGACTATGTTCAAGGAGATTTTGGACAAGTTCGTTTGGGTGATGATAAACCCTGTAAAATTGTTGGAATGGGTAAAGTTATTGTAAAACAACAGAATGGAAACCAATGGCTACTAAAGGAGGTAAGGCATGTTCCAGATCTGAAGAAAAATATGATTTCAACAAGGAAGTTAGGCAGTGAAGGTTGTGTGACAACTCTCACAGTTCAAACTTGGAAGGTCACCAAAGGAGCGCTGGTAATAGAAAAAGGTGAAAAGGTTGGTACATTGTATTTATGCAATGGTATTTCTAACTCTGCTAATGCTTTAACTTCCAAAGGAGCAGATCCAGCATTATGGCATCATAGGCTCGGACACATGAGTGAGAAGGGAATGAAGATTCTTCACTCAAGAAATTTGTTGCCAGGTTTGAAGAATGTTGATTTGGATTTATGTGAGAATTGCATTTATGGAAAACAAAAGAGAGTCAGATTTCTCAGAGTTGGGAAAGAAAAGAAGAGCGAAAAATTGGAGCTTGTGCATACGGATGTATGGGGACCTGCTCAGGTATCATCTCTCGGTGGCTCTCGTTATTATGTTACTTTTATTGATGATGCAACTAGAAAAACATGGATTTATTGTATTCAGAATAAATCTGATGTATTTGATACTTTCAAGAAATGGAAAGCTTTGGTTGATATTGAGACAGGAAAGAAGTTGAAGTGTCTCAGATTAGACAATGGAGGTGAATATTGCAGCAAAGAGTTTGATAGGTACTGTTCAGAGCATGGAATTCGTAGAGAGAAGACAGTTCCAAGAACACCACAAGAAAATGGTGTGTCAGAAAGAATGAACAGAACAATCATGGAGCGTGCAAGGTGCATGAGATTGCATGCAGGATTGCCTTTACAATTTTGGGCAGATGCTGTAGATACTTCTGTTTATCTAATAAACAGAGGGCCTTCAAGTTCCTTGGATGGTGGTATTCCAGAGGAAGCATGGACAGGTAAAAAGGTAAACTACTCTTTTTTAAAGCCTTTTGGTTGTGAGGCCTTTGTCCATATTAATAAAGAAAACAGAACAAAACTTGAGGCAAAATCAAAGAAATGTACCTTTATTGGATATGGTGCTAATGATTTTGGTTATCGCTTATATGATTATGAAAATCACAAAATCATTAGGAGCAAAGACGTAATATTCAATGAAAAGGTCTTGTATAAGAATCAGTTGCAGGAAAAGAAACAGGAAAAAGAAAGCAAGGAATACACGGTTCTTGATGAGATAACTGAAAAAGTAAAGGTGCCTGAAAATAATAATAATCAACAACCACATCAGCAGCAACCACCACAACAGCAACAGGCACCTCAAACACCTGAAAGTGGTGTTAGAAGATCTACCAGGATAAGTAGAACCCCTGAACGATACTCTCCTTCATTATATTATTTATTGTTGACTGATTCTGGTGAACCTGAATGTTATGAAGAAGCAATGCAGGTTGAAAGCAGGAAGAAGTGGGAGCTATCCATGGAAGAAGATATGGACTCCTTAATGCATAACCAGACTTGGGACATAGTTAGGTTGCCTGCAGGTAAAACTACATTGCAGAATAAATGGGTTTACAGGCTGAAGGAAGAAGATGGAGGAAAATAGAGGTACAAAGCTAGACTTGTGGTGAAGGGGTTTGCACAGAAGAAAGGTATTGATTTTGATGAAATATTTTCTCCTGTTTTTAAAATGAATTCAATCAGAACTATTTTAAGTCTTGTAGCAGCGGAAGATTTACATCTTGAACAGTTAGATGTAAAGACAACATTTCTCCATGGAGATTTGGAGGAAGAGATATACATGCAGCAACCAGAAGGATATGAGGTAAAAGGGAAAGAAAAATTGGTGTGCAGGTTAAAGAAGAGCTTGTATGGTTTAAAATAGGCTCCAAGGCAGTGGTATCTAAAATTTGACAAGTTCATGTCTGAACAAGGTTATACTAGATGTCACTCTGATCATTGTGTTTATCTAAAAAGGAAAAATGATGGCGGCTATATTATATTGTTATTGTATGTAGATGACATGCTTGTTGCAGGGTCTAACATGCAGGAAATAAATGTGCTCAAAAGAAAATTGGTAAATTCATTTGCAATGAAGGATTTGGGAGCTGCAAAACAAATCCTTGGTATGAGGATAACTAGAGACAGGAAAAATCGCAAATTAACACTGTCTCAGAATGAGTACATAGAAAAGGTGTTGAAAAGATTTAATATGCACAATGCAAAACCTGTTAGTACACCTTTTGCTATCCATTTCAAACTTAGTAAGGAGATGTGCCCAAAGACCCAAGAAGACATGGATTATATGTCTAAAGTTCCATATGCATCAGCAGTTGGAAGCTTAATGTATGCAATGGTCTGCACAAGGCCTGATATTGCACATGCAGTGGGAGTGGTAAGCAGGTACATGAACAATCTAGGAAAAGAACATTGGATGGCAGTAAAATGGATTCTCGGATATTTGAGAGGTACCACAAATCAAGCATTATGCTTTGGTGGTTCAAACATTGCTCTACAGGGATATGTTGATGCAGATATGGCAGGTGACAGAGATAACAGGAGGAGCACTACAGGATATGTACTTACTGTAGGTGGAACAGTTGTCAGTTGGGTTTCAAAAATCCAAAGTGTTGTTGCACTTTCAACAACAGAAGCCGAGTATGTTGCTACTACAGAGGCTAGTAAAGAAATGATTTGGTTACAAAGGTTTATGGATGAATTGGGTAAGAAGCATGATATGGGCACACTATACAGTGATAGCCAAAGTGCTAATAATCTTGCAAAGAACTCAACATTTCATTCCATGACTAAACACATACATCTCAAGTACCATTTCATACAGTCAGTATTGGAAGATGGAGAGTTGAAGCTGGAAAAGATACACACTAGCCAGAATCCTACAGATATGCTAACAAAAGTTGTAACCAAGGAGAAACTGAGAACATGCTCAGTTTCAATTGGTCTTCAAGGATGACGATGAATATGAGAAACAACCAGGTCCAAAGAGGAGTCATTGTCCAGCAAATGAAGCAGAGGCGGAGTTGCTACAATTAGTCTCCAAGTGGGAGATTGTTGGGTGTGGAGCCTGATTATCTTATTTAATTTGTATCACAGCATTGGAAACCTGTACCTTAAAAGGGGCGGAAATGTCGCCCGTAATTAATCGCTGCCGTGGGGGGTCTAGGGGGGGCGGCAGCGCCCCTGAAGCTAAAAACAGATGTAAAATTTCCTTGTAAAAGTATAGTTATTTATAGTCAATCTGGGCCGTTCATTAGGCAAATGATTTGATGGTAGAAGTTATGCTTAGTGTAGAAATTAGCTGAATAAATCACTTATTCAATGGAGATTAACCCGATTACACATCAATTTCGAATTGCATGCATAACACATAATCTCATCTACAATTAATTGTCACATGCGGAAATAGTAGAAGCAATCTCACATCAAATCAATCACACATTAACTCAGTATGTATGGGAAAGCCTATAGCTGAAAACCCCGCAGCTATTGTGTATATTATAATGGAGAAATCATGTAACCAAACAAGTACAATACTCCTCACAAGTACTCAGTACTTTCTCATAAAGTCACACAATCTAGCTTAGTTTTGAACAGGTCACTGGTTCAAAACTCCCCGCTAATTGCCTTGCCTCTATTGCGCAATCATGGCCTGTATATGAAGAGATCCAAGGTTCGAATCCCCTTGGCTTGACTGCGCAATTGTCATGGACAATTCCTCCAAGTGTAATGCAAATCCCATGCAAAATTGATCCTCCAACTGATAGCTATACTCACCCTTTCATCTACCTCTTCCACTGGTCTCCACTGAACTGATCATGCACTGTAGTGAACTGATGTGTTCTTGAGTTGACTAATGAGTTACTGATTAGTGAATTAAATAATATTTAATTCACTCCACTCATAACTAATTGATTAGCCAGTTAAACTAATCTCAACTAGTTCAACTAAAATAAACAGAACACAACTCCACTATCTGTCCCGTTAACTCCTCCAAAACTTCTGCCACTGAAGTCTAACTGAAGTCAACCATGCAAGATGCCATCAAACCCTAGGAACCAAGTGATTCCTTGTGTCAGTTGCATGAGTCACCTCCATGACTCAAACTGAAGTGCTCCAAGAGAGTAAACTGCTGTTTATAGTCAAAATATTATTAAGGGTAAATAATATTTGACTTCCATATTTTTAGGAGATACAGTCTAAAAATAGCCTGGGACCTAAAAATATGAGTCTCATCTATTTTTACCAACATGTCGCATACTTCAAGAATCTCCAACTGGAATCTCTGAATCATGCTCCGTATGTCTAAAAATAGACTTTGCGCCAGAATTTGCCTGCGGGCCCACTTAGTGAAGGCGACTTCATTTCACTAAGCTCCATCATCTTGCTGCATTCTCAACACTTAGATTAGGGTTTTTTTCCCTAGAAGGCAACCCCTCGCTTTTATGAGGGCATTGTATTGCGGCTGTGCATGGTATGTGTATTCTCGGAGTGAGAAACAGAGAGGGAGACTGTGAGAAAGAACAGAGGATATTACAGCTGATCTGATGTAGGTTTTGTCTTTTTCATTTTGCTGGATAATAGAAAGGAAGGACTGGCTGTTCGGGGTGGACGTAGCCCAAACTGGGTGAACCACGTATATCTGTGTCTCTCTGGTTTTATGTGTTTTGTGTGCTTGTATTTTCCGTATATTTTATGTGTTGCATTGCTCCATAATATATAATTTTCTAACAACTGGTATCAGAGCCGAAGGTATATTTGGCTGATAAACTTGCAGGAAAGAAGGGTTCCTGGTTCGAGTGGGAGCAATGGCGGACGATGGTAAGTTTAGGGTCGAGAAATTTAACGGCCAAAACTTCCCGCTGTGGAAGATGCAGATGGAAGATTATCTATATCAGAAAGATCTGTACCTACCATTGAGTGAAGAAACAAAGAAGCCGCTGGCTATGACAGATGCAGAATGGGAGATTATCGATAGAAAGGCACTCAGAACAGTACGGTGGTGCCTCGTGGCGTCGGTAGCCTTAACTATTTCGAAGGAAACAAAAACAAAGGGTTTGATTAAGGCATTGGAAAAACTATTTGAAAAACCCTCGACCTCAAACAAGGTATTTCTCATGAAACATTTATTTAATTTGAAGATTTCGGAAGGTGGATCTGTTGCAGACCATTTAAATGATTTTAATACAGTTACCAGTCAGTTAAGTTCTGTAGGGGTAAACTTTGATGATGAAGTTAGAGCTTTGTTATTCTTGTGCTCATTTCCAGAGAGTTGGAATGGTTTAGTAATGGCCATTAGTAACTCTGTCTCTGGATCTAGTACTTTAAAGTTTGATGATGTTGTCGGTGCTATCCTTAGCGAGGAAATGCGACGGAAAAGCTCCGGTGAGACATCGGGTAATGCTTTGAGTGCAGAGTCTAGGGGAAGAAAAATGGAAAGAGGAAAGAGCTCAGGATATCGCAGTAAATCAAGGAAAGGCAGATCCAAGTCCAGATCGGGGATAGTGTGCTGGAAATGCGGAAAGAAAGGACACCTAAAGAAAGACTATAGATCTCGGAAGGGAAAAGAAGGAGATGCACAACAAGAAAATAATCATGAAGCAAATGTGACAGGTGATGTGTTACAAGATGCTTTGATTCTTTCTTTCGAAAATGTTACTGATTCTTGGGTTGTAGATTCAGGGGCTTCATTCCATGCCACACCTGATAAGAAATATTTTCATGACTATGTTCAAGGAGATTTTTGAAAAGTTCGTTTGGGTGATGATAAACCCTGTAAAATTGTTGGAATGGGTAAAGTTCTTGTAAAACAACAGAATGGAAACCAATGGCTACTAAAGGAGGTAAGGCATGTTCTAGATCTGAAGAAAAATCTGATTTCAATAGGGCAGTTAGGCAGTGAAGGTTGTGTGACAACTCTCACAGTTCAAACTTGGAAGGTCACCAAAGGAGCGCTGGTAATAGAAAAAGGTGAAAAGGTTAGTACATTGTATTTATGCAATGGTATTTCTAACTCTGTTAATGCTTTAACTTCCAAAGGAGCAGATGCAGCATTATGGCATCATAGGCTCAGACACATGAGTGAGAAGGGAATGAAGATTCTTCACTCAAGAAATTTTTTTCCACGTTTGAAGAATGTTGATTTGGATTTCTGTGAAAATTGCATTTATGGAAAACAAAAGAGAGTCAGATTTCTCAGAGTTGGGAAAGAAAAGAAGAGCGAAAAATTGGAGCTTGTGCATACATATGTATGGGGACCTGCTCAGGTATCATCTCTTGGTGGCTCTCGTTATTATGTTACTTTTATTGATGATGCAACTAGAAAAACGTGGATTTATTGTATTTAGAATAAGTCTGATGTATTTGATACTTTCAAGAAATGGAAAGCTTTGGTTGAGATTGAGATAGGAAATAAGTTGAAGTGTCTCAGATTAGATAATGGAGGTGAGTATTGCAGCAAAGAGTTTGATAGGTACTTTTCAGAGCATGGAATTCGTAGAGAGAAGACAGTTCCAAGAACACCACAAGAAAATGGTGTGTCAGAAAGGATGAACAGAAAAATCATGGAGCGTGCAAGGTGCATGAGATTGCATGCAGGATTGCCTTTACAATTTTGGGCAGATGCTGTAGATACTGCTGTTTATCTAATAAACAAAGGGCCTTCAAGTTCCTTGGATGGTGGTATTCCAGAGGAAGCATGGACAGGTAAAAAGGTAAACTACTCATTTTTAAAGCCTTTTGGTTGTGAGGCCTTTGTCCATATTAATAAAGAAAACAGAACAAAGCTTGAAGAAAAATCAAATCAATGTACCTGTTAGCCACCTATAATATTTTGTTATACCAAAAGGTGGCTAAGATCTTTTTTGAGCCTCCAAAGAACAAATTTTATCACTAAAAAATTGTTGGCTCTTGAAGTCTCTTTAAGGCCTCATGCCTCTGTCCAAAATCCTCATTTGTTGTCCCATTTTTTATACTCAGGAATTTCTGCTGACTCCAACTGAAAGACTGCTGAAAGATCGCCATTTCTCCTCTTCTCAAAACCTTTCATCTGCTCCCCTTTTTCTCCATCAAAAATACCTTGTTTTCATAAGTCCTCTTCTTTCCATTTATGAAAATTTCCCCTTTCATAGTTAAAAACTCACTTTTTAAACTGTTTCGGAACCCCCAAATCCATTAAAACCTTGAAATTTTTCATAAAAAACAGAGTTTCATTGCTATGGACCTAAGCCCCTTGGGCTAAGTCCTAAAACACTTCCCCTCACATGCCCATGTGTTAAAACCAAACGCCAAGACTTTCGGCGCTAATCGCAAATATCCAACGGGTGCATGACTTTGAACCTTTACAAAACTCATTTTCCTTTGTAAAACCCAAAAAACCCACTTTCCGAAAGTTCTAAGTTAAAACATAAAACCACGTGCTGAATATAAATAGGTTGATTGAAAAGAGCTGATTGCGCAATCGCAATCGGAAACAATACAAATGGGTTGATCGGAAAGACCAGGCTCAATGGCCCGATTGCGATTGGCTCTTGTTTCTATACTCCCGGACATATTGCATTCCATAAAACCACCGGCCCCGCAATCGGGCGCCTTTTTCTTTACTTATATATATATTTTCCGCCTGATCCATTATAACTTATGACTATTGCAAAACTTTGGTTTTCATATGTTTAAAGGTTTTTTCGCCGGTACGTAGGTCAAAGCAATCCTGACCGTTGATCTAGTTCTTCGATCCAACGGTCCGCGCACAATCGCATCGCAACTTTTCTCATTGCGCAATCGCATGCCCATCTCTGCGACCTCCGATTGCTGACCCCTGATTAAATCCCGACCGTCGATCTTGTTCTCAGATCAACGGCCTGCGCTCAATCGCAAGTGTCCTCCGATCGCAATCGCAAGCCTTCTCGTCTCACTCCTGATTGCGATCCTCCGATTCCATCGCAGCCGTCTATCTGTTTCGCAATCCGACGGCCATCGCACACCCTTGCGATTCCTCTGATTTAATCCCAGCCGTCCATCTCCCTGATGATCGGACGGACTGCGCTCAATCGCATCGCTGCGTTTCAATCGCATCCCCTTCTCTGCCCTCCCCGATCGCGATCCTCCGATTAAATCTGAGCCGTCCATCCTCCCGAGGATCCAACGGTCCTTGTTCCCCCCGATCATAAGTCTTGCCCCATTTTAAAAACCCGCCGATTCATTTTCCGCCGTCGATCGGATCCTCAGATCAACGGCCAGCGCTTAATCGCACTGGAGAATTCAATCGCATCCCCTTTTCTGCCATCCCCGATTGAGACCCTCCGATTAGATCTGGACCGTCCACGTGTCCAGATCGGACGGTCCAAAACTGCTCCTCCTTATTCTTTCTCCCGCTATCCTTTTCGCCTTTCTATGCAGTTCTCCACCGTTGGTTGCCTCCATCCGACGGATTCGCTCCTCCCCCGCCATCTGAAGCAGTTTAACCTATTTCCGCAGGATTTCTTAACTATTTTTGTGTTTTGCAGGCGTTTTAATGGTTTTCCATTGTTTAAAGAAAGAAAGCCGAGGCTTGGGAAAGACATTTCCTGCGCCTTCGAGCTGTTAAAGAGAACCATCTGTGGGGTTTTCGCTTCATTGTTTTATCAATGCTTCATGGGCATTGATGCCTTTAAAAGCCCAGTGCGGCCTGCACATCAACAAGACACTGTTTTAATTCAAAAACAGTTAAAGAGTATCAGTTCGAAGACAAAGCACAGCAGATAAAGATTGAAGACGATTTTTTGGGGATTACGGCTAAGACCGTTATCAAAAGCCTAATCCCCAATCTAAAACACAGTTAAAAGAAAAATCATAAATGTTTTGATGACAGACAGGTTTCCACCGCTTCGAATGAGGCAAATTAATTCCTCAGCTACTACAAAGAGCCACCTGTTGCCTCAAACCCTTCAAACAGAGGCCGAAGTTATTGATTCAGGGAATATCTGCCTCCAGCGCTACCAAGAAGTTAATTCTACCAAAGGAGTGTAATAGAAAATAGCTGCAGAATTGCTCCGGACAGAACATAAAGCCTCAAAGTCAAATAAAGCTCCCACCGAGCTTTGATATTAATTGTAAAACATTAATACAGTGATCCACCTGTACACTTCTCCATCGAACCCCTCAAGAGACCGAGAAGTCATTTAATCTGTATTAATGGTTAACAAGATATTTTTGTTAGTTCTCACCTCCTCATCTTCCTATAAGTACTTCTGCATAAGAGGAGAAATTGTTGGTTGCAGAACTTTGAAATACACTTGAGCTTGAGACTTCTATCTGTACATAGTATTCACTGGCCCTTGAAGCTCTGTTTGTGCTAGAGTAGTTAGGTTGAATAGTGAAGATGATTGCTGAACTGAAACATTGGACTTGAAGTTTGTAGCTGGTTTGACATCAATATAAAAGTTGTTTCATGGGATCCTGATCTATATTGATGGTGATGTTATTCTCATTTGTAACTTGTTGTTTTATTTCTGTTTTCATGTTGTTTCATTTTCCACTGTAAAGAACAGTTTAAACAGGGTTAGGACCTGCTGTATATCAGTAACCTTCTCTGGCTGAGAAATCTTTATTTGAATGTTTTCTTCCAATCTGTGTTATTTAGGAATGACTTAATTCAGTTTTAGGCATGAGAATGCTAGTGTTCCCTCATTTTATCGTCCTAGCTGAATATTATTTCTGAATGTTACTTTCAGTATGTGTTATGTGATGATGAACTGAAGGAAGATATGGTTAGCCCTGGTCCCAGACTTGTCTGCATAACTAACAGATTGTTTCCCTTGGAATGTGTTAAAAGCTGGCTAGTTTAGAAGCACTTGCTAGATCTTAGACCATTATGTGTTATCTTTGTGTTTCCCCTTGTTTTGTATGTTTTCTATTGGAAGTATGTCAAAGGCTGGTTGGTTTAAAAGCACTTACCAGATCCTAGTCTGCTTTCGTGTCCTCCTTAAGTGTTTGCCAAAGGCTGACTGGTTTAAAAGTACTTATCAGATCCTAGGTTGCTCTTCGTTCTGCATCTGTTTAATTCCCCTTCTTAGTGTATCACTCCATTCCATAAATCAAAATTTAAAGAAATCCTTAGACATAGATGACTTGCCCCTTGGATCACACTTGATGTTGTTGTTCAATTAAAGCCCAGATATGACTCCATAGCCCAATGGACTAAAAACTAGCGTTATATCTATCTGTCTGCCAAATCTGTTCTATTCACTTGCAACTTCTCACTTTTGAAACTTTTTTGCATTTAGGATTTTCCCCTCAAGTAACATTTCATGCTCAACCATCCAAAACAAAACAAAACCCGTGGCCTTCATAACTAGCCTAATATCATTTCCCTAAACTTCAAAGACAATATCCATCTTTGTACATATTGGAGAGATCCCTCTCCGGATTCAGGAGGGCTAGATTCTAGAATCCCAAGGTTTGGTTGAAATGATGTTAACTCTGTGATTGGACTCTCCCAATCTTGCTAATAAATTACAGAGACCTAACATTTCTGGCGACTCCATTGGGGATCGAACCCAGAATCTTCATAACATTTTGAGAGTCAAAAGCAGCCTTTTCAAGCACTACCAAGAAATGGTAATTAAGATGAAACTCAAATTGAATCAGTGACGAACTAGGTCAGTCCTAGGATTCTTTCGAGTTTTTATCTAACCCTGGAAAATTAGCTAGCTTAGCCATAAGGATAGACTGTCTTTGTTTCATAACCGTAGCTAAGTTTTGAGGCAAAGTTAGGATATTCTTCCGAACCACAAATAAAAGCAATCTAGAAAATACCAAAAACATTTTCAATTGGTAGTAAAGCACGAGTTTTGATATCTTTTGTACGTCTTTGATGTGTTTTACTTTATACTCTTAGACAGAGTCTGGAAAGGGCCAGGTAGCCTCCGGGTCTCATCCTCTTTTGGGGGTGACATATCTGGTGAATGCCCTCCCAGTCAACCTCTGGTAAGAGTTTGTTGTGTTTTGAGATATCCTTGAAAGGAATGTTTCACAAACACTGTGGTGGACAGTGTACTCCTTTGACAAAACTCTGAACTTTCCACCTGGCGACTCCACAATCCTGAACAGACCTTAAGACTCCACTGGGAAGAACCCTTATCATTATAAAATCATTCAAACTCAGTTAGAGGACTGTGGGATTTGAAGTCGTAAAACAGATTGGTGAACCTCTCTAAGATTGTCATATCCGGTTGAACTTCTCTTGTTTTAGGTCTAAACAACATAGCATAGTGGCTTCTAAAAAGATTCACACTAGAGCCCATCCAGACCCTAACCCACCTGAGATAGTTGATAATCCATAAAGTATCCTTTGGAAGTCTCCTAAGGTTAAATTATTAACTGTTTTCAGATCACCCTTGAGAGCTAATTCAGTCCCTGAAAATCTTTCAGCTCTGCAACAATCACAAACCGACTTAGTGAACCCATTTAGGACTAGGTCATTTGATGATATAATCCAGTTAGACTTTGAATCTTCACTTTCATCTCCTGAAACAAGTGAACATCCTGGTAGCAGGGAAACAACACCTCCTGATTTACATTTCCTTCACAATTTAGGTGTCTCCCATCCAAGATCATCTCAACAGTCTACTCCTGGTCCATCCACTTCTACTCACCCTACATCCACTATTCAAACCACTTCACCTCAGCCCACTTTCCCCTCTGTAAATCCACCTCCACCTCCTGCCATGGCAACATGGTATGCTCCCTTAGTCCTTCCTGTACCATTAGTCAATCTTCCACAGGACTATCAGTCCAAAATTCCATTATATGATGCTAGTAATACCATAACAGCATCTCAACATGTGGACAAGATGAATGACTACTTTGACAAAAATGAAATTGATAATGACTCTGTCAAGTTGAGACTATTTGCTCAAAGTTTGGGGGGAGAAGTAAGAAAATGGTTTAAAGGTTTAACCCCCCATAGTATTAACGATCTCCAAGCCTTCCATCAAGCATTCTTAAACAAATGGGAAGTGAGGAAGAATCCTCTCCAAGTCCTTGCTGACTATAACAATCTCCATAGGAACCCTGGGGAAAGTGTACAATCTTATTGTACCAGATTTAACAGCGTCTATAATGCAATTTCCCCCGAACTAAAACCTCCTCAGGGCTCAGATTTAAACAAATTTCCTGAAGGGTTTGATCCAGACATGACATATTCACTTAGAGAAAGAGTTTTTGCAACTCTTGAAGACATGCAAAGGGGTGCTCTTTCTGTGGAAGTAAACTTGATGGAGAAAAGAGCAAGAATGAAGAGCGAGAAGAGAGTATCTTTTAGAGAGGAATCAACCCCTTCCACTTCAAGCTCAAAGATAGAGAGAATGATGGAAGAAATGATGAAAGAGATGAGCATAATTAAGAGAGCACAAGCAAATCAAAATCAAACTGCTCCTCAAAATAGGAACCAAAATCATAATGTTAGAAGGAACCAACCTCCAAACAGACCCAGGGATGATGATCAACAGATCACCCCTCCCTTTCATCAAAACTATGTAAGTGAGGTTGAAGAAACAGAAGACATAACAGAGGGAGAGGATATCAACATGTTTGGGGAAGAGGATGATGACTTTGAGGTTCATTATGATAATAAACAAGGTCTTTACACACCTTACGACGACAAAAGAGATGATAATGAAAATTATTATCAAGACATGGAAAATGTCATCATAGAACCTCAAAGAGAATATGACCTTAGAAGCAAGACCAGTCAACAAGCCCCCAACACCAAAACCTCTGACAAATCCTCTCAAAGCAACACCGCAGCTAAACCCAAAACAGCCAAACAAAAAGACAAAACAGTGGCTGATAATTCTGATAAGGATAAGGAGAAAAACACTCAAAATTCTGAAAAACAGAGTGAAGACATCAGCAGTACTAACACTTCAGCTAGTACTCCTTCTACAACAGTTGTGTCAAGTAAAACAATTTAGCAAGCTATAATTGTTGATAGAGTGACAGCTAATAAGGTTGAAACAAGTGCTTCAAAGAATCAAACCCATTTCAGCCTTGAACAGGAAATCTTAAAGATCAAAATCTCTGTTCCATTAACTGAGTTAGCTGCCCAACATGTATATAGGAACCAAATTTTGAAGGCTTTAAATATAGAGGAAAATGGAGATACATTTAATCTTAGTGATGACCTACCAGAGTTGATTTTTGGCCCTAAGATTGAAGGGAAGTTTCAAGAGGGACCAGTTCCTCCCTTTTATGTGAGTTTGAACATCCATGAAAAAATTCTACACAACGCTATGCATGATTCTGGGGCTTCTCATAATTTAATGCCTAAAGCTGTGATGGAGAGCCTTGGTTTAGAAATTACCAGACCCTACAAAGACCTATACTCCTTTGACTCAAATAGAGTAAAATTTCTAGGATTGATCAAAGACCTCTGTGTTAACCTAGCCCAGATTCCAGCCAAATGTTTACTCATGGACATTGTTGTGGCTGATGTCCCCCCAAAGTATGGAATGCTATTATCAAGATCCCGGGGAGCTAAGTTACAGGGGACTATGCAGATGGACATGACATATGCGACCATCCCGGTTATCAATCAGACCAGAAGACTTTACAGGGAGTCTCATATGCAATACACGGTTACAAGTCAAGACAGACCACGAAACTCTCCTATATATTCTGTCAATACAGGCCTTGATTCTTTTATCATGTTTAACAACGAAACTCCTAGTGAGCAAGTCACTTTAACAGAATTAAAGGCCGACAGGGAAAAAGAGGGTAATACCGCAGAAGTGTCCAAACAGTTTGCCACATGTGAAAACATTAGTAAACAAAGCATAGGTCTTTATTTACCGGTTATGAGTCCATTGTTTTTAGGACTTAAAAACCCAGAAAATACCCCTAGCATTACTGGCATCATCCCTCAATCTATTGAAGAATTTGAGGAGTCAAAACAAATTCAATTGGGTGCTGCTAATCACGAACAGTTAGAAGGCACCATAGTTAAAAAGGACAATCACCAAACAGATGAAACCGAAGACAGTCCTTTATGGAGTATGTATTTTGATGGGTCATGCACTAGAAATAATGCGGGTGCAGGGGTTTGGATCATTAACACTGAAAACAACCACACGGAATGCATCTCATGCAAATTAAACTTTCAGTGTTCCAACAACATAGCAGAGTATGAATCCCTTCTCTTAGGCTTTCATCTCTTGAAGAAATTAGGAGCCAGAAGAATTAATGTGTACGGGGATTCTGAGTTAATCATTAGGCAAGTCAATGGGGAGTATAATGAAAATCATCCCAGACTTAGAGCCTATCGGAATGATGTCATGGATCTGTTGACAACATTTGAGGAGTCAAACCTGAGTTTCATCCCAAGGAAAAAGAACATTATGGCCCACAATTTAGCCTTTGCGGCCAGAACATGTCTAACGCCATATGAGACTGGAGACAACAAAACTCCGATAAAATTTAGACTGGGAGTGCCTGATAACGAAAAATATTGGCAGGTGTTTGACAATGACAAACAAATAGAAGACTTCATGCAATTCATAAATGAGTTCGAACTACACAGTTCAGATTCAGATTATGATACAGACTGCAGTGAAGAAAACTTTCTTGGTGAAGAATAATCGTCTCCTCAACCTGCCAATATTAACCTATTGTCTAGCGAACTTAGGCACAAAATAGAATTAAGTGCAGAGTTAGAAACGGAAGAATTACAAACTCTGCAGTCTAAAGATGAAAATTTGCCGAGTGGTCTAACACCTTTAGAGGAGTTGTTTGATTTTAACGATGTGGCCAATAAACCAAAACTGGAACCTGTAGAGACTGAAGTAGAGGAGTGCAATATAGGCAGTGAGGAAAAACCGAAAATGATCAAACTGTCCAAAACTTTGCCAGCTCACATTAAACTCAAATACATAGAGCTGTTCAAATAATTTTCTGATGTTTTTGCTTGGAGTTACGAAGATCTCAAATCCTATGACACTGAAATAATACAGCACAAAATCCCTCTTAAAGAAAACCAAAAACCATTCAAACAGAAACTGCGCAGAATAAACCCTGTCCAGTTGCCATTGGTTAAGAAGGAAATCATGAAGATGCACGATGCTGGCATTATTGTCCCTATTAGATATTTTGAGTGGGTATCTAATCTGGTGTCCGTTAGGAAGAAGACTGGAGAAATCAGGCTTTGTATAGACTTTAGAGACTTAAACAAAGTTTCGTTAAAGGATAACTACCCTTTACCAAAAATGGATCACATTTTACAAAGGGTGGTGGGGTCTAAAAGGATTTCGTTGCTTGATGGCTATTCAGGGTATAATTAGATTTTAGTTCACCCTGCTGATCAATTAAAGACAGCTTTCACTACTCCATGGGGAACTTTCATGTATGTGAAGATGCCTTTTGGTCTAATGAACGCTGGAGCAACCTTTAAGAGAGCCATGGACATAGCATTCTCGGAAGAATTGGGCTTCTTCATCATCATCTATCTAGATGATGTCACTGTGTTTTAAAAAACAGATGAAGAACATTTAGAACATTTGAGAAAAGTTTTCGAGAAGTGCAAAAGGTTTGGAATATCTTTAAACCCTAAGAAGACACTATTTGGTCTCCAAGAAGGTAAGATTCTTGGACACATTATTTCAGAAGAAGGTATAAAGATAGATCCAAAGAGGATTGAGGCTATATTGCAAATCTCTCATCCTCGAAATATCAAAGAGTTGCAGTCTTTCATTAGAAAGATTAACTTTTTAAGAAGGTTCATCCCTAATTTGGCAGAGCTCCTTAGAAATATCACAAACATGTTGAAGAAGGAACAAGGGATAAAATGGACCTTGGAAGCAAAGACATCCTTTGAGCTGGTGAAACAAGCATTAACCAAAACACCGATTCTCATAAGCCCTGATTTTTCAAAAGATTTTTATATCTTCTCATTTGCATCAGAACATACCATTGCTGCTGTCCTTTTACAGAAAAATCCACAAGGACAAGAGCAGCCTATTGCATTTTTTAGCAAGGCATTGAGGGATGCCCCTTTGAAGTATAATATTATGGAAAAGCAAGCTTTTGCTTTGGTTAAAGCATTAAAAGACTTCAGAGTATACATCCTTCACTCACACATCATCGCCTTTGTCCCAAATTCAGTTGTAAAAGATATTCTAACACAGGACCCAGATGGTAAGAGAGGTAAGTGGATTGCTGTTATTCTCGAATATGATTTAGAGATAAAACCCACTAAACTCATCAAAGGCCAAGGTCTAGCTAGATTAATGGTTGAATCCAATTTTGAAGTTCTTGATATTAATATGATTAATGCTTTGGACAGCCAAGAAGAATTCTCAACTCCCATTATTGAAAACCATTTTATGAATTCTCCTTGGTATGCCGATATCGTTTATGTTTTGCTTAATTTAAATACACCTCCTGGTTTATCGAAAACAAAGGCAAGGTTCTTAAAACTGAAAGTAGTAAACTATTGCATTGTAGATAGGTGTCTTTATTGGAAAAATGCTAGTGGTATATTGCTTAAATGTTTGCCTGAGTTTGATGCAGAGAAGATTAAACAGGAATTTCATGAAGGAGAGTGTGGAGGCCATTTGTATTGGAAGTCAACAGCCAACAAAATTTTGAGGGCTGGTTTCTTTTGGCCCACCCTTTTTCCCGATGTTCACAAAATGACAACTACTTGCCATAAATGCCAATTGTTTGAGGGCAAGAGAAAATTATTACCCCTTCCTCTGCATCCAATCACTGTTGAAGCTCCTTTTCAACAATGGGGACTTGACTTCATAGGTGAAATCCATCCCTCATCTTCTGCCCAGCATAGATGGATCCTTACTGCCACAGACTATTTCACTAAATGGATAGAAGCCATTCCTTGTAGGCAAGCCAGTGATTCAGTTATTATAAAGTTCATAGAAACCAATATCCTTTCCAGATTTGGCTTCCCTACCAAGATCATCACGGATAATGCAGCAGCATTTAGAAGCAAGAAAATGGTGGAATTCTATCACAAGTACCAGATAACATTGGGACACTCCACAGCCTATTATCCTCAGGGTAATGGACTCGCAGAGTCTTCCAACAAAAGCTTAGTGAACATAATAAAGAAACTGTTGGAAGACAACAAGAAGTCTTGGCACACAAAGCTGATCCATGCACTTTGGGCTGACAGATTAACGTTGAAGAAATCCATTGGTATGTCACCTTTCCATCTTGTATATGGTACAGATGCAATTTTTCCTAACAGCCTGGGTGTACCAGTTATGAAGTTAATTCAAGAGTTGCAGACTGAGGATAATGACATGATCAGAAGAATAAATCAGACCATTCATCTTCAGCAAATCAAAGAGGAAGTGTACAACAAAACATTGCAGAAACAGGACAGCATTAAGAAGCTTTTTGACAGAAGAACAAAGGCCAACAATTTCAAGATTGGGGACAAAGTTTTAAAGTGGGATTCAAAGAGAGAAGATAAGGGAAAGCATGGTAAATTTGACAATCTATGGCTTGGCCCTTACTCTATTCATTCAGTTGTTGGAAACAATGCATTCTTCTTACAAGAGCTGGATGGAACAAATTTGTTTGGGGGTCCTGTCAATGGCAGGATGCTCAAGCATTACTTCTCTTGATTCATGATATGTTTTTAAGCCATCTTTTTTCTTTTTCATTATGAATATTTCATCCACCATTGCATTCAAAGTTATGAAAAATCAAAAAATACAAAAACAAACAAAGAAAGAAAAGAGGGCAGAAATGAAAAACAAGAAAGGCACAGCCCCATGCCAAAAAGAGAAATAAATCTGAAAGTGTGTAAGCTTAAAATGCCACTCCTACAAAACACACTTCTAGTTAGTCAAACTGTTTAATCTTGACTAATTAGCTTTCAATTTTCTGCTGATAGGGTAGTGAATTTGATTTTCCAAACCGTTTAATCTTGGCTTATCAGTAGATAGGTTAGGATAGAAATTAAGGTTCAAACAAACTCAAAATCTGAACTAAAGTTTCCAAAGAGAGATGACTCAAACTGTTTTATTTTTCTGAGTCATAAAAAAAGAAAACTGGTTCTTATTTGCCCAAAATATGAATCAGATATCAAGAAAGAGACAGCTCAAAACAAAATTAAAAACAGAGCTGTAAAGAAAAAGAAGGCCATAATGAGAAACTTTCAGATCTTAAGCCTTCCATTTTGATTTAATTTTCTGCAAATAATAATCTATGTGCAGCTTTTTCTTATGCCATAGATCATAGCAAGTCGAACAGCTCAATCTTGACTTGACTATTTTTAAATTTCTGTTGTAGAATTTAGAGAATGAAAGTTTGTTGGACTGTTTAATCTCAACAAACAGTAGACTAGGTAGAGAAATATCTAAGCTCAACTGTTTAATCTGAGTTCAGGGAGAAATAAGGATTAGAAATAGATCAGATTTCCTGCTTTCAAAAGAATAAAATGTTGTGAATAGAGTTTGCCAATCCAAGTGCACTCTGATGAAGAAAAAATGCTAGATCTGTAGGATTGGGTAGGTAGCAAGCTGGTTGATAAAGGTCCATTGTTTTCATGGCTGCCAAATATGTTTTTAGAAAAAGATCATTCAATCACAAAAGGACAGCCCAATGGATGAGGCAACTAATCAGCCTCCCAGAAATCAGCTCTGAATTCTTGATGCCTTCAAGAAGGCACCATCCCCAAGTGGAGCCACTGTTAGCAACCTATAATATTTTGTTATACCAAAAGGTGGCTAAGATCTTTTTTGAGCCTCCAAGGAACAAATTTTATCACTAAAAAATTGTTGGCTCTTGAAGTCTCTTTAAGGCCTCATGCCTCTGTCCAAAATCCTCATTTGCTGTCCCATTTTTTATACTCGGGAATTTCTGCTGACTCCAACTGAAAGACTGCTGAAAGATCGCCATTTCTCCTCTTCTCAAAACCTTTCATCTGCTCCCCTTTTTCTCCATCAAAACTACCTTGTTTTCATAAGTCCTCTTCTTTCCATTTATGAAAATTTCCCCTTTCATAGTTAAAAACTCACTTTTTAACTATTTCGGAAGCCCCAAATCCATTAAAATCCTTGAAATTTTCTCATAAAAATCAAAGTTTTATTACTATGGACCTAAGCCCCTTGGGCTAAGTCCTAAACCACTTCCCCCCACATGCCCATATGTTAAAACCAAACGCCAAAGCTTTCGGCGCTAATCGCAAATATCTAAAGGGTGCATGACTTTGAACCATTACAAAGCTCATTTTCCTTTGTAAACCCAAAAACCCACTTCCCGAAAGTTCTAAGTTAAAACTTCAAACCATGTGCTGAATATAAATGGGTTGATTGAAAAGAGCCGATCGCGCAATCGCAATCGGAAACAATACAAATGGGTTGATCGAAAAGACCAGGCTCATGGCCCGATTGCGATTGGCCCTTGTCTCTATACTCCCGGGCATATTACATTCCATAAAAACCACCGGCCCCGCAATCGGGCACCTTTTTCTTTACTTATATATATTTTCCACCTGATCCATTATAACTAATGTTTATTGCAAAATTTTGGGTTTCATATGTTTAAAGGTTTTTTCGCCGGTACGTAGGTCAAAGCAATCCTGACCGTTGATCTAGTTCTTCGATCCAACGGTCCGTGCACAATCACATCGCAACTTTTCTCATTGCGCAATCGCATGCCCATCTCTGCGACCTCCGATTGCTGACCCTCGATTAAATCCCGACCGTCGCTCTTGTTCTCAGATCAACGGCCTGTGCTCAATCGCAAGTGTCCTCCGATTGCAATCGCAAGCCTTCTCGTCTCACTCCCGATTGCGATCCTCCGATTCCATCGCAGCCGTCCATCTGTTTTGCAATCCGACGGCCATCGCACACCCTTGCGATCCCTCCGATTACATCCTATCCGTTCATTTCCTTGATGATCGGACGGACTGCGCTCAATTGCATCGCTGCGTTTCAATCGCATCCCCTTCTCTGCCCTCCCCGATCGCGATCCTCCGATTAAATCTGAGCCGTCCATCCTCCCGAGGATCCAACGGTCCTTGTTCCCTCCGATCACAAGTCTTGCCCCGTTTTAAAAACCCGCCGATTCATTTTCCGCCGTTGATCGGATCCTCAGATCAACGGCCAGCGCTTAATCGCACTGGAGAATTCAATCGCATCCCCTTTTTTTCCATCCCCGATTGAGACCCTCCGATTAGATCTGGACCGTCCAGGTGTCCAGATCGGACGGTCCAAAACTGCTCCTCCTTATTCTTTCTCCCGCTATCCTTTTCGCCTTTCTATGCAGTTCTCCACCGTTGGTTGCCTCCATCCAACGGCTTCGCTCCTCCCCCGCCATCTGAAGCAGTTTAACCTATTTCCGCAGGATTTCTTAACTATTTTTGTGTTTTGCAGGCGTTTTAATGGTTTTCCATTGTTTAAAGAAAGAAAGCCGAGGCTTGGGAAAGACGTTTCCTGCGCCTTCGAGCTGTTAAAGAGAACCATCTGCGGGGTTTTCGCTTCATTGTTTTCTCAATGCTTCATGGGCATTGATGCCTTTAAAAGCCCAGTGCGGCCTGCACATCAACAAGACACTGTTTTAATTCAAAAACAGTTAAATAGTATCAGTTCGAAGACAGAGCGCAGCAGATAAAGATTGAAGACGGTTTTTTGGGGATTACGGCTAAGACCGTTATCAAAAGCCTAATCCCCAATCTAAAACACAGTTAAAAGAAAAATCATAAATGTTTTGATGACAGACAGGTTTCCACCACTTCGACTGAGGCAAATTGATTCCTTAGCTACTACAAAGAGCCATCTGTTGCCTCAAACCTTTCAAACAGAGGCCGAAGTTATTGATTCAGGGAATATCTGCCTCCAGCGCTACCAAGAAGTTAATTCTGCCAAAGGAGTGTAATAGAAAATAGCTGCAAAATTGCTCCGGACAGAACATAGAGCCTCAAAGTCAAATAAAGCTCCCACCGAGCTTTGATATTAATTGTAAAACATTAATACAGTGATCAACCTGTACACTTCTCCATCGAACCCCTCAAGAGACCGAGAAGTCATTTAATCTCTATTAATGGTTCACGAGATATTTTTGTTAGTTCTCACCTCCTCATCTTCCTATAAGTACGTCTGCATAAGAGGAGAAATTGTTGGTTGCAGAACTTTGAAATACACTTGAGCTTGAGACTTCTATCTGTACATAGTATTCACTGGCCCTTGAAGCTCTGTTTGTGTTAGAGTAGTTAGGTTGAATAGTGAAGATGATTTCTGAACTGAAACATTGGACTTGAAGTTTGTAGCTGGTTTGACATCAATATAAAAGTTGTTTCATGGGATCCTGATCTATATTGACGGTGATGTTATTCTCATTTGTAACTTGTTATTTTACTATTGTTTTCATGTTGTTTCATTTTCCACTGTAAAGAACAGTTTAAACAGGGTTAGGACCTGCTGTATATCAGTAACCTTCTCTGGCTGAGAAATATTTATTTGAATGTTTTCTTCCAATCTGTGTTATTTAGGAATGACTTAATTCAGTTTAGGCATGAGAATGCTGGAATTCCCTCATTTTATCGTCCTAGCTGAATATTATTTCTGAATGTTACTTTCAGTATATGTTATGTGATGATGAACTGAAGGAATATATGGTTAGCCCTGGTCCCAGACTTGTCTGCATAACTAACATATTGTTTCCCTTGGAATGTGTTAAAAGCTGGCTAGTTTAGAAGCACTTGCTAGATCTTAGACCATTCTGTGTTATCTTTGTGTTTCCCCTTGTTTTGTATGTTTTCTATTGGAAGTGTGTCAAAGGCTGGTTGGTTCAAAAGCACTCGCCAGATCCTAGTCTGCTTTCGTGTCCTCCTTAAGTGTTTGCCAAAGGCTGACTGGTTTAAAAGTACTTATCAGATCCTAGGCTGCTCTTCGTTCTGCATCTGTTTAATTCCCCTTCTTAGTGTATCACTCCATTCCATAAATAAAAATTTAAAGAAATCCTTAGACATAGATGACTTTCCCCTTGGATCACACTTGATGTTGTTGTTCAATTAAAGCCCAGATATGACTCCATAGCCCAATGGACTAAAAACCAGCGTTATATCTATCTATCTACCAAATCTGTTCTATTTACTTGCAACTTCTCACTTTTGAAACTTTTTGCATTTAGGATTTTCCCCTCAAGTAACATTTCATGCTCAACCATCCAAAACAAAACAAAACCCGTGGCCTTCATAACTAGCCTAATATCATTTCCCTAAACTTCAAAGACAATATCCATCATTGTACATATTGGAGAGATCCCTCTCCGGATTCAGGAGGGCTAGATCCTAGAATCCCAAAGTTGGTTGAAATGATGTTAACTCTGTGATTGGACTCCCAATCTTGCTAATAAATTACAGAGACCTAACAGTACCTTTATTGGATATGGTGCTAATTATTTTGGTTATCGCTTATATGATTATGAAAATTGCAAAATCATTAGGAGAAGAGACGTAATATTTAATGAAAAGGTCTTGTATAAGAATCAGTTGCAGGAAAAGAAACAGGAAAAAGAAAGCAAGGAATACGCGGTTCTTGATGAGATATCTGAAAAAGTAAAGGTGCCTGAAAATAATAATAATCAACAACCACAGCAGCAGCAACCACCACAACAGCAACATGCACCTCAAACACCTGAAAGTGGTGTTAGAAGATCTACCAGGATAAGTAGACCCCCTGAATGATACTCTCCTTCATTATATTATTTATTGTTGACTAATTCTGGTGAACCTGAATGTTATGAAGAAGCAATGCAGGTTGAAAGCAGGAAGAAGTGGGAGCTAGCCATGGAAGAAGAGATGGACCTTTTAATGCATAACCATACTTGGGACTTAGTCAGGTTGCCTGCAGGTAAAACTACATTGCAGAATAAATGGGTTTACAGGCTGAAGGAAGAAGATGGAGGAAAACAGAGGTACAAAGCTAGACTTGTGGTGAAGGGGTTTGCACAGAAGAAAGGTATTGATTTTGATGAAATATTTTCTCCTATTGTTAAAATGAATTCAATCATAACTATTTTAAGTCTTGTAGCAGCGGAAGATTTACATCTTGAACAATTAGATGTAAAGACAACATTTCTCCATGGAGATTTGGAGGAAGAGATATACATGCAGCAACCAGAAGGATATGAGGTAAAAGGGAAAGAAAAATTGGTGTGCAGGTTAAAGAAGAGCTTGTATGGCTTAAAACAGGCTCCAAGGAAGTGGTATCTAAAATTTGACAAGTTTATGTCTGAACAAGGTTATACTAGATGTCACTCTGATCATTGTGTTTATCTAAAAAGGAAAAATGATGGCAGCTATATTATATTGTTATTGTATGTAGATGACATGCTTGTTGCAGGGTCTAACATGTAGGAAATAAATGTGCTCAAAAGAAAATTGGCAAATTCATTTGCGATGAAGGGTTTGGGAGCTGCAAAACAAATCCTTGGTATGAGGATAACTAGAGACAGGAAAAATCGCAAATTAACACTGTCTCAGAATGAGTACATAGAGAAGGTGTTGAAAATATTTAATATGCAGAATGCAAAACCAGTTAGTACACCTTTTTCTATCCATTTAAAACTTAGTAAGGAGATGTGCCCAAAGACCCAAGAAGACATGGATTATATGGCTAAAGTTCCATATGCATCAGGAGTTGGAAGCTTAATGTATGCAATGGTCTGCACAAGGCCTGATATTGCACATGCAGTGGGAGTTGTAAGCAGGTACATGAACAATCCAGGAAAAGAACATTGGATGGCAGTAAAATGGATTCTCATATATTTGAGAGGTACCACAAATCAAGCATTATGCTTTGGCGGTTCAAACATTTCTCTACAAGGATATGTTGATGCAGATATGGCAGGTGACAGAGATAACAGGAGGAGCACTACAAGATATGTATTTACTGTAGGTGGAACAGCTGTCAATTGGGTTTCAAAATCCAAAGTGTTGTTGCACTTTCAACAACAAAAGTAGAGTATGTTGCTGCTACAGAGGCTAGTAAAGAAATGATTTGGTTACAAAGGTTTATGGATGAATTGGGTAAGAAGCATGATATGGGCATACTATACAGTGATAGCCAAAGTTCTATTCATCTTGCAAAGAACTCATTATTTCATTCTAGGACTAAACACATACAGCTCAAGTACCATTTCATACGGTCAGTATTGGAAGATGGACAGTTAAAGTTAGAAAAAATACACACTAGCCAGAATCCTGCAGATATGCTAACAAAAGTTGTAACCAGGGAGAAAATGAGATTATGCTTAGTTTCAATTGGTCTTCAAGGATGACGATGAAGATGAGAAACATCCAGGTCCAAAGAGGAGTCATTGTCCAGCAAATGAAGCAGCGGTGGAGTTGCTACAATTAGTCTCCAAGTGGGAGATTGTTGGGTGTGGAGCCTGATTATCTTGTTTACCTTGTATCACAGCATTGGACCCCTGTACCTTAAAAGGGGCGGCAACGCCGCCCGTAATTAATCGTTGCCGTGGGGGGTCCAGGGGGGGCGGCAGCGCTTTTCAGAGCCCCCCCCCTAGTGGGGGTTTTTGGGGGCAGCGCCCTCGAAGCTAAAAACAGATGTAAAATGGCCTTGTAAAAGTATAGTAATTTCTAGTCAATCTGGGCCGTTCATTAGGCAAATGAGCTGACGGTAGAAGTTATGTTTAGATTAGGGTTTTTTTCCCTAGAAGGAAACCCGTCGCTTTTATGAGGGCATTGTATTGCGGCTGTGCATTGTATGTGTATTCTCGGAGCGAGAAACAGAGAGGGAGACTGTGAGAAAGAACAGAGCATATTACAGTTGATCTGTTGTAGGTTTTGTCTTTTCATTTTTCTGGATAATAAAAAGGAAGGACTGGTTGTTCGGGGTGGACGTAGCCCAAACTGGGTGAACCACATATATCTGTGTCTCTCTGGTTTTATGTGTTTTTTGTGTGCTTGTATTTTCCGCATATTTTATGTGTTGCATTGCTCTGTAATATTTAATTTTCTAACAACTGGTATCAGAGCCGAAGGTCTATTTGGCTAATAATCTCACAGGAAAGAAGGGTTCCTAGTTTGAGTGGGAGCAATGGCGGAAGATGGTAAGTTTAGGGTTGAGAAATTTAACGGCCAAAACCTCTCATTGTAGAAGATGCAGATGGAAGATTATCTGTATCAGAAAGATCTGTACCTACCATTGAGCGGAAAAACAAAGAAGCCGACGACTATGACAGGTGTGGAATGGAACATTATCGATAGAAAGGCACTCAGAACAGTACGGTTGTGCCTTGCGGTGTCAATCGCCTTCAATATTTAGAAGGAAACAAAAAAAGATGGTTTGATGTAGACATTGGCGAAACTATATGAAAAAACCTCGGCCTCAAACAAGGTATTTCTTATGGAACGAATATTTAATATGAAGATGTCAGAAGGTGGATCTGTTGCAGACCATTTAAATGATTTTAATGTAGTTACCAGTTAGTTAAGTTCTGTAGGGGTAAACTTTGATGATGAAGTTAGAGTTTTGTTATTCTTGTGCTCATTAGCAGAGAGTTGAAATGGTTTAGTAATGGCCATTAGTAACTCTATCTCTGGATCTAGTACTTTAAAGTTTGATGATGTTGTTGGTGCTATCCTTAGCAAGGAAATGCAACGGAAAAGCTCCAGTGAGACATCGGGTAATGCATTGAGTGCAGAGTCTAGGGGAAGAAGAATGGAAAGAGGAAAGAGCTTGGGATATCGCAGTAAATCAAGGAAAGGCAGATCCAAGTCCAAATCAGGAATAGTTTGCTGGAATTGTGGAAAGAAAGGACACCTAAAGAAAGACTGTAGATCTCGGAAGGGAAAAGAAGGAGACACACAGCAAGAAAAAAATCATGAAGCAAATGTGACAGGTGATGTGTTACAAGATGCTTTGATTCTTTCTTTCTTAAAAATGTTATTGATTCTTGGGTTGTAGATCTGTGTGGGCTTCATTCCATGCCACACCTGATAAGAAATATTTTCATGACTATGTTCAAGGAGATTTTGGACAAGTCTGCTTCTGGGTGATGATAAACCCCGTGACAATCATGGGTAAAGTTCTTGTAAAACAACAGAATGGAAACCAATTGCTACTAAAGGAGGTAAGGCATGTTCCAGATCTGAAGAAAAATCTGATTTCAACATGGCAGTTAGGCGGTGAAGGTTGTGTGACAACTTTCGCAGATAAAACTTGGAAGGTCACCAAAGGAGCGCTGGTAATAGAAAAAGGTGAAAAGGTTGGTACTTTGTATTTATGCAATGGGATTTCTGACTATGTTAATGCTTTAACTTCTAAAGGAGCAGATGCAGCATTATGGCATCATAGGCTCGAACACATGAGTGAGAAGGGAATGAATATTATTCACTCAAGAAATTTTTTGCCAGGTTTGAAGAATGTTGATTTGGATTTCTGTGAGAATTGCATTTATGGAAAACAAAAGAGAGTCAGATTTCTCAGAGTTGGGAAAGAAAAGAAGAGCGAAAAATTGGAGCTTGTGTTCGTATGTATGGGGACCTGCTCAGTATCATCTCTTGGTGGCTCTCATTATTATGTTACTTTTATTGATGATGCAACTAGGAAAACATGGATTTATTGTATTCAGAATAAATTTGATGTATTTGATACTTTCAAGAAATGGAAAGCTTTGGTTGAGATGGAGACAAGAAATAAGTTGAAGTGTCTCGGGACGTAAAATGGAGGTGAGTATTGCAGCGAAGAGTTTGATAGGTACCGGTTCGTAGCATGGAATTCATAGAGAGAAGATACAGGTTCCAAGAACACCACAAGAAAATGGTGTGTCAGAAAGGATGAACAGAACAATCATGAAGCGTGCAAGGTGCATGAGATTGCATGCAGGATTGCCTTTACAATTTTGGGCAGATGCTGTAGATACTACTGTTTATCTAATAAACAGAGGGCCTTCAAGTTCCCTGGATGGTGGTATTCCAGAGGAAGCATGGACAGATAAAAAGGTAAACTACTCATTTTTAAAGCCTTTTGGTTGTGAGGCATTTTTCCATATTAATAAAGAAAACAGAACAAAGCTTGAGGAAAAATCAAATCAATGTACCTTTATTGCATATGGTGCTAATGATTTTGGTTATCACTTATATGATTATGAAAATCGCAAAATCATTAGGAGCAAAGACGTAGTATTCAATGAAAAGGTCTTGTATAAGAATCAGTTGCAGGAAAAGAAATAGGAAAAAGAAAGCAAGGAATACACGGTTCTTGATGAGATATCTGAAAAAGTAAATGTGCCTGAAAATAATAATAATCAACAACCACATCAGCAGCAACCACCACAACAGCAACAGGCACCTCAAATACCTAAAAGTGGTGTTAGAAGATCTACCAAGATAAGTAGACCCCCTGAACGATACTCTCCTTCATTATATTATTTATTGTTGACTGATTCTGGTGAACCTGAATGTTATGAAGAAGCAATGCAAGTTGAAAGCAGGAAGAAGTGGAGACAGCCATGGAAGAAAAGATGGACTCCTTTATGCATAAATCCAGATTCTTAAATTTAGTCAGGTTGCCTCATAGTAAAACTACTGCGTAGTGAATGGGTTTGGCTGTGCTAACATACTTCTTATGGAGGAAAAACAAGAGAGGTACAAAGCTAGACTTGTGGTGAAGGGTTTGCACAGAAGAAAGGTATTGATTTTGATGAAATATTTTCTCCTGTTGTTAAAATGAATTCATTTTAACAATCATGGAGTGTGCAAGGTGCATGAGATTGCATGCAGGATTGCCTTTACAATTTTGGGCAGACGCTGTAGATACTATTGTTTATCTAATAAACAGAGGGCCTTCAAGTTCTTTGGATGGTGGTATTCCAGAGGAAGCATGGACAGGTTAAAAGGTAAACTACTCATTTTTAAAGCCTTTTGGTTGTGAGGCCTTTGTCCATATTAATAAAGAAAATAGAACAAAGCTTGAGGCAAAATCAAAGAAATGTACCTTTATTGGATATGGTGCTAATGATTTTGGTTATCTCTTATATGATTATGAAAATCACAAAATCATTAGGAGCAGAGACGTAATATTTAATGAAAAGGTCTTGTATAAGAATCAGCTGCAGAAAAAGAAATATGAAAAATAAAGCAAGGAATACACGGTTCTTGATGAGATAACTGAAAAAGTAAAGGTGCCTGAAAATAATAATAATCAACAACCACAGCAGCAGCAACCACCACAACAGCAACAGGCACCTCAAACACCTGAAAGTGGTGTTAGAAGATATACCAGGATAAGTAGACCCCCTGAACGATACTCTCCTTCATTATATTATTTATTGTTGACTGATTCTGGTGAACCTGAATGTTATGAAGAAGCAATGCAGGTTGAAAGCAGGAAGAAGTTGGAGCTAGCCATGGAAGAAGAGATGGACTCCTTAATGCATAACCAGACTTGGGACTTAGTCAGGTTGCCTGCAGGTAAAACTACATTGCAGAATAAATGGGTTTACAGGCTGAAGGAAGAAGATGGAGGAAAAAAGAGGTACAAAGCTAGACTTGTGGTGAAGGGGTTTGCACAAAAGAAAGGTATTGATTTTGATGAAATATTTTCTCCTGTTGTTAAGATGACTTCAATCAGAACTATCTTAAGTCTTGTAGCATCGGAAGATTTACATCTTGAACAGCTAGATGTAAAGACAACATTTCTCCATGGAGATTTGGAGGAAGAGATATACATGCAGCAACCAGAAGGATATGAGGTCAAAGGGAAAGAAAAATTGGTGTGCAGGTTAAAGAAGAGCTTGTATGGGTTAAAACAAGCTCCAAGGCAGTGGTATCTAAAATTTGACAAGTTTATGTCTGAACAAGGTTATACTAGATGTCACTCTGATCATTGTGTTTATCTAAAAAGGAAAAATGATGGCAGCTATATTATATTGTTATTGTATGTAGATGACATGCTTGTTGCAGGGTCTAACATGCAGGAAATAAATGTTCTCAAAAGAAAATTGGCAAATTCATTTGCAATGAAGGATATGGGAGCTGCAAAACAAATCCTTGGTATGAGGATAACTAGAGACAGGAAAAATCGCAAATTAACACTGTCTCAGAATGAGTACATAGAGAAGGTGTTGAAAATATTTAATATGCAGAATGCAAAACCAGTTAGTACACCTTTTGCTATCCATTTCAAACTTAGTAAGGAGATGTGCCCAAAGACCCAAGAAGACATGGATTATATGTCTAAAATTCCATATGCATCAGAAGTTGGAAGCTTAATGTATGCAATGGTCTACACAAGGCCCGATATTGCACATGCAATGGGAGTTGTAAGCAGGTACATGAAAAATCCAGGAAAAGAACATTGGATGGCAGTAAAATGGATTCTCAGATATTTGAGAGGTACCACAAATCAAGCATTATGCTTTGGTGGTTCAAACATTGCTCTATAGGGATATGTTGATGCAGATATGGTAGGTGACAGAGATAACAAGAGGAGCACTACAGGATATGTATTTACTGTAGGTGGAACAACTGTCAGTTGGGTTTCAAAAATCCAAAGTGTTGTTTCACTTTCAACAACAGAAGCAGAGTATGTTGCTGCTACAGAGGCTAGTAAAGAAATGATTTGGTTACAAAGGTTTATGGATGAATTGGGTAAGAAGCATGATATGGGCACACTATACAGTGATAGCCAAAGTGATATTCATCTTGCAAAGAACTCAGCATTTCATTCCAGGACTAAACACATACATCTCAAGTACCATTTCATACGGTCAGTATTGGAAGATGGAGAGTTGAAGATGGAAAAGATACACACTAGCCAGAATCCTGCAGATATGCTAACAAAAGTTGTAACCAGGGAGAAACTGAGAACATGCTCAGTTTCAATTGGTCTTCAAGGATGACGATGAAGATGAGAAACAGCCAAGTCCAAAGAGGAGTCATTGTCCAGCAAATGAAGCAGCGGTGGAGTTGCTACAATTAGTCTCCAAGTAGGATATTGTTGGGTATGGAGCTTGATTATCTTGTTTACTTTGTATCACAGCATTGGACCCCTGTACCTTAAAAGGGGCGGCAATGCCGCCCGTAATTAATCGCTGCCGTGGGGGGTCCAGGGGGGGCAGTAGCGCCCCCGAAGCTAAAAACAGATGTAAAATTGCCTTGTAAAAGTATAGTAATTTCTAGTCAATCTGGGCCGTTCATTAGGTAAATGATCTGACGGTAGAAGTTATGTTTAGATTAGGGTTTTTTCCCTATAAGGCAACCCCTCACTTTCATGAGGGCATTGTATTGCGGCTGTGCATGGTATGTGTATTCTCGGAGCGAGAAACAGAAAGGGAGACTGTGAGAAAGAACAGAGGATATTACAGCTGATCTAATGTAGGTTTTGTCTTTTCAGTTTGCTGGATAATAGAAAGGAAGGACTGGCTGTTCGGGGTGGACGTAGCCCAAACTGGGTGAACCACATATATCTGTGTCTTTCTGGTTTTATGTGTTTTTAGTGTGCTTGTATTTTCGGCATATTTTATGTGTTGCATTGCTCTGTAATATTTAATTTTCTAAAATTGCATTATTTTCCTCGCGATTAATCCTGACCGTTGATCTTTTCAGATCGACGAATCTGACTTAATTCTTCCCCCGCTTTCCTCTTTGACCACTACACGCAAATCTCCACCATTGGATGCTGACATCCAATGGCCATGCTCCTACTCGAAACCTCCAAAGCAGTTTTTACCCAATAACGCAAGGTTTTATAATTTTTATTGGTTTGTGCAGAATTTAAAAAGGTTTTTAAAATATTTAAAAGGAAAAATGAAGGCCGAGGGTGACGACTCTCTAGGTTTTTTTTCATAATAAAAATCATTCCACGGGGTTTCAAACTTCACATTTCGTCAATGCTTCATGGGCATTGATGCCATATGAAGCCCTTTGCGGCACTTGCACATCAATAAGACACAGACAATTAAATCAAAGCTAAAGAGTATCAGTGTTGAAGACTTAAAACACAACAGAACAGAGGATTGAAGACTGTTTTCACAATTTTGGAGGATTACCGCTAAGATCGAAAATCAAAAGCCTAATCCTTCGAATTAAAACACAATTAAAGAAAAATCAAAATATTTATCAGTCAAAAATATCCTCCACTGCCACATCAGAGGCTAATTGATTTCTCTCAGCTACTCACTGCCACCTGTAGCCTCAAAGCATCCAACAGAGGCCGAGTTATGATCAGAAAGGAAGATATTTGCATCAACGCAGCTGAATAGTTAATTCTGCCAAAGGAACTTAATGCAAAAAATATCAGCAGAGTTATTACAACATGAAACATAGCCTTAAAGTCAACAAAAGCTCTCACTGAGCTTAATTATTAAATGTAAAATAATTAATACAGACATAATATCTGTAAACTTCTCCACCGAGCCCATCAAAGGCCAAGAAGTATTAAAGTCTGTATTAATTGACCCAGGAGATCTTTTATCAGATCCCACCTCCTCATTTCTTCTATAAATACTCCTATAGAAGATGAGAAAATGTTGGTTGTAGAACTTTGAAATATACTTGTGGTCGAAACTTCTAATTGTAAATAGTGTTCAAAGGCTCTTGAATTTCTGTTTGTGATAGAATAGTTAGGCTAAGAAGTGAAGATGATTGCTGAACTGAAACCTTGGACTTGAAGATTGTAACTGGTTTGAAGCATCAATATAAGTTGATTTATGGGATCCTGGTCTATGTCGACGGTGATGTCATTTCTCATTGTAAATTGTTATTTTATTTCTGTTTTCACTTTGTCCATCTTCTCTGATAAAGAACAATAAGCATAGAGTTAGGATTTATTGTATATTAGTACCCTTCTCTGACTGATAAGATTTATCTATATGTTTTCTTCCAAATTGTGTTGTTTAGGAATGATTTAATTCAATTTAAGCAGTTAGGAATGCTGGCGTTCCCTCGTCCTCCTGTCTAAGCTAATTATTGTTCTTGAATGTTATTTTCAGTTTATGTTAAGTAGAGATGAACTATGGAAGTAATGGTGAGCCATGTCCTTTAGTTTTATCCCCAAAAAATATCTGAAAGTTTCCCTAAGAGTGTGTTGAAAGCAGGCTAGGTTAAAATTCCTTACCTGATCTTAGACTATTCCTTGTTATCTCATGTGTTTGTCTTGAAATTATACCAAGTAAACCAAAGATAGGGAGGTCTATGGTGAGCCCTGCCCTCTAGTTTCTTCTCCAACAGTTGCTTTTAAAGTTTACCTTTGTGTTTAAAGTGTTTTTCTATTGAAAGTGCATCAAAAGTTGGCTAGTTTCAAAGTACTTAGCAGATCTTAGATTAATTTTATGTATTTCTTAAGTGTATGCCAAAAGTAGGATAGTTTCAAAGTACTTACCTGATCTTAGGCTACTCTTTGTTATTCATTTGTTTAATTCCCCTTATTGTTGTACCATTTCATTCCATAAAATCAACTTTAAAGAGATCCTTAGACATAGATGACTTGCCCCATGGACCACTCTTGAACCTTGTTGTTTCAATTAAACCCTATTACGACTCCAACACAATGGATTAAAAACCAGCGTTATATCTATCTTTTAGCCAAAGCTTGTTCTAATTGCTTGCAACTTCACACCTTTGAAACTCTTTCCATTTTAGAACTTTCCACTCAAATAATAATCATGCTCAACCATCCAAAACAAACAAAAACCCTCGGACTTCATAACTAGCCTAATATGATTACCCAAAAGCTTTTAAAGACACTAGTACAAAATAGCTAATTAGTTACTAAAAAAATGACTAAAATTTGCATATAAACGACTATTTTTCGGTCGGTGACCAATAGTAGCTAATTTACAGTGTCTTATAACGCGACCAACTTTTAGTCGTTTTTAACTTAGTCATTGATTGGTTATCTCAATTTTGTTGTCGAGTAGTATATTTGGTCATTAATTTAATCATTGATTTGGTCATTAATTTAGTCATTGATTTGGTCACTAATTTAATCATTGATTTGGTCATTAATTGTCACAATTAATGATCAAATATACCACAAAATATATTACTATATAATCACCTGAGAAAACCAATTAACGACCAAAAAAATATGACCAAAATGTTGGTTGTATTATAAGATACTGTAAATTAGCTACTAATAGTCATATATATGCAAATTTTAGTCATTGCTTGAAACTAATTAATGACCAAAGAAATATGACTAAATTTTTTGTCGTGTTATAAGATACTGTAAATTAACTACTAATAGTCGTTTATATGCAAAATTTAGTCATTATTTGTAATCACAAATTTATCATTTGCAGTGGTCATTTATCTTTTTTGTTAGTTTCATATTCATTATATAAACGACTGATTTAGTAGTTTATATTCATTACATTTACTTTCATTAATAATCATTATAAATTACTAATTTGGTCATATATTTATGTTATTTGTGTTCATCATTAATCAATATAAACTACTAATTTAGTAGTTTTAAATTGATTTTTATGTGTTCATTATTAATCAACATAAATTAATTTGTATATTTTAAAAAATAGCATACAATGTGCATGTTCATCTAATATGAAAACATAAAGTTGCATATGTTAATTATAATACTAAACAATATCAAGTGCAATTATAAATAATTTCAACCACAAATTATATTATATGAAATGCTAAATTATTACAATGAGTTTCCAACTTAATATTGGTTGGACTACAATTTATACATGAAATGATGTTTCATCACTTCAAAACATTATCATTGTGTTGTCAAGGCATTGCAGGTGATTTCACCAACTCTGAAGACCTGACCATCAGTATTTATATGTGTGTCTTATGCGAGATATTGGCTCTAAGGGTATCACAAGACCATTTCTCTTCTCTCTTTTCTTGCATTTGTCACTACAATGTTATTGCTCTCCTCTTTCTTCAATTTTTGCTTCTTACCATCAATATTGAGTTCATTTTCTGTAAACAAAAGATACAATGTAGAGTGTAAGACATGAACGACAATAAACACTATAATATACAGTGAATTTGACTGTAAATAATTTATATGACATATACCTCAACATCAGCAATGTCAAAGCCATTTTTCCCCATAAAAGTAAGAAACTCAAACAAATTTTCTTCAGTTGCGCGATAGTGGCAACTATAATGTGGCCAGATGACCTGTATAAATAAAGAAAATAAAATGTCACCATATATATAAAAGAACACCTTAGTAACTTAGTATTCAACGTTCAGAGAAAGCTTAAAAACAATCATGTCAACTAAGTTATATGCTAAAAGCTCAAGTTGTAGATAACTTATGAAAACAAATAATATGAGGTGTGATGTTTAATCCTTGTCATTTTATTTGCAAAAAAAATTCATTTTCTAATGCATGAACTTGGTCAAGTATATAAACAAAATGTACTCAAATAACAACATGAAAGTCAACTTTTCTTATATTCATGAAAATATTTTAACACAAAATAGCTATAAGGATTCCAATAAATATCGTGTAATACTAATTTCATCTTCAAGTTGTGGTTGTTGTTTAAATGGAGATGATACCAAGTATTTTCAATTTCATAGTTAAACGACAAAACAAAATCAAAAAAAGCCTCCAAAATACAATTAAACAATAAAGAGAGAATATCATAGAATGGAAATTGCAATTATAAAAAAAATTGTTTACTTGTCCACCGATGTCGTGTCTGGAATTCCTAAAACATTTGCTTGCCCATTTGCATTTCCTCTCCTGGCGCCCGCGAACCAAAAATAAAAGTGATTGTTCTTTCACCGCAGTAATTTTACGTTAAAAAGCTAAAAATAAGAAGATTATGTGGCTCCGAGCCAGCGCAAAAACGGGAAGGTCCAAGGCTTGATTCCTCAGACGTCCATGGTATTCCGCTGAAAGAGGGAGGGGGATCTCGAAATCCAGAAAATTTTGAAAGTGCTGAGTTTGATTCCAGGGGCCATAAATAAGTGTTGTGAATGTGTGACTTTGTTGTTTATGAGGTTGTTGTCAACATCGCTCTTTTGGACAGCTGGCAAGCATTTCGTATGTGATACTGTCACATTGTACGGACGCATAGTGCCGAAGGGTTTGGTGCCACTGAATGCTCGGGGGCAGAGAGGTTGACTCGAGTAGATTTACTTTCAACGCCGTCTATTGAGGAAAATAAATTTGAAACTTAGATCCTCAAGTTGCACTATTATAAAATTTCATTGTTCAGAACACCCAAACATTCCTTTTGCGCATAGCTTGGAAGGAGAGTTGAAAATCTGTGTAGAATTTAAATGAAAGGAATGATAAAAAGGTTCCTGGAATATCTTCCGAGTTGGACTGATATGGTGATTGTGTTATAATTTCAGTACCAACCATGAGGAGATCAAAAAGAGAGCATGTGGCCAGGAATCGTACTCCTGGTATTACATATGCAGGGAATGGGAAGATAGGGATCTATGAAAAACCATGTAAGGTTCCTCCAATAGAAAAAGTTGAAAAAGTAAATATTACTAAGATGATAGACACTGTAGTGGATGGTGACAAAAATAATCTCTGCATCAAAAATATTAGATGCACGTAGGTACAGACAATCTATGTCATCAAAGTTTAAGGTTATCATAAGGGAACCACAAGAAGGAGAAAGCACAAAGAATCATGTAAGTGATGCTTCCACTGCCATTGATAGAAGTGCAATAAGAAATAAGAATATAGAAATTGGGGAGCATGTGACACTGCAGCTAGAGTCACTGGACAATGATGGAAGGTTGCAAGATTTGGAACAAAACACGGAAAGTGGGCTTGGTGTTTCAGGACAATATGGCACATATAATAGTTTGACTGTGTTTGAGAAAAGTAGCAAACAGAGGGAATTCACTCAAATAAATAGAAAGTAAAAGCATCAAGCTGAATTGCCACAGGATTATGTGCCTACTCCAACAACTGTCAAATCCCCAGCTAAAGTTGTTGGTGCTCACAATCAAACTTCAGGGCTTAACATCACCAAATTAGAAGGTTTGGAGGACCAACAAGAGGTTGAGAATGGTCAACATAAAAAAGAGAGTTCCCAGAAGTAGTAGGATTCATAACAAGAAAGATATACAAAAAGATTTAGTTAAAGAGAGTTACTCAGCACCTGAGAGAAGATCTGGGAAAATGTACAAGTTTAAAGTTCTGGAGGACAAAAATGGCACTAGTACTGTTAGAGACCATGAAATAAAGTTGACAGGTCTAAAGGTTTGAAGAAAAGGACAACATGATGTTGTACAGAATCAGGTTAAAGGATGTATCCAATATATAACTAGCAGTCAAGAAGGTGGTTCACGTGAATTTCTTGAAGAAACATATGGAGAAAAGAGTTATAAAAAGAAGAGAAAAAGGAGCATATGACAGAAAGGAGATGTCGACAGGGACAAGAAAGAAGACAATTTTCTTGATGATTCTGGCATGGATCTTGTTGTTTTTGTTCCTATTGGGGAAAAAGGTGAAATGCAACAGCATGGGATGAGTGAGGATCAGCATACCAAGGAATGGGCTCAATGTATCAAATGAAAAAAGTGGAAGAGAATAGAGAATATTCAAGTATGTAGGCAGTCTTGGTATTGTGATGACAGTGCATGTCATGCTTTGAATGCTACTTGTGTTGCTTCACAGGAGTAAACTAAATAAGGTCTTTCTAATTCTTGCATGCACATTGAACCAAATACAAATGCTGATGACCATGTGGAATCACGTGCTTGTTTTCAAAGAAATGAATCTTCTGCTAATATGTGGAAATGTAGGAGTGGGGCAAGAATCTTCTAATGGAGATTCTGAGTCAGATGAGAATAACATAAGCAATGATTCGGAACCAAAGACAATTGTTTGGGCTGAGATAGAAATGGGCAGATGGTGGCCTTCTTTCACTGTGCTAAAGTCTGATAGTATGCAGAAAAAAAAGTTCGTCTACACATGATGGGTTGGCATTAACTCAGCTCATTTACTCTGTGGATTCAAGGGAGGAACCCGAATTTATTAAGGCAAGGTCTTTTCGTCTGTTTTGGGAGAAATATGAAGAAATTAAAAATATGTGTAAAGATAAGAAATTTTTAGATGTTGTTACCAAAACTCATCAGTTGTATCATAATTGTTTGCCAAAGGACCCACCTATACGTTCAGTCGGCTTGCAAAGAAGCTATTTGGAGTCATCAGGACAAGTTGAGGAGCCATTTAGTTCTTTGCAGGAGGACAAAGCTATTGTAAATTGAGATAACGATGGAGGAGATGACTCTGCTATAACTCAAAAGGGGGCAAAAAGGTTGAGAAAGAATGTTCCAGGGTTTGACAGTCGTCGAATCTGTGTAGAGGATTATGAAGATGAGGGCACTTTGGACCTTAAGAGAACGATTAGTGGAACAGAGGTAAGCAGAGAATATGCTAACATTGAGGAACCATTTGCTGTGCATATAAGTGGTTTTGTTGCGAAGTCTTATACAGATTGCTATAATAATGTGTGCCAAGTTTGTAAAGAAGGCGAGGAGCTGCTGAGTTGTGATGGAAAAGACTTCCTCGTAACTTACCATATAGGTTGCCTTGACCCACCCTTGGTTCAAGTTCCTCTTGGTGACTGGTACTACCCAACTTGTACTTACATGAGAATATCATGTGGTGTACACTCTCTCTGCAAAGAAGTCGAATCAATATGGGACGTCAAGCATGTTGAATCTGAACAATTTGCTAAATTGGATGCCTTTGTGGAAAAAAAAAAGAGAAAGTGGACAACATTTTTTAGAGCGAATATGGTGTTCATCCTGTTATAGGTTGTTCAATGTTGTCTTCAACTCAGAGAGATCACGATAAGCTAAAAGAAAAAACATTGCTTAAATCTAATAATGTCGGAGATCGTGAAATTACTGCGAAGACTACATACCAAGTGAAATCAGATAAAGTAGTAGGACGACTCAAGAAAAAAAAATGATATATTTTGTTAAGTATAGAGGACTTTCTCATATTCATAATTGTTAGGTCAGTGAAATTTTGCTTGTCCATGAAGCTCCCAAGCAGCTGGCTAATTTCAATAAAAAAACTGCAGCAAGGAAAGGCTCTAAAATGGAACTCTGAATGGGTTGAACCACAATGGCTTATTCATAAGAGAGCACTGATATTTCCTAAGCATCTTGATAAAAAGTGTACGGATTCAATTAGTGAATTGGGCTGGAAAGAATGGCTCGTCAAATGGAAAGGGTTAGGCTATGATCAATGTATATGGGAGTAAGAAGATAGAAGTTTTCTTAACCTAACTTCAACTAAGGAACTAATGAAAGCATAAGAACTTCACTATTATGAGGCACACCAGCGAGCTAGTCCTATTCAAGCAGGTAAGGAAAAAAAGCTACAAAACAGTCCTTTTTCAAGGTTGAAAAGACCTCCAGACTGGATGAAAGGGCTACTAGATTATTCTCTTCTTAGATCTGTCAATAAAATTCGAGAGTTCTAGCAAAACCACAAGAATGCTCTTGTCATTGATGAAGTTAATCAGGAATGCATTGCAATAATGATTTCCTTTATTCTATCCTTAATCAAGTATTTTCAAATAAACAAACCTATTGTCACTATCACATCAACTGCTGGAATATATAGCTCGGACTCGGAATTTTTGAGGTGGGCTTCTTCTATAAATATGGTGGCTTATTGTGGTAATAGAGAGTCAAGAGATGTTATCCGGAAGCTTGAATTTTCATAATAAAGTGGATGTGTGCTTGTTCATATTGTCTTATCAACCTCTGATGTTGTCACCATGGATCTGGACTCTTTAATATGCCTTGATTGGGAAGCAGTGATTGTAGATGAAGGGCAATGCCTTAAACTCTCAAAAAATTTCTAGCATCTGGAGCAACTACCTGTTGATTTTCAACTTGTGATTTTCCATGAGAAGTTGAAGGATAATGCCCCTGATGTTTCTCATCTTCTTGCCTTCCTCGATACTGAAAAAGAGAGTCAACATGTTAATGAGTTTGAAGAGCAACAACATAACAGTAGTGAACATCTTGGTTTATTGAAGAGAAAGTTGTCAGAAAACATTGTATATGAGCGAAAATCAGACCCTTTGACGAGTGCCAATTTCAAAGAGTATTGGGTCCCTGTAGACCTGGCATATGTATAGGTGAAGCAATACTGCAACATTTTTATGAAAAATATAGATTTTTTGTGTTCAGTGGCGAAGAAAAATGATTTTGGAGCTCTCAGGGACATCCTTCTTTCATTAAGGAAGTTTTTCAATCATCCTTATCTTGTAAATGGTTCATTGCAAAGTTTGCATCGAAAGGTCCTTTCAAAATTTGAATTCCTTGACACTGATATAAATGCCAGCAACAAGTTGCAACTGTTGGACAATATACTATCAGAGCTAAGGCTAGAAGGCTAAAGGGTGTTGATTCTTTTCCAGATGATTGAACGATCTAGGTCAATTTCCATTGGTGATATTCTGGATGATCATATCAGGCAACGTTTTGGGATTGACTCCTATGAGTGTATTGATGGTTTCTTACTTGCTACCAAGAAACATGCAGTGTTGCAGAATTTTAATAGTAAGGATTCTGGATGGTTTGTGTTTTTACTCAAAAAATGTGCTTGTGGAACAAGCATAAAGCTTTTTTCAATTGACACTGTAATAATATTTGACAGTGACTGGAACCCAATCAGTGACTTACGGGCCTTACGGAAGATACATATCGATAACCAAGTTGAGTACTTGAAAATCTTTCGGTTCTATTGCCCATACACAGTGGAGGAGAGAGTCATGATTTATGCCAAGCAAGACTACTTACTAGATAATAGTTTGGAAAATTTTAGTACAACAGTTTTCCATTTGCTCCTCAGTTGGGGTGTTGCACATCTTTTCGAGAAGTATGAGAAGCTTCATGATGTGAATGATCTTGATTTAAATTGACATCTATTTCTAGAAATTGAAAACTTGAAGTCTTTATCTCAAGACATGTTAACCCGTGCATGTGACATATCTGAGATTGATAATACACCAGAGAATGGTATTATTGAAAAATTACCACGGGAAGGCAGGTATGGAAAAGGTGTCCCACTGCTTGGTGAGTCAAATGGCCAATTGACAGCAGAGAAGATACCATCAGAGAAGATACCTACTAATATTTCCTTGAAAAAAGTTACTAAAAGGAAGGTGTATAAAAAAACATGGTACTACTAGACAGATGGAGAGACCAAGAAGAAAGGTGTAGTACTATGGAGGATCACCCAATAAATCTATGTCTCATTCTGATGATATAGAATCAAGGAAGAAGTGAAGACGTGTATGTGGAACACTTGATCCAATCTCAATGTCCTCCTGGCTTAAGGATGCAAAAAATTCATTGGCTAGTGAAAAGGAAATAACTGAAAACAAAATTCAATTGCATGCAGATGGTGCCAAAAAAACATCCAATGAATCTGTAAAAGATGATTGTGGAAATTTTTCCCATCCCAAAAGCAGAATTATCTGAGGTGGGATATTATCACAATTCCCAGGAAAAAAAACCCTGAGACAGAAACAAAACCCTGAGACTGGTTATTTACATAATTATTTTGAGGCAAATTAATTTGAATTTTTTTAGCATCAAAGGAAGCTAATCCCAACCAACCCCCTTCCTTAGGCCACTCGACGATTATTTGTGCTCTGCAATAGGTCTTAACTTCTGAAGAAATTTCCTACTCCTATATAGAGCTCAGAGTGGCTATCTGAGGCAAGTATAGAGGAATTGATTAAGGACCGAAGCAGATCCAAGACTCTCTAATACGATGCAGTGGTATTGGATAGATTCTCGGAGAATTTTCTGAAGGAAATCCAAGGAAGAAGAAGATTTTTATCCTCCGTCTTGACCCCTGAAACCGTTCAGATACTAGCCCTGATTAGAATTCACAAATGTTTATTCAAGTCTAATGGATTTATGGTTAGAATACAACTTTGTCCAATATGAAATTATATTGCAACTATTTGAAACTATACTAAACTATTAAATATGGAGAATATAGTGGTACTATGAAATTTTGTTGCATGGTTGAACTATCGTATTTTTTACTTTAATGTTGAGATAGCAATGTTATTTACTGAAGAATTCATTCATTTGTATTGGATGAATCTTAGTGTCATTGTCCGAAAAATAATTTGTTGAAATCCTAGGGTGAAATTTTCCCTAGGATCTCACAAAAACAAGCAAATCAAATTTACCAAGTAAAAAATAAAGATCAAGATCTGCAATAGCTATATTAAAGCTTGAAACTACCAATTATTCTTCAATCCTGAAGTATTGAGCATGTGATGCCAAATTCATCCCATAAAAGTCTTCCTTCAATTTGCATACATGTATCTCTCACCCATGCACCTGAAAGCCTCTCAATTGATTGATGTATATTGCCTCCTCGATTAGACCATTAAGAAACAATTTTTTTACATCCATTTGATATAAATTCCAACCAAAAATTGATGCTAAAGATATGACGAACCTAATGCAAGTACACTAGCAACTAGAGTAAATCCTAAAGGTGTCCTCATAGTCAACTCCTCTCTAGAGAATAGTCTCACTATGAACTGAACCTTAGTACATTTTTATGGTATCTACTGCAAGCTTCACCTCAAAACCCCCCTAGAATAAATCAAAAACTTCCCCACTTGTGTTGGCACAATATCCCAAACAACATTCTTCATTATAGAGTTGTGATTGATCTATATTTCCTCCTTGATTATACCATTAAGAAACAATGTTCTTACATCCATTTGATATCAATGCCAACCAAGAATTGACACTAAAGAAATTAACGAACCTGATGCAAGTACACTAGCAACTAAAGTAAATGTGTCCTTATAGTCAACTCCTCTCTAGAGAATACTCTCACTATGAACTGAAACTTTGTAGTTTTTTATCTGCTGCAAGCTTCACCTCAAAAATCCACCTAGAATAAATCAGAAACTGCCCCACTTGTGTTGGCACAATCTCCAAAACATCATTCTTCAGTATAGAATTGTCCACGTCCACCACAACATTCTGCCATACCTGCTAGCCAACTACCTCCCCATAACTAAAAGGCTCTACAAAAATGATGGAAGACATCGGTACAACATAATTCAGAAACTTTTTAGAAAGATAAATCGCTACAAAGGATGGCTTTGGAGATCCAACATGCTCCTATGCACCCTACTATGTTTAGTACCACCTAGGCTTCCTTGTTGAACCAAAAAATACTAAAGTATCACTTCCACCTCCAAAAACTTGCTAATCATCATTAGGACAGAAAAGGTTTCTCCCTCCTAAAACTCTACTAAAAGGCTCCTGAGACCTTGAGGGACCATGCATCATCATAAGGTTCACATCTCAGTTCACTACTATTTTTCATTGTGACAGAATGTAGACTCCATAGGCCTTACAGGACTCATTATATCCATCAAAAACACCCTTAAATTGATGTGTTTCAATTTAGTTCATTTCTCCTAAAAAATATGAATATATACAGGACAACAACACAAAAAGTGTGATACCTAGGATTTCTCACCAATGAAAGCTTCCTTCGATGTTTTGTCCTTCAATATCTAGAGAGGAAAACTGTTTAGGATGTAGAAAATTGTACCACATGCCTCTAGCCAAAGTAACATAATAAAATCTAGGTCATGAACCATAGCCTCAGTTGTCTCAGTCTGAAGCATTTGTTTTTGGAAGAAAGTAATGCTGGATCACCAAAGAATCACATGGGTAGATATTATCTACTGAATAACCAAAGAATCAAGTCAGAGATGTCGTGAGTGAGTGGGTAGCTACCAACAGAGATATCAAAAGGTATAGTTTATGATCATGGTAGAGCCTCTGAATCAAAGTGATTAAGCCACCAAAATAGAAGCCAACCTGTAGCAGCGGATAATGAAGAGCATTGGTAGCTTACATACAAATTTTAACTAGTCACCACCTAGAAAATTTGTGAAATTGAGCTGCCAAATAGAAGATTCACTTATTAGGAATTTAATATAGTATTAAATTTGGTTACTATTAGTTAGGTATTTCGGAGATATGCAGTGTTGTAAAGTTTTGTAGATGTTCTATGCTAGGAGCAATTTCACTTTTCTTTCAGCAATCATACAAGTAGTTAAGCAAAATGCAGATAGAACATATAAGTAGATCTTACAGAAGACAAATCAGAAACAGGAAAAATGTGTGTGTTCGTTTCGGCGGTCAACAGGATGCTTCAACCAGCAAAGTCTCCTTTGGTCAGCCAGCCCAGCATGTGTCACAACGGTCCTCCAATCAGCAAATGAGTCAACCCAAGTCAACTCTGCAAAAGTCAACGCTGTCCTGAAAAAGTCAACGCAGGGCAGCAAGCTAAAAGTCAACGCAGCAGCAAAACGGTCAACCCTTTGACCTCGATTTTTGTGCCAGGTAGTACGGCCTTCAAAAATCGAACCTTCCACAAGTTTTCGGCTTGATTGGACCATGCGTTGACCAAAGTCAACGCTGGTCAAACTTTCTGCGAAACCCTAGCAGCAGAAAATCGTACTTCAGCTCAGCCGTACGGTCTGTCCTCTCTCTCCTTCACACGTGTGGCTGAAACTCGTCCTTTAGGTAGCTCGTACTATTTGATGAGAGAGGAAGATGTGAGTTGTGATGATGATCAAATTCTCTCCAACTTTTCCTGTATTTATATCCATCAATGAGGGTGTGTGACACATCTGTTGGGCATGTGAGCCTACATTACAAAACTGGCCGACCTTGCACATGTGGAAAATAAATTCAAAATATATGTTCTGCTCATCGGATTAAGACATATTATATATGGATTTTACATCTCTCTAAAAGAGGATTCCAACAAAAATATTAGCTTCTTAATCTGAGCATTACAACATGGAGTTTGGACCTAGTTGTCCAAATTTAACACTCCCTCTCAACTAGCGAGAACTCCATCCATTAGTGCAATCAACATCGTGCGTCATCCCGCCGAAACTTGCTTTGCTGGCTTCTTTATTTCAGAACAGAAGTGGGTCAGTCACAAAGACATCATCCCCCGACTGACATAATCAGTCCAGATGTCCCAGACCTCACAAAAACTTGATCCCAGATCAAGTGGTTGGACCGTGCCATCCTAGATAGAGAGTACGGCAATCTCTGATGCGTCCATCAGTCTTTGCTAATAGTCTCTAGCTTTTCCACACCTCATTGGCCACATGAGAGGTACTTCCCATGAGCCCTGAACTCAATGGGTAGGATGCATACGGGGCACAGATAAATGAGTGGCGAACCAGCTCAATAATCACAAGGGTGGGGCAGAAGCATTATGAGTGCTTATAGCTCCGAAAAGCTATCCCCAAAGCCCCCCAGAGCTCCCAGAGCTCATCGTCCAACAGGACCCACATCATAGGGTCTTTCCACGACACCAAGACTCTCACGGAAGGTTAGGAACTTGACCTTCCCCGGGGGCTTAGTGAGAATATCCGCGACCTGCTCATCAGTTCCTATATGATCGAGCCTTACGGCGCCTCGCTGTACCATATCCCGGATAAAGTGGTACCTGATATCAATATGCTTGGATCGGTCGTGGAACACGGGATTCTCAGTCATACGAATCCCACTCTGATTATCACAGAGTATCACAGTGGTATCTAGCACATGTCCAAACAGCTCACTAAAGAGCTTCCGCAACCAAACTGCTTCACAACAGGCCATACTAGCGGCAATGTATTCGGCCTCCGCGGTGCTCAAAGCCACCGACTTCTGCTTCCTGCTCATCCATGAGATCGAAGCAGAACCAAGATTGAAGCAGCATCCAGATGTGCTCTTACGATCCACCACACTGCCAGCCCAATCGGCATCGGTATATCCACGAAGTATCACACTCCCGGCAGTGTATCTCAGCCCATGGTTTATCGTGCCCCGAAGATATCTCAAAAGATTCTTGGCACCAACCCAGTGAAAATGATGAGGCTCAACCATCTGTTGACTCAAAGTGTTCACTGCAAAACATATGTCCGGACGTGTGTTCACTAAGAACATTAAAGCTCCTATGAGTTGACGATACTTAGTAGGATTGGCCAAGATAGGCCCAGTAGCGCTGCCACTCAACTTTTTAAAGTTGAGTTCCATTGGTGTCGACACGGACTTACGGTCCACCATTCCAAATCTTTCCAGAAGCTTCACAATATATTTTCCTTGAGAAAGGAAAATCTCTCCAGGTCTCTGCCAGACCTCCAGGCCTAGGAAATAGTGCATCAGTCCTAGATCCTTCATCTCGAATTCAGCAGCAAGCTCCCTCTTACATTGATGAATGAGAGGGTCATCACCAGTCAGGAAGAGGTCATCCACATATAGTACTAGAATGAGAGGCTTCTCTTTCACAACCTTGAAGTAAAGGTTCAGATCAGCATTACTTCGAGTGAAGCCCAGCTTCATCAAGTAACTATCCATCCTTTCGTACCAAGCTCTGGGTGCTTGCTTTAACCCATAGAGGGCTTTCTTCAACCTGCAGACATGAGTGTCTCGATCCTGAACTTCAAATCCCGGAGGTTGTTCCACATACACCTCTTCCTTTATTGCACCATGCAGAAAAGCGGTCTTGACATCCATCTGATGAAGACTCCATCCTTGCGTAGCAGCAAGGGCTATGATTGATCGGATGGTGGTATATCGTGCCACAGGTGCAAATATGTCATCATAGTCAATTCCTTCCTTTTGAGAGAAACCACGGGCAACAAACCTTGCCTTAAACTTTTCAGCACTCCCATCAGATCCATGTTTGATCTTGTAGAGCCATTTCGCGGTGACAACAGATTTGTCCTTCGGTCTCGGGACCACATCCCATACATCATTCTTCATTATGGACTCATATTCTTCGTGCATAGCATCCTTCCAAACTTGATGCTTTACGGCTTCCTCAAAAGATCCAGGTTCAGATTGTACAATAGTACTCATGGCAGCTAGATACCCTTGGTATCTACACGGCTTCTTGCTTTTCCGGAATGTCCCTCTTGGGGCAGCATGACCCTCAGCATCTTCGAGGGTGTCCCTGAGCCATGATGGTCTCTTTCCTAGTGAAGGGGGTGGATCAATAGGGTCCATTGGCCCTTCAATATCAGGCATAGTCTCATCCTGGGGTTCTTCCAGATTTCCAGGTCTTTCTTCATGATTTTCTTCAGATCTAGGAAGATCTACTACTTTCTTCAAGGAAGCATCTTCGTCAAAAGTGACATCATGGCTTATTTCTACTTCCCTTTGACCGGGTACATAGACTCTATATGCCTTAGAAGTCTCACTGTAGCCCACAAACATTCCTTTCTTCCCAGTAGCATCCAGCTTACTTCTCTTTTCTTTCGGCACATGAAAATAGACAGGACATCCAAAAATTCTAAAATGTGAGACATCGGGTTTCTTACCAGAGAAAACCTCTTCGGGAGTTTTGGAGTCCAAAGCGGAATGAGGGCATCGGTTTTGAATGTACACAGCAGTATTTGCAGCTTCTCCCCACCGAAACTTTGGTAGACCCTGGTCACATAGCATGGCACGGGCAGCTTCCACAATAGTCCTATTCTTGCGTTCAGCAACACCATTCTGCTCAGGAGTATATGCAGTGGTAGTCTCCCTCTTAATGCCGGCTTCTCTGCAAAAGTCTTTGAACTCATTTGACTCATATTCAGTGCCATTGTCGGTCCTCAAAATCTTGATCTTCTTTCCGGTCATATTTTCCACAAAGGCTTTGAAGGTACGGAACCACATGAAAGCCTCATCCTTCTTCTTCAAGAAGTATATCCAAGTTTTGCGAGAGAAGTCATCAGTAAATGTCATGTAGTAAGAACATCCCCCCAGGGATGTCACGGGCAACATACCAGATAGATCAGAATGGACCAGTTGCAATATGTCAGATGTCTTTGTGACACTTGAGGGAAAAGGTCCCCTTGTATGTTTTCCTTCAGCACAGCCCTTACATACACCTTCATGATTATTTCCAAAATCAGGCATCCCTGTCACCACCTTCCTTGCTTCGGGAAGGGCTTTGTAATGAAGGTGTCCAAATCTTTGGTGCCATAGTTCGGTTTGTCGGATAGTATCACAAGTCATAGCTCCCAACGGACTCCCTCCAACCTGGTAGAGTGTACCAACTCTAAAACCAATTGAGATAGCTTCCTTGAAGCTCTTCTTCCACATGAGCACCTTTCCATGAGAGAAAGTTACATTGAATCCTTTGTCTTCCATGGCAGATACAGACACAAGGTTCTTCTTCAATTTGGGTACATAGAGTACATCTTGCAAACGGAGGACTTGTCCTTGGGACAAGTGGAGGGTCACAGTCCCTGTCCCTTTCACAGGATAAGTGGCATTATCCCCAAGGATAATTTCTAGATTAGTATCCCTTTCAACCATGTCGGAAAGTGCTTCCTTGAATCCGGTGATGTGTCTTGAGGCACCACTATCGATTAGCCAGACATCCATAGTGTCGGGCGGAGATGCAGCTGAGAGAGCAGATACCAGAACATACTCATTTCTTTTATCAACAACATTAGACTCCTCATACCTGGTATTTCTGGTCCTCTTAGAAGGTTGATTGTTTCCTCCAAAGTGAGCCTTCCTTTTTCCTTTGGATTTGTCATTTCTTCGATTCCCATTCCTTTGGTTGTTATTGTTATCGTCACTATCGGGAGAATCCTTCTTGAAGGGGCATTCTCTAGCATAGTGTCCAGGCCTATGGCAAGTGAAACATTTACCCTTCTTCTCTTGAGTCTTTGTCCTTCCTTTGTCCTTAGAACCACCAGAGTTCTTCTTTCGGGAATGAGCACCATAGGCAGCATTTCTATCATTATCGAATTCCTTCATCCTTGTTTCTTCTTGCATACATCTAGACAGAAGCTCATCAAAGTTAGGAATGGTATTATTGTTGAGAATGGTAGTTGTGAATACTTGCCATTCATATGGAAGTCCTCCAAGTGCGGTGTGAACCATTTCACGATCAGCTATTGTCTCCCCAATAGCTAGCAGATTGTTCCTGGTTTCAGTCAACTTCATAAAGAAAGTTTGAATAGACTCGTCTCGGCCCTTCTTCATATTCTTCAACTTGTTCTTGAGGAATAGCACTTGGTTCACATTGTTTACTTGGAACATAAGTATCAATTTGTCATACATCTCCTTGGATGTGCCTAGTTCAGATATGTAGGCAACCAGACTCTTATTTATGGATTCCCTGATCAGCGACTTTGCTCTGATTTCTCCCTTCTTATACTTGTTTCTAACAGCTGCAGAGGCATTGGATGGAGGTTCTTGAATCTTCCCCGTCACATGATCCAAGAGATCATGATCTTCCAATTTGAGATCTAATATCATCTTCCAGGCATGGAAGTCATCACTTCCAGTCAGCTTGTCATTCTCCTTGAATTCAAGACTAGTGGAACCCATTTCCTCCGGTGATGATTGCTATAGATAGAGTTTGTCTTCACCTCAGCTCTGATACCATGTAAAGTTTTGTAGATGTTCTATGCTAGGAGCAATTTCAATTTTCTTTCAGCAATCATACAAGTAGTTAAGCAAAATGCAGATAGAACATATAAGTAGATCTTACAGAAGACAAATCAGAAACAGGAAAAATGTGTGTGTTAGTTTCGGCGGTCAACAGGATGCTTCAACCAGCAAAGTCTCCTTTGGTCAGCCAGCCTAGCATGTGTCACAACAGTCCTCCAATCAGCAAATGAGTCAACCCAAGTCAACTCTGCAAAAGTCAACGCTGTCCTGAAAAAGTCAACGCAGGGCAGCAAGCTAAAAGTCAACGCAGCAGCAAAACGATCAACCCTTTGACCTCGATTTTGTGCCAGGTAGTACGGCCTTCAAAAATCGAACCTTCCACAAGTTTTCAGCTTGATTGGACCATGCGTTGACCAAAGTCAACGCTGGTCAAACTTTCTGCGAAACCCTAGCAGCAGAAAATCGTACTTCAGCTTGGCCGTACGGTCTGTCCTCTCTCTCCTTTACACGTGTGGCTGAAACTCGTCCTTTAGGTAGCTCGTACTATTTGATGAGAGAGGAAGATGTGAGTTGTGATGATGATTAAATTCTCTCCAACTTTTCCTGTATTTATATCCATCAATGAGGGTGTGTGACACATCTGCTGGGCATGTGAGCCTACATTACAAAACTGGCCGACCTTGCACATGTGGAAAATAAATTCAAAATATATGTTCTGCTCATCGGATTAAGACATATTATATATGGATTTTACATCTCTCTGAAAGAGGATTCCAACAAAAATATTAGCTTCTTAATCTGAGCATTACAACATGGAGTTTGGACCTAGTTGTCCAAATTTAACAAGTGTGCTCCTATTTTCCTACTATGTAATGACTCAATGAGACATCACATCAATGAATCCACTCTCTCATTCTACTGTGTATTCATGCCCATGTACATGTGTGCAAAAAAATACATTTTATAAATGCAAGTGTGGATTTATGCAGACTGTTTCTAGGGAAAGGATGGATACTCATTTATGATGAGTGCAGCAGCATGGGATGAATGAGGATCAGAATACCAGGGAATGGGCACAATGTATCAATGCAAAAAGTGGAAGAGGATAGAGAATATTCAAGTATGTAGGCAGTCTTGGTGTTGTGATGACAGTGCATGTCATGCTTTGAATTCTAATTGTGCTGATTCATAGGAGGAAACTAAACAGAGTTTTTTTGATTCTTGTGTGCACATTGAACCAAATACAAATGCTGATGACCATGTGGAATCACGAGCTTGTTTTCAAAGAAATGAATCTTCTTCTAATATATGTGGAAATGTAGGAGTGGGGAAAGAATCTGCTAATGGAGATTCTGACTCAGATGAGAATAACATAAGCAATGATTCTGAAGCAAAGATGATTGTTTGGGGTGAGATAGAAAAGGGCAGATGGTGGCCTGCTTTCACTATGCTAAAGTCTGATAGTATGCAGAAAAAAAGTTCATCTACACATTATGGGTTGGCATTAACTCAACTCATTTACTCTGTGGATTCAAGGGAGGAACCTGAATTTATTGAGGCAAGGTATTTTCATCCATTTTGGGAGAATTACGAAGAAATTAAAAATATGTGTAAATATAAGAAACTTTTAGATGCTGTTACCAAAACTCATCAGCTGTATCATAATCGTTTGCCAGAGGACCCACCTATTCGTTCAGTCGGCTTGCAAAGAAGCAATTTGGAGTCATCAGGACAAGTTGAGGAACAATTTAGTTCTCTGCAGGAGGACAAAGCTATTGTAAATTTAGATAAAGATGGAGGATATGACTCTGCTGTAACTCAATAGGGGGAAAAAAGGTTGAGTAAGAATTTTCCAGGGTTTGATAGTCATCAGATCTGTTTAGAGAATTATGAAGATGAGGACAATTTGGACCTTAAGAGAATGGTTGGTGGAACAGAGGTAAGCAGAGAAGATTCTAAATTTTAGGAACCATTTGATGTGCATATAAGTGGTTCTGTTGTGAAGTCTTCTACATATTTTTATAATAATGTGTGCCAAGTCTGTAAAGAAGGTGGGAAGTTGATGTGTTGTGATGGAAAAGATTGCCTTGTAACTTACCATATAGGTTGCCTTGACCCACCCTTGGTTTAAGTTCCTCCTGGTGACTGGTACTGCCCAACTTGTACTTACATGAGAATATCATGTGGTGTACACTCTGTCTGCAAAGTAGTCGAACTGATATGGGACGTCAAGCATGTTGAACCTGAACAATTTGCTGAATTGGATGACTTTGTGGAAAAAAAAGAGAAAGTGAACAACATTTTTGAGAGCGAATATGGTGTTCATCATATTATAGGTTGTTCAATGTAGGCTTCAACTTAAAGAGATCACGATGGGCTAAAAGAAAAAACATTGTTTAAATCTAATAATACCGGAGAATGTGAAATTACTTTGAAGACTGCATACGAAGTGAAATCAGATAAAGTAGTAGGACGACTCAAAAAAAAATGAATGATATATTTTGTTAAGTATAGAGGACTCCTTCATCTTCATAATTTCTGGGTCAGTGAAATTCTGCTTGTCAAGGAAGCTCCCAAGTAGCAGGCTAATTTCAAGAAAAAATTGCAGCAAGGAAAGGCTCTTAAATGGAACTCTGAATGGGCTGAACCACAACGGCTTATTCAGAAGAGAGCACTAATCTTTCCCAACCATCCTGCTAAAGACTGCACAGATGCAGTCAGTGAATTGGGCTGGCAAGAATGGTTCGTCAAATGGAAAGGTTTAGGCCACGACCAATGTACATGGGAGTTAGAAGATAAAATTTTTCTTAACCTAACTTCAACTAGGGAACTAATGAAAGCATACGAACTTTTCTATGATGAGGCACACCAGCAAGCTAGTCCTAATCAAAAATTTAAGGCAAAAGAGCTGTAGAACAGTCCTTTTTTCAAGGTTGAAAAGACCTCTAGACTGGATTAAAGGGCTACTGGATTCTTCTCTTCTTACATCTGTCAATAAACTTCGAGAGTTCTGGCAAAACCACAAGAATGCTCTTGTCATTGATGAAGTTAATCAGGAATGCATTGCTATAATGATTTCCTTTATCCTATCCTTAATCAAGTATTTTCACATAAACAGACCTATTGTTGAATATATAGCTGGGAGTTGGAATGTTTGAGGTGGGCTTCTTCTATAAATACGGTGGCTTATTGTGGTAATAGAGAGTCAAGAGATATTATTCGAAAGCTTTAATTTTCAGAAGAAAGTGGATATGTGCTTGTTCAGATTGTCTTATCAATATATGATGTTGTCACCACAGATCTGGATTCTTTAATATGCCTAGATTGGGAAGTAGTGATTGTAGATGAAGGGAAATGCCTTAAAATTTCAAAAAAATTCTAGCATCTGGAGCAACTACATGCTGATTTTCGACACGTGATTTTCCATGAGCAGTTTAAGGATAATGCCCCTGACGTTTCTCATCTTCTTTCCTTCCTCGATACTAAAAAAGAGAGTCAACATGTTGATGATTTTGAAGAGCAACAACATAATAGTAGTGAACATCTTAGTTTATTGAAGAGCAAGTTGTCAGAAAACATTGTATATGAGCGAAAATCAGACCCTTTGACAAGTGCCAATTTAAAAGATTATTTGGTTCCTATAGATCTGGCATATGTATAGGTGGAGCAGTACTGCAACGTTTTTATGAAAAATATAGATTTTTTGTGTTCAGTGGCGAAGAAAAATCATTTTGGAGCTCTAAGGGACATCCTTCTTTCATTAAGGAAGTGTTGAAATCATCCTTATCTTGTGGATGGTTCATTGTAAAGTTTGCATAAAAAGGTCCTTTTAGAAGTTGAATTCCTTGATGCTGATATAAATGCCAGCAACAAGTTGCAACTTGGACAATATACTGTAAGAGCTAAGGCTAGAAGGCCAAAGGGTGTTGATTCTCTTCCAGATGATTGGACATTCTGAGTCAATTTCCATTGGTGATATTCTAGATGATAATATCAGCCAATGTTTTGGGATTGACTGCTATGAGCGTGCTGATGGTTGCTTACCTGCTACCAAGAAACAGGCAGCCTAGCAGATGTTTAATAGTAAGGATTATGGGCAATTTGTGTTTTTACTCAAAAAATGTGCTTGTGGAACAAGCATAAATATTTTTTCAATTGACACTGTAATAATATTTGACAGTGGCTGGAACCCAATCAGTGACTTATGGGCCTTACAAAAGATACATATCCATAACCAAGTTGAGTACTTGAAATTTTTTCGGTTCTATTGCCCATACATAGTGGAGGAGAGAGCCTTGATTTATGCCAAGCAAGACTATTTACTAGATAACAATTTGGAAAATTTCAGTGCAACAATTTGCCATTTTCTCCTCAGGTGGGGTGTTGCACATATTTTTCAGAATTATGAGAAGCTTCATGATGTGAATGATCTTGATTTCAAATTGACATCTGTTTCTAGAAATGAAAACTTGAAGTCTTTATCTCAAGACATGTTAACCCGTGCAAGTTACATATCTGAGATTGATAATACACTAGAGAATGGTATTATTGCAAAAGTACCACGTGAAGGAAGGTATGGAAAAGGTCTCCCACTGCTTGGTGACTCAGACAACCAATTGACAGCAAAGAAATTGTTTGGAGTCATCATGACAAGTTGAGGAACCATTGAGTTCTCTGCAGGAGGACAAAGCTATTGTAAATTCAGATAAAGATGGAGGAGATGACTCTACTGTAACTCAAAGGGGGGCCAAAAGGTTGAGTAAGAATGTTCCATGGTTTGATAGTCATCAAATCTGTTTAGAGGATTATAGAGATGAGGACACTTTGGACCTTAAGAGAATGGTTGGTGGAACAGAGGTAAGCAGAGAAGATGATAACATTGAGGAACAATCTGCTTTGCATATAAGTAGTTCTGTTGTGAAGTCTTCTACAGATTTTTATAATAATGTGTGCCAAGTCTCTAAAGAAGGCAGGGAGCTGTTGTGTTGTGATGGAAAATATTGCCTTGTAACTTACCATATAGGTTGCCTTGACCCACCCTTGGTTCAAGTTCCTCCTGGTGACTGGTACTGCCCAACTTGTACTTACATGATAATATCATGTGGTGTACACTCTGTCTGCAAAGGAGTCGAATCCATATGGGACGTCAAGCATGTTGAACCTAAACAATTTGTTGAATAGGATGTCTTTGTGGAAAAAAAAGAGAGAAAGTGAACAACATGTTTGAGAGTGAATATGGTGTTCATCCTCTTATAGGTTGTTCAATGTCGGATTCAAATCAGAGAGATCACGATGGGCTAAAAGAAAAAACATTGTTTCAATCTAATAATGCTAGAGATCGTGAAATGACTGTGAAGACTGCATACCAAGTGAAATCAGATAAAGTAGTAGGATGACTCAAGAAAAAGCAAAGGATATATTTTGTTAAGTATAAAGGACTCTCTCATCTTCATAATTTCTGGGTCAGTGAAATTCTGCTTGTCAAGGAAGCTCCCAAGCAGCAGGCTAATTTCAAGAAAAAATTGCAGCAAGGAAAGGCTCTTAAATGGAACTCTGAATGGGTTGAACCAGAATGGCTTATTCAGAAGAGAGCACTGATCTTTCCTAAGCATCCTGATAAAGAGTGCACATATGCAGTTAGTGAATTGGGCTGGCAATAATGGTTTTTCAAATGGAAAGGGTTAGGCTACGATCAATGTACATGGGAGTTCGAAGATAGAACTTTTCTTAACCTAACTTCAACTAGGGAACTAATGAAAGCATACGAACTTTGCTATCATGAGGCACACCAGAAATCTAGTCCTACTCAAGAAGTTAAGGTAAAAGAGCTGTAGAACAGTCCTTTTTTCAAGGTTGAAAATACCTCCAGACTTGATGAAAGGGCTACTAGATTCTTCTCTTCTTACATCTGTCAATAAACTTCGAGAGTTCTAGAAAAACCACAAGAATGCTCTTGTCATTGATGAAGTTAATTAGGAACACATTTCTATAATGATTTCCTTTATCCTATCCTTAATCAAGTATTTTCACAGAAACAGAGCTATTGTCGAATATATAGCTAGGAGTCAGAATTTTTGAGGTGGGCTTCTTCTATAAATATGGTGGCTTATTGTGGTAATAGAGAGTCAAGAGATATTATCCAGAAGATTTAATTTTCAAAAGAAATTGGATGTTTTCTTGTTCAGATTGTCTTATCCACCTCCGATGTTGTCACCACGGATCTAGACTCTTTAATATGCCTAGATTGGGAAGCAGTGATTGTAGATGAAGGGCAATGCCTTAAACTTTCAAAAAAATTCCAGCATCTGGAGCAACTACCTGCTGATTTTCGACTTGTGATTTTCCATGAGTAGTTGAAGGACAATTCCCCCGACATTTCTCGTCTTCTTGACTTCCTCGATACTAAAAAAGAGAGTCAACATTTTGATGATTTTGAAGACCAACAACATAGCAGTAATGAACATCTTGGTTTATTGAAGAGCAAGTTGTCAGAAAACATTGTATATGAGCGAAAATCAAACCCTTTGACAAGTGCCAATTTAGAAGAGTATTGGGTTCCTGTAGACATGGCATATGTACAAGTGGAGCAGTACTGCAACATTTTTATGACAAATATAGATTTTTTGTGTTCAGTGGCGAAGAAAAATAATTCTAGAGCTCTCAGGGACATCCTTCTTTCATTAAGGAAGTGTTGCAATCATCCTTATCTTGTGGATGGTTCATTGCAAAGTTTGCATCGAATGGTCCTTTCATAAGTTGAATTCCTTGATGCTGATATAAATTCCAGCAACAAGTTGCAACTGTTGGACAATATGCTATCAGAGCTAAGGCTAGAAGGCCAAAGGGTGTTGATTATTTTCCAGATGATTGGACTATCTGGGCCAATTTCCATTGGTGATATTTTGGATGATCATATCAACCAACGTTTTGGGATTGAATCCTATGAGCATATTGATGGTTGCTTACCTGCTACCAAGAAACAAGCAGCCTTGCAGAATTTTAATAGTAAGGATTCTGGGCAGTTTGTGTTTTTACTCAAAAAATGTGCTTGTGGAACAAGCATAAATATTTTTTCAATTGACACTGTAATAATATTTGACAGTGACTGGAACCTAATCAGTGACTTATGGGCCTTACAGAAGATACATATCGATAACCAAGTTGAGTACTTGAAAAATTTCCGGTTCTATTGCCCATACATAGTGGAGGAGAGTCTCCTGATTTATGCCAAGCAAGACTATTTACTAGATAACAGTTTGGAAAATTTCAGTGCAACAGTTTGCCATTTTCTCCTTAGGTGGGGTGTTGCACATATTTTTGAGAATTATGAGAAGCTTCATGATGTGAATGATCTTGATTTCAAATTGACATATGTTTCTAGAAATCAAAACTTGAAGTCTTTATCTCAAGACATGTTAACCCGTGCAAGTGACATGTCTAAGACTGATAATACACCACCGAATGTTATTATTGCAAAAGTACCACGGGAAGGTAGGTATGGAAAAGGTGTCAAACTTCTTGGTGAGTTAGACAACCAATTGACAGCAAAGAAGACACCTACTAATATTTTTTGGAAAAAATTACTAAAAGGAAGGTGTATAAAAAAACATGGTACTACTGGACAAATGCAGAGACCAAGAAGAAAGGTGTAGTAATATGAAGGATCACCCAATAAATATGTGTCTCATATAATGTAGAATCAAAGAAGAAGCGAAGATGTGTATGTGGAACACTTGATCCCATCTCAATATCAACCTGGCTTAAGGATGCAAAAAAGTCATTGGCTAGTGAAAAGGAAATAACTGAAAACAACATTCAGTTGCATGCAGATGGTGCCAAACAAACATCCAATGAATCTATAAAAGATGATTGTGGAAAGTTTTCCCATCCCAGAGGCAGAACTATCTGAGGCAAGATATTATCACAATTCCCAGGAAAAAAAAAAACCCTGAGACTGAAACAAAACCCTGAGACTGGTTAGTTACGTAATTATTCTGAGGCAAATTAATATGAATTTTTTTAGCATCAAAGGAGGCTAATCCTAGCCAACCCCCTTCCTCAAGCCACTTGGGGATTATTTGTGCTCTGCATTAGGTCTTAACTTCTGAAGAAATTTCCTACTCCTATATAGAGCTCGGAGTGGCTATCTGAGGCAAGTATAGAGGAATTGATTTAGGACCAAAGCAGATCCAAGACCCTCTGATACGATGCAGTGGTATTGGATAGATTCTCGGAGAAATTTTTGAAGGAAGTCCAAGGAAGAAGAAGATTTTATCCTCCGTCTTGACCCTTGAAACCATTCGGATATTAGCCCTAATTAGAATTTGCAAAGGTTTATTCAGGTCTATGGATTTCTAGTTAGAATACAACTTTGTCCAATACGAAATTATACTGCAACTGTTTGAAACTATACTAAACTATTAAATCTAGAGAATATAGTGGTACTATGAAATTCTATTGCATGGTTGAACTATTGTATTTTTTACTGTAATGTTGAGATAGCAATGTTATTTACTGAAGACTTCATTTGTATTGGATGAGTCTTGGTGTCATTGTCCGAAAAATAATTTGTTGAAATCCTAGGGTGAGATTTTCCCTAGGATCTCAAAAAAACAAGCAAATCAAATTTACCAAATAAATAATCAAGATCAAGATCTGCAATAGCTATAGTAAAGCTTGAACCTACCAATTATTCTTCAATCCTATAGTACTGAGCATGTGATGCCAACTTCATCCCATAAAAGTCCTCCTTCAATTTTCATACATGGATCTCTCACCCACGCACCTGAAAGCCTCTCAACTGATTAATGTATATTGCCTCCTTGATTAGACCATTAAGAAACAATGTTTTTACATCCATCTGATATAAATGCCAACCAAAAATTGATGCTAAAGATATGACGAACCTGATGCAAGTACCCTAGCAACTAGAGTAAATCCTATATGTATCCTCATAGTCAACTCCTCTCTAGAGAATAGTCTCACTGTGAACTGAACCTTAGTACATTTTTATGGTATCTACTGCAAGCTTCGCCTCAAAAACCCCCCTAGAATAAATCACAAGCATCCCCACTTGTGTTGGCACAATCTCCCAAACAAAATTCTTCATTATAGAGTTGTTATTGATCTATATTTCCTCCTTGATTAGACCAATAAGAAACAATGTTCTTACATCCATTTGATATCAATGCCAACCAAGAATTGACGCTAAAGACATTAACAAACCTGATGCAAGTGCACTAGCAACTAGAGTAAATGTGTCCTTATAGTCAACTCCTCTCTAGAGAATACTCTCACTATGAACTGAACCTTTGTACTTTTTTATCTGCTCCAAGCTTCACCTCAAACATCCACCTAGAATAAATCACAAACTACCCCATTTGTGTTGGCACAATCTCCCAAACATCATTCTTTAATATAGAGTTGTCCACGTCCACCACAACATTCTGTCATCCCTGCTAACCAACTACCTCCCCGTAACTAAAAGGCTCTACAAAAATGATGGAAGACATCGGTGCAACATAATTCAAAAACTTTTTAGAAAGATAACTTGCTACAAAGGATGGCTTTGGAGATCCAACATGCTCCTATGCATCCTACTATGTTTAGTACCACCTAGGCTGCCTCGTTGAACCAAAAAATACTAAATCATCACTTCCACCTCCAAAACCTTGCTAATCATCATTAGGACAGAAAAGGTTTCTCCCTCCTAAACCTCTACTAAAAGACTTCTAAGACCTCGAGGGACCATGCATCATCACAAGGTTCACATCTCAATCCACTATTATTTTCCATTGTGACATAATGTAGACTCCATAGGCCTTGCAAGACTCATTATATCCAACAAAAACAACCTTCAAATTGAAGTGTTTCAATTTAGTTCATTTCTCCTCGAGAATATGAATATATACAGGACAACAACACAAAAAGTGTGATACCTAGGATTTCTCACCGATGAAAGCTTCCTTCGGTGTTTTTTCCTTCAATATATAGAGAGAAAACCTGTTTAGGATGTAGACAATTGTACCACATGCCTGTACCCAAAGGAACATAAGAAAATCTAGGTCATGAACCATAGCCTCAGCTGTCTCAGTCTAAAGCATTTGTTTTTGTAAAAAAGTAATGATGGATCACCAAAGAATCACATGGGTAGATATCATTTGCTGAATAACCAAAGAATCAAGTCAAAGATATCATGAGTGAGTGGATAGCTGCCAACATAAATGTCAAAAGGTATAGCTTATGTTCTTGGTAGAGCCTCTGAATCAGAGTGATTAAGCCACCAAAAGAGAAGCCAACCTGTAATAGAGGATAACGAAGAGCATTGATAGCTACCATACAACTTGTAACTAGTAACCACCTAGAAAATTTGTGATATTGAGCTGCCAAAGCTACCAAATAGAAGATTCACTTATTAGGCATTTAATATAGTATTAAATGTGGTTGCTATTAGTGAGGTATTTGGGAGATATGCATTGTGCTCCTCTTCTCCTACTATGTAATGACTCAATGAGACATCGCATCATCTAATGAATTAATGAATCCACTCTTTCTCATTCCACTGTGTATTCATGCCCACGTACATGTGTGCAAAAAAATAGATTTTAGAAATGCAAGTGTGGATTTATGTAGATTGTTTCTAGGGAAAGGATGGATACTCATTTATGTTGAGTGAAGTGATTTTTATACTATTTTAATATTTTCACTCCCACGAGAAGACTTTATTGCTTTAACTAGTGATGGAGATGTTCATCAGTGGAATCATGTTGTACCAAATCCTGCGGTTGGAGTATATAATGTGCCAGCTACCCCATTGTATGGACATGGTCCTTGCATTCCACATGGTGATAAGTTGAGGGAGGTATATATTGGGGTTGATATGTGTGCTAGAATTACAGATGGTGGTCGAGTGCATACTTGGAAGACTGCGATGAAAGGTGGTCTTATAGGCATGTTAGTTCCAGAGAAGGAAGCTTTGACACCACTTGGCCATGAGGAAAGCCACAAGGATATTGTGATTGTTAATCTAGGTTTGTACCTTTGTTTCTGCAAAGCACAATCTCTGTATTAGATTTATTGGTTTGTATTTTTAATGTATGTATACTTGTTGTTATACTCTCTGAAGGAAGTGTAAATTCTAAGACGATTTTTCTGACCATTATCTCTTTTGGGTAGCATATACAAAAGATGTTGGCTTCATTGAAATTGTGTTTTCTATGTACTAGGGGTTTAAATAACAAGAATATTCATTATGTTGTTGCAGGTTTCAAGTCTGCTACGAAATTAATATGTTTAGCGGTATCCTTGATAGTAGTTGTCAAGAAGAAAACTAGAGGTCGAATGGGACTAAGGAAGAAACTAGTGGTGCATCATCCTGATGTTTTGATTTTTTCTTGAACTCCAGAGATAAAACCTTTGGAGCAGACTCCATTTTCTATTCGAATGGAACTAAGGAAGAAACCAGTGGTGCATCATCCTAGGGTTTTGATTTTTTCTTGTACTCCAGAGATAAAACCTTTGGAGCAGACTGAGTCTTCTATTCGAGAAACACTATCATATTAATGAATATTTCTTTAAAAAGGAACAATTATTATAAAATTTCACTAGAGCTTTGGAAATAACAAACAAAATGAAATTTCGATGTCTTAAATAAACTGTAAAATCTCCTGAGGTAGATGTTCATACCAACTCCCTCCGGACTGATGACTGATGATGCTCTTGGGGCATGTCTAACATGCTCTTCCATTGCATAAATGAATGATGTTTGTGGATGTTCATTTAGTAATTTGATTCAAACCCTCTGCCAGAAGCCGGGCCAAACCCTTCAAACATTGCTGCACCAGAGCTTTGTGAATACTCTTCCATTGCAGAAATGAATGATGTAGGTGGATGTTCATTCACTGACTTGATTCAAACCCTCTGCCAGAAGCCGGGCCAAACCCTTCAAACCCTGCTGCACCAGAGCTTCGCGAAGCCATAGGGATAGATCTGCAAATCCATCGTTCTACTACAGAACTCTGGACAAACACCCACAAAGCCTCAGCAAATTCGATTTCATTTTAGTTCAAAAACCAAAGACAGAGATCAAATGGCTCTAAATCCCAGGGAACGCGTGGATTTTTTATGCTGTATATTTACATTGACATGTAAAATGTTCTTCGCTCTCTGTTTGGTTTCTTTCCCGCTTCTTGCTGGTTTCCAATAATCGAATTGTGCTGCGGTCTGAGGAAACAACATTTGGAAATGTTGTATGTCAATATATCAATTATTTTTCATTTTTAAACTTTTTTTTTTATTTTTCCCACTAACATTTTAAATTTTTCCCTCCACTACTTTACTTTGATTTGAGTTTAGATTATTAAATAGTATTTAATTTTTTAAATATTTATGAATTTCCCTCCACCACACTATTTTGATTTGGGTTTATATTATTGAATAGTATTTAATTTTTTTAATATTTATGAATTTGTCAATTGAAGAGAATTTCTTATTTTTCTGGCAAAATAAGAAAAAAAATATATGTTTTTTAAAATAAGAAAATGAAAAAATTATATTAATTCATCTTTTAAGCTATTTTTAAGATATATAATGTTTGTATAAATTTTATAGAAGCTTTTCACCTTTCTTTTAAATGAATAATATTATGATTAAATTTTTAAACATTAGTTTCATTGAAAATATTTTTAAACATGCACTTTTATATCAAAGCATAAGAAAATATAGAAATATATTTATAATTAATTTATAATTAAGTTGGTTATAATTCTTTTTAACATGTATTCACGAATGTGGAAAAATATCTCGAGTATTTTTGCATAGAAAATAAGGGTTAGCTAAACAATTTGTTATTAGTGTTGATGGGTATTTGGCTAGTTTTACACTATCAAATGCTTAGATCAAATCTCTTGAGTAAAGTGCGCCAGTCCACACTAACAAATTTATTGTGGATGTCATCCATGAATGTGGGGAAGCAACCCCTTTGTCTCTAAATTTTAACGCTGTAGATGGATTCAAAGACCCCCTTTATCTCTGAATCCATCTGCAACGTCAAAATTTAGTGAAATGTAACATTTTAATATCGAAATTGCAATGTTCCATTTCTATGGTGACACAATTAAAACTGACTAACATAAATGACTAAATCATATACTTCTTGTACTTGCTAGTTGGTCATATTTTTATTCTTGAACTACAGTATTCATTTACGTTAATTATTTCTAATTTTGTCACCTATTATCTAGTCATATATTTTAGTCATGGACAAAATTAGTCATTTAAGTTAGTCGTTTTTAGTTGGGTCACTTATTATCTAGTCGTTTATTTTATCCCTAGACTAAATTAGTCATTTAAGTTAGTCGTTCTCAATTGGGTCACTTGAAATTGTTCAAATTTAATAGTAATTCACTTAAAATAGTTGTGGTGACTAACTTTTTTGGTCACCTAGTCACTAATTTCATCATTTTCTACTAGTGAGATAAATCCATCTTTGAACTTATTGGAGAGATCCCTCTCCGGATTCAGGAGGGCTAGATCCTAGAATCCAAAAGTGGTTGAAATAGTGTTCTCCCTGCAATTGGACTTTGCCAATCTTGCTAATTACAGGGAGCTAACAGCTCCCATCAAAGATTCTCTGCACTATGTTAGCTTCTCCCAAGGCTCCTTCCTTAGCCAAATATGCAAATTCTGCCCATAGTTGAGAGAACACCTTATTATTCTTCCAATAAGGGGATCTCCCTGGTGGAATGCCTCCATGCAAAGAGACATCAAGGCATAGAGCAAGATGCACATGTGTGTGGGCAGATTGTACTTGCCTTCCCTGCACAAATATTCCTGCCTCCTTTGTGTATCAATCTTCTGAAATAAAGAGGCATGTGTGCTCCTCATCATATGATGCTTTTCCTCCCCTTTATATTCTTCTATCTTCAAGATCTCACTATTTTCCAGTGATGGCACATGCTGCACATGGATTGGGCAATGATCTCTACATGTGAGATTATTTGGAACTCCTTGCAAGAGTGAAAGAGTTTCTCTCCTTGGAGCCAATGCCCCATATTCCTCTTCAGGAGGTACTGGATGCGCTCTTGATATGACAGTGCTGTCACCTCCAGCCTTCTCTTCGTCCTCATCAATAGTTGAGAATGCGTCATCAACAATGAGAGACCTTAGATCTTGGTCTTCCCTTGAAGGAGGAATATCCATGTCTTTCTTTTGAGAAGAAATCTCATTATGAAATGGGGACTTTGCCCTTGGCAAGGTATACAAGTTTTCATCCTCTTCAATGGTTTTCTGAAATGGAGTTGGATTTATAGATCCTCCCAACTCATGCAAAGGTTTTGTTTGTTTTGGTTTGATAGACTCTATAGAAGGTGTTTCATAAAAATTTTCATCAAACCTTTCCACTACTCTTCTAATGAAATTTGCATAAGTAGATGTATTTTCATTCTTTAAGGAAAATTACTCTTCTATCTACTTTGATGGCTTCATCTTCTGAAACTTGATGTTGTTGCACATAGGTGTCTAGCTCCTTCACCCAAACCCTAACTGGACATTTAGGTGATCCATCAAAATTAGATAGAAAAAATCTACCCACACCATGATGCTTGCTCCTTATGCTCCTTTCTTCCTTGATCTTGCAAAACCCTTGGAATTTCAAGTGATCTTTGAACCCCTTATATTGAGCTTCATACTCTTGCAAATAATCACCAAGGGTCTCCTTCTTTGGCACATCTCCTTTCTCCATCTCATTTGTCATGAACATATGGATGGTAGAGCGTTTTAAATATGATGGTGTGGCTGAATACTCACACCCATAATATGAGGAATTAGAGCTTTCCTCATGTCCAAATATTGATGAGGTATCTCCATGTTTCTCCCTCCTCATTTCTTTGATGTCTTTACTGATGCCATGCGAAGTGTGTAGAAGAAGTTTTGAGAACTTCTTCCCTCCAGAAAATAAGGGTTTTCCTTGATCCCTTTTGCATATGCTCTCCTTCTCATGAGAATACTCCATAATGGTTGTAGTACATAGGCTGAGCCAAGATTACAGCTCTGATACCACTGTAATATTCCCAAATGGGAAAATCAGCAATACATGCACAGAAAACACATTTTTCAGAAACATAAGCATTAACAGAAAAATGAAGCACATGGATCCATTATATCTAAAATTATTACAACCAAATCCAAGAGGAAATAAGAAGAAAATCACTTATTCCTAGTTAAACAGGCCTCCTATCGCCAAAACAGCCCAAAAACACTAAAACCCCAAGGCTACTGCAACACAGAAGTTACTAAAGAAAGTGACAGTGCAATTTATTGAGGGTTATACTTTGAAATATTAGAGACAAAATAGATATGCTTATATATTAATCAATGAGGCCCAAAAATAGAAATCTAGCCTCTTTTATAGAAATCCAAGATGACCCGACAAGGGTTTCTTGATAAACATGAAATACAAGAAGCATCTATTGCAGATATATGGCTGAATCATGCTGTATGGCTGAAGCTCTACATAAAAATGGCTTATCATGCAAATAAATGGTTGTATCTCCTCCTACTAGCTTTCCGGGAAAAAGACTAATCCTCCTCCTGGGAAACTAGCTCATAAAACAAGGGATTAAACCCCTCCACTACAATACCTTAAGGAATAATGTATTTTCTGCAAGGGACTGTGCTATTTCTGAAGGTGACTGCTTGGCCTAACACCATATAGTGGAAAATTTAGCATAGGATTCTCCTCTTAGATCCCTTAAACAAGTTCTCCAAGAAGAAGTGGGGAATTCCCGTATGAGAAAACCCTTGCACTAAACAGTGCAACAAAATTAGCTAAAAAACCAAAGAATGCAAGAAGTCTAAACAGACCACATAAAAATCTAATCTTCAATCATGCCCCATATGGCTGCCATTCCCTCCATTATTTAGTTAATTAGCTTCCTCACCATGGGTCCCACCCAACTAGGGGGTTATTTCCATGCAAAGGCACCTCCACCAAAATTATGTTGTCTCCATGAGTCCCACTCTTCTATTTACAATGATGTTTGATTTATTCAACCTTGAATTGATCTTCATGCATTGCCTATTTTCACACCCAAGGTGTCTTCATTTTGACTAGCTAGATTGATATTCATTCACACTGAGTTGTCTTTATTTATGATCCATTCCTCATATAATAATGTTGTTGACTTGGTCAAACTTAACTTTGTCCACACATTTTAGAACTTTTTCACACATGAGGATGTTTGATCTAGTTATTAACATGATCCATTTTCACGTTATGAGGGATTTTATGCCTACTTAAGCAACTTATGGGCCTCCTTACCCATTTATTCATCTAACTAGATATTAAAAGAAAAATTAATATTCCTATTAGTTGCATGATAATTTAGGAATATTACACCATTGAAGAAAAGTAGGATTTGCAAAACCTTACTATTGTACAACCACATGGGATTTTAACAGCTTTTGAAATGAGAAAATGAGGTCCTTCAGATATCAAAGAAGTTTCATTTAAACAACTGCAAAACGAAAAGAAAAGGAAGTTCTCAAGGAATCAAGTTATATATCAGAAGAAGATAAGGAAACTTTTATTAGGAAAATCCAACCAAGTACAGGAAGGTTCAAATGTAAGTTTCCCTTCAAATTTTTTTCTTGTGGTAGATTTGGTCATTATGCTACTAAGTGTCCTTATAAAGAAAATCATGAAAAAGGGAAACGGTTTGAAAATAAGAGAAGCTATTATACAAATGAAGATAGTGATGGTTTACCAATTGGAGAAGAGGGAGATTTTGATCAAGATCTTCAAGTACTTATGGCACTTAGTATTAATGAATCTAATGATAATTTCATAGATTCCATAGAAGAGAAGGATCCTTTTATTAAATAGTCTCCTAGATGAAGGCGAAAAATATTGTAATATTCCCAAATTTTCACATCATATTTGGAATATTAGAGTCCTTGATTTTCTTAATAAATTAAGTAAATAAAAGGGTGGAGGGACCCAAAAACCTCAAAGATGAATAAAATCCACTTTTAATGTGTGAATGTGGATATTCTAGATCTAGATTTAAAAACATGGAGTAGTGGAGCAACTCCATTAATGGAGATCATGTCTCATTTATGAGATAGATGATGGAGGATGAATCAGTCAAATAAGATCCTGGATATTAAATATTAAATCCCAAGGATATTTGATAAGGGCAACTAATATCATAATGCATTCAAAGAATATCATTAAGCACTTATGATAAGATAATGGGGGAAGTGATGCATTTAATGCATGCATGATGGAGAGGGTGATCACTCCATGTGAGCATGATGGAGGAAATGGATCAACAGCGCAGTCAAACATGGAGAATTTGTCCACATGTACAAGGCTCATGCATATAATCAAGGTGAAGGCATAATGTAAGGCATGATTTGGATTATTCATCTCTTGATCTGTTTAGATCTAATTTTGTCTAAGGACATTTCTATGAAAACTTAGTTGTTTAGCAGAGTTTGCAAGGTGTTTTCGAGCAGGAATCCCACCTCTTTCTTTGAGTAGCTCTAGAAAGAGGATTGTTCTTCATTCCATATCAGGCATTGGTGCCATCTTCAGGAGGTTGTTTCTATCATTTAGCTAGGAAACCAGTGGAGGATTCATCCTACCACTTTTTTCTTCAGATCCAACCTTTCAGGAGCAGCAGATCTACATCTGACATTCAAGCCATTGGGTTTTACCTCCACGCAGTAGCAATTCCCTCAAGGATTGCACATATCAGTCTTGTAGATCTATCAGAGGAAGGAAGTTTCCAGTATTTCAGCTGGAAATCCTGTGAGGGATAACCTCCTCACATTGGATCTATTGTTTCCATCACTCAGGAGCTGATTTTCCATATCTGGCAACAAGCTAAAGAGCCTCCCTCTTTGACAGCATAGATGTTTGAAGTTTTTGTTCATTTAGTAGCTATTTTTAGTGGAGGAGATTGGAGGAGCTAGATCTTGAGCTTTTAGCCCAAGGATCTAGTGAAGGGATCAGCTCTTCTTGCATAGATCTGATTTTACATCATTACAGCCATCTTATTATCAGATCTAGTTTTAGATCTCCATTCCCAATAGCATATATGTGAAGCCCTTAGAGGAAGGTTTTCCTAGACTTATAGATCTGAGAAACCCCTCCTAGGTTGTCTTGGGAATCCATCATTGAGCCTAGATCTACAATTTCAGAATCATCGGAGCTCCCATTCTTCCTATATATAATTTTTTACCTTACAGGCAGTTGTAGTCCCTACATTTGTAGCAGGGACATCATAGTATACCTTCCAGTAGAGCAGCAGTTACGCAGTCCCTCTTGGGATATCATTACAGGGTCATTCTAGGCTACTTTTGTGGCTTGAGTGTCTCATAGTTTGAGCACTATTGTACTTTCTTTTTCACCACCAAATTAATAAAATGGCTCAGCTATTTCTGTGCATTCTGTTGTGTATATAGATTTATTGTTTACTTTGCTGCAGTTCTTATATTGTGTTTGAGTATTATTGCATTCTCCATTTTGGGATATTACAGTGGTATCGAAGCATGATCTTTGGCTCAGCTTGTGGAAACTTCATATTTTACATCAAAAGAAGAAGCAGATAGATGAAATCTATCATGGAGGGAGAAAATTCTGCCACTCCTTTCTTTAGATCCATGCAAGATCTCTCCAAGGAGATCAATCCAATGAAGAAATCAGGAAAGAAAGAATATCCAAGAAGAAGATGTGATAAGGAAGGTCCAAGCACTTCCTATCAACAAAGAAGAAAACCAAAGAATCATAGATCTCCTCATAGATCCACTATGCCCAATTTCCTTGGAGAAGGTGAAAGGCATAGAAATGAAGAAAGGAATGAACCTGAGACTCATGAGACTCTCAGTATATATCTCGAAGAGTACAAAGCATGGTCTAGAGCATTCAAGGCGAAGCTAACTCTCCAACGATTCTTCAAAATCAAAGAAGAAAGCGGATCATATAGCAGCACTGTTAAGGCTTGGAGGAGAGAATTAGATGCATTTCTAGGCTACATCCTGTAGCTGAAGAAGAGGCTATTCAAATTGCAACACTTCATCTTTTAGATGAAGCTAATGATTGGTGGTTTGGTCACGTGGAGCATGCAAAGGTGACTAAATATTTAGATTTCTTTCTCAAATTGAGAAATAAGTTTGATGTGAAGAAGACAGGGATGTGCCACAAAGAGACATTTCCTAAGGAGGAGGATGTCAATATTGTCACTCTGAACAAGAGGTCACTACATTCACCACCAGCTACAGAAGTACTTGCATCTAGAGAAGAGACACTTGCACCTTTACAAGATGGTCTTGAGCTCTTGACATATAGAGTCCCATGCATGATTCAGGAGATGCATGAGGGAAAGGAGAAAGATTCCAGTGCTGGTACACTTGGAGAAGAGCAACCATCACTCTTACGAGTAGTTGGTGGCACTATTGTCTCGGTTGGAGGAACTCTTGTGTTCTGGCAAGAGGTCCCCACACATCTGTTGATCCAATATATGCATGAACTTTCATCACATATTGTTTCAAGGCCAATGCATAACCAAGGGTTAGAACAAAATGCTGATTTGAAGCAGCAATATATCACAGCACAGAGGACCCTTGATCTAATCAAGGAGGAGGTTAAGAACTATCGCAGTTCATCATTGTTGAGCCACATTCAACCCTTTTAGTTGAAGTGTAGAGTTTCAAAAAGTGGGATTAACATGATCCTATTTATAATGACTGGTTATGAGATCAGTATTGTGCCTTTCTTTGAGATAGCTCATGTATTACCATGCAAATCTACGGCGTTGTCACTTAGTAGCTGTGTTAAAGAAGGGGCATCATCATTCTTGGATAATTTTTAAGGTAGCTTCATTCATGAAGCAATGGAGGTAAAGATGATAAATGGTAGACATCTTGAGATGAGAAAATTTTTCTCCTTTCTAGATGACACTTTCTTAATGGCCTCTCACTGCTCAAAGAGAAACTTCTACCTGCAGCAGATCCAAAAATTCATTGGTTTTGGAGGGCCTTTGGTGGTAAGAGAATCTCATTGAGAGATCTCATTGGAGGTGCACTTCAACATTTCATGAAGTGAAAAGTTCTTCGTCAGTTTGGGGAAGATGGTATTCTACAAAGGGAGGATACCATGATTATGCAGCACATCACTCATCATCCATATTGGGGTGAGTGATTGAGGATGATAAGCAAGGGGTTGCATGAACACGTGCAGATTTATGACATGGGCCAGCAGGCTTGGTTACGTTGTTTGCCCTTGGGAGATTCTTGTCACTGCCCAAAGGCTCCTATTTCTTTGATCCATGCCTTGAAGAACACTTATGAAATGAAGAAGGAGGCATGGCTGCGCTAGCTGCTCTTAGGTAAGTATGGTTACCACCCAATAGCTCATATTTTTCTGCTTCATGCCCTATGTATCAATGATAGAGTGCAACAAAAGAAGGCATGTTCATTTTGGTTTTACTTGAGAGAGATTGGCCACCACATGACATCTCCTATGTCTATGTGTTTTGTATTGGGTAAAACTTGGCATGATGCTTTCATGATGTGCATTGATGATGTTTCTTTGTATTGGGCTGATGTGACATTCTATATGTCCATTAGTATGTTTTTTCTTCATGATGCACATGAGGAAGAGAGAAAGCAGCAAGATCTCTTGTTGCTTTGGTTGATTTTGGGGGAGTTTGGCTTGTCCATCTTACATGGAGGAGATGGAGGATGGCAAAAAAGGGCCTTACTCCGGTGGTTACTATTATGAGAATATGGTTTGAAATATTTTTCTACCCATATAACTCCTTTCCTTCTTCTTTTGCATAACTTTGGAATGATTCTTGGATCAAACAAGGCCAACAAGGCTAAGGATGAGAGAATATCAATGCTTAATCAAATTCATAAAGCATGGGGTGGAGAGATGTATTGTGAGATGAAGATTTTCCTTTGTGGAAAGGGCCACTTTATTTGATGTATCTCATGTATTGATGATGATGTTGGACATCATATAGTTGTCACTTGGTTCTTCATGGTAACAGGAGGGCATCTAACTACACAGTTGGAGGTCATTCTATGCTCTCTTGAGAGACAACTTTGGAACCAAACATGTATGACACATTGCAGAAAATAGAGGAAGCCTTCCTTATGTGGATGCCATTTGGAGGGGAAAAGATGGCTTTGCATCTACTTTTGGAGTTTCTTGAGGAAAAGCAACAATTTGCTGGGGGGACTATAATATTCCCAAATTTTCACATCATATTTGGAATATTAGAGTCCTTGATTTTCTTAATAAATTAAGTAAATAAAAGGGTGGAGGGACCCACAAACCTCAAAGATGAATAAAATCCACTTTTAATGTGTGAATGTGGATATTCTATATGTAGATCTAAAAACATGGAGTAGTGGAGCAGATCCATTAATGGAGATCATGTCTCATTTATGAGATAGATGATGGAGGATGAATCAGTCAAATAAGATCATGGATATTAAATATTAAATCATAAGGATATTTGATAAGGGAAACTGAGATCATAATGCATTCAAAGAAGATAATTAAGCACTTATGATAAGATAATGGGGGAAGTGATGCATTTAATGCCTGCATGATGGAGAGGGTGATGACTCCATGTGAACATGATGGAGGACATGGATTAACAGTGCAGTCAAACATGTATACTTTTTCCACATGTACAGCACAGATTTGGAGTGGGCCTAGGTTATGGAAGGCTCATCCATATAATGAAGGTGAAGGCGCAATGGAAGGCATGATTTGGATTATTCATCTCTTGATCTGTTTAGATCTAGATTTGTCTAAGGACATTTATATGCAAACTTGGCTATTTAGCAAAGTTTTCAGGGTGTTCCCGAGCCTGAATCCAACCTCTTTCTTTGAGTAGCTCTGGAAAGAGTATTTTTCTTCATTCCATATCAGGAATTGGTGCCATCTTTAGGAGGTTGTTTCTAGCATTCATATAGGAAACTAGTGGAGGATTCATCCTACCACTTTGTTCTTCAGATCCAGCCTTTTAGGAGCAGCAGATCTACATTCGGCATTAAGGCCATTGGGTTTTACTTCCATGCAACAACAGTCCCCTCAAGGATTACACAGTTCAATCTTGTAGATCTATCGGAGGAAGGAAGTTTCCAATATTTCAGCTGGAAATCCTGTGAGGGATAACCTCCTCACATTGGATCTATTGTTTCCATTACTCAGGAGTTGATTTTCCATATCTAGCAGCAGGCTAAAGAGCCTCCCTCTCTGACAGCACAGTTTTATGAAGCTGTTGTTCATCTAGCAGCTATTTTTAGTGGAGGAGATTGGAGGAGCTAGATCTTGAGCTTTTAGCCCAAGGATCTAGTGAAGGGATCATCCCTTCTTGCATAGATTTGATTATACATCTTTACAACCATCTTATTATCAGATCTAGTTTCAGATCTTCATTCCCAGCAGCATATATGTGAAGCCCTTAGAGGAAGTTTGTCCTAGACTTACATATCTGAGAAACCCCTCCTAGGTTATCTTGGGAATCCATCATTGAACCCAGATCTACAATTTCAGCGTCATCGAAGCTCCCATTCTACCTAGATCTGAATTTTTATCTTACAAGAAGTTGCAGTCCCTACATTTGCAGTAGGGACAACGTAGTATACCTTCTAGCATAGAAGTAGTTACGCAGTCCCTCTTGGGATATCATTGCAGGGTCATTCTAGCCTACTTTTTTGGCTTGAGTGTCTCATATTTTGAGCACTGTTGTACTTTCTTTTTCACCTCCAAATTAATAAAATGGCTCGGCTATTTCTGTGCATTCTGCTATGTATATATATTTATTGTTTACTTTGCTGCAGTTCTTATATTGTATTTGAGTCTTACTACATTCTCCCTTTTGGGATATTACAAAGATGGTTTCATGGATTGTGTTTATCTTGTAACTCTTTTGGGCATAAGGCCATTGATTGCAGGACAAGTATGATAAATAGAACCATGATATTGGATAAGTTCCAACACATAATGAGAAATTTCAAGAAAATATGGAGAAAGAAGGAACATTGGTCAAGAACGTAGGGAATATTGACCCTATGGTAGCCATTTGTTTCTATAGCTTACTTCTCTTAGTGATTGTGAGAGTGAAGTGAGATACATTATCAGGATCAATAATGTATCATCGTAGGGGGGGGGGGGAATATATGATTATTCCCATGGTTGGTTTGTTAATTCTGGTTGTTTATTTGTGACACTGCATATGGTGTGATAACATAAGACAGGAACGGATTATGCAATCTCAAGGGGAGTTGAAGCTATGAAATTTCATAATTTCACTTTCTATTCGATCCTATGAAAGTCGATCACGTATATATGCGAGTTCCTACACATACAGTCACATATGTTCTTCTCTGACAGAAAAACAATGGGACAGACTCAAGAAATACTTTGAGATGCTTTAGATGGTTATTATTCGACTTTCTTGTTCTGATGGTGATGGTGATGGTTACAATCTGTTGATGTGGTATTGAGTTATGATGATATATGACTTGGACATTGATGATTATCTGATTTGTGAATATGCTTTGATATATGAGTTGATATGATTAGTGAACAGGTATCAAAGGTTCATGGAGGGCATTAGCCTTGTTGGTTATAATATATTATTGGTATTATGTTTGCTTAAGATGCTACTGAAGATTCTCATGTGTTTTTATAATTTTGGCTTTGGGGATCCATCGTAAATATATAGAATTCTTTCGGTAATAATCACATGCAATAGAAAATTGTCAACGGGTTTCGAACCAACTAGTGTGGTTCTTCATCGGGACTAGGTGAGATATTAGATCCATACGTTGAGTTTAAATAGATGTAGAGTGTTGGGAAATATACTGAGAGGGGGGGTGAATCAGTATTTAGGGCTGAACAATTTTTCTTTTCTTTCTCTTAAAACCATATGTTACAGTACTGCATTCAACATGTATGACTAGATATCTTATTATGTCTTTACTTAGAGCATTGCATCAGATAAGCATTAAGCTTGAACAGAATAGAACAAACCATCAAATATAAACAGCACATATGAACACCAGAATTTAAGGTGGAAACCCAATTTGGGAGAAAACCACCGCTGTTGTAATCTCAATCTTCAATATTTGTTATAGAGAAAACTTCTTACAATATATGCTGGTGCAGACTTATACCAGCACGCAGTCACCCACCTACAGAAGGCTAAAACCTTCTCTCGTTTACCAGCTACCACTGGAAGGGAGCTACAACCCCCTTTCTAAAGGCTTCGATCCTCGACACTACTGCAGACCACGTTTCATCAATTTTCATACTGGATCCACTAGTTTCCATACGACATACCTTGTCGGTCACCAGATTTATTTATTTTCTATATACTCACACGAGTTCTTCATAATTTCGTCCGTCATTCGAATCAGAGATTTATCATCGTCAGATCATTCTATCCATGGGTGCATCGTAGTTTCAGATTTATCAGTTAAGAACATAGCTCGCCCATACAGATATTCCTTGGAGAAATTTTTCATTCACAACCCTTACAATGCACACCCGTTCTTTATTTTTCTTCTCCTTATATAGTTTTCTCTTTATTAAAACCATGGGTTAAAACCATGAACCGCTGACAGTATTCCTTTTAGTTTATCCCATGGGGATTTTGATATTTTATTTTAATTTTATTTATCAATTTAAAGAAATTGATAAATAAATAATTTTGAACAGAACTTTAGAATTAAAGTTAACCCATTGCATTTTAATCCTTCCAAATAAAATGGTAGACCTTTGACCCCGGGCCCACAAATATAGTCAATAGCCAATCAAATACGTGCATGGTACCATAGGTAAACTTTATGCAAGTCCAACGTTCGATCACCGTTAAATTAGCAAGCTTCCAGATCAACGGCGTATATGCATATCGCTCGAACTCCAATACCGATCGTTAACATGTGATGGCCCGTCGTACCTGTGTTAATCTCCGTGCACCTTCAACAAATGACGACCGTCCGATGACCCCTTCCCAGATCAACGACGCTCAATGATATCGCTGGGAATCCTGGGTCGAAGTATAACGCGCGATGGCGCACGTTGAAAAGTGGTTTTATGAAGTCGTACAGGGACGCGTGTCGAGCATTCTATGGAATCGCTCCTCACCAGGAAATACCACTTGCCCGTCAAGAGCGGTGCGATAAAAACCGGAAACCGTTGTTACTGTTCGCAAGGTTCCGCCTTCTTCACTCAAGGTTCCACTCCCCCTGCTTAATTATTGTAAATTGACTTATTTGTATCACAATTCTTCATGAAGACTTCCGTTAGTTAATGCGGTGAACTGATCGATTAACACTGCATAGGCTTCATTCCTTATTTACTGTGACATCACTTGCGCTCTTCATCAACATATTAACTCATCATTTTGTTTATTGAGGCTTGACACCAGTTTGATGCAATCTTCGTAACATCCATAATATATAATGTTAGAAAATTAAATATTACAGAGCAATGCAACACATAAAATATGCGGAAAATACAAGCACAAAAAACACATAAAACCAAAGAGACACAGATATACATGGTTCACCCAATTTGGGCTACGTCCACACCGAACAGCCAGTCCTTCCTTTTTATTATCCAGCAAAAAATGAAGAGACAAAACCTACAGCAGATCCACTGTAATATCCTCTGTTCTCTCTCACAGTCTCCCTCTCTGTTTCTCGCTCCGAGAATACACCCATAATCCACAGCCGCAATAAAATACCCTCATATATACAAGGGGGTTTCCTTCTAGGGCAAAAAGCCCTAATCTAAACATAACTTCTACCGTCAGATCATTTGCCTAATGAACGGTCCAGATTGACTAGAAATTACTATACTTTTACAAGGCAATTTTACATCTGTTTTTAGCTTCGGGGACGCTGCCCCCGAACCCCCGCCAGGGGGGGGCTCCGAAAAGCGCTGCCGCCCGCCCCCTGGACCCCCCATGGCAGCGATTAATTACGGGTAGCGTTTCCGCCCCTTTTTAAGGTACAGGGGTCCAATGCTGTGATACAAAGTAAACAAGATAATCAGGCTCCACACCCAACATATAACACAAGAAATTCACACCAGATTCCCTTTGCGACCTTAAATTCGTTCTTGATTCGTCGTTCCGCCTCTTCATGCTCCATTCTGGTTCCACAAGCACCAATGTACAGTTGCCATACCATGTTTCATTGTTCTAGATCATACACTAACCCTAAGAATCCGAACAGGAAATTTTCCAACATATCTCCTTTTTTTCTTGTTTCTGCTCCTTGACCGATACTTCCTCTATTCTTTTGTACAGATGCTCCTTTGTAGCCAATGCTTTTGCCATCAATGAAAATATTCCAACAATCTCCCCCTTTGGCATTGATGGAAATATTCTTCCTCCGTAATAATCTTCCTCTATTTGTCTTATAGAAGCCCTTCTTTGCTTTTCCTCCCCCTTTGACATCAATGGCAAAGACTTTGATCAAGATCCTTTGAACCGATAATGCCATGCTCCCCCTGAGATCATGCTGCATCTTCAAACATAATATGACCAACAATTCATCCTTTTCATATGACCAATGCTCCCCCTGAGCCTGTGCATTCAGAGATGCATAATAGCACCTCATAACCAATTTAATCTTCTGTGTTTAAGTAGACCTGATCCTCTGCATGTCAGAGACTACTCCCAGCTTCTGTCTGAGATATTCGAATGCTTCCCTGGGTAGAGGTTTGGTAAATATATCAGCAACTTGTTCTTTGGAGGAAACATACTCCAATTTCACCTTTTTTTCAAGCACTTGTTCACGTAAGAAGTGATATTTCATGGGAATGTGCTTGGTATTGGAATGCATAACAGGATTCTTTGAGATACTGATAGCACTTTTATTATCACACATAATAGAGATAAGAGGTGAGCATTTGATTTGAAATTCTTCTAGGGTTTGTATCATCCAGAGAAGTTGAGTGCAACATGATGCTGTAACCACATATTCTGCTTCTGCTATAGATAAGGCAATGGAGATTTGCTTCTTGCTAAACCAAGATACTAACTGGGGCCCCATATAGAATGCACCACCACTGGTGCTTTTCCGATCATCAACACTTCCAGCCCAATCTGCATCAGTGTATGCATGGAGAGTAAGATCAAGATTCTTTGGATACCATAGTCCAAAGTCTTGAGTTCCTTGTAGATATTTGAATATTATTTTTACAGCCTGAAGATGAGACTCTTTTGGATTAGCTTGGAATCGTCCAACAATCCCAACTGCATGCATGATGTCTGGTCTTGTCCCAGTGAGATAAAGTAGACTTCCTATCATAGATCTGTATTAAGGTTGATTCACCGTGGGGGAATCATCATTAGAACTGAGATTACATCTGGTTATCATTGGTGTACTTATAGGTTTGCAGTCTTCCATGCCATACTTCTTCAGGATTTTCTTGAGATATTTTTCTTGTGACAAGAATATGCCATCTGTTGTTTTTTGCACTTGCAAGCCAAGAAAGAATGTTAGTTCCCCAAGCAAAGACATTTCAAATTCTTGCTGCATATCAGAAGCAAATTTCTGACTCATAGACTCTTTATTACTTCCAAAAATGATATCATCAACATATACAACCACAATCAATAGTTTGTCATTTTCAGTTTTTGTGTATAGGTTGCTATCAGCAGATCCTTTTGAAAATCCTTGTTGATGAAGATATTTGTCAAGACGATAGTACCATGCCCTTGGAGCTTGTTTGAGACCATATAGAGCCTTTTTAAGTCTACAAACAAGTTTTTCATCAATTCCCAAAATGAATCCTTCTGGTTGTTCTATATAAGCTTCTTCTTCTAGATCACCATTGAGAAAAGCAGATTTAACATCCATTTGATAAACTTTGATTTTTTGGAAGCTTGAAAAAGAAAGAAACATTCTTATGGCTTCAAGTCTAGCTACACGAGCAAAGGTTTCTTCAAAGTCTATACCTTCTTGTTGAGCATACCCTTTGCACACAAGTCTAGCTTTATTTCTTATAACATCCCCATTCTCATTTAACTTGTTTTTTAATATCCATTTAGTTACAATGACATTTTTGTCATGAGGCCTTGGTACTAATTCCCAAGTGTGATTCTTTTCAATTTGATCAGGCTCTTCCTTCATGGCTTGAATACAACATTCATCTTTGCTAGCTTGAATGACACTGTGAGGTTCAATAGTGGACAGAAATGCCAGATTGCTAGAAGATCCCACAAGAGTCCTTCTTGTTTGTACACCTGATCCCTTTTCTCCCAAAATTTGAGATTCTAGATGATTCTTTTCAGACAAATCCTCATCAGGTTCTTCACTGGGTGCACTGTTTGTATCATTACTATTTGATGTAGAAGGATATGTGTCATCATCATCTTCATCTCTTGTTTGCTTTTCTTCTTTTGGAGCTGTAGGAGACTCATTAATAACAACATCAATACATTAAACAATCTTTCGAAGTATTTTATTGTAACATTTATATGGCCTACTCCTAGAGGAGTAACCAATAAATATTCCTTCATCTTCTCTTGGTTCAAACTTGCCAAGTTTTTCATCATTATTCTTGATAAAGCATTTTCTCCCAAAGATTCTAAAAGGCTTTATAGTGGGAGGATTACGATACCATAGTTCATTTGGAGTTTTATCACTATTTACACCAACATGTGCTTTGTTGAGAATGTTTTCTGCTGTATGTGCTGCTTCTCAACAAAATGTGTCAGGTGTTCCAGAATCATCAAGCATAGCTCTAGCCATTTGTTGAATTGTTCTGTTCATTCTTTCTGCAACACCATTCTGTTGTGGAGTGCCAGCTACAGATAACTGTCTTTTTATGCCATGTTGTTCATAGAATTCAAGAAATTCATTGGATGTATATTCTCCTCCTCGATCATATCTGAGACACTTGATTTTTAGATCTAATTCATTCTCAACTAGTGCCTTGAAGGTCTGAAATTTCTCAAATGCTTCATCTATGTGTTTAAGCAGCCCAATCCAACACATTCTAGAGAAATCATCAATGAATAAGATATAGTATTCTTCACCACGTGGTGACTTTTTCCTCATAGGTCCACATATGTCCGTATGAATGAGATCAAGAGGCTTACTTGATGATCCTTCCTTGGCGTTAAATTTTACCCTGGTTTGCTTGCCGAATTGGAAATATTTGCATATGATATTTTCAGGTAGACTAATATTGGGAAGATCACGAATAGCTTTAAGTTTGCTTGATTTGTTGATTTGAGAGAAGCTCAAATGCCCCAACCTTCTATTACATAGCCAATTTTATGAAGATTTACTCAAATAACATTGTTCTTTGGGGTTCTTCAATATATACATATTTTTTGGAGTTCTTTTTCCTTTTATAATTGCTTTACCTGTATCAAGATCACGTACCACACATTCTATTGGACTAAAGACAACTTCAGTTCCTTCATCACACATTTGACTTACACTTAACAAGTTATGCTTTAATCCATCCACATACATGACTTCATTAGCTTTAACCTTTTCTTTTAGAAAAACAGACCCTTTTCCCTTAATGACCACACGAGTATCATTCCCAAACGTAACATTTTTTTCTTTTTCTAGACCACTATATGCAAGAAGTTTGTCTTTATCACCTGTCATGTGTCTTGAGCATCCACTATCAATGTACCATTGGTTTTCTTCATCTTCTGCAAATAACGCTATGCCACAATTTTCAACTTGTAATTCCTTCTTTTTCCATACTTTGGAGCTTGAAGGTACATGTTCTTCTGGCTGAACTTTGCTCCTGCATTCAGATTCTTCATGGCCAAAGTTATTGCAATAAGCACATTCAACTTCATTTTGAAGAGGAGAAAACTTGTTATAAGTATTCTTCTTTGTTTCAATATCAATCTTTTTCTTTCTTGCTTCTCTTGTCATGATGGTTTTATATGCAACACATTGAACAACTTTATGACCAAAATTGTGACATGAGAAACATTGTCCATTGAAGAAGAAATTTCTGCGATCATAAAATATTCTATATGAATTTACTTGTTGATTGGTGTTTCTTGGAAAGACATTCCTGTTAGTGTTCTTTGAATTGAGATGATAATGCTTTATCTGTAAAGATTATTTATTCCCTTGCTAAGTGGCAGCATGTTGTAAACCAGCTGTAACTGCTTTTAGATAATTTGGTGCTGAAACTTGAGAAGATTCTCCAATATATCCAAGACCTGTCTTTATAAGAGGAGAACGTTGTACCTTGATAATCTCATCTAATGTTTCATATCCTTTAGCAAATCTAAGATTTAGAGTTTTTACTTTCTCAAGTTCTTTTCTTAGACTTACTACCTCACACTCTAATTTCTCATTGTGTTTCTCCTTTTCTTCAAGCTGATTTTTCAAAGTTTCTATGATTATTTTACTTTCTTCTAAGAAACTCTTGAGTTTAATGCTTTCATCAAGAAAATCATTGTCTTCTAGAGCATCCACAAAAGTATCTTTAGATTCTTTTTCAAATTCCATGAGAATTCTAAGATCTTGGTCACATTCTTCCTCACTATCAGATAACCCATCACTATCTTCATGAGTGTAGTAACTCTTTCTAGTACTAAAACGATTCTTATTCCTTTTTGCTACTTCCTTTCCCTTTTTATGTGTTTCTTTATAAGGACACTTGGCAGCATAATGACCAACTCTTCCACAATAAAAAAATTTGAAAGGAAGCTTACCTCTGAACCGTCCTGTGCCAAGTTGAAGTTTCTTTACAAAGTTTATCTCATCTTCTTCTGAGATATATCCTAATCCTTCTGGTTTTTGTACTTCCTTCCCTTTTGTACAAGTTCTAAAGACTTCTTCTTTGACTTCAGAAGGTCCTCCTCTTCTCATTTCATATGCAGTTAGTATGCCATGAAGTTTCACCACAGTAAGGTTTTGAAGATCCTGCTTTTCTTCAAGGGCAGAAACTTTTGACTCAAATTTTGTTGTTAGTGATCTTAAGACTTTCTCAACCAAGGTGGATTCGGTTATTATTTCTCCCAGATTTCTCATACGATTTACAATATCATCAAGTCATAAAAAGAAATTGGCAATGCTTTCTTCGTTATCCATTTTTAGATTCTCATATTGAATTCTGAGAGTTTGGAGTTTAGCTCTTTTTACCTTTGCATCACCTTCATAACTTAGAATGATTTTGTCCCATATTGTCTTGGCTGTATTCAGCTGCATGACTTTGACAAATTCAGATTTAGTTAGACTTCCCAATAGAGCATTCACTGCCTTTGCATTCGATTCATAGTTATTTCTTTCCGTCGGATCTGTTGGTACTGTAGCTGGGTATTGATATCCTTGTTCAACAATTTCCCATACCTCTGCTCCCAGAGACTAAAGATAGGATCTCATCCTTGTTTTCCAGAAGATTAAATTATTTCCGTTAAAAAGCAGAGGCCTGATAGATGCTATTCCATCTTGATTGCTCATCTTTCTTGATCTTCCTTCTAGAGGCTAAGCTTTTTTTTAGAAGGACCTGCTCTGATACCAATTTTTGGGAAAAATACTGAGAGGGGGGGTGAATCAGTATTTTGGGCTGAACAATTTTTCTTTTCTTTCTCTTAAAAACATATGCTACAGTACTGCATCCAACAGGTATGACCTGATATCTTATTATGTCTTTACTTAGAGCATTGCATCAGATAAGCATTAAGCATGAACAGAAATAACAGAACAATCCATCAAGCATAAACAACACACATGAACACCAGGATTTAAGGTGGAAACCCAATTCAGGAGAAAACCACCGCTGCTGTAATCTCAGTCTTCAATATTTATTATAGAGAAAACTTCTTACAATATATGCTGGTGCAGACTTATACCAGCACGCAGGCACCCACCTGCAGAAGGCTACAACCTTCTCTCGTTTACCAGCTACTACTAGAAGGGAGCTACAACCCCCTTTCTAAAGGCTTCGACCCTCAGCACTAATGTAGACCATGTTTCATCAATTTCATACTTAATCCACCAGTTTCCATACGACATACATTGTCGATCACCAGATTTATTTATTTTCTATATACTCACATAAACCAGAGATTTATCATCGTCATATCATTCTATCCATGGGTGCATTGTAGTTTCAGATTTATCGGTTAAGACCAGAGCTCGCCCATACAGATATTCCTTGGAGAAATTGTTCGTTCACAATCCTTACAATGCACACATGTTCTTCATGATTCTCATCACCTTATATAGTTTTCGCTATTAATAAAACCTTGGGTCAAAACCATTCACTTGCTAATGGTATTCCTGGAGAGTATTTTCATTTACCACCCTTATGTACCTCTTTGAATTCTTTTTAATTTATTTATCAATTTGAAGAACTTGATAAATAAATATTTATAACATTGAACAGAACTTTAGGATTAAAGTTAACCCTTCGCATTTTAACAATTCCAAATAATATGGTAAACCTTTGACCCCGGGCCCAAAAATATATTTAATAGCCAATCAAATATGCGCGTGGTACCATAGGTAAACTTCGCGCAAGTCCAGCGTCCGATCACCATTAGATTAGCAATCTTTCAGATCAACGACGTATATGAATATCGCTTGACCTCCAAAACCGATCGTTAAAGTGTGATGGCCCGCCGTACCTATGTTAATCTCCGCACACCTTCAACAAATGACGACCGTCCGATGACCCCTTCCCAGATCAACGGCACTCAACGATATCGCTGGGCATCCTAGGTCGAAGTATAGCGCGCGATGACGCACGATGAAAAGTGGTTTTGTGAAGTCGTATAGGGACGCGTGTCGAGCATTCTATGGAATCGCTCCTCACCAGGAAATACCACTTGCCCGACGAGAGCAGTGCGATAAAAACCGGAAACCACCATTATTGTTCCTATCGCAAGGATCCACCTTCTTTGCTCAAGGTTCCACTCCCCCTACTTGATTATTGTAAATTGACTTATTTACTGTGACATCGCTCGCGCTCTTCATCAACAGATTAACCCATCATTTTGTTTATTGAGGCTTGACACCATTTCGATCCAATCTTCGTAACATTCATAATATATAACACAGGAAATTCACACCAGACACCAGATTCCCTTTGCGACCTTAAATTCGTTCTTGATTCGTCATTCTGCCTCTTCATGCTCCATTCTGGTTCCACAAGAACCAATGTACAGTTTCCATACCATGTTTCATTGTTCCAGATCATACACTAACCCTAAGAATCCGAACAAGAATCCGAATGGGCAATTTTCCAACATATCTTCTTTTTTGCTTGTTTTTGCTCCTTGACCGATACTTCCTCTGTTCTTTTGCACAGATGCTCCTTTGTAGCCAATGCTTTTGCCATCAATAACAATATTCGAACAATGAAGGTGTCAAATACGCATGGACACTATAGAAATCCTCCGTCTCACATAGGTTACATGGATACTATATTCATCCTCCCTCTTGTGGAGGCATCAAACACAACCCTTAGCTTGTTTCAGACAGCTACACTATCTCAAATGATTGGAGAACACATAGTCCTAACTATATATATTTTTTATTTTCTATTATCATTGTGTATCCATGTCATATCTAGATCATGCTTGATCAGCTCTCTACAGGAGCTTTTGCATCATGCCTCATAACTAGCCTTGCTAGCAACATTGTACCTGACCTTGGTCATTCTATGTACCTCTTGTCCAAAGTGTCATGGTAGATCTCATACTAAGGAAGCATCCAACACTCCAAGAAAAAAACACATTGGTGAGGGTCATGCTTGTGACGGACCTTTAAGGTCCATCACCATTGTCACATATGGTGACGGTCCTTAAAAAATTGTCACTGTAAGTGTATATAGTGGTCCTTTATGGTCCGTCACCAAAGACATTTTCAATGACACTTTTGGTGAGGGTTGTTAAAGGCCCATCAATAATTCTCTATTTTGTGACACTTCTAGTGACGAACTTTTAATTACCCTCACCAATGCTCTTTTTGTTACTTTTGGTGACGGTCAAAAAATGTCTGTCATCATTAATCATTAAAAAATCGTCACTATAAGTGTATATAGTGATGGTCCTTTATGGTCCGTCACCAAAGACATTTTCAATTACACTTTTGGTGAGGGTCGTTAAAGTCCCATCACTAATTCTCTCTTTGGTGACACTTCTAGTGACGAACTTTTAATGACCCTCACCAATGCTCTTTTTGTTACATTTGGTGACGGTCAAAAAATGCCCGTCATCATTGATCATTCCAATGAGTTTTTGATGACACTATGTGTCTGTTAATATATTTTTTATCAAAAGTTAACGATCTAATACCATTACTGTGGAGTATTTTTTATAATATGTCCAAGGCCATAGTGGTTAGGGTCAGTCAATTTTTTAGAAGTAATTAGTGTGTATCATTTCCCTCAAGTAATAACTAGTCGAATAGGGATTTCCTATGAGTCAACACATGATTAATATATATTAGGTTTATTATCTAGAAAATTCCCTTTAGATAAAGTTCCACAATTATGTGTAGGAAATATATTATTTAATAGATAATCAAGCTTTGACAATTCTATTAATAAGAAAGACCTAACGATCCTCACCAATCTGGGCATGCCTTAAATTAATTCTTTGGCACACACTAACATTTCTTAGCACCCCACATGTATTGGAACATCTGTGTACCTAGAACATCTTGTGATGACACTGACACCCAAGCACATGGTAGCATGCGCTAGCACAACATCGAAATCTCTTAACATGTGTTGGCATGTTGCATATAGTCCCTAGCATGCCCTGGAACACCTTGGTTGAATGCATTGACATACATTAGCACTTGGCACACAATCCCACTTGGCATGTATTGGGACCTATTATTAGTGTGCCTAGCATGCCCCTTTTCAAAAAGATAAAGTCCTGACTTATTAACCCTCTTATTGGTTCTTCCTTTTGTTGCCTTGACACATATTGACATACCCTGGCACCCTACACCACATCCTTAACACCTAGCATGTAGTGGCATATCTTGGCACTATTAATTGGCACGTGATATAATTAGCACACGCTCGAACTCCCAGGCACACTTTGGGAATTCTTGACATGCCTTGATATTACCTAGCATGCCTTACCATTTCTTAGCATACCTTGTCAGTCCCTCCTTGGAATGACAACTAACACTCATTAACACTAGTCTCTGGCACATGTTCCTCATATTCATTAACTTTCATGAATTTTTACCTAGTGCTCCCTTAATGTTTTTTCCTAGTAATCCTTAACACTCATGAACATGCATTATCACTCTCTAGCACACCTTAGCACTCTTCAACATCCCTTCCACTTCATAACATGCATAACACTAGTCCCTGACACATATTGGCGCTTGGCACGTGTCGACGCTTGGAAAGTCTTAGCATGTATGGAATACGTTGAGATGCCTTGGTATGATTTGGCATGGTTTAATATTAAATTTATTTGTGATTATCAATTGTTGGAAAATAGATGATAAGCAACAAAGGAATACTTGGCACTTAGAATGCACTAAGACTTTGCACTTGGCACCTATTGCTGCCTAGTGCTGGTGCGCCTAGCATGCCCCTCTTGGAAAAGGTAAATTGATGACTTATTAACCCTCTTATGTGTTCAGTTTCCTTGTAGTTTAACCTTTTTCTCCCTTTTTTTGTCTTGACATTCCCTGACACACATTGACACACCCTTGCACATCTTGGCATGCCTTATCACTTGGCACATATTACCATGTTTGACATGTATTCCCACTATCTGGCACATCAAGGGGGTGAAGAGAAATGTATTCCTAAAGTAGGTCGAGTACGAGGGCGAGTAAGGGTTGCTAAAGGGAGGTCATGATCGTCCTCCAAGAGCAAGATCATCATGTGAGTGTTCAGAAGAATGTTACATACCTTAAGAGTCAGTTTGTGCTAGGAAGTAGGATGGTATATTGTTGGTTCTCTTCTGGCAGATCGAGCTTAAGAGAGGTTTCTCATGAGAATATGGGCATGTGATTTCAATGATGTCTTTGTGTGAAGGCCGCATCAAATTTTGAAATGTTGAAATTTGGAAAATGAAACAGTGAGACTGGAAACCAAAAAGGACAAAAAAAAAATGCACCCATACTGGTGAGGAATTTTGATGCACCAGGAGTGAGGAATGTGGGGCGTCTAATTTATTTTTCCCTTAAATAAATTGGACAATAAATTGTAATTTCATCTCACAACAACTTGTGTCAGTTAATTAAATCAAGATGACCGAGTTAGCTCAAGAGATTCAAGTACTTGAGGGTCTAAGATGAGGCATCTAGAGGGATTCTAATATTTTTTGGGTCCAGTTGAAGTTGATGCATTAGTGGGGTGCAAGTGTAATTAACTCAATTAAATGCGTTAAAATCAGTTTAACTGGTTCTAACTGAGTGATGAGCTAGTGAGAGGCCCAGTGAATTAAATTAGATTTAATTCACAATGAGTGATCAATCATATAACTGATAATTCACTATTAATAGTTGCATGCATGTCAGTTTCGAGGAATACCCAGTTGAGACAGAGGTTAAAAGGAACATAACTATTAGTTGTATTCAAAGAAAATTTCCCATGTGAAATTATAAAGTCATTGGGATTCCATGATGGATTGCGCAATCAAGGAAGACTGGTTTTCCTAATTAATAATGATTTAATTCCCTAGGAATTGCATGAGCAAGGCAGGTTGAAGTAAGGATGAGAATTGGCTAATTACTAGACTGAGTTTTCCTAGATCAACGGGAGACAATTGACAGAGTGTTGGAGAATCCCATGAGAGATTAAGCACTAATGTATTGTTTCATGATTCCTTGACTTAATACAAAATAGAGATAGAGGGGTTTTTAGCAGTTTCTTTCCCCAAATACATCATGTTGTTGTGAAATTGATAATTTATTTCTCTTACTTATATGTGATTGCATGATCGTGTTTTGTTTCCGCAAATTGTAGGAAGGATTCAATATCTTGTTTTAGTAGATTACAAGATTAGATTGAATCTCGTTGGTTAGATTTTCTAAATGGTATCAGAGCAGAATTTTTTTGGGTGGCAAGTTTGCAGAGAATATTTGAATATTTTGGTGTAAAATTTTCAAAAACAAAGAGAATATTGGATTCCTTGCGAAAATCTACCGAAATAGAAAAAACAAATCGGTCGAATCGGAGCTCGAATGAGGGAGATATCATCGATTTAAAATCAACTCTTTTTTAGAAAATTTTTGTAATTTCGGGACAATTACACTCTGCGCAAGTCAAGAACCTATATGTAATTGAGGTACCAGATGCATGCAAATCTTTGAGGAGAAATGCAGAAGTTAGAGACTTGGTGGTTTAAAGGGAGCATAAATTACCTCTGAACATGCATCCTCATGAGAAGCTGTCTCAGAAGGTTGTGGAGTAGCTGCCACAATTGGAGAAGCATAGAGGAGACTGAGTGGAAGTGTCCACTCAAGCAGAGATCTCCATGAGGGGGAAATTTCGAGCCAGATGGGAAGAGGGAGCAGCCATACCTCGAGGTGCAAGCTGGTGGGGTGATGTGTAGACATAATACCAGGATAAGAAATTTGGGCAAGGTCCATTGAGATGGCATGTCTCATGGATCGAACCTAGCTATGAGGATCCATAGTACAATAGTAGTAGGAAGGATCAATTAGATTGATGTATTCATATGTCAGCAAGACAAAAATCAGAGTCATAGATGTCAAATACTGGATCAAAAATCAGAGTTAGCAATAGTTCAAAGGGCACGAATGTAGATGTCAGCAGCAGCACAAAGAATCTAGTACTAGACAGGTGCAGTAGCTAGCAGCAGTTAAAAGACTCTGATGACAAATGTATTATACTAAGTAATTTGTTCGGAGGCTATTCAATTTCAGGATTTGCAGGTGCAAACAACACTAGAGAAGTGTAGCATGTAGAACATTCCAAAGGTACCAAATGGGGATAGATTGAATTCCTTTATTGTTGAGAGGGAGCGTTGAAATTTGCAACAAGAAACAGTGAAATTGAAAACTAGAAAGTACAAAAAAAAAAATTCACCCACACTTGTGAGGAATTTTGATGTACCAGTAGTGAAGAATGTGAGGCATCTAATTTATTTTTCCCTTAAATAAATTGGACAATAAATTGCAATTTCATCTCATAACAACTTGTGTCAGTTAAATAAGACATGATGATTGAGTTAGCTCAAGAAATTCGAATTAAGGTGATTGAGGTGGATATTAGTGGCTACCCGCCTATTCCACTTGGAACACTGTTACCGATGAAATAGGTAACCACACTGTTACCTACTTTTTTTTGGTAGCATAAAAAGCACCCAATTTTGAAAAGTGGTGATGCAGAATCACCCCTTTTTTTTTGGTGCACATTTTTGACACTCTAATATTTTTATTTATGAAGTATGAATATTTGTTTTAAAATGTTAGTGATTTTCATCCTAATTTTGAAACATATTGATGCAGCATCAAATTTTTTTTTTTAGAGTGGTGATTTTCATGCTAATTTTGAAACGTATTGATGTAGCATCCCGCAGGAGGGCAATTCGTATTGATGCAGACTCGGCCTCTCGCCGCGCGAGGGCGATTCCCGGAATCGGCCTCCCGCCCAAGTGGCGGCGGAAGCCGCCCTCCGCTGCCACCTGGGTAGGAGGCCGATTGGCGACACCACCACGATCAAAAATTTATTTATTTTTTAATTTTTTTTTAATTTTTAATTTTTTTTTTTTAATTTGATTTTTTTTTTAATTTTTTTTTTTTAAATTCAAAAAATTTAAAATTATTTTTTTTCAATTTAATTTTTATATTTGAAGTTTTATTTGTTTTAATTTGTTTTGTTTTTTATTATTTTATTATTAATTTTATTCATTTTTTTTGTTTCTATTTTTTTTTTTTCTAAATTTTGTTAATAATTTTTATTAAATTTTGTATTTTTTTTTAATTTAATTGATTTTTTTTTAATTTTTTCATATTTTTTTTTAATTATTAAATTTTATGTTTAGTTTTTTCATTTAATTTTTTAAAATTTAATAAATTTTGTATTTTTTTTAAAATTTATTTGAATTTAATATTTTTTTTTTAATTTTTAATTTTTTTAATTACATAATTTTTTTTTCTTTTCAATTAAAATTGTGTATTTAAAATTAGATTTTTTTTTTAATTAAACTTAATATTTTCAAATTAATTTGTTTTTTATTTTATTTTTTATTTAATATATTTTTTTAATTTATTTTTTTCAATTTTTCATTTTTAATTGATTTTTAAAGTTTTTTAACTTTTTATTTTAACAATGTTTTTTTTACTTTTTTTCTTTATATTTAAAATTTATTTGTTTTTTTTTTAATTTAATATTTTTATTTTTTTATTTCTATATATTTTGAAATTTTAATCTTTAATTTTTTAATTTTTTATTTTTTAATTTATTTTTTCTTAAATTTTAGGTTTTTTTTTTAATGTTTGAATTAAATTTTTTATTTTGTTTTTATTTTTATTTTTTTATTCCTATATATTTTTAAATTTTAAGCTTTAAAATGTTTTTATTTTTTAAATTTATTTTTTTCTTAAATTTTAGGTTTTTTTTAATGTTTGAGTTTTAAAAATTAAAAAATGTTATTTCTATTTTTAAAAATGTCAAAAATATCACACAATTTTTTTTTTGTTATTCCAACATCAATTGGTTTTGTTTTGAGGGTGTTTTTTCAATCCTTTTTTCAAGAAACGATTTTGTTTTTAGCACAATTTTATAAAATGTTGAAATTTGACCTTCAAAAAAAACCAAGTGCGTTCTGGAATACACTTTTTTTGTTTTTGGGGTGTTTTTTCATGTTTTTTGAGTCTTTTTGGGCTAGAGTTCCCGTTTTGAGGTCAGGTTACCTATTTCATCGGTAATAGTCTTTTGGTCCCTCTCCATTGTCTCTTTCAGTTTTTCAGTTTCCTTAATTATAGCAGAGTTTACTATTTTTGTTAGTTTTTCGGGGTCCTGAACTTTCGGAGCCATTTTGAGGCCCCAAACGATGTTTTTTGGGCAATAAAGGCTTAGCAATTTCATAAAAATCGCATTAACAGTTATAGTCCTCAGAGATATATTTCTAACGAGGCACCATGTGCGTCAAACGAAGATCATATGACCAAGTTACGACCCCGGAAAGTTGGCTGCCCAACTAACCCCAACGGGGCCCATAAACTCTTGGTGTTACATCTCCTCAGGTTAGAGTTTTGGTTGTTTAGGGTTTTATCTTATTTTTAAATAATAAAAAATACCCTTCATCCTTATTATAACATAGTTCAGAGGAACATAACTATCAGTTGTATTTATAGAAAATTTCACATGTGCAATTATAAAGTCATTGCGATGCCATGATGGATTGTGCAATCAAGGAAGGTTTATTTTCCTAATTAATATGGAGATAATTCCATAGGAATTTCGCGAGCAAGGCAGGCTGAGAATTGGCTAAGTATTAGACCGATTTTTCCTAGATTAGTAGAAGACAACTGGCAGAGTGTTGGAGAATCTCAAGAGAGATTAAGCATTGTATTGTTTCATGATTCCTTGACTTAATACAAAATATAGTTAGAGGGTTTTGAGCAGTTGCTTACCCAGATACATCTTGTTTTGTGTGATTGATAACTTGTTTCTCCTACTTATATGTGATTGTGCGATCATGTGTTGTTTCCACAAATTGTAGGAAGGATTCGGTATCTTGTTTTAGTACATTACAAGATCAGATTGAATCTCGTTGGTTAGATTTTCTACATGAAATAGAAGAGAGGGTTGATACCATCTTGCCTTGTGGTGGTTAGTAGGCCACAAGGTCTGTGATAAAGACCAACATAAATGGACGATGGCTTGCACTGTAATTTAGAGCCATAACAGAAGTTGACCCAGGCGTAATATTGACTGGTTTAACCCTAGTTTGAGGGTCGACATTGAGATCTGAAGTTCATGTCAAGATTCATTTAAATAAATGCTCAGAATCTATGGATCCATATGAGCTAGGTCGAGTCCCTTATGGAGGCAAGAGTTGTGTTTTTTCTATGTGTGGATAGGGTTTGTTCTACAAAAATTAGAAGTACATAATTATAATTCCCTAGTTAGGACAATTTCCTAGCATGTTTAGTTCATACGGTATGCCCTTAAGACTGTGACAAATTTGCATAGAATAAGACGGGTTGTGACCCTTAGAGTGAAGTTTATTTCTACAATAAATACCACAGATCTGGAATATGGTTTGCAGATTCAGTATGTGTGGAGACAATAGATCCAAAGAAGGGTGGAACCTGAGCAGAAGATTGAGCATGCAGAATAAATGTGCCATATGAAGAATGGATTGACATGTAGAGGAGTTGATTTTGGTGGACTTTCCATAGATTTTTAGACAAATATATGAAGAAACCTATAAACAATTAGTAAATGGACAGTTAGTGGCTGATTTCTGACCCTAGTTCAGTCATCTACAGATTGTTAGAAGTATTATAAGAGGAGTAGTTCATATTTGTTCGTAGATTGGACAACAAAGATCAAATTGTCAATACACAAAAACAGTGATCTTGAGAGGACTCAAACCCTTGTTAGGTGGCAGATTTTAAGAGACCTAGATGAAGACAATATTCTGGGCCCTAGATCAGTAAAAAGAATTGACTGTGGTTGGGCAGATTGATGGTAGTCCAAGTACAGTTGGAGGGTTGTTAGGTTATTGTCAAAGAAGAGCCCTGACTCTTGTTCTAGTGAAGGACAAAAAAATTGGTAGAAGGGTAGGTGTATAGGGCCTAAGGATGTGCAGAATTTGAAGGACTAAAGTAACAGTCAAGTCGGCCAAACAACTAGCTCTAGTTCACTATATTGTAGAAGATTGATTCAGAGAGAAGAAGGGCATCCTCCATAACCTTGGACTTCTCATCTTGGAGCTGTAATATGGAAAAAGTGGTCATACCAAAGAGTTGTTCACAAATGGAATTGTGAACAACTTGTTACCACTCAAACTAGCAGTGGACCTAAAAGGGGTTCCTGAGAGGGAAACTGCTAGGACAAGGGAAACGATGGAGGCTTAGCCCATTGTCACCACAACTAAGGCTCTGTGCTCTTCACGGAATTTCACCAATGGGTGGAGTCCCAGTAGTTTAGGAAGTCAATTGTAGAGTATAGGTCAATTAATAGGTGGGAAGTGACCCTCGAAACCCTTTCCCTAAGATAAAATAAAGAGTGGGACTTGCTTTCCTTGTAAGCAAGTGAATTTATCTTGTAGGGAGAGAGGAGGGGGATTGAAGGGTTGAGGGAGAAGAAAAATACTTATGAAGTAAGTTCTCAATCCCTAAAATCCTTTGGGAACTTGGATTCCTAAATGGTCCTTGATGAAAGGCCTTTGAAACCAAATGGGACCACACGGGGCCAAGTGGACCCAACCCAGGTTCGGGGATGGAATTTAGCAACCAATGATGTTCCTATCCTGGACAAGGTGAGGGGAAAGGCTCAGACAAGAGTTTTTATTTCGATAGGTCAAATTGATCCTACTAGGTTCTATCCTTGGGACCTCCTAGGAAAAACTTGATCCTAGAGCTAGGGCTTGAGGTATCCAGAGATTCCACCATCGGAATTGGCTGAAGTTCTGAGGAGAGTGAGGGCACCCAACAACGCAGCTGCCTCTAGGATATAGAAGTTTTCCTATAGCTATATTCCTAGGAAATTGTTACCCTAGGTGTCCTAATGGGGCTAGACCTAGGGAATGTGAAAATTTCTTAATCTAAGAAACCCTACTGCAGTATCTTGATTTACTTCTCCTACTTGAATTGAGTTACAAGTTAATTTCTAAAATATTTAATAAATTAGCGAAGTAAATATTAAATACAACTAGCAAGCTACACATACAGATCAAATATTGAATAAAATTCTCATAGACAAAGTGACACACGCATTTTTTGGACAATTGTCCCCGAAAAAAACCCAATGCGGGAAAATAGGTGCAGCTAGCTCTAGAGGGTTTTCATTATTATGCAGAATCTAAGTACAACAATCTTGGGCACCAAAACTAGTTCACCCAACAGAGAAATAAAAAAGGTTGTAATACGTTGATATGAATCCCTCTACGTCAGCCTGACTGGCCTATGTCGACCTCTGCGCTGATCAGTAAGGGCCTACGTCACACATGAAGGGCTTACACTGCCCCTGCGTTGCCCTGACTGGGCTTGCGCATCAGCCCTGCGTGGCTCCTGCTACCTCTGCGCTGCCCCTGCTGGGCTTTGGCTGGACTGAGTGGCTCCTGCTGCCCCTGCTGCTTTGGCTGGCTGGAATGCTTATGCAGAAACAACATAGGTAAGAAATAAGTCACTGGCCAAAGGTAATGCATAATAGTCAGAAAAATTGAAGAAATGAAATGAAAATATATCAATGTCCACAAATAACTGAAATAGCTCAATGGGTCTAGAGAGTAAAAGCTTTGACAACAGCAATAAGTGCTTATAGCATCAGCTAAGAGAATAGAGGAGACTAGTTCATGCGGTTAAAATGTTGTATAATTGTTGGCACAGGAAAACTGTAGAATTTTTAGAGTAAATATTTGCAGGTACCATTAGTTGGTGATCATCGATAATCATTTCATTTAATCAAATACCCTGATGAATGGGCCTTACAAGCTATTTGCATAGACAAACGCCACAAAATCTGTGTGATGGAAAAATATTCACACTATATTGAAGAAAACACCTACCAAATAAGGATGATATGTCAAATGGGGCAAGAAACAATAGAGAGATAGACATCGAAAAAGTTAAAATGCTAGGGCAATAGGAAAGAAACTAGGTAGCATGGTAGAAATCACAACAAAGAAAATTATAAAAATGGAAAACCTACAAGTTAGCACCCATCCAAACATCACCACAATTTTTTCTTTAACTCTAAATCTCCAAATTCATCAAATTATATCTTGTATTCAAACCTGATACTCTATGTTGGCCATTCTGAAGATAAGGCTAAGAACTTACTACAGAACCATCACCTACATGTAGTGATCTTATTTTGTGACCAGACAACCTACTTTGGAGAAGACACAGAAAGGTAAACACTCTCTACCAAGATTTTCCATACAACCCAGGTTGAGCAACCACATATACATCACCAGTTTTTTCTCTTCAGATTTGTAACTTAGAAGAGCTTTGTCTGACCACCTTCGGGTTCCTCGCAGGGTCACCCAGGCAAGCCCTCTCAGCATCATCTTCTTTGTATAGTACCTAATTAGTAATTTAATTAACCATAAGAGTTTCTTGATCATGCAGGTATTTCAAATATTTTTCCAATAAGCATAAAGCTTTCATGTTAAACAATCAGGTCAAAAGACTTTAGACTATGATGCAAAAAATACAAATAAACCTCACCAAAACTCAAAGGACAAAAAAATTCAAACCTCTCCAAAGTATAAATAGATATCTGATAAACTTCATTCCACCACAAAAATGTGAAAATTCTAATTACTGTGCTTTCAAGAAAAAGCTTTCAAGGGCAGTGATGTTATAAACATACCCCTACACCTCATGAACCATTCAATGTGTATAAGTAGACCATCATAAGGCTCATTTTAAACATCATTATTATCATTTTATAAATCATTTTTATCAAATCAACAAGAAGCAAGCAACAATTGCATTCAGTTCCATTGAAACAAAGTATATGGCAGTTTCATATACTTATTATGAAGCTATCTAGATTTGCAACTTGATTGTAGAGTCAACCAATTAGTTGTTGAAGCCCAATATTGTCTCTTGTGAGAATCAAAGTTACATCAAGCTCTATGAAAATCCAATGTGTCATGACCATTTCAAACACATTGATATTCAATTCAATTTCCTAAGATTCCAAGTTCATTAGGGAGTTGGTAGTGTTGGACCACATTCTGACAAAGTTGCATATGGTTAAATATTTGAAAAAGCTCCTAACAAAGGGGAAGTTGCATATGGTTAACGCTAGCCATATCTATAGAAGGAATATTATAAGCATAATTTACCAGAAAAACAAAAGAACATTATCAAAGGAATAGTCATGAGAATGCAAGTTGCACAAAGGATATTTACATGTACAAGATTTTCTAAAAGTTTAAACACCAGCCCAAGGAAAGAAAATCAAGGGAAGGGCTTGTTGCTTCATCAAAGCACTGATCCTAAGATTTTCCTAACAGAAACAGAAAAAAATGCAGCAAACTAGAATTTTCCTGCTATGAAATGACAGAAATATTGCAGACTGGATGCTTGTTTTTCTGAAGCAACCACTGCTTGATGTAGGCCTCGTGATAACTGTGACTGCACTTTAAACTTCCCAGCTCGTCTCTTTCTACATACTCTTCTTGTATAAACAATTTTTACCATCATTTTCATACTCTCAGAAGCAAGGGTTTCCATATGTTTCTGAATCTGAAGAGGGAGAAAATTTTACACTTTGAAACTACCAACTAAACCTATAAATCTACAAAAAAAATTTAAAGTCCAAGCCTGCTTAATTCTTTGATAATCTCCCCATAGATATTATAAATACCTGGAAAATGTTGCATTTTACTTCCATATCCATAGTCTGAGAAGCATACTCTGTTCTTGAGGAGTACAAGATTTTCTCTAAACACTTGGAAATAGTCTCCTCACTAAGTCCTGTGGTAACATCCTTACGATGTACGATGTATTTATGTAGTTTTTTTATTAAGAAAAATAGATATTTATGCAAATAAGTGTGCATTCACATTAAATAACTACAAGTACTCTACTGATTATACATAGGGTATGTGTGTGGACTGCATTCTTTTTGGTTTGGATGGCCATTCTTGGTGCATGCTCAATTATCAGCAGGTTTACCAGGGTAGCTGGAGAAATTTTTGGGATGCTTTTATTCAGAGAACTTATCAGTGAAATGAGTTTGTTGTTTAGATTTAAAAGGAGTCTTTAGTAGGTTATGCACTTAAGGCACACTCAAAACTAAAGGCTTTTCTCTTGGCCTTAAGTAGTCTTGTGATGATTGTATATTATTTGTGCTAATCACATTTTATATTAATTTTAGCAGCATAGTAAGAAGCATAAAAGAGAGGCAGAAATTTGATTGTGTGCCATGTGAGGTTCTGGAAATGCTATAACATGTGATCAGTAATGAACCAAAACCTCTCATTGCAATTATGAACCAAAACATAGTGCCATAACACTTACCCTATGTGACCCTGAAATATTGATTTGTGCATCAAATTTGTGGACATTAGTACACATAGATAGTGAACCTATCTACCCTACACTGATATGACTTTGAAATTTGAGTATACTTGACTAAAGTATCATATTTGATGAAGTTTGATACATTGACATATTGCCACGATCTATTGGTCTTAACATTGATACATTCAACCTCCATTGACATTGAAATTACACATAGACCACAATGTAAGATAGACCTTTGGCATTTAGACTTCACAAGTGTTTTGGGCATTGATATGTTGACCTCAGGTTAGTAGCAGTATCCAATTTCCTTGAGCTAGTTCATCCTACATCTTAAATCTTAGACCCTAAAACTTTAAATGCATTATACCAAAATGTGAAGGCTTTAAACCTTGAACCCTGCTTATTAAGAAATCTGAACACTAAAATACCCTTTAAAGCCCCAAAATCCATGATGGACATTGGTTAAAATGTCCTCAAGAGATATCCAACCTGTCTACAAGGGTAGTTATGCACACAGATATTCATAAATAGCCCATTGTAAGTTCACATTCCATACTATGACCCAATTACCTTTTGAAAATGACTATAAGAATTGTAATATGCTTAAATAGCCCATTGGACGTGCACATTCCATACTATGACCCAATTACCTTTTGAAAATGATTTTAAGCATTGTAGTATGTTTTAAGAAATCACCTTTTGAAAACGATTGTAAACAAATGGTGAAACACTTGAAGAGATTTTGGCATTATAGATAAACTGCACTTAAGGAATCTTTGATATCTCTTGGAAATACAAGAGAAATGATTCTAAGAATCATTGTAGTATGCTTTAATAGGTCTTTTGAAAATTATTCTAAGAAAAAAGGTAGCACACTTGAGGAAGTTTTGGCATTAGTGATAAACTCCACTGAAGGACTCGAGATATATCTTAGAAAAATAAATTTGTTCTAAATTAATACGAGGCTATTGGAAAGGCTTTTGCAGCTTCATGTACATTCAAGGTCCATATATCAATTGGGGGCCTTGGTCTGATCTACACTTTGACACAGGAAAACTTCATTCCACTATATCTATATCGCAAGGAGATGCAAGTTTTTTGTGGGAAAGGGATTTGAATATTATTGATCGTCTGTGAAAGTAATAGACCTCATTGAAATCTACCATATGTGCACTCCATATTGCTGCATGTAGAGTTTAATTCCTCCATAGGAAGTCTAATATGAGTCAAGTTGTCTTTGTGGCATAACTAATAATATATGAAAGGAATAGTTTTCATGTAATAGTATTAACTAACAAGCATTCATTGCAGGCATATTAACATTCATCCCTTGAAAAAATTCATTCTTTAAATTTTCCAATCACTTTAGTTATTCAGATGAATCTTCCATTGAAATTGATCAATAATTTCACAGAAAATATGGGAAAAAAATAGCAATAGGATTAATAAAAGCTGCATTTTTTTCTTGCTTGAGGATTTACTGATAAATGCTATTAAAAATTGAGTATAAAAATGCATTGTAGATTGAATCCTTACCGCAGTTCAGACACTGTCATCCACTGCAATATGTGGCATCATCCATTCTATTTTCGGAGGTCATCCTTTGTTAATTCTTGGGGTGGCTGAACCTACTGTGCTTATGTATACATTCAAGTACAACTTTGCCAAAGATAGAGAAGACTTAGGCCCAAAGTTGTTTCTAGCTTGGACAGGGTGCTATGTACTTCAAATTTGATCACCTTGTGTCAACAAGTTATAAATTCATTCTAAATTGCAATAGTAGAATGTTTGATACCTGCAGTACGATGTATTTCTGTAGTTTTTTTATTAAGAACAATAGAAATTTATGCAAATAAGTGTGCATTCACATTAAATAACTACAATTACTCTGCTGATTATACACAAGTTATGTGTGTGGACTGCATTCTTGTTGGTTTTGCTAGCCATTCTGGGTGCATGCTCAATTATCAACAGGTTTACCAGGGTAGCTGGAGAAATTTTTGGGATGTTTTTGTTCAGAGAACTTATCAGTGAGATGATTTTGTTGTTTAGATTTAAAAAGAGTATTTTGTAGGTTATGCACTTAAGGGACACTCAAACCTAAAGGCTTTTCTATTGGCCTTAAGTAGTCTTGTGTTGATTGTATATTATTTGTGCTAATCACATTTTATATCAATTTAAGCAGCATAGTAAGCAGCATAAAAGAGACGCAAAAATTCGATTATGTGCCATGTTGGAAATGCTATAACATGTGAGAAGTAATGAACCAAAACCTCTCATTGCAATTATGAACCAAAACATAGTTCCATAACACTTACCTTATGTGACCCTGAAATATTGATTTTTGCATCAAATTTGTGGACATTAGTACACATAGACAGTGAACCTATCTACCCTACACTGATATGACCCTGAAATTTGAGTATACTTGACTGAGATATCATATTTGATGAAGTTTGATACATTGACATATTTCCATGATGTATTGGTCTTAACATTGATACATTCAATCTCCATTGACATTGAAATTACACATAGACCACAATGTAAGATAGAGATTTGGCATTTAAACTTCACAAGTGTTTTGGGAATTGATATGTTGACCTCAAGTTAGTAGCAGCATTAGTATAAAAATATCCTAAGATTGCTGCAGCTAGACATTGATAGTAACATGTCCTATTGATATTATATAATTACACATGGGATGGTGAGTTAACACTTAGATATTAATGTGATGTCCTAAATTTGACTTAACCTGTCATGACTAAGTAGTATAACTAGGACTACTATGTATAACTTGTTATAACATTAATAAAATAGGTTGAATACAGATAAAATGATAGTTAATCTTATTACAGTACTTCTAAGGATAACATTTTCTTTAATGATAATTGACACAAAGAGGAGGTAAAAATGGTCAATTTTGGCAGTTTTAATTTCAAGACATTTTAGTGGGGCATTGGCTGGTAGGCATTGAGCTTACTCTCTGGAATTACACCAAGGAAACCAAGTGGAGGATTCTTGAAATTTGGCAGGTCATGATTGCAAAAAGAAAAATCATACATAAAAGAGACAACTGGACTATCCACTTCTTGTGTCCATTTACTACAAATTTAGTGACACAACAAACTTCCTCCCACGTAAAAAATAGACACCCTTCACCTCAACACTACGTCTGTGCCATGTGAAATACTACCATCAGGTTTATTTTAGCAGACCAGACTTCTATCCAGAGGTTCTTTTCCAAGATTAACAAAGCCATCTTGGAGTTTAAAGGCTTATATTGAGTGAGCTAAGTACCTTAAACTTTAAACAAATGTTTTACAAATTTCTTCTATCTCTAGAGTGTTAATCCTCAAAGGGAAAATATGAGGATGAGCATCAAAAGAGAAAGGAAGTAGTGGGAGTGACTAATTGAAATATCCATACAGTCTATATGCCTGAACTAATCGAAAGAAGCAAACTTGTTAGAAAAACAAAACATGAAGAAAGGGTACCTATCACATCTTGAAGTGGTCACCCAATTAGTGGAATCTATATAAGCAAGATCTAAACCTAAAGATAAATCGAATGTAAAGTGGTTAGGCCCCAAACTCTACTTAAACAATGACACGGTAAGAGGAAGATTGCATGTAGCAAATTGCACTAAAGCATAATAATGTGAACTCTTTCCACTCATATAACCCATAACCCCTAATACGTTTACTCTCTTAGCCAAGGGGGCCCAAGGGTGTACTTGTAAGGGCATTGAGACCAAATTTGGGGGATCATAACATTAGGAAAAGTGGAATGACATAACCAAAAATTTTCTTGGGGGGGCGGGTATCTTATGGTGTCTTGAATGGGCCAAGGGGACACAAGGGTAGCATGTATGTGTAGAAGTCAGAGGTGCAAGCATGGTTTACTAAGATCTATAATCCTAGAATTAGATAATGATAAGGAGGCTTAGGACCTAATTTAATAGGACCTAGGGGACCTAGAGGGAAGGCAGTGAGAGAAATTGATAGGGGAACACAAAATAATGGTGATAAGGGGATTAGGAGTCCAATTATCACAAAAAATAAGCCCTTAACCCATAACCACTAAATTCCCTATCCCCTTAACCCCTAATCCATATTCCCTTAACCCTTGCACTCATAAATCATAACCCATAAACCCCTTCATTAATTAAAGCTTATGACATTAACCCCTAACCTATATTAATCCATGAACCTCCTAAGCCATAAATCCTTATCCTCTTAACCTGTGACCCTTAACCCCTAACCCTTCACCCCTAAACACCTTAACTACTAACATCTAAATCTCCTAAATATTGAGTCCTTAACCACTAAATCCTATGACCCTAAATCCATTTTTCCCTGAATGCTTGACCCTTGAAGCCCTAAACCACTAATTAATAAACGCCGAAAACAACACCCCAAACTAGCAAATTGACCTGCTAGGAGAATCATTCATCTCTAATTGAGAATATTAGAAACATTAATTGATTCTAAGAGAACTAGGTAATGGTTACGAGGATATGTGTTTGTGGATAATGTCATTATTATCATGTATACCAAATGTAGACAATTGGATAATTTGCAAAGCTTCTATTTGAATTACTCACAAAATTTACACTTCATCACGTTGAGATGGAGCTTGTAGTGTTCTCTCACATAAGGAGTTATAAACGAAAAGGAGCAAGCTCCCATTACAGGGAGGGTTTAAAGAGTTTAAAGAAGAGTAAGGTTAAGGAGATAAGAGTGGGAGCACAGTCTCGGTTACTTAAAACCTTTTTTCCAAAATTTCCTACTATGTTTCCAGCATACTTTTTCCCTGTCCTATTGACCACAAATTTTGTATTCATTATTTCTTTCATCACAACACCTACAATAGATATTGATGGTGTTCATAAGCCTATTTCTAGTTGTTATAAGTGGATTAGGGGCTTCCGTATCACAACCCATAACCCCTAATACGTTTACTCCCTTAGCCAAGGGGGGCCAAGGGTGTACTTGTAAGGGCATTGAGACCAAATTTGGGGGGTCATAACATTAGGAAAAGTGGAATGACATAACCAAAAAGTTTCTTGGGGGGGGAGATCTTATGGTCTCTTGAACAGGCCAAGGGGACACAAGGGTAGCATATATGTGTAGAAGTCAGAGGTGAAAGTAGGTTTAATAAGATCTATAATCCTAGAATTAGAGAATGAGAAGGGGGCTTAGTACCTAATTTCATAGGGCCTAGGGGACCTAGAGGGAAGGCAGCAAGAGAAATTGATAAGGGAACCAAAAATAATGGTGATAAGGGGATTAGGAGTCCAATTATCACAAAAAATAAGCCCTTAATCCATAACCACTAAATTCCCTATCCCTTTAACCCCCAATCCATATTCCCTTAACCCCTACACTCATAAATCATAACCCATAAACCCCTTCATTCAGTAAATCTTATGACATTAACCCCTAACCTATATTAATCCATGAACCTCCTAAGACATAAATCCTTATCCTCTTAACCTGTGACCCTTAACCCCTAACCCTTCACCCCTAAACACCTTAACTACTAATCCATTAACCACTAAAAGTAAAACACCCCAAACTAGCAAATTGACCTCCTGGGAGAATCCTTCATCTCTAACTGAGCATATTAGAAACATTAATTGATTCTTAGAGAACTAGGTACTGGTTACGAGGATATGTGTTTGTGGGTAATTCCATTATTATCATGTATACCAAATGTAGATAATTGGATAATTTTCAAAGCCTCATTTTGAATTACTCATAATATCTACACTTCATCATGTTGAGATGGAGCTTGTAGTGTTCTCTCAAATAAGGAGTTGTAAATGAAAAGGAGAAAGCTCCCATTATAGGGATTCTCTCTGTGGGAGTGTTGGAGACAGAGTGGTTTCTGGTATTCCATCGAGTTTTTTCACAAATTTTGTCACAGTTGGGCGTGATCGCGGAGGTCCCATTGAGGAAACCAAAGAGACAAAAGCGATTGCAGATTCGTCATGAGGAGGCTACGCATCATTTTGAGGAGCAGCAGGGGGTGGTTCTGTACCGGGATCGAACTCTGGGGGGCCATGGTGGAAAAGGGCCGAGTTATAATTTCAAACACTAGCCTAGATCAAGCAGCACACACGAGCTCTCGGGTAAAAACTGCATTCCCTAATATATTTTTTATTGATGCTCTAATTAAACTAACATTAAACTAAAATTATTACTTTATGGTTCTTCAACATCATTAAATATTAAATATAAATTCTATTTGAAATGACCTTCTGTTCTTGAAATAAAAATAAAACTTAATGAAAACCAAAAATACTAGATGAGCTCCTTTTACTCAAATAAAAATAAAACTTAATGAAAACCAAAGCCAACATAGCAATTGATTTATAATTTTTTACTACCTGTTAAAATATAATTTGGCCGCTAGTCTAAACTCTAAATGGACCTATTAAAATTTATTCCTAGATGTGAAATGACCTCCTTTTCTCAAATAAAAATACTAGATGATGTCCTTTTTCTTAAATAAAATTAGAACTTTATGAAAATCAAAACGACTATAGAAATTTCTTTATAAGACTTTGGTACCTCTTAAAATTTAATTTCGAGCGGCTTCTTAAAATTTAATTTCGGGCTGCTTCTTAAAATTTAATTTCAGGTGGCTATTCTCCCTTGGCCAGGTTCGGGATAGAGTTCGGTGATCTTTAACAATATTTATGATTTTGTTGCAGATGCCATACCCTTCTATTCTTCGCTGCACTCTGGATTCGACTATATTTTTAATGCGATTTTATTATATCAGATCTGGTTTAACTCTTTTTCTAGCTTTAATTGAGATATTATTCTCCTGATTTGGGGGTTTCCCTACAATTCAGAGAAGAAAACATGTATTCCATTGCCATCATATGGAGGTAAAATTGCAACCTTCGAGAACTCAGAGAGGGAGAGTGTGTATTGATAAGTTCGAAAGGTATTTTCCTAATATCTATGATTTTTATTATTAAAATTTCAATGGATTTAAACTTGTATACAGAATTATGTAGAAGGCAGCGGTAGGGTTGACAAGATTTTATAAAATAAATCATATTTTTTTTCGTGCTTAGCAAGACCAGTCACTCCTTAGAGCTGCTCCCATACGCTGATTGTCCCTTACTTTTGTTGTAGGAATTAGTCCTTACAACCCCTCCAACAAGCCTAATATAGACATACGTTATCCCTGTAATAACTATAGTGCTTGAGACTCTCTTAAACAATAAATATGCCACCCCTTTTGGTACCAAAACAACCCTATTATTAACGTATTTACACAGCTACTCCTCGGCCCTCTTATATGTTCTACTATGACCTCAAAACAATCATTTCAGGCTTCAGTCTTCTCTTCTTCAAGCTGTGGCTTACATCAGAAGGTGTTTTACTCCTAAATATTTTCACTTGAATGTTATCTTAGCCTCCCTCACCTTCTATTTATACGCAATATAAGGGATTCATTTGGGTGTCCACATTGGCTTGAAAAGTTGTCACATGGCTTATTAACATCAAGCCAACCTAGGCTCTTCTTTAGCTGAACCTTTTGATCCTTGATCTAGACACCCACAACTCCCTATGAGTTGCTTCATTGAGCACACTCTAATTCACTATCCCTTAAACTAGCTCAGATACTCTCTGATACCATGTTTTGTTTCCACGATCTTTGTTCTACGATAGTGTCTTAAAATCTTTCATGCTACCAAAACAATAATCACAATGATACTACTTTGTACAACAAAATATAAATAGCAGTAAATCTACCAATGCACAAAATATAGAAAAATCCTTAAAATTTTTAACCCAACTTCGTTATATTAATCAACATATGATACAACAGTCTAGGGCTCTCGTACCAAGGATAATGGCCTTCATACACCCATTGATACAAGATACAAAAATGGGTTTGGTGTCAGTCCATCGACAACCAATTTTCCCTCAACAAGATACTTTCACCATGTTGCTGTCGCATTCTCTCTCAGCTCTTCTCGGTCATGGCCTGTACCAGCTCAGTCCTTTGGTTCCCGATCTGCAACTCTTGACTCTATCAGTGCTCCAAGTCCATCTAGCCACTAAAGCTTGGCTGCCAATCTGATCACTAGTTGTGCCTTAGTCCATCAAGGGCACAACACATTGAGACTCTTGTAAAATTGTTCACAACTCCTATTGTGAACAATTCTCAATCTTCTTATTGCTTCTCCTCAATTACTTAGGGACTTAAAACCACTATGGTCTTCCTATGCTGCACCGATGAAGGAAAACATAGGGCATGAAGGGCTACCACCTATTTGTGCAAGATGTCTATATCCCACAATGAACAAGGGCTAGGAGGACTGCCCATCATCTGCTATAGAAGTCCTCCACACACAAGTCTAGGGATACACAAAAATGCTCCTGGTTGATCAGACCCTTGACCTCTAGAAACCACCGAGGTCCATGAAGATGGTGCACACCAGGCCCCAACATGGGTACTATCACACTGTCCTCCAACATACCATAAATGTACAATCCACGTTCACACTTGGCCCACTCTCAGGTTTCCCTCCAGAAGACCACCAGTGACCAATACTTGTTGTAGCATCTACCTCTGGCTAGGGCATCCTCACAATTAGGAAATCCTCCTCGTGGCTGCGAGGAGACTTCTCTAATAGTCCTATCCTAGGACACCCATTACCTCATTTCAACATCTAGACCTAGTTGGGGTTTCTTAACACCCAAGAGAACCCAAAAACATGGCTCCCACAGGTTGCATATGAATTTGATCCTATCACCAATCATTACACTGGTTAGGGCTTCTAACCAACACATTATCCCTCCCTTCTTTGCTTCCGCAGGCTGTACTAAAATGTTCCAACTGTCCAAACTAGGACCAACAATTTAATACAAAAACATACCTTCTCATGTGTTGGTACCCTGTTGTATTCTGCAATCTGGTTAGGGCTTAGCCACAATCCATGTCAGCCCTCTCAACACTTGCTAACAATCATTTCTATCAATGTGGCTTGCCTTCACCCTAGAGTTTCTCCCCTACGCTGATTGTCCCTTAGTTATGTTGTAGGAATTAGGGCATCATTCAATTCTGAGTACACAGAGCTCCCAGGACATTAGGCCTTCTATGACATTCTGATATGTTGCCTTGTTGACTAGAAAAACTTGCGAGACAGTTCCTGAACAGTTGAAGCTTGCATGACAAGTTCTGTTTTCTGGTTTGAGTGTTGCTAGACATACAATTCATGAAATCTACAGATTTGTTCTACATGCCCAGAATAATATCTTCTTTGCAACAGAAAGGCATGCAATCCATAGTAGGTATTTGATACATACCATGTCAAAACATGGACTGTCCTTTGCGCCAACGACTCCCTAATGTAGTAGCATACGCTTCCATTCTATCAATGTACCAATTTTAGATATCTCCAGTCCTTTTGCCCTCCTTAGAATACTTAATAATGATCTAATCATGGATTTCCAAGTGTGTAGACCTTCTGTTGTACAAGGTCCTTTATGACAACAAGTCTAAGTCACCTTGTCACCTTCGTACATCATAAAGATGACAAGCACATGATCCAAACACTGCCCCATAAATCATGGACCCAACACACCTCCTCAAGACACTACTGTAATACAGTTTGCACTGTTAGATAGGGCATGTACTGCAGCACCAGTTTCATCACACAGTCAGCAAACAAACCCTTCTATGGTTGCGGTTTACCTAAGAGGTGTTCCTTAAATTCCATATTGCCTCCTTAGGTTGCTATCCACTCTTTGAAAACCCTCTAAATTTACCCAGCTGTGTGATATGCCCTGTGGCCTAGCACCACAACTTCAAATCATGCCCAAGCCTGCTTAGAGAAGGCGACTTCCTTCTGCTGTCCTTCAGGACCTTCAAACAATATTTAAACCCTTAAATATGCCTATACATTGCTTCAGATCTAGTGGCTGTCCTCCTGTGACAGAGCAGTCTTCTTCCTCGGCTTCCACATGCTGCTAGATAATTGATGCAAATCTAACAGTAAACTAGGATCCAACATACATGAAGATGCACCCAAAATGCATACTTCAGCTCCCTGTTTTAGGGTCTGCTCCACGCTGCAAATTTGGACTGGTTAGGGAACGAACCATAGTCCCTAACACCCTTTAATTTTTGCCCAGAAATGCTCCTTAGAGCTGCGTATATCTCTTCCTTGAAGGTCATGACACTTAGTTGTAGGTCTAAGCTGTTTCTATCCCTTAAGCAGTCCTCGACCCTCCTTAATCTCTATGACAGGCTTCAGTGAAGCCTCATAGGCCTGAAACACTCTTTTTTAGAGACAAACCACCCATCAAATAGTCCATAAAGACATATTTCCTGCCTTGACCCTCTGAAAAGTCCATCACCCTCCTAAATTGACCCTAAAACAATCATCTATGCCTCCCTATTCTTGAACTTCATTTGTTGTGGCTAAGATAGAGAGTTAGTCTCTCCTCCATGAGTTATTCACTTGTGATTGTGTTGCACAATGGATCAGTAGATCGGATATTTGAAATTCAACACAAATTGGGAATTGTGTTCCCCATAAAGCTCCGATACCATGTTAATTTCTGAACATGTTCTATGCCATTTCAGGTTAGGGCACACAATACTGAAGGAGATAGAACATATTAATAGATCAATGGAAGAAAAGCCAAAACAGAGATAATGAATGGTGGCGTTACAGTGATCAGCAATATGCTTCTACCAGCAAAGTCTCCAATAGGTCATTCAGCCAAGCATGTCACACATAACCCTAGAACAACCCAAACAAAGAACACTCCATAAATACGCAACACCAAGAATCCAACTCCATCGCTTTCAAGAGAGAAGAAAATCCTCCACACAATGTGTGTCTAATGAACTCCAAGTCTCTCCATTATATAGGTATCTTTGGGGGTGTGTGACATGCCCTTTAAGACATTTAAGTCTATATTATATTCCAGGCCGACCTAACACATAAGTGGAATAAATTCAAATTCCCTCTTAATTAGGGACCTCAAACAACAATGGTGAGACACCTAGTTTCTCATGAAGAACTCCTATCCTCGATGTCATGGATTTCAATATTGAGGAATCTCCAACCTTTTAGATTTATAGGGCATAGATCATCCATCACTTTCATCCCGAGTCATGTCAACTATCAGAAAGTGATTCATGAGACTTCCTTATCTGGTCCACTATTATGCCATGCTGCTTTCCTTTGAATCATCTCCAAGGATCATGCATCTTTTCTTATGATTAGCATCCCTACACAAGTTAATTCAGATAAACATATAAATATGAAATTTTAGCACAAAATTTACCTTAGTGATGATCTTTCACCATGACATCTTCCTGTGGGTATTGACATCCTTCATACAAATTGACACATCTCTTAATGATATGTTTTATCAAGGGTCCTTTTACCAGACTTTTGTCAGATTATACATATCATCCTAGGAGATCTCTTAGTCACATCTTCTTGGCTTCCAGATGATAACTGCCTCTTGACATGGTTGCATTTCATGATCTTCTTCCTCTCTACACAACCATGGGAACTTACACCCTTTCTAGTTTATAGTTCATATACAACCACCTCATATTCCATGAGGACATATTATGTTGATTTCATCTGTTCATGCACTGAGAGATACTCCTCCATAGATCATACTTCAAAATATAGAAATTCATTACCTGCAATCATATGACATTACTTTACAACATCCAATGTTACCATATAAATATATATACATACCTCACACCCTTTTTCCCTTGAGTCATCCTGTAGCAATTTATCAGGAATCAAGAGCTTCATTCACTTGGCCTGCTTCATCTATATCACATCCTAGAAATATGTTTCCATGATGATCTTTGTTTTTGATGACTACTTTCTATTAGTAAAGTTTGTCAAATAGGTTTTCTCGGAGCTTGTGATTGGACTGTTAATTGTCAAATAGGTTTTCTTGGAGCTTGTGATTGGACTGTTAATTCAGGTCTTCAAGGCTTGAGACTTAAAGTTCCAATCAAACTGAATACTTATATCAGTTGTAGATACCTAAGATCTTTGGTAGATCAGCTATTCCAAGATCCTTTAACGTACTGCTTCACTGTATATACATATCACTGAGAATCCTTCTTTTTGAAATCATAAGTCATGACTATGATTGTGATTTCCACCGACACTCCTCTAAATTTTCTCCAAAGTTGCCTTCAAATATATTTCAAGACGTATATATCAATTCCACCAGGAATTTTACACCAAACTATGCTCCAAAGATGACTGTTGTTTCAACAAAATTCAGTATTCCAATAGTGCCTTCGATGGTGCTTCTAATGCAACCTTCAGTAGTGGTTACAAAAACAGTCTTTAATACTGCTCCAAATTGCTTCCAAGATTGCTTTCAATTCTTCCTTAAATAGTACTTCAAATTTTCCTTCAATTTAACTTCAAGTATTGATCAATGAGAATGCTCAAAACTGTTTTCAAAGGACTTCAAGCTCTGCTTAAAACTTTTTCAAAACTCTGCTTAAAAGATGCAATATGGTTGCTCCAAATTGCAACCTGAAATATTTACCACAGAATTTTGTTACTAGGCAAAATATGATTTTTGTGACGGAGGTTGGGTTTTATGCTTCAAGTGACTAATGGTATTGCTCCAAGAATGACAATTACATAATTTCGTCCTCTTTTACAGCTAACAGTACAAAGTACTAATCACAGATCCGAGACTTTTAATATATGTGCTTGCAGGGCAAGCGTTAATCTCCCCAAATTGCCCTAATGATGATTTTTCACAAGTATTTTATGTCACAGGTTAATTATTTCACCAATCCGAGCTCAAGTTCATTGTTTGACTCTCCTTAATTTGAGCTAGAAAGAATATAAAAAAAAAAAATTAGCCCAAGACAATTTTTAATCTCTGATTTCCTTGGCCTTTCTATCTCTGTTTTTCCTGTGGTGTATCACTGTAATTAATCACCGAAAGTTTAGAGAAAAATTAAAAATTCTTATTCAAATGATAGTTAAGTCAATTCCAAGTTTTTATTCCCAAACATAAAAATCCTTAACTGTCCTCGGCCTCTTCCTATTTCTCTGCCTTATCTCTGAATTGATCACCGATTTGGATTACTGAACTGTTTGCTGAGATTAATATAGCATTTATACTTCACTATTCCTTCACCGAGTCCCTTCTTCTTTGATGATTGTAATAGATATTGAGCCCATCACTTTTCTCTATCCGAAATATATCTGAGTTGTTGTTGACTGTGATATAATCCTTAAGTGCCACTTATATGATGTTCTTTGACTGCCACCTTAGCTTTGATACCATGTTGAGAATCTTCCAGGGCTATATTCTAATAAAATTCTCTTCATGATAATTACTTGTGATCTTGTTTATGTATATTCTTCATTAATCTTTCATCAAGTCAATTATCAAATTACTCAGTCAAATGTATAGAGACAAAAATATTTTTCACTTGTAACTGAATTTCTTGACAATTAGTTAACTAATCTATCTTCAATTCACTTTTTATCTATCTTTAGTATCAACTAACTTATATATCTCTTTTCAGATGCAATTTCAAAGGACCTTGGAACATATTATCAAATGGACAAAGGAAATTGGATGAAATTGAAAAATAGGTATAGTTTGTATATTTGATTATTCATCGTGCTATGTCAAAAATGTATAAGTGGTAACTTTTTCTCAATTAAATTTATATGACTTGTAAATTGGTTATGTGTAGAACACTAAAATAATATAGAGATGGGGTTGAGGAATTCTTAAAGTTTTCCGAGGAGCAATCAAGGAATAAGATGTCCACAAAATGTCCATGTAATAAATGTGGCATAGTGAAAGTACAAAAATTTGATAAAGTATGAGAGCACTTGATTTGTGATGGTATAATTGAGAAATATAGCATTTGGTATTTCCATGGAGAGAGAATTTCCATTCAGGTATCTTGAATTTTTTTTGAATTGATCTAGTTTCAGTCTTATATGTTTTACAATAAAGATATCACTTATTTTTATATGTGCAAACTTCAATTTTCTTTCTTTGTCTCCTTTAGATTCCATATATTATTTGCAAGGATAAGAAACATTCTGAAAATGAGACACATGAAGTTCTCGAGCATATTTCATCTCAACTAGTAAGCCATTTCATATTAGTCAAGGGTCCTATTTGACTAGGTTGACCAAATGCTATTGATTCTAATTTTCATAAAAACCATAAAATTATTAACATAAATTTTGATTTTCTTATTAATAGGGTTATGAACATGTTGTGGAACATGATTATGATAGTCAAGGTGATGGGCATGAAACATTGTTTAGGAATGATAGTGAACCTATAATTGATGATTATGATGCAACCATTTTCCGTGATCAAATTCTTGAAATAGTGAATGATGTCAATCGATGTCTTAATAAAAACATCAATGAGAGTTGTGATAATGAGGGGTTGGCATAAAAAAACGTACTAAATGAAGTTAATGAATATAAGAAGCTTATCGAAGATGCCAAGAGGCCATTGTACCCAGGTTGTTTTGACTTCACAAAACTGTGAGCCACTGTAGAATTCTACAATCTGAAAGTGAAGAGTGGATGGTCCGATACAAGTTTTGACCAAATGTTAAAATTGCAAAAAAAGGTGCTTCCTAAATATAATACATTTCCAGATTCTGCATACACTACAAAAAATCTGATAAAATCATTGGGGTTAAACTATGATATGATACATGCATGTCCAAATGATTGCATTTTATATCGAGGAAGTTATGAAAGTAAAGATAAATGCCCAACATGTGGAAAATCTCAATGGAAGGTGGATGCACAATCTTAAAATGTGTGGAAAGGTGTTCCAGCGAAGGTGTTAAGATATTTTCCCATAGCACCAAGGCTAAAAATAATGTATAGGTATGCTCTTGAACACTATAATTTTATTCAAGTTTTCCCCTTCTTGTATTATCTTTACCATTTGTCATAGTGTTATTATATGATAATACTTTATATAAATGATTTTTTTTTCATTATAGCTCTACAGATATGTCACAAAAAATGAGGTGGCATCATGATAATGCAAGCAATGATGGTCAAATGCACCACCCTGTTGATAACCCAGCATGGAAAACTATTGATGACAAATGGCCTAGTTTTTCTAGCGAACCTCGCAATGTACGACTTGCAAAGGCAGTAGATGGATTTAATCCTTTTGGTGACTTGAGCAGCACATACAGTGTTTGGCCTGTAGTGTTGGTGACATAAAACCTTCCACCATGGTTGTGCACAAAAAGGATTTTTTGTATGCTAACATTGTTAATACCTGGTCCCAAGCAACCAGGAAATGACATTGATGTGTATTTGGAACCCTTGGTAGATGAACTAAAGGAATTATGGGACCAAGGGGTATGGACATATGATGCTTATAGTAAGACATCATTTAACATGAAGGCAATTATTATGTGGGTGATCCATGATTTTCCTGCTTATGGGAATATCGATGGTTGCACAAAAAAAGGCTATAATGCATGTCCCATATGTGGGAGGAACACAGAATCAGAGTACCTCATTTGTAGCATAAAATGTGTGTACATATGACATAGGAGATTTCTTCCTCAACATCATAATTTTCGCTCACAAAAGGCACCGTTTAATGGGAAGGAGGAGCATCGTTATGCCCCTCCAATTTTAAAAGTGTCAGATATTTTTAAGGAAACAAAGGGAAAGGAAGAAATATGGGGGAATATTGAATCAAATAAATGGAAAAGAAGTAGTAAAACAGGTGAAAAAAATGATGTTGTGGTGTGGAAGAAACAATCAATTCTATTCAATCTACCATATTGGGAGGTATGTAGATCCATGATCAACCATGCCTAATTATTGGACACAACTTGCTTAGTTGACCTCATTGTGATTAAATGTCTTGGTTGAATTGAGTGTTTATATTTTTGTCCATATTAAATATTGTTTTGATATTTTTGATGTGTTGGAATGCATAAACTCCTAATACGCCACAATTTAGATTTAATTCATCTGGAGAAGAATGTGTGTGAAAGAATTTTTGGAACCCTTCTGGATATAAAAGGGAAGTCCAAATATGGGAAAAAATCACGTGATGACTTGCAAAAAATGGGCTTGAGGAAATCACTATGGCCAGATGTTAAAGGACAAAAAATATTCCTTCCACCTGCACCACATAATCTTTCAAGGAAAGAGAAATAGACCCTATGTCATGTTCTTTTCATGTTAAAGGTGCCAGACGATTACAACTCTAATCCAAAAAATCATAAATCTATGGAAGATCTTAAGTTCCATGGTAGGAAAGCACATTATTTCCATGTTCTAATGCAAAAACTCCTCCCAGTGGCTTTGTGTCATGTGTTACCAATTGTTGTCTGAAAGACGCTTTGCAAGCTTTGTTACTTTTGTAGGCAAATCTGTGCAAAATCAATTTTAGTAGAGAGTCTTGATAAGCTGGAAAATGATATTGTGGAGACATTGTGCTTTCTTGAAATGTACTTCGCCCCTTCATTCTTTTATATAATGTTGCATTTGAATGTACATTTGGTACGTGAGCTTCGATATTGTGGCCCAGTTGCATATAGATGGATGTACCACTTTGAGAGATACGTGAAACTTTACTTTTTATCAAGCACAACAAATATTTTTTTTGAAATATTTTGACATTACTTAATTTTTTTGTTTTTTAATTTTGTAGGAACATGAAAGTATATAAGAGTTATGTTAAGAACAAAAATAGGCCTAAAGGATGCATTGCTGAAAGCTATACTGCGGAGGAATCAATAAAGTTTTGTGGAGGACACTTGAAAATTATGGAAGCTACTGGATCCACACATGGTTGAAATGAAGTGTGGGATGAGGAAGTTCAAGAAGTTATCCTTGATGGAAAGCCATTATCTGCTCCAATTCCTTCAAAATTGGATGGCATTAGTTGGGAACAAGCCCATAGGTGGGTTCTATTTCACACAAACGAAGTTGATCTATGGATAGAGTAAGTTCCATCTTTGGCCTATAATTTTTTTCTTTGTTTGTTTAATGTTGTTTAAGGTTTAACATATTTGACCTTTAATTTTTTTTAATTCATATTTAATCAAAACACATTAACCACCATATCTATTTTCCATAATTTTTGAATTAGGATGCACAAAATGGAGATTTCCAACTCAATTACCCAAATTAAAAGAGATGAAGATCTATTGCAGAAACTCCACACCCATAAATTTAGTAGCTGGTTAAAACAACAGGTAAGTATATTATTTATATTATAAGTGTACTTAAAAATCATTACACGGGAATATTATCATGCAGGAAATTAAATATTTTTTTTAGAGGTTCAATGTATGAATTCTAACTACATTTAAAAATCTAAAACTATAAGGGTGGAGGGAGATGGAAATGTGTCTGATACATTTAAATGGCTAGTGCATGGTCCCAGGAAATTCATGAATAAGTACAAGGGATACCTAACCAATGGTTATAGATTCCATGAAAATGCATGGAGAATGAGAGAACGACCCAAAATAGTGGCATGTGTATGGAAGCTCAAACAATGATGAGGTCAAGTTCCAAAGATGCAAACCCTATACTTCAAACCACAACATTTTATGGAGTGGTAGAAGAAACAATTACATTGGAATATTTTTATATGGAGTACACATTGTTCAAATGTAATTGGAATGATGTATACAATAAGAGAGGGATAAAACCTAATGATTTGGGTTTTACAATGGTGAATATGAAGAAATTTTTAATCCAAAATCATTGGCAAGATGATACATTTATTCTAGCATCGCAAGCTAAACAAGTATTCTATGTACAAGAACCAGTTGAGACTGACTGGTATGTAGTGTTAACATGTCCTCTAAAAGGATTGAGAAATAATGCATCATATGAACCCGAGTATGCAGATTTGTCACATGTTGTGGACTTTCAAGAAACAAAATGTGTAAGTGAAGAAGATATAGCTGATTTTGATGTCAACGTTTACGTGAACGTGGATTATGTCCATTCAGATTGTGAAGGAATATGGTTGAACCTTAAGAAATAAAACATATTGATTTTTCTATTTTTTTTTAGAACTCCAAAATTGATATTTGGTTATGAAGAGAGATTCCTTTGTTTCTTATCTATAAAATTTTTAGGCCAATTTAGTAGATATATTTTTAGTCCCTGCCAACGATAGTGACTATTGTTTTGTGATTGCACCATTAATCTTGTTCATACAAAAAATTGAACACACAAAAATTTGATATGTGCGAAGTTTCTGCAATTTGTATATTTTTTAAGATTGAAATGAGAATTTTCTATATTATTATTGGATCATAGCCCTAGAAATTACTCATTTAAAAGAACCTAGAAAATAAAAATTTATTGGGCACATGCCATTTTTTAGCCTTCTTCTATGACTGTTGGTTTCAAAATGAAGTTTTCAGCTGTGGGTTGCAAAACAAACTATGGAGATAGAGGAGTGCAATTATTGGGATGGAAAAAAAGGAGCATAAAGAATCTGAGTATATTACTGGACGGTCAATTGGAGGATTCCTTAGCTTAATCACATTTAAGCTAATCATTCTACATTTTCCACCATGCAGGTCAGCAAAAACCAGGATGAACATTTACAAAAACGTAAGTGCCATTCTCACATATTCGTTTCTTTGCCAACAGTGTTGTAGGATAATATCTACATTTAATCTTAATATTTCTTGTTTTATTTCCTAAAGGTTCTATATTTAAGAGACTGTATAAGCTAATAATTCTGCATTTTCCTCCTAGTCCTTGAGATAATACTAACTGGTATTCCATCTCCATTCTTAGTGTTTACTGGTGCTTTAAAATATTACATTAACATTCTAATATACTAGGGATTTACAATTGTAATTCAGATATTCTTGTGCTTCTTTATGTATTTTCCATCCGTGCAGTTATTTTTTTTCTCCAACTGATAAATTGCTTCTTCCAACAGTTAAAAAAAAAATACGATTGTAAAATTTCCATTCAAGTATAATTGTTTATTTCCTTGGAAACTATGTAGGTGCTTGATAAGGATGGTGACTTTATTTAAAAAGGTAACCTGGAAAGTGGTGCAATTTGGTCAGTGGAATTGGGTCGTCAAACTATGGGGTGCCCTATCATAGTGGATAATATGAGTCAGACCCAAGAATCGCTTATAGAGGTCAGTTAAATTGTTAGATTAACATGGTTTTTATATGCACTCAATAATTCAATTTTGTTATTTTGAGACATGGATTAAATTTGTCATGCTATCATCTGTTGGTTTTCACCAATTTTGTAGATGCTTTGTGAGGAGCAGGGGCTCTTCCTTGAAATGGATGACATCATTTGAGGCTTGGGTTTTATGATTTTAAAGGGAGTCATGGAAGCTCTTGAACAAACCATAGACTTCAAGAATTGGCATTGTGATTTATAATGATAACAGGGTATGAAATTTATTTGAAGGTTGTGTGTGTTTCTAGAGACCAAAAAAATTTCATGGTTGATGCTTAATAACTATCACTTGGAGATTTTTCTTGGGAATTTGATTGTGTAGGGTTGTAGACCATAATATATTCTAGCTATAAGCCTATATATTATAGCATATGTGCTCTGTGTTCTAGCATTTAAAATTATGAAGGCACCATAGCTTGATTTGTCATGTTGTGAAATTTGGCAGTTTCACAATATTTTTGCATAGTAGTGGCTTCCTGGATTGGAAGTGAAACTATAATGATGTAAAAATATCAATAATGTTATAATAACTGCACAGAAATTTGAAAATCACAATTTTGATCTTTAGTGAGCCTTGGACATGCATGCTATTAAAGACTACTTGCACTTAGCAAGAGATAGGTAAATCAGTGAAACTATTTTGGTAGACTTAGTACTCTCACTTGAATTTGTACATTAGAATTATGGAACTATAGGAAGATGCCAAGGGAGACGTATTGTAGCACTGTATTTTATGACTTTTCCATAGGTACATTTGCAGCAGGCTGTGTGAAATCAGGTCAGGCTGTAAGTTGTAACACATATTTGAACCTAAGAAATGCAAATTTGCCACTTGACATGCAATTTTGACACCTTGGGGTGCATTCTAAGTATGGAATATGATGTTCCATGGCATATTTGATAGACCCTTTTCCTTATCATCCATCAGGTTTTCTATTTATGTACATGGCATGTAGTTTTTAATGCAAGTGGGCATTTTGGCACTATGAAAATAATAGTTGGCTCTTTCATTGTCAACTTCATAGGAATGAATTCAGATTCTTTCAAACTCAATGTAAGAAGATATTCCGAGATCCTCAAATGTACTATTTCATTGTGTATACATATTACTATTTTGACCTTATTTTGTGCTTTGATTGTAAATACTTCACTGTACATGTCTCTGACTTCTGTTGATCATTTCTGCGAGACCCTATGTGATACCATCAAACTAAAATGGACTACTTCTCATCAAGTTGTGATGGCACTGAACCAGTGAGACCTTTATCACTGTGGTAGCGCGAAACAATGATAGATTTTTCACTGTGGTAGTTCCAAATTGTAGTGTAATACTTATCATGTGATTGATTATACCGAGACTTTTGTTGACCTTTGATTATAACGCTAAAGGTCTTCATTGTAATACGGATTATACTGATATAATTTTGTCACACCGAGCCTTAACGGTAAATACACCTTTATAACTCATTCTCCTCACTGCTATGGTATCGAAATAATCTTATAAGAGTAGTACTGAATTGAGGCAGAGGTAATTTCAACACTATGATGTCATTGAGACTGAGATGTTACCGAGATCCTTCTTTTCATAGTGACAGAGATTGACCTTTCTTGTGAACTTGCACCTAGCTTAATTATGGGACTGTCTTACTATGATTTGAGCCCTTTTGACATAGGTATTTTTAGAATATTTCGATTCCTTTCAAACTGCCTTTGATCATAACCATAGCTCTAAAACCATCTTGAGAATTTGTAGAGCTTGTGTTTAATACAAAATTCTCTTCTTAATAACTACTTCTGAGCTTGCTTATGTGTTCTTCTTTAACTTAGTTACTCCATCATCAAGTTAGTTATCAAAGTACTTAGTCAAAATGTTGAAACAAAATTATTTACACTCATAACTGAATATCTTATAATGTTGTTAGGAAGGTAAATCTCTGATTTACCTTTCTCACTTACAACTCCTTTAAGATTAGCATGTCTTATTACAATACTGTCTTGACATTCGCAAATTCCTTCAATAGATATATTTGCATTGTATAATTTTGCATCTATCCGTAGTCCAGCTCCTGTTGCTTCCGCAGATTATATTCCTGTACCTTTCAATTTACATCAGGCTTCCATTTTACATCCACATTTGGTTACCCTTATTTCCATGATGTTTGCTTCAGAATTTACCTTGATATATCCGCACTGACTCAGACCCAAAATCCACAAATTTGTTCTTCTCTTTTAATGCTGTATACTTTACCGTAATACTTGCTCCTTTTTCCACGCTGTATTAACCTCAGTGTAATCCCCAAAACTTGCTCCTTTTTCACGTTATATAACCTCAATATCATCCGCAGATGTGTTCTCTTAACCACAACATATGTAGGGTATATATAGTAGTTATATCCAAGTAATTAAGTTGACCTTATAGCCATTAAGTAGGGCGACTTTAACACTTTTTTGTAGGCCGACATCATAGGCATATATTCAACGTTTGTAAGCCATTCTTCTGCAACATCCTGGAGGGTATTCTTCATGCCTTTTACATGAATCTTAATTACACTAATGTACCTAATAGATATCAAGAAGAAGTCTATAGACCTATACTAAGAATATTTCTCATGAAACCCATGAAGCAAGTAAACCAAAAATTCATTTTATTATTATTGAATTCATATTTACATAAGTACATAACTATCAATTGTTCTTAAAAGGAGCAAAAGGACATCGAAGGAATTAAACCACTTCTTAATACTTCGGAAAATATCACTAGCAAACGAACTCAGCATTACACCAGCCTTTGTAAGAATTGGTTGCGAACGAACTTAGTGTTACACCAGCCTCTGTAAGCATTGGTTGCTGGGTCTAATCAGGTTTAAGATATTCTAAAAAATCGAATTAAGGGAAAATCGAAAGGAAAATGTTCATTGCATGATGGCACTCTATAAATTTCTTTAAGACAAATTGAAAGTGTTAGGGGTATAAAAGGAAAACAACGGAGACAATAAAAAAAAATTAATGACGTACATAATTCTAAAATCAAGCTCTCCTGCTTTTGACTAGGATAGAATGAAATGGAATCACTTTTGAAAACTGGAATGCTAAAATGTAGCTAATTGGGACCTTTCCATGGTTAACCTTTTCCCCACCAAAATGCTCTGTTTAAAATGTTTTACTTAGAAACATTTAAACAATTTTGTTTTCAGCTAGGAACTGTCCATTGTTACCATGGATTAAGACTGTTGGGAAGTTAAATTGGTTGGCACTACTGTATGCTATTACTGTAATTTCAAATTACGGTTTGGCACTACTGTATGCTATTACTGTAATTTAAAATTAAGGACAAGAACAGAACATCGTCATTATTTTCAACGATTAAAGTTAAAATCCCTTTTCGTTCCCAATAATATCTTTCTTTAAGCACAGTAAGATAAAGTTCAATCCTCATGGGAAAATTAATCTCAGGCTTGAATTTTTATCCAAATAGTGTCAGTTTAAATTGTTTGGTGGTTTTCTGACATATCTAAGAAAGCTCCACATGATAGTTTACAGAAAAAATAAAATGGATCCAACAATAACATCATATTTGATGCCAAGATTAACCAGTAAATTCACTAGCAGCCCCGCGAACACCACCAAATAAATTGGCTGAAACAGCCTCCCAAAAAGGCATATCCAGTATTGTGGCTACTGTTATGGCCTAAATCTACCTCAAGCTGAGAAAGGCAGAATCTAGGGTAACATAAAACCATGCTTAACCTGGTAGCTAGCCCTACCAGATCGGGAGAGGGCTCTCTCCTTGTCAATATCAGAAAAAAATGATCAATGAGGCTTGAGATGACTGATTTTAGGCTAGGTATGTGTGCAAAAGATTTTGTTTGAATTTAAGGATGTTTTGTTGGCTCAAATGGAAAGGCAGATTTTGGGTCTGGGGAATGAGGCTCAGTTTTGTAGAGATCTCAATGGGGCAAGGTAGGCAACTTATTTGACACTTCAAATTGAAAGAAATGGAGAGCTTTAGACAGAAGAGGAGTTGAAGAGGGAAAGAAACCTTCAGGGATCCTCTTCAAACAGTTGAAAACATAGATAACTAAACAAACCCTAGGTAGAGCACTTCAATTTCAATGGATTCTACCTTTTTCCTTGTTTGTTTAAGTTAAGAAGAAATAAGAGAGAAAATGGCATACATAAAACAAAATAAAACTTAAATTTACAGAGAGAAACACAATATCAAAGCAAGATGCCACATGAATCCCATACAGTGCTGCAAATCCTGGTCTATTCCTTTGCCAAACTACAGAGATGAATGTACAATAATGCTCAAAGCATTCCCAAAAGTCCAACCATGCTAATGACTGATAAAACATAAGATATAGGCAAACAAAAACTCATCCTAGCCTCTCGGGCTCGAGCTCATAAGATTAGGAGCTGTTCCAACAAAATCTAAACTGAGAACTAATTGAAAACTACCTTTTGATGGATGAATCTACCTCTATGAGTGAAAATTTAGCAAAATTACATCAAAATCCATCATGTCACATTAAATTACATCATGAGTTTTACAACTAGTAGGAAAAAAGTCAAACTGTGAAAAAACTAGGCGAAAAACATAGTTTTTGACCAAAAGTGAGCAAAATTCCTCGAATGTTCCGCGCATGATCTATGCACTGCACCTCAAGCCCAACGCGTCGTGCCCATTAAATTTGCACAATTTTCCCTCACACTCGCTCCCTTTCTCCAACACGAATTTCTCTTGTTCAATTTTTCTTCTTTGAATGCCAATGAGGTCTTTGAAGATGATCAAAAGGTTTATATACAAGAGCTTTTAATTTTCCACTTATAAAACCCACTTTTATAATGTTTTCATTTTGACTTATTCTTTCAACTCTGTTTTGGGTAATTTTCTTTATTTGTGCCTTTGATTAACTGAATGACTTGATTTTTATTTTCCTTGCAGGGGATGGAGTTGCTGAAGCTTGACAAGGTGACCAGGGTTGCCATTGAAGTTATTTACATATGAGAGAACTTGAAATTACATCAAATTTATACATAAAAAGATAAAATACTCTGTTTTTCCTCAAAACAGATTTTTGAGGAAAAATTCATTTCTGGGCATATAATGATGGAATTTATTTGGTACTGGAACTTTATTCAACCTCCTCATGCGCCTGCTGAGCAGTATTGGACATTTTGAAGACATTTTTGATGAAACCATGGACCTAATGGGACTGAAAACCCTAAAAATGACTCTTGAAAATTTAAAGACAAAAAGTGACTGCAAATGATCTTGATGAATGGAAATGGGCCAGCAGATAAAGGACATGAGGGAAAATGTACAACAGGCCACTACCGTCAGATGATCCATGCTCCTAATGCAATACAGCTGACTGAGTGAGACACCTAATATGCAATGCAACAAGATAATTTGATCACTGATGGAGGGATGAAGATACCGACACTAACATTGGCTCCAATGGGGATGGTAGCTCCTTGGAGATGCCCAGAACTACAGATCTCTGAGAAAGCAGGCAGTGCCTTCATCCATTGGGCTATGGATTCAATAACTTCGAAAAACCAAAACCAAACTCTTGACTTAATTTCATGACTGAAATCTGACTCAAGACTGACTCAAACAAACCACTCCAAAACTGAAATCAACCCTCAGTTTTATAGCCTTCACCTCGGGCCCCAAACTGAAAGAATGATGACAACACATTGAAATTTAAACAAACTGGTATGTACAATGATACATATGACAGTAGAAAACATTTCAAAAATAGTACTGTTTGAGTAGCTGACCATTGACTGACCCACCTAGAAAATCTTCTCCATTCATTTATTTCAAAAGGAAAGCATTTTGGCCTCGATATGCAGCAATTCTGAAAGGTCCATTCCAAAGATTCTTAAACTTGCCATGCTTACCTTTATCTTCGTTTCTCATGTCCCATTTTAGCATAACTTCTTATATTTGAAACTTGTCTACCTTTGCCTTTCGATCATATATCTTCTTGATTCTCTCTTGCAGCTTGAAAGTGTTCTGAAAAAACTCCTCTCTAGTCTACTGTAAATGGATCATTTGATTGATTATTCGTTGCAAATGATCATCCTCACTGTCAGCTTCCTGCAGAAGTTTAACCACTGGAACTGCGAGAGAGGTCGGGAATACAGTGTCAACACCATATACAAGCTGAAAAGGGGATACGCCTATAGATTTCTTTTGACTTACTCTGTCTGCCCAAAGTGCATTAACTAGTTTCTTGTGCCAACTCTTCTTGTTCATTTCCAGTAGCTTTTTGATAATATTGACCAAGGATTTATTTGAGGATTTGACCAATCCATTTCCTTGCGGATGATATGCGGTTCAGTGCCCCAAAGTAATTTGATACTTATTACAAAATTCAATCATTCTTTTAGATTTAAAGGCTACTGCATTATCAGTGATCAGCTTGTTTGGACAGCCAAAACGAGACAAAATATTGTTTTCAAGAAATGAAATGATTATCGAATCAATGGCCTGCCTAGTGGGAATCACCTCAATCCATTTGGTAAAATAGTCCATCGCTGTAAGGATCCATTTATGCTGCGCTGAAGAAGTATGATGGATCTTGCCAATGAAGTCCAAACCCCACTGCTGAAATGGAGCACTTACTTCAATGGGCTTGAGCGGTAAAGGCTGCAATTTTCTCCTTCCTTGAAAAATCTGACATTCATGGTAGCTTTTAACTTTTTGTACACATCAGCAAAGAGAGTTGGCCAATAATATCCTGCTCTCAAATTTTTTTTGGCTATTGTCTTCCAGAAAATATGACCTCTGCAATCTCCCTTGTGAAAGTCTTCCATAACTTGTTTTGCCTCTTCTTCAACCAAACAATTGAGCAAGACACCACTGGGATCATTCCAATAGAGCGCATTATTCATGATACAAAACTTGGCAGCCTTCAATTTCAGTGTCCTACTCTTGTTCTTAGCCATTCCAGGTGGTGGTGACAGATTTTGGAGTACATAAACAATGTCCGAATACCAAGGAGAAAGAAAAAAAATTTCTGATACCTGAACAGGCGAACTTTCTTCATTTTCCTCGAACATAGCAGTAATGAGATTAATTTCCAAGGCATGAAAATTTGACTCAGCCATTAGTTTAGCCAACCCCTATCCTTTGATGAGCTTTGTAGGTTTGATCTCCACGTCATATTCCAACAAGGCAACAATCCATTTGCCTCGTCTCCCTTCTGGATCTGTTTGCACTAAGCCATCCTTAACAACAACATTAGGAACATAAGAAAGGATGTGAGAATGCAGAATATAAACTCAAAAATATTTTAATGCCTTTACCATGGCAAGAGCTTTCTTTTCAATAATATTATACTTTAAAGCTGCATCTCTTATGGTTCTGCTGAAAAATGCTATTGGTTTCTCAAGCGGGTCTCTTTTCTGCATCAAGACTGCTGCCGTAGTATGATCCAAGGAAAATGAAAACAAAATGAAATCTTGATTATAGTCCAGGCTGATCAAAACCAGAGCTGAAGAAAGGGCTAATTTCACCAAATTGAAAGACTTTATTGCTTCCTCAGTCCAATTCACTACACTATCTTTCTTGAACATGTTTTTGATTTCGTTTAAATGTTTTACAAGATTGGGCACAAAACGACGTAAGAAATTCATCTTACCATTGAATGATTGGATCTCCTTTTTACTTTGGGGAAGATCAATTTGATGAATGGCTTCCACTCGAGCTGGATCGATGTGGATGCCATCCTTTGATATAATATGACCGAGAAGCTTGCCTTCATCCATGGAAAACAGACTCTTCTTTGGATTGAGAGATATACCATATTTTCTACACCGCTGAAATACAATCTTCAAATGATAAAGGTGCTCTTCATCTGAATTATAAAAAACTTTCAAGTCATCAAGATAAATAACTAGAAAGAAATCTTTTTCATTTGCAAATGCAATATCCATTTCTTGTTGAAAGGTTGCACCATAATTCTTCAATCTGAAAGGCATTTTAGCATAATGAAAAGTTCCCCACGGAGTGGTGAATGCTGTTTTATCTCTGTCATCCTCATGGACCAGAATTTGGTTATAACCGGAATAACCATCGAGTAATGACATGCGGGATGCTCCAACTACTCGCTGAATTATGTGATCCATTTTGGGAAATGGATAGTTATATTTCAAAGATACCTTATTCAGATTCCTAAAATCAATACATAAGCGAATCTCACCTATTTTCTTGCGCACGGGCACCAAATTAGAAATCAAATCTGAAAATCTTATGCGGATGATGATACCATCTTTGTACAAATGATTCACTTCCTTCTCTATTGAGGGTAATAGCTTTGGATTTATTCTTCTTAACTTCTGTCGAAAGGGCTTTTGGTTTGGCTTGATCAGGATGATATGCTGAATTATGTTTGTGTCATATGTCTTCAAATCTGAATAATCCCATGAAAATACATCAGAAAATGAAGATAATAAACTGATATAATTTTCTTTTACCTGTGGGGGAAATGCCTTAGATAATTTCACCATTTTAGGATTTTTTGTTGATCCAATGTTCATATCCTCAACTCCTTTCTCGGTTGGCAGTAAGCTCGGTTTTCGAGCTACATCATCTTGGTCGAAAAGCTCCTCTAAAGGTATTAGACCTTTAGGAATGAAATTGTCCTTCAGCTACAAAACTTCCATCTAATTGACTTCTATATCTGCCTCACCATCATCATGCTCCCCATCAATAGAAGTGTCTTTGAATTTACCTTCATTTTGCAGAAATTCATTGATTTCTTTATCATCTTGAAACACTTGCCAATACGTTTGATTGTCAGGGACAGCCGGGTGATGATTCAGATGAATTTCAAAATTATATTTGAATTCATCGGAATTTTCAAATTACTTGCTGATGTTGCAAGTGCATCTGCAATGCCATTCTGAATACGAGGGAAACATGTCAAAGTATAATCTGAAAAAAATCTCAACATATCTAGTACCGCATTGCGGTAGGTCCGCATACGAGGATGCTTAGCTTGGTATTTACCTTTCACTTGCTTTATAACTAACTCGGAGTCGCCATACACTACAATCCTTTTGGCATTTAACTTTCTAATAATTTTCAAACCAGCAATTAAAGCCTCATATTTAGCCTCATTATTTGAACAGTCAAAAGCCAATTTATAAGAACAGACCCTTACATTACTTGGCACTTTCTTTGGGGAGAAAACAGGACTGTGTATCCAAATGCTAATTCCAGCACCTTCTCTTCCTACCACGCCATCAAAATCCATGGTCCACACACTAGCTTCGTCCTCTTCCAAATGCTGAAATTCTGTTTGTTCTTTTACTTTTCCTTGCTGTCCATCAACATTTTGTTGTTGTCGGAAGGTTGATTGATCAACGGTACTATCAAGTCTTTGTCTTTATTTCTTTAAGACCTCTCTGAAATTTCCAGTGATTTCTGGAATGTCTTCTACTTCAATTATTTGGCTATTTACATCATTAAAGCTATTAGAGTATAAAACAAATGATTCTAAATCAGCATGTACATAGTTGATTGGATGATTTACCGGTTTCTCCTTGCTAGTGATCATGTACTTCATCTTTTTCTCTCAGTATAATTTCCTCATCTGACCAAACGCAGGAATAGTAGCATAGGAGAAATCAAACTGTAATGTCCCTTTAAGTTTCACTCCCCAAGATCTGGAAATAAGCATGCCAAATCTAGGAGGAATATCCACCACAACCACATCCATCAAAACATTTTTAGTCAGAATCTGATCCAAACTGACCACCAAATATTTTATAAGACTAATACATCTTACTCTACTAGAATCGAACGAATAAAGGTCATGATACTTTCTGGTGATATCCAATCCCAATTTCTCCATGATTGCCTTAGGCATGAGATTATGAGAGGCTCCGAAATCAAACATAGCATTATGTAACACATAGTCGTGCAACCTAAGGCTGATGTAAAAAGGAGGTACATAACTATATTGAGACTGACCATCCAATGATGGACCAAAAATCAACTCAGGTCGATCATCCTCCATGTTTACCATATCAGATAATGGATCTAAACTCAAAATATTAGACACCTGACCCTTATAACTGCTATTCTTCATCAATTCAGTCAAAGGAATGGATACTTTAAAATTAGTAATTTCATTTTCTAACTTAAAAACTGAAGTTTTCTCTACCTCTTTAGCTGGGACATCCTTCTTTTCACTTTTCTCCTTTGATATATTTGGCTGATTGGATCTTTCATTTGCTGATGGCGGTTTGCTAGTGGTGGGATCAGCTGTCTCTTTTCCCTTTTTCTGCATAACGAGTGGATCATTCTTTGGTGTTGTCACCTCCTTTCTTTTTTGAATTTGATTAATGAGCACATCTCTACTTTTGAGTGAATATTGTCGCTGCTAGGCTGTCAAAGAATTCATGTACCTCCTCTAATATTCATCAGACTCTTTTTCAAGAACTGTTTCATTCGCCAAGATGAAATTCTCGTCCCTTTGTACAGCTGAGTTCTCAGAATACTCCTCATCTTCAGTGATAAAAATTGGCATATCATCGGGTGTAAAGAAATGATTCTCTTCTCCAATGACATTCTCCTCGTCATCTGATTCCGGACCATGTACAAAATTTTGCTGTAAGGGTGTCTTCACTTGCTGCTGTACTGCTTGGTCTTGTGCTCGTTGTTGTCTTTGCTTGATTCTAAATTGTGGTTGTTGATGGCCACAGAAATTAGGATTTCTGACTTGTGGTTCAGACTTGTCAATTGTTAATCTGTCAAACATCTTTTCCATCTTACGGAGCACTTGATCTAAAGTGGAAACTTCTTCCTTTATTGTTACTTTCTTTTTAGCTTTCGTTCTAGCTCTCTTGGGAAGAAAATTGGCTTCAACGCTGACTGCAATTTTCTGCATGTCTTCCGAAGTGGCCGGATCTCTTTCTCTTAATTGATAGTCCATATCGGGATTGAAACCATCCAGAAACTTAATCAAATCCAACCCCATAGGCGACTTTATATCAGCAATAATTGCATTGTAAACATAATTGAATCTAATACAATAATCTTGAACAGACTCACCAACGTTCCGCTTGATATTCTCATATTCAGAAATGATCTGAAGAGGGTTTTTCTTCACTTCCCATCGATCCAAGAATTGTCTCTGAATATTATGCAATGTAGTAATACTTGCAACCGGCAAAGCTCTGAACCACTTCCTCACTTCACCTCCAAAGGTTTGTACAAATAGTCTTATTGTCACATTTTCCGCATCAATCTCATGAAGGTCAAAGAAATATGTCATCCTATCCACATGTTGCTAAGCTGTAACACTTTGAGGAGTTCCATCAAACAATGGAATTTTTCTTTGATAATCAACGGGCATGTTATCCAAATTTTGAGGCAACACAAGGGGTGCAAATCGGGCAGCCATTGCTCTAGGTGGATTTACAACCGGTCTTGGGGATATAGGAGGAGTCGGAGTAGCTGATGTATGAGGTGTATGTGGTGTGGATGGAGGTGACACCACTACAGATTTTTTATCAGAGATAGAAGGCTGCACGGGAATGGTGGGAATGAAAGGAGACTCGGTAGGAATTTCTGAACTAGATGCAATTTCAGATGACCCAAGAGTTGCAGATGCAGACTCTATCAATTCGGGAATGTTTGTTGCCACAATGGAAGTCTGAAGATTCAAGATATAATTTTCAATTGATCTATTAGCCTTTTCAATTTCAAGATCTTTGAAAAACTCTGGACTTAGGACAGTAGAATCAACAGCACTTTCAGACTTAGTCTCAAACAATGACAACTCAAATTGTTCATCAAACTCAAGATCTTCAAGATACTAAAAAACAATAGGACATGAATGAGATTTGAACACAGGAATCACAGGACTTTCTTGACGAAGGATTCTCGGAATAATATTTGGATTTTCATAAACAGGAGGTGGATCAGGATCGGGATTTGCAATGGTGTGTCATCTGGAAGCCAGTGTGTTGAATTATTCCCAAAAATCAAACGGACAAAATCAACTTGTTCAGCCTATCAGATTCTAAGCTCATCATCCAAAAGTCTAGAATTATCTGATGTACTGGGGAAATTTTCAAGTTAGGTGTTACGTTTATAAGACTAGACCGGAGATTGACTGAAGCAACGTTTATCTCCTTATGCACTTGCAAAGCAATGTGCAGTTCGAAGGCTACCTGGCTAACTTCAGGCTCTGTCTGTAGTTTATAAAACAAAGAACACTAACAAATAAATAAGCTTTTCATCCCCAGCGGATTCGCCACTATGTTATGGCCTAAATCTACCTTAGGCTGAGAAAGGCAGAATCTAGGGTAACATCAAACCACGCTTAACCTAGTAGCTAGCCCTACCAGATCGGGAGAGGGCTCTCTTTTTGTCAATCTCAGCAAAAAATGATCAATGAGGCTTGAGATGACTGATTTGATGACTGATTTTAGGCTAGGTATGTGTGCAAAAGAGTTTGTTTGAATTTAAGGATGTTGTGTTGGCTCAAATGGAAAGACAAATTTTGGGTCTGGGGAATGAGGCTCAGTTTTGCAAAGATCTCAATGGGGCAAGGCAGGCAATTGATTTGACACTTCAAATTGAAATAAATGGAGAGCTTTAGATAGGTGAGGAGTTGAAGAGGGTAAGAAACCTTCAGGGATCCTCTTCAAACAGCTGGAAACATAGATAAGTAAACAAACCCTAGGTAGAGCACTGCAATTTCAATGGATTCTACTTTATACTTGTTTGTTTAAGTTAAGAAGAAATAAGAGATAAAATGGCATACATAAAACACAAGCAAACTTACATTTACAGAAAGAAACACAATATCAAAGCAAGATGCCACATGAATCCGATAGAGTGCTGCAAACCCTGATCTATTCCTTTACCAAACTACAGAGATTAATGCACAATAATGCTCAAAGCATTCCCAAAATTCAAACCATGCTAATGACTGATAAAACATAAGATATAGGCAAACAAAAACTCATCCTAGGCTCTGGGGTTCGAGCTCATAAGATTAGGAGCTGTTCCAACAAAATCTAAACTGAGAACTAAAAAGTTGGCAGTGGAACAACTTGCCTCTAAAAACTAGGAAACTGATTCATTCAATTTCAAACTACCTTTTGATGGATGAATCTACCTCTATGAGTGAAAATTTAGCAAAATTACATCAAAATCCATCATGTCACATTAAATTACATCATGAGGTTGATAACTAGTAGGAAAAAAGTCAAGCTTTCAAAAAACTAAGCGAAAAACAAAGTTTTTGACAAAGAGTAAGCAAAATTCCTCCAATGTGCCATGCCTCAAACCCAACTTGTCACGCCCATGAAATTGCACAATTTTCCCTCACACTCGCTCCCTTTCTCCAACACAAATTTATCTTATTCAATTTTTCTTCTTTGAATGCCAATGAGGTCTTTGAAGATGATCAAAAGGTTTATATACAAGAGCTTTTAATTTTCCACTTATAAAACCCACTTTTATAATGTTTTCATTGTGACTTATTCTTTCAACTCTGTTTTGGGCATTTTGGATTATTTGTGCCTTTGATTAACTGAATGACTTGATTTTTGTTTGCCTTGCAGGGGATGGAGTTGCTGAAGCTTGCCAAGGTGACCAGGGTTTCCATTGAAGTTATTTACATATGAGAGAACTTGAAATTACATCAAATTTATACATAAAAAGATAAAATACTCTATTTTTCCTCAAAACAGAGTTTTGAGGAAAAATTCATTTCTCGGCATATGATGATGGAATTTATTTGGTACTGGAACTTTATTCAACCTCCTCATGTGCCTGCTGAGCGTTATTGGACATTTTGAAGACCTTTTTGATGAAACCCTAGACCTAATGGGACTGAAAACCCTAAAAATGACTCTTGCAAATTTAAAGACAAAAAGTCACTGCAAATGATCTTGATGAATGGAAATGGGCCAGCAGATAAAGGACATTAGGGAAAATTTACAACAGGTCACTACCGTTAGATGATCGATGCTCCTAATCTGAAAATTCAGAAAAATCTCTAGGTGGGTCGCTCCTGAACTGCGTGGGTCGCTCATGTTCCAGGCTGATTTTGAAGTAGCTCCCGACATCCAAATTGAGCTCATGATAGCTCGTTGGAAAGCCCTGGATGTCTACTTTCCAACCCAAGTGGAATTTCTGAATTTGGAGTTGATTTGACCCTTCAAAACCTCATTCGCCCAGAGGTACTTCCTGCTGGTGCAAAAGGTGGCAGCAAGGTGTTTTTTATGGTGTTTTTGAGCTGTTTGACCATCCAGATTTTGTTGAAATGCTAAGTTGACTTCAGAGGATGCATAATTAACCATGAAAAATCCAAAAATTTAAAAATCTCCTCCAGCAAGTGTCTCAAAAAAATGCGAGCGCATGAGCGCGCGACCCACGTAGCTGCAAAACCTGTTTTTTAGACCAAAAATTTGGAAATGACAAAATCTTCTCCGAATTTGCCCAAATTCGGAGCGGAGGTCCTCCATCACGTGTCTTGCCCAGTCAATGAAGCCTCGGCCAAAATCCGAAGTGGATTAGGCCTTTTCCGCCGTCGAAGTGCTTGGCGCAACCTCGAAGCATGTCCACATTTGGTGTAAGAAGTCACATCATGGAAGCTGCCTCGGGGAGGCTGTTGGCCTTTTTCTGAAAAAGTCTCTAGAAATAGAGAAATCCTCCAAGTGATGCTGCTCCTTGGCTTGATGTGACACCAAGATTTTGATCAAAGCGAAATGATATATACTCTGTCTTCTTTGCGCCTTTGGGCTCGTCTTCTTACGCACAAGATATAACCATCCTCTCTATGTTGCGGTATATGAAATACAGAATATTCATCATACGCACCCTTGTGAAGTGCATCAGCAAACGAACATGATATGAGAAAAGACGAGCATACCTGCCCTCACAACTGAAATACTGAATAATGAGCCTCATGAGTGGCGCATACTCATCTCTCAAGAATCTGAATGGAAAAACTCTGCTCAGGTAAGCCACATATCCAGTTTTAATGTATGGCTCATAGTGAAATTTCTCTAACTGCTTACCCTTGCTCCATTCCTCGCCTATGTTCGGTATGCCAGTGGCTTGAGCAATAGTCAAAGGTGATACAATAAAATCAACCCCAGCAAGGTTTACCCGATCACCCTGTAAATGAAGAACAAACAGTCGTGCTAATTCACGATGAGGTCGGGTTTGTACAACCATCTCACAAAACCTGAAACATGACAAGAACCGAAAACAATCCATAGCTAATGGACATGCCTACAACCGAGCCAAAGAAGTAGGCTCCTCTCTGCGATGATCACCACTCCTATTTTCTCTGCGGGAACCCCGTGGCACATTACCTTCAGCCACCGAATCACTGCCTGACCCTGGCTCATATTCTGACTCTGTCTCTGACATATCTCTGATCAAACCTTTAGCAATGTGTATGCTGATATGAATGCAGTGAAAGCAAGATTAGGATGTATGTTTACCACTCAACCAATATTCCCATCGTCAAAGCACTATCAAGGAATCACATTATGGATAAAATCTCAGCTTTAAATGGACTGAAAAAGGCACCCTCTCTGTTTTGAATGCAAATGAAATTTCGACTAAATAGGAGCAGGCAACTTTCAAAAGTTTGAACACATCTAGTCAAAGGAGAGCATGGCAATAACAATAATATGGCTATCTATGAGTAATGACCATAAAGGTTTCAATGAGCCATTTAAAACAAAGACATGAGCATATTTTAACATTGGGTAATGTGACTCATTACAAACATGGGCAATGTGACTCAAAGGGTTTTCATATGGTATAACAATAGCAATGGTTGCAGTGGTATAATGGGTATGAGAGCAAATTGATTTTGATGTTATATGGAAGGCTGACCATATCACTGTCTTAAGATAGCAAACACGTTCTTTCCACCATTCATTTGCATTTCAAACCCTAAAAACAATGATATTATGACTGTGGGACTTTAAAACCTCCATTTGAATATTGGAAACCACCCATGATGCCACAAATGCGTTGAAAAATATCAAATAATGGATAGAAACCTTTTTGATGGTAGCTTGAGTCGATTCCAAGCCAATCCGGGCGCGCAAACTGAATTCAAAAATTCTGTGTCTGCGTGGGTCGCGCAGGCTCTGCGTGGGTCGCGCAGCCCAGGTGGGTCGCGCACCTGCAAACCCACAGTGCTGAAGTGACTCTGCGTGGGTCGCGCAGCCCAGGTGGGTCGCTCTGCCTCAAGGTGGGTCGCGTAGCCCCAAAACTCTGCCCACGCACTTCAAAACTCTGAAATCGGCCCTCCACTTGGCAAACACGACTTGGGAGCTATGAAATTGGTTCAAATGAAACTTGTTTGGCTTTTATACATGTCACAAATATCTTCACAATCAGATTTTATTTCAAATCAAACTTCAAACCCATATTACAAATGTTTTTGTAATTTTCACTTTTGGCTTTTTCAAATACAAACTTCCTTTGGCTTTTTGAGGTCGATACTAATGATTTTGCTGTCTTCTTGCAGGGATATGGCTATCTTGGCTAGAGAAAAGACCAGGGGTCTGCTTTTTACAATGTCTTCATGGCGGAACAATTACAAATTTATTACAAAATGATAATGACAAATTTCTAGTTCCAAAACAGAGTTTTGGACTAGAAATGTATTTTTTTAGAAAATGTTGATGATAATAAAAATAGAAATCCAAGTACTGGACTCTCCTCACCTTGCAGGCTTTATGACCAGTATATAAATGACTCAAAAACCCTAGACACCAAGACCTAGGACACTTATTGACATTTTAATGACCTCATACATAATGACAATGACTATAAATAATTTTTTGAGGAAATATTTTTTAAAATAGCGCTGCAGGTATAAACATGAGGAAACAAAGGACAACAGACCCCCTCGTCAGTTTATGGCATGATCCTAGTGAAATGCAACGAAGCGGAACAAGCGAGACACCTAATAATGAATATGCAAAAGACGAAATGATCACTGACGGAGGGCTGCAAGGACCGACTCTAACATTGGCTCCAATGGGGATGGTGGCTCCATGGAGATGCCAAGAACAGCAAATCTCGGGGGGAGTCAGACAGTGCCTCTCATCCATTGGGCGATGGAATCATTATTTCAACTGACAAGACAAACTTTGGATACTTTTATTGACTGCAGATTTGACTAATGATAGACTGCAATTTGACCAAAACTGACTAGACTCAAACTGACATGACTTTACACAAGAAGACTGATAAACTTAACTTTACAATCTCAAACCAACCAACCTCTATTTCCAGAATTATAGCCTTCGCTCCGGGCCCCAGACTGAAAATGAGAGATCAGTGCACACTTTCAATGAAACAAAAGTAAAATGATATATACAATGACAATGAGATCACCAGCAAGTACTCAGAAATAATAGCGCTTCAGCAACCGACCATTGATCGGTCCACCGGGACAATCATCTCCATTCATTTCTTTGAGAAGAAATGCATTCTGCCCTTGATACGCTGCAATCTTAAATGGTCCCTTCCACAAATTCTCAAATTTGCCGTGCTTTCCCTTGTCTTCATTCCGGGCATCCCATTTCAAAACTACTTCATCCAACTGAAACTTATCTGACTTTGCCTTTCTGTCGTAGATCTTCTTTATGCGCTCCTGCAACTTGAAAGTATTTTGAAATACCTCCTCTCGTGTCTGCTGTAAATGAATCATCTCATTAATCCTCCGCTGCATAGGATCCTCTTCACTTCCGGCCTCCTGAAGCAATCTGACCACCGGGACAGCAAGTGAAGTAGGAAAAACTGTATCCGTCCCATACACCAACTCGAAAGGAGACATACCAATAGACCTTTTCTGACTTACCCTATCAGCCCATAATGCATTTACCAACTTTTTGTGCCAAGCCTTCTTGTTGATTTCCAGAAATTTCTTAATGATATTCACCAAGGATTTGTTTGAAGATTCCGCCAAGCCATTCCCTTGCGGATGGTATGCGGTTGAATGTCCCAAGGTAATATTGTACTTAAAACAAAAATCAACCATCCTCTTAGACTTAAAAGCTGCTGCATTATCTGTGATTATTTTAATAGGACACCCAAAGCATGACAAAATATTGTTTTCAAGGAAAGAGATAATTACCGCATCAGTGGCCTGTCGAGTGGGAATCGCCTCAATCCACTTCGTGAAGTAGTCTGTAGCTGTCAAGATCCATCTATGCTGTCCGGAAGATCCTGGGTGGATTTCTCCGATAAAATCCAATCCCCACTGCTGGAATGGTGCATTAACTTCAATTGGTTTTAGAGGCAAAGGCTGTAGTTTCTGCTTCCCTTCGAATATTTGACACTCATGACAATTTTTAACAACCTTGAACACATCAGAAAACAAAGAAGGCCAATAATACCCTGCCCTTAGGATCTTATTCGTTGTGGTCTTCCAAAACAAATGACCTCCACAGTCACCTTTGTGAAAATCCTCCAAAACTCTTTGAGCTTCCTCCTCTACCAAACAATTCAACAACATACCCCCAGGGTCTTTCCAATACAACGCAGAATTCAAAATGCAGAATTTAGCAGCTTTTAACTTCAATGTTCTACTCTTATTTCGAGGCATACCAGGCGGTGTAGACAAATTCTGAAGCACATATAAAATGTCAGCATACCAAGGAGAAGAAACAAAAATATCGGATACCTGAACTGACGTGCTTTCCTCATCTTCATCAGACATGGCAGCAATCAAATTTATGTCTAGAGCATGCAGATTTGTTTCAGCCATGAGCTTGGCGAGTCCTTGTCCTTTGATCAGCTTGGTCGGTTTAATCTCCACATCGTACTCTAACAATGCAGCAATCCACTTACCTCTTCTTCCTTCTGGACCTGCCTGTACCAAAACATCTTTAACTGCTGCGTTAGGAACATATGTTGTAATATGGGAATGCAATATGTACACACGGAAATCCTTCAAAGCCTTTACAAGCGCAAGTGCTTGTTTCTCAATGATATTATACTTCAATGCCCCATCTCTTATGATCCGACTGAAAAAAGCGATGGGCTTCTCAACTCCATCCCTTTTTTGCATCAAAACAGCTGCCAATGTATGCTCAGAAGCGAAAGAAAATAAAATGAAGTCTTGTGTGTAATCGGGGCTGATCAAAATAGGGGCTGAAGAAAGAGCTATCTTTACCAAATTGAATGACTTAACGGCCTCTTCTGTCCATCTTACCTGACTGTCCTTTTTCAGCATGTTCGTGATTTGTCTAAGGTGTTCTGCAAGATTGGGAATGAAACGACGCAGAAAATTCATTTTGCCATTAAATGACTGTATCTCTTTCTTGTTCCGGGGCTGTTCAATCTGTTGAATGGCTTCAACACGTGCAGGATCAACTCGAATGCCATCTTTCGAGATGATGTGGCCAAGGAGCTTTCCTTCATCCATGGCGAAAAGGCTCTTCTTTGGATTCGGCGAAATGCCATATTTTCTGCACTTCTGGAAAACAATTTTCAGATGATATAAGTGTTCCTCATCAGAATTAGAAAATACAGTTAGATCATCAAGGTAAACAACCAAAAACACATCTTTCTCATTGGCAAAAGCCATGTCCATTGCACGCTGAAAGGTAGCGCCTGCATTCTTTAAACCGAACGGCATCTTTGCGTAATGAAATGTTCACCAAGGAGTGGTGAACGCAGTCTTGTCACGATCATCTTCCTGCACTAAAATCTGATTATAACCTGAGTATCCATCGAGTAGTGACATCCTTGATGCTCCCACTACTCGCTGCAATATGTGATCCATCTTTGGCAGCGGATAATTGTCCTTTAATGATACCTTATTCAGATTTCTGAAGTCAATACATAAACGGATCTCACCTGTCTTCTTTCTTACGGGCACCAAGTTTGATATCCAATCTGAAAATTGAATAGGCACAATAATTCCTGACTTATACAACCTATTTACCTCTTTCTCGATCGATGGTAGCAGCTTTGGATTGATCCTCCTCAACTTTTGACGAAAAGGCTTCTGATTTGGTTTGATGGGAATAGTATGATGGATGATATTGGTATCATATGTTTTAAGATCTGAATAATCCCACGCAAACACATCAGAAAATGAAGATAACAATTTCACGTATTCTGCTCTTACCTTTGGTGACAATGATTTTGACAATTTCACCATCCTGGGATTCTCAGCTGTCCCAATATTTACCTCTTCGACACCTTTCTCTGTTGGCCTCAATGTAGGCTTACGAGCTACATCATCTTGATCAAACAACTCTTCCAATGGAATCAATCCCTTAGGAATGATGTTATCCTTCAGTTGCAACACATCCATTTGATTTATCTGTATGTCATCAACACCATCATCACATTCTGTATCTATGGAGGTATCTTTAAACTTACCCTTATTCTGCAGAAATTCACTAATCTCCTCATCATCCTCAAAAACTTGCCAACATCGCTGATTGTCTGGAACGGTTGGTCGGTGTTTCACATGTATCTCAAACTTGTTGCTGGAATTCATTGGAATCTTAAGATTGCTTGCTGCCTTAGCAAGTCCATCAGCAACACCATTTTGTATGCGGGGCACACATGTTAAAGTATAATCAGAAAATAACTTCAGAATATCCAAAACTGCATTTCGGTAAGCCCTCATGCAAGGATGCTTAGCCTGAAACTCACCTTTCACTTGCTTTATCACTAATTCTGAGTCACCATATACCGCAATCCTTTTCGCATTCAGCTTCTTGAGAATCTTAAGGCCAGCAATAAGAGCCTCGTATTCCGCTTCATTATTAGAACAATCGAATGCAAGCTTGTAAGAACACACTCTCACATTTCTCGGAACTTTATCAGGAGCGAAAACTGGACTTCGAATCCACACACCAATCCCAGCACCATCGCTGCCCATTGCACCATCAAAATCCATGGTCCAAAGACCATTTTCATCGTCCTCTAAATGCTGAAACTGTGTCGGCTCTGTTTTTCCTGTTTGCTGCCCATTGTCTTCAGCTGATTGCTCCAAAACAGCTTGTTTTTCTCTTCTTTCTTTTTGCAAAACTTCTCTAAAATTCTCATTTATTTCTGGTATGTCTTCTGCCTGAACTAATTGACTTTCTACATCATTAAAACTATCAGCAAGCAACACAAACGACTCTAAATCGGTATGTACATAGTTCACAGGATGATTGACTGGCTTCTCTTTGCTAGTTATCATGTATTTCATCTTCTGCTCACGATACAACTTTCTCATTTGACCGAAGACTGGGATTGTAGCATAAGAGAAATCTAATTGAAGTGTACCTTTCAACTTGGCCCCCAAGATCTTGCAAGGAGCATCCCGAAACGTGGAGGAATGTCAGCAACCACCACATCCATCAAAACATTCTTCGCTGGAATTTGATCCAAACTTACCACCAAATCTTTGATGAGTCCTATACACTTTACCCGGCTGGAATCGAATGAATACAAATCATGATACTCTCTTGTAATGTCTAATCCCAACTTCTCCATGATTGCCTTTGGCATCAAATTGTGTGAAGCACCCGAATCGAGCATAGCATTATGCAATATATATTCATGCAACCTCAAACTGATGTAAAAAGGAGGAACATTACTGTCAGGAGACTCACCATTTAATGCAGGCCCAAAAATCAATTCCGGCTGATCATCCTCAACATTTACCGTGTCAATCATTGGATCAAAGTTTAGAATTTTGGTGACTTGACTACGGTAGCTACTGTTTTTCATAATCTCCATCAAAGGAATAGATATTTTCAGTTTGGAAATTTCATTTTCCAAGCTAAATGCTGAAACCTTCTCAACCTCTTTAATTGGAATCTCCTTCTTTTCAGCTTTGTCTTTCACTATACTTGACTGATTTACCTTCTCAGCTGATGATACTTTACTTGCTGCAGGGTCAATTGTCTCTTTCCCTCTTTTCTGTGGTATTGGTGAATCTGTCTTCGGTGCCGAAGCTTCCTTTCTTTTCTGAATGGGATTTATAGGCACATCTCGATTCCTCAATGAATATTGTTTCTGCTGAGCAGTCAATGCATTCAAATATCCTCTTTGGTATTCATATGACTCTTCTTCTAAATCAGCATCATTTGTTAGGATAAAATCCTCATCTTTCTGAACAACTGAACTTTCACCATACTCCTCTTCCTCAGTAATATAAATAGGCAAATCATTAGGAGTGAAGAAATGATTTTGCTCACCTGACACATCATCATCATCATCGGAATCATGACTCACAAAATTCTGCAAAAGAGGAGTCTTAACCGGCTGTTGGGCTGCTGGCTCTTGAGCTCTTTGTTCACGCTGCTTAATTCTGAATTGTGGCTGCTGCTGGCCACGGAAATTTGGGTTTCGAAACTGTGTTTCTGCTTTATCAAGATTTATTCTTCTTAAAGCCTTTTCCAACTCACGAGCTAAGTGTTGTTCTGATATAGATGTAGAAGGCTCTTCCTTTATTGTCACTCTTTTCTCTGCTTTCAACCGTGCTCTTTTATCATTCAAATTTGCCTCAACACTAACAGCGACTTTCTGCATATCTTCTAAAGTAGGTGGATCTCTATCACAAAGGGAATAAGCCATCTCCGGATCAAAGCCATCCGGGAATTTAAGGAGAGCAGACTTTTTGGACGGTCTCAAATCATCTGGAATAGCATTATACACTGTATTGAATCTAATGATATAATCCTGAATAGACTCACCAGGATTACGTTTGAGATTTGTATATTCTGAAGTAATCTGCAGCGGATCCTTTTTCATCTCCCATCGGTCTAAAAACTGCCTCTGAAGTTCTGCCAATGTATCTATGCTTCTTTGTGGCAAGGCTCTGAACCATTTCCGTACCTCTCCTCCAAAGGTTTACACAAAAAGCCTCATGGTCACATTTTCTTCATCAATCTCGAAACGATCAAAGAAATCTGCCATATTGTCTACATGCTGTTGTGCAGGAAGACTCTGTGGAGTGCCATCAAATGTCGGGATCTTACTCTGATAGTCTACGGGCATATCATTCAACTGCTGGGGTAACACAAGGGGTGCAAAACGAGCAACCATAGCTCTTGGTGGATTGAAAACAATCTGTTGTCGAGGAGATACAGGAGGAGTAGGAGTAGTAGGTCTATGAGATGTATTCAATGGAAACGGAGAAAATACTATTGATTGTTGATCAGAAAACTCAGGCTGAACCGGAATGGTAGGGACAAAAGGAGGTTCAGTAGGGATCCGTGAACTTGATGCAATTTCAGATGGGTCAAGAACTTGTGAAGAAGATTCAGTAAATTCAAAAGTGTTAGTATCCTCAATAGAACTTTGCAGCTGTCTATCCAAGTATTGTGAAACAAATCTATATTGCAAATCTTCAGTAAACAATGGATCTGGGACTAATCTTGACAATTCGGTTTCGGAAAAATTCACAAACAAGGATGTTTCAAACCGTGCATCAAAGGGGATTTCATCAACATATATGATTTTGACAGGACAGGATGCAGATCGGGTGAGCACTCTGGAACTCTCAAAACTCAATTGGCTTTCTCTTTCAGAACTCTCTTGGCTCCCTTGTTTTCTAAGGGTCCTTGGAATCAGATTCGGATTTTCGAATATTGTTGGTGGATCAGGGTCAGGATTCGCCCTAGTATTTCTTCTTGAAGCCAGTGTATTGATCTTCTCGGAAAACAAAAATTACAAGGAACACAATCAATTATTTTCAGCCTTTCGACTTCTAGACTCAATCATCCAAAAAGTCTAGAACGAAAAAGTATACTGGGGTGATTTACAAATCAAGTACTGAACACACAAGCTTACCGGAGATCGACTGAAGCAGCGTTTATCTACTTCCGCTTATGCATAACAAAAGCGTTTCGAAAGCTACCTGGCGTGACTTCAGACTCCGTCTAAGACTCGTGGAACAAACACATCAACAAGCAAACCATTGAGATGTTTCCCAGTATGGTCGCCACTATGTTAGCACTCAAATCTACCTCAGGCTGAAATGAAGTAAAACTCAAGGCTACATCAAACCACGCTCAGCCTCGTAGCTAGCCCTACGAGGACAGGAGAGGGCTCTCTCCGTCAATCTCGAGAAAATAAGCAATAGGATGCGAGATGACTTACAATAAGAACTGATCTTAGGCTAGTAAAGAGATAGGTATGTTTGATTTTTGGTTTTTTGGGTTTTCGCTGGAGTAATGGGAAAACAAGTTTTGGGTCCGGGGATAAGGTCAGACCTTTGCAGAGTTCAAGCTAGGGCGAGGTAGGTGATGATCTTGATGCTTCGAATTGGATTTTATGGATAGATTAGACTGATGAGGAGCTGAAGAGGGAAAAGAAGAACTTGGATCCTCTCCAAACAGCTGAAAACATATAGAACTAACTGAATTCAAAGGCTAAGCACTGTAAACAATGGATTTAACCTTATTTCACTCATTCAATTTAGTTCAGAAGCATAATGAAAGGATGGCAACATTAAACATGAAGAAACTTACAGTAAAAAAAGGAGAAACATCATCAAGAACAGAACACCGCAAGGATCTCAACAAGTGCCACAAAACCCCTGATCTTTCCTTAGCCAAAATATGAAAAGTATGTACAATGATATCAAAAGTATCCCAAGAGTCCAACCTCTCCAACCTCTGAAAATGATTGAGAAATTACAATATATAGATCACTCTAACACCTTTCCCCACCTCTAGGGGTCCAATTCCCTCTTCAGGGATCAGTTTCAACCAATTCTAATCATGGAACTACAATCTAGGCAGCTAACAACTTGCCTCTAAAAGAGTGGAAACTGATCCATTACATGATTTTTTACTCATTTGAGAGTGAATCTTCTAGAAGAGATAAAAACAAGCCAAAGTTACATATCAAACATGAATTTACATCATAAAAACCCAAGAATTCTATCCATAAGCAAAACTGGTCCATAATAGGGCGAAATACTGAGCTGGCAGCTGAAAATTCAGAAAAATCTCTAGGTGGGTCGCTCCTGAACTGCGTGGGTCGCTCATGTTCCAGGTTGATTTTGAGGTAGCTCCCGGAATCCAAATTGAGCGCATGATAGCTCGTTGGAAAGCCCTGGATGTCTACTTTCCAACCCAAGTGGAATTTATGAATTTGGAGTTTATTTGACCCTCCAAAAACGTATTCTCCCAGAGGTACTTCCTGCTGGTGCAAAAGGTGGCAGCAAGGTGGTTTTCATGGTGTTTTTGAGCTGTTTGACCATCCAGATTTTGTTGAAATGCTAAGTTGACTTCAGAGGATGCATAATTAACCATGAAAAATCCAAAAATGTAAAAATCTCCTCCAACAAGTGTCTCAAAAAAAAGCGAGCGCATGAGCGCGCGACCCACGTAGCTGCAAAACCTGTTTTTTAGACCAAAAATTTGAAAATGACAAAATTTTCTCCAAATTTGCCCAAATTCGGAGCGGAGGTCCTCCATCATGTGTCCTGCCCAGTCAATGAAGCCTCGGCCAAAATCCGAAGTGGATTAGGCCTTTTCCGCCGTCGAAGTGCTTTGCGCAACCTCGACATGTCTAGAGCTGGTGTGAGGGCTCTCTGCATCATGAAGCGCCTCGGGAGGCTGCTGTGGCGCTCTGAAAAAGTCTCTAGAAATGAAATCCTCCCAAGTGATGCCCTGCTCTGCCAACTGATGAGACACCAAGATTTTGATCAAAGCGAAATGATATATACTCCTGTACTGCTGCACTGGGCTCGTCTTCTTCTGCACAAATGTAACCATCCTCTCTATGTTGCGGTGTATGAAATACGGAATATTCATCATACGCACCCTTGTGAAGTGCATCAGCAAACGAACATGATATGAGAAAAAACGAGCATACCTGCCCTCACAACTAAAATACTGAATGATGAGCCTCATGAGTGGTGCATACTCATCTCTCAAGAATCTGAATGGAAAAACTCTGCTCAAGTAAGCCACATATCCAGTTTTAATGTATGGCTCATAGTGAAATTTCTCTAACTTCTTACCCTTGCTCCATTCCTCGCCTATGTTCGGTATGCCAGTGGCTTGAGCAATAGTCAAAGGTGATACAATGAAATCAACCCCAGCAAGGTTTACCCGATCACCCTGTAAATGAAGAACAAACATTTTCCAATAGCTTCTCCAGATGTATATTCACCCGCGTGAGTACATTATCTCTGTCGGCTGGTGTCATGTCACCGGGCCTCTTTCGATTCCACTGCCTGTCCTCACGGATTTGGCGCACCTCATAAAATGTGAGCTCATCCTCGAGCTGTTTGTTGCGCTGCTCCAAATAGTTAATCACCCACTGAGCCTTCTGCAATTGGTCTTTCAGCTGGTCATTCTCGGCCCTTTTCTTCTGGATGACTTCCCTCAGCTTCGAGCTAGGAGAGCCCGTATCAACATCAATGACTGTCATATCGGTGTCCCGGCCTCCTGATGGGCCCTCATCATGCATGGGCCTCTTGCCCCTGTCTTTTACCTGTACCTGCACTGGAGAAGAAAACGAGACCCTTTCCACATCACGTGGAGATAATACTCGCCGTGTCGATGAAGTCGGCAGGACCCCTTCCACCTCACGTGGAGATAGTACCGTGATCATCTGCTTCACCAAATAAGGCCATGGTCTGTTTGATATCGACTAAAGGAGTGACGATATGCTCCCAGCCTCGAGCATGTCCAGAATTTAGTGTGAGGCTCTCTTGCATCGGAGCCTGCCTCAGAATTTTTAGACCACTCTGAAAAAGTCTCTAAATGAAATCCTCCAGTGATGCCACCTTTCTGCCAATGATGTGACACAAGATTTTGATCAAAGCGAAATTTCTTATACTCTGTCTTTACCTGTTACTCGTCCTTCTACTGCACAAATGTCACCATCCTCTCTATCAGACATCAGACTAGCCAGATAATTATCACTCTGCAACTTATGAAATTACATAATAAAGCAGACATGATATGAGAAAAGACGAGCATACCTGCCCTCACAACTGAAATACTGAATAATGAGCCTCATGAGTGGCGCATACTCATCTCTCGAGAATCTGAATGGAAAAACTCTGCTCAAGTAAGCCACATATCCAGTTTTAACATATGGCTCATAGTGAAATTTCTCTAACTGCTTACCCTTGCTCCATTCCTCGCCTATGTTAGGTATGCCAGTGGCTTGAGCAATAGTCAAAGGTGATACAATGAAATCAACCCCAGCAAGGTTTACCCGATCACCCTGTAAATGAAGAACAAACAGTCGTGCTAATTCACGATGAGGTCGGGTTTGTACAACCATCTCACAAAACCTGAAACATGACAAGAACCGAAAACAATCCATAGCTAATGGACATGCCTGCAACCGAGCCAAATAAGTAGGCTCCTCTCTGCGATGATCACCACTCCTATTTTCTCTGCGGGAACCCCGTGGCACATTACCTTCAGCCACCGAATCACTGCCTGACCCTGGCTCATATTCTGACTCTGTCTCTGACATATCTCTGATCAAGTTTTTGGGCAATGTGTACACTGATATGAATGCAGTGAAAGCAAGATTAGGATGTATGTTTACCACTCAACCAATATTCCCATCGTCAAAGCACTATCAAGGAATCACATTATGGATAAAATCTCAGCTTTAAATGGACTGAAAAAGGCACCCTCTCTGTTTTGAATGCAAATGAAATTTCAACCAAATAGGAGCAGGCAACTTTCAAAAGTTTGAACACATCTAGTCAAAGGAGAGCATGGCATTAATAGTAATATGGCTGTCTATGAGTAATGACCATAAAGGTTTCAATGAGCCATTTAAAACAAAGACATGAGCATAATTTAACATTGGGTAGTGTGACTCATTACAAACATGGGCAATGTGACTCAAAGGGTTTACATATGGTATAACAATAGCAATGGTTGCAGTGGTATAATGGGTATGAGAGCAAATTGATTTTGATGTTATATGGAAGGCTGACCATATCACTGTCTTAAGATAGCAAACACGTTCTTTCCACCATTCATTTGCATTTCAAACCATAAAAACAATGATATTATGACTGTGGGACTTTAAAACCTCCATTTGAATATTGGAAACCACCCATGATGCCACAAATGCGTTGAAAAATATCAAATAATGGATAGAAACCTTTTTGATGGTAGCTTGAGTCGATTCCAAGCCAATCCGGGTACGCAAACTGAATTCCAAAACTCTGTGTCTGCGTGGGTCGCGCAGGCTCTGCGTGGGTCGCGCAACCCAGGTGGGTCGCTCTGCCTCAAGGTGGGTCGCGCAGCCCCAAAACTCTGCCCACGCACTTCAAAACTCTGAAATCGGCCCTCCACTTTGCAAACACGACTTGGGAGCTATGAAATTGGTTCAAATGAAACTTGTTTGGCTTTTATACATGCCACAAATATCTTCACAATCAGATTTTATTTCAAATCAAACTTCAAACCCATATTACAAATGTTTTTGTAATTTTCACTTTTGGCTTTTTCAAATACAAACTTCCTTTGGCTTTTTTGAGGTCGATACTAATGATTTTGCTGTCTTCTTGCAGGGATATGGCTATCTTGGCTAGAGAAAAGACCAGGGGTTTGCTTTTTACAATGTCTTCATGGCGGAACAATTACAAATTTATTACAAAATGATAATGACAAATTTCTAGTTCCAAAACAGAGTTTTGGACTAGAAATGTATTTTTTTAGAAAATGTTGATGATAATAAAAATAGAAATCCAAGTACTGAACTCTCCTCACCTTGCAGGCTTTATGACCAGTATATAAATGACTCAAAAACCCTAGACACCAAGACCTAGGACACTTATTGACATTTTAATGACCTCATACATAATGACAATGACTATAAATAATTTTTTGAGGAAATATTTTTAAAATAGCGCTGCAGGTATAAACATGAGGAAACAAAGGACAACAGAATTCCTCACGCTTTATGCAAATGATCCAGTGGAATGCAAACGGCGGGAATGTTGAGACACCCAATAATGAATATGCAAAAGACTTAAATGATCACCGATTGAGGGTCATAAGGACCGATCAC